>CM046662.1:38438180-39638180 GCA_025594165.1 Tamias sibiricus | reverse complement strand
TCCATATTGGCTGCACCATTTTGCAGTCCCATCAACAATGTATGAGCGTGCCTTTTTCTCCACATCCTCAACAACATTATTGTTGTTTGTGTTCTTAATAGCTGCCATTCTGACTGGTGTGAGTGGTTTTGATTTGCATTTCTCTAATTGCCAGAGATGTTGAACATTTTTTCAAGTGTTTGTTGATTGATTGTATATCTTCTTCTGAGAAGTGTCTGTTCAATTCCTTGGCCCTTTTATTGATTGGGTTTTTTTTGTTTTTGTTGTTTTTTTTTTTTTTTGGTGTTAGGATTTTTAAGTTCTTTATATATTCTAGAGATTAGTGCTCTATCTGACATGCGTGTGGTAAAGATTTGTTCCAATTAGTAGGCTCTCTGTTCACCTCACTGATTGTTCCTTTTGCTGAGAAGAAGCTTTGTAATTTGAATCTATCCCATTTATTGATTCTTGATATTAATTCTTGTGCTACACGATTCTTATTAAGGAACTTGGGGCCTAATCCAACATGTTGGAGATTAGAGCTTACTTTTTCTTCTATTGGGTGTCAACACAAGAACCTTTAAGGGACGAACTACACCCAAACCATAAAGCCACTCTTGTAAACAATACACACACACACCCTTTGCACTGAGATCCTGGGATTCTGTGCCCAGCAGGGTGTGTCTGCTGCTATGCCCAGCCACAGGACACAACTTTTATATATCCCCAGCTGCCACTCTGGGTCCTGACAAGGCCCAGGCCAATGGAAAGTTGACCATTGAGGTCACCCCAGGCCCGCGGCCCAGACCCAACATAAACTGTGTCTGGATCCTTTCCAGTCAGTGAGTCGACCTCAGCCCTAGGCCATAAGGGAACAATCAGGCACATCCAGGGGAAAACAGATTCTCTGTGGACCAGAGTCACTCATGCAGGGCCATGATGACACTGGACAGCGATGTCAAAGGAAGAGGTCTAAGCCCAGACCATAGGTCTCTAGTCTGAACGTACAGCCCAAGCTTCACACCTACACCCATAATCTAAGCTCCCAACTAGGGACTCTGAGCTTACAGCCTGGGACAGAGGCCTAGAGCTCAGCCTTGGACAGGTTTACCTCCTTCCCTAGTGGCCAATTACCAAGCCCTACCCTACCCACCTTCCAGCCTAGCCTCACCCCCTGACCTGTGCTGCTGGCTTTATCCAGCACCTTCTAAGGCCAATGGTTTCTGGGCTTATTTTGAGTTTGAAATTCCTTTCCTGTGTTCTCAGTTCCAAGTTCTCATTAAAGATATGTGGATTGGAGTTGTGAGGTGGAGGGAGGATTCAAGAGAAGATCCAAAACACCCAGAAGTCCAGAAAATAAAGTCAGGCCAGCTAGGACATGGGGGAAGGGCTTCCATGTTTAGAAAGATAAGTACCATGTGGAATTTGGGATCAGAGTCATGCCAGCTCCACTGTGTAGACTCCACTTTACCCTGCCTGGGGTAGGTGCAAGGGGCAGAACCACACAGAATCTTTCAGTAGAGGCCAATGCAGAAGTACCAAGCTTAAAGCCCCCAGACGCTGAGCTTTCTGGAAAACAAGCATTTCTAATCCCAGAAGACACAAGAGAAAGCAGAGAGCAGAGGCCCAAACTTGCCCACAGTCATCAAGAAGAAAGTTCAGAAGAGGCCTTGACCTCAGGTCTAGGGCTCTCCCCTTGTCTCGCTTTCACTCTTGCCCTACAAGGTTACTTGCCCTGCAGAAAAGCAAAAAGGTGGGAATGAGGCAGGAGGGGCTAGGCTAAGGCTGGGCAAGGCTGAGCAGGTAGCACCCAGTGGTCTAGCTGGTGGCAGCTAAGGTGGATAGCAATTCATTATCTGAGAAGAAGGGGCCACAGAAGTATTGATTAGCTCCTGAGAACACTGGGCTTCCTGATGGAACAATTCCTTTGCAAAGGTATCTGACACGGTTTCTTGAAATTAGAGTGGTGCTGTGTCAAGCTGCACCCAATTGATCTGTCAAGCTGGGAAGTCAGAGAAACCTAAAATAAATGAGCCAGGGCTGCTCTGGAGGGATGGAGGAGTTCAATAAATCATAGCACCGGGGACTGGCCCAGCCAGGAACCTCCAGAGCACTCACTGTAAACATGCAGATGTGCGTGACCCAAGATCCCAGGTTACCTACTGTGCAACCACTTGCAGTGGCTTTCCTCAGCCAGGGGTCCAGGACAAGAGGCTGAAGGCTGAGCTCAAACCACTTATCACCCAGCAAAAAAACAGGCACAACTGAGGTGGCCTAATTTACACATGGGGTCCCTGGGAACTGTAAGCCCTAAAGGACTACTATGGACCCTGACCCTGGCCTCTTCACAGTCTAGAACAAGAAATCTGGAGAATGCCAGGGAAATTTGGACTAACATAGTAAGACTAGCTCTATGCGGTTATGGCTTGGTGAGTAGCTATGGCCACCCAGCAGCTACTTCCACATTCCTAGGCCCAAAGCATGCTTTAGTTGAAAAAGACAAAACCCCTTGAATATGTGCTGAGACTGTTGGGAACATCTCTAGGGTCTTTACTGGGCACATCCTTCGGGGGAATATAAAAACAGCACCCAGAGTTTTTCCCTATGAGCAGACAGGGAAGAATTGGCATGTGACAAGGACTACCACAGGGACTGTGGCTGCACAGAGGAAGGAGAAAAGGGCTATGTAGGGAACTCAAATGCCTTTTTCATGGGCACAGCACTCAGGCCAGGGATGCAGACCTGGTCTGGGTCTCTCTGTTCCCCAATAATTGCCAATCTTGGGGCAGAAGAACGTGGGTCCTTGGACAGCCTTTGCTTTCCTCTAGGACAGTCCAGACCTGTAAGCAGTGGGTACTTGGGCTGTTAATGCACCCAGAGTAGAGGACTGGCCCCAACACCCCACTATGCCATGCAGTCAGCCACACAGTTGGCCCATTCCTGAGCCAGTGAGGCTGGGGCTCAGCCTAAGTCTTCAATCAGGTCTGCAGAAGAGGACATACAGTGCTCTCCACACAGCCCGCCCACCTCCAGCAGCCTTACCTGTGTCCAGGGCCTGTGGCCCCTCCAGAGGCGTTTTGGGGGTGGGAGGTCGGCGATACACCACGTGCACTCGGCCCTGCTCAGCCTCCTGCTCCACCAGCCCCTTCTCCAGAGGCTCAATGAAGAACTCCTCCTCCTCCATCCGGATTAAACCAGCCTGAGGGGGCAAAGTTGAGAGGTTCAAATTCCCAACTACAATAAACTAAGGAGGGGGAACAGAGAGGAGGGCCCCAGCGGGCAGAATCTCCCAGCAGAGGAGGATCCTGCCTGACACCCGAGCTAGTGCTCAGCTGGAACCCTGGGTTGGCTGGAGGGCAAAAAGGTGGTCCCTCCCCTGCTCAGAGATTCCACTTGCAGAAGGCATAGTCACCAGATAATGTAGAGTCCTTTCTAAGGGAGGGGCTCTGCCTGGGTCATCCTCCTGCCCCAAACCTCAACTCTCCTTCCAGAAAAACTACCATACCTGTAAAACCCCAAATGTTAAGAACAGCCTGAGGAATCCAAGTGCAGCTCTAAATCTATTATGAGGCCCTACAAGGACATCAAGATGCCTCAAACAGAGCCAAGGGCCACCCTCACCCTCCAGAAGCCCAAAGTTGAAGACGAAGGTCAAAACTGTCAGCTGTGGGCTGAGTCCACCCAGAGAAAAGTCCAGTTTGAGCCAAACAATATTTTTAAACTCTGAATCCAACACTCAAAATGATGAGATTTCTGTTTTAAAAATGTAATTTCAAATTTTCCTTTGAAAAACACAACCTCTGACCAAAGTGGGCTGCACACTGCTAGCAATAGAAATCTTGGACGGACATGTGCCCTGTAGCTAGTCACAGTCCCTATTGTCCCCCATTGACTTGTCATGGGACCGGACAATACAGACAAGTGCACTGCTGCCTCCCCACCAAGCCCAGCCATGGCCTTTCCTTGCTGCAAACCCCTTGCTATTTCATTTCTGTCTGGATTCAGGCTGCCCTGTTCTGTGGCATTCAAGGCTCTCAGCCTTCCCCTGCTCTCCCAGCCCTCACACTGGCCACTGGGTTGTGCATGTCCATAGCTGAACTACCTGCCAGGTCCCCAAAACTGCCATGTCCTCAGTGTGGGAGTTCCTGCTCCAAGCTCCCACTTTGGCCATCTGGTAAACCCCTACTCTCTCTTCAATGCCTGGCTCACATCCTCCCCATTGCTCCCCTCTCCAACGGAGCGGCAGCCACAAGGTACTGCCCTCCCCAGGGACATCCTGCCATCACAACTCAGTCCACCTGTCCTGGAAGCTCCAGGCTTCCACACTTTGTTTGTTTGTTTGTTTTTTTTTTTTTTTTTTTGTTTGTTTGTTTGGTTGGTTTTTTTGGTCCACTATCCATAAACCAAAGATCTCACATAGGGAGCTTACATGGTGTGTCCAACTTGCAGATGTACTTCCTTTAGATCACACAATCATGACCAGCAAGGCTTTTTCTTTAAAGCTTGAATTGGTTGAATTAGTTTAAAGCAAAAACTAGGAGATTCCACATCAATGACCAAATTTCCAGATTCTCACAGAAAAACCTGCCTTTCTTTGTCCATCCAACACTGGCTTATCTGGCACTACCTGGGTTTCCTGTCCAGCCAGGGCTGGGCAAACCAGTGTGCAACCCCTGGCATTACTCATCCAGATGTTCAGAAAACTCATGTCACCAAAATAACCCAAATGGCCTCTGTCACATCATCATCCTAGGGAGAGGTGACAAAATGGATATATAGGCTGCCCTCCTTCTCCCTGACCTGCAGGGTGCTCTTTGGGCTCTGTCCTGATGCCAGGTAGGAGCCTTCAAGGACAGAGAAGCAGTTGGCATTCCCATAGGACCTGCTGAGCATCTGCCGTTAGAGTGGGATGCAGCCATCCACCTGGCACACTCAGCCTGTGCCTTGGGGTAGCCAAGGTGCCAGTGGGTAATACGAATGACAAACCAGAAAGAGGCAGTTCCAGTCATAAGTAGGGACTAGTGGAGTTACAGAGGAATACAGAACACAGCATCAGGTCCCAACTCTGGAAACAAGGAAGTCAAAGAGCATGGCAATGTCTACCTGAAACATGCTCCAACACTTTGCACTGACTAAATAGTCAGAGAGAGGGACAGTGTTCAATGCAAAGGCCCAGGAGGCAAGTCACGGCCAATGGGAAGAAGTGACCTGTTGGGTGCTTGGGAACAACTAGGGCATCTTAGTGGCATGTCACATAGAGCAGGTCTCCAGGGTAAGGACAGTGAGCAGCTCAAAAGCACCATGATCTGACTTATGGTTGGGAACCTGCTGGCTACTGTGGGGTGAGAGGACTAAAAGAACACAAATGGACCTGGGGAGCTGAGAAGCAGGTGCTGCAGCTGCCCCAGAGACAGGCAACAGGTCCCAGATGGGACAGAAACTGAGGAAGTAGAACTTGGAACAGGATTTGAGGACAGACCTTATCAGGTATCAGGGAGATGCCAGGGCCCAGGAGTGCTTCCAGATCTGTGGCTGGCTAAGAAACAGCCCCCCAGAAATTATCTAGGTCCTAATCCTTGACACCTGTGCATGGCAGTTTATACAGCAAAAAAGGACTTCGCAAACATGAAGTTGAGCTCTGTAGCAGAGATTGTCCCAGATCATCAGGGTGGGCCTGAATGCAGTCACATGCCCACTTCCCCATAAAAGGAAGGTAGAGGGGGATTTGACAAGGAAGAGGAGGAGGTGATGTGACCACGGAGGCACAGACTCGCGTGAATGGCCACAGGCTAAAGAACACCAGCAGCCACCAGAAACTGGAAGAGGCCAGGAATAGCTTCTCCCCTAGATCCTTGCAGAGGGAGCTCAGCCCTACCAACATCCTGATTTCAGCCAGACTGTACTGAGCCCAGACTTCTGGCCCCCCAGAACTATGAGAGAAAGCATTTCAGTCCTTTTAAGTGATCTGTTACAGCAGCCATAAGAAACAAATACAGGGTCCCAATGAGTGGCCAGATGAAGTGGGTGGCAAAGCCTTTCTCTGAGAGGCACAGGAAGAAGAGCCAGGGTAGTAACCTACAAGGATACACTAGGTGTGTGGCAGGGGATGAGGTCCAAGAGGCCAAGGAAAGGCAGCAGGAACAGTAAAATGAGGTCATTGGGGCTGTGAGAGGAGAGAGGAGAAGGTCTGGTGGGAACCCTGCAGGTCCCCACACTTCTGACTCATCTGTGAGTCCCAGAGCGCCACCAGCAAAGGGAGTCAGCAAATATTGTGGGCTAAGTGAATGAATGACCCCAAAACATCAGGACACACCCTCCCAGGGAGACAGGAAGGGCAGGGAGGGTGGCCCACTGGCACAGAGTGAGAATGTTTACAGCGGCAAGAGTTACTTCCAATACGTGGCCATGGTGCGTTGTTTTGGAGGACACTGGTGTTTCAAACACATCTTATTAATAAACTTCATTCAAAGAAGTGTGAGAATTAACCCCTGCAGGGCAGAAGCAGGACAGCTATCTGAGAGTCCAGTGTTCGGGATTCCTGGCACCCTTTCTGTCTGGGCGGGTGACCTCAGGCAAGGCACCAAAGCTCCCTGGGCCTCCAATTCCTCACCTGTTAATGGGGTCAGTCCTCCCTTCCATTGCACAGTCACTATGGGAGTATACATATCCTGGGACACACTCAGAACCAGGGCATACACCGTGAGTACTCCTCACCCCAAACTAAGGTCCTGGGGTAGAAGGCCTGCCAGGGATATGTAGAGTTTAGGAACCAGAGCCCAAGACCCTGTGGAAGGGACGTCTCCTGGGTGGGCACCTGGGCCAGATCAGGCTTACTAAGGCAATTAAGAAGGATGTTGGGTGCAAAGGGCCCCATAAGGCAGCCCCTTTTGTGAAAGAACCTTTGCACCCAGGGCTGGAAGCCATCTATGGCACAGGCCCTGGCCCTGGGGTAATCCTGGAAGTACTTAACATGATAATCAGGACATGTCCAACCTGGTAAAGAGTAGCTCTCTTTGGCTGAGTGATCTCAAAGGACAGTTTGGGGTCTCCCAGGACATGAGAACTCAGGTTCTCTTGTTTGGCCAGCCTTCTAGTGAGAGATCATTAGGTTGACATGAGAACACTGGATTCATTTGATGCTGCCATGATCAGGAAGCCAGACACCAAGCTGCCTGGCAGGGGGCCCTCCCAAGTTCCTACCTGAAGGACACACTAGGGCACATTGAGAGAAATCAAAAGTATGAGGTGAGTTCACTCAGGTTTCCTCACACAACCAGAGACCTCTTAGTAATAGTATTCTAAAGTAGAGGTGTTTGACATATTCTTTGCCAGCAACAACCCACCTCTGTTGGATATTATAAAATGCACAAATGTATGTCACACTGATGAACCTAGGTGGCACTTTCTACAAGACCAGTGGCTGCCCATTGTGAAACCAGTAGATGACCACCCGCAAGACCAGCAACAGAGCAACCCAAGACTAGTAGCTATTCACTCACAGGAATGACCATTCCCAAGACCAATGGAGGACCACCCCAAGATCAATAGATGACCACCCAAGGCCAGTGGATGACTACCCCAAAACCAGTGGATGATAACGCCCAAAACTACTGGATAAACATCCTGTGGCCAGTCACTGATTACCCTAAGCCCATCAGCTAACCACCACCTGAGACCACTGGCCTGAATAATACTGGGTAAAGGTTCTCCACAAAGAAAGCAGGTTCATTTTTTAAAATGCCTGATTTTCAAACATTTTAGTATGCATCCCAGCAACAATCTGTCTAAAAAACTACAGAAGAAAATTGACAAGCGAACAAGGCACAAAATATGAGCTACATTTTGCTGAGTTTTTTCCAGGACTTTGATTTTCCTGCTGCCAGTGGCAAGTGTATCTGTTTTTACATGTAATTTTTATTAATAAGAATCAGTTCCCTCTCCCAACTCAATAAATATTTAAGAAATCCCTCAACCTTACCAGTCTATAGAGCATTCAATTGGGAGCTGACTGGCGGCCTGTCTGTCCCACCCCATGCCTGTCCAGTCTGGTGTCTTACAGAGGGGATGGTGCCCCCTACACTCAGCTCTCACTCTGCAAATCTGTGACTGTCTTCCAAACTCAACCAGGGACTCCCCTGTGGAATAGAAGGAGGCTCCCAGGGAGGACTATGTCCACAACCTTGGTTATCACTGCTGGAGCAGAGAGCCTGGAAATACCTTGGCTGCTAAGTCAAGTCGCCAGTATTTAGGTTTGATGAATTATAAAATACCTATGCTACCTCTTTCTTTCTTTCCTGCTCTTTTGCTATTTGATTTATGGTGAAATAGTCGCTAGAAATGGAAACTAAATGTTAAAAATTTATAAGAATCCAAAGGCTTAAACAGTTATCCCGTTACTCTGAATTTGAATTTTTAACATGCTCAAAACACTGACATCTTCAAAGTTAGAATTTCACAAAAAACACAAGTTTGCATCCTGCTCCCATTGGCATAGTCATTTGCTCATCCTTACTGGCTCCTTCCCTGGGAACTAAAGCTTGCAGCACCCCAGCAGGATCCAGCACGTGGATGACCTGAACCAACTTTGTCACTCAATCTTGTCATTTTTGCAACCTCCTGCACAAAGACTGTCAGGTGTTTGTCAAGGTTGATGTGGTCACAATCAAGAATAGAAAGAAAAAAGAGGGGCTGATCCAAACACGGAACCAGACGTCGACAAAAGACAGGCAGTGTATGTCAGCCTCAGCTCCCTACTGCCCCCAAACTCAACCTTGCTCTTGCTCTTGCTCTCTCTCTCTCTCTCTCTCTCTCTCTCTCTCTCTCTCTCACTCACTCACACACACACACACACACACACACACACACATACACACACACACACACACACACCTGTGTACTTGCCCTTGGAATCCCTCAAATTGATGGCACCTGAAGCTATTAGTAGCAAAAGAACCATAGCCTTTTCTCCCCTTCTTCCTTTAGGCAATGAACTGAAAATTCATTTGGACAATTGGGTAATGGCCTCCCAACCTCCCTGCAAAGAGAAAAGCCCACTGCCAGGGTACCTCCTGACGAAGCCCACTCTTGCAGACATTCTCCTGCCCTTCTCAGAGACCTGGGCAAGACCATAGCAACCCTGGGAGCTTTATGGGAAAGGAGCTGGACCCCTCATCACTAACCAGCCACAGGACTGGGAAGTGAAGTTGCATTGATGTAAGCCGCTCCATCCTAACCTCTATGGGCTCCTTCTCAGCTCAGTATCCCAAGGAATGTTTTCACACATTGATTTTTCCACTCTGTCAAAAGGG
The DNA here is from genome assembly GCA_025594165.1 of Tamias sibiricus. Taxonomy (NCBI): domain Eukaryota; kingdom Metazoa; phylum Chordata; class Mammalia; order Rodentia; family Sciuridae; genus Tamias; species Tamias sibiricus. Next base: position 39,628,893 of record CM046662.1, on the reverse strand, counting down.
ACAGCAGCCAACTGTGGGGGGGACTTGCACCAGCAGGCAAGAGCAGTCCACAGGGTCAGGAGGAATTTGTCATTCGCCTGCTACATTTCTATCAGCTCCTGCTCCGTGCCTTCTGGAGCATCCCCTTCTGCAAATGTCTGTCTGTGGGATGTCTTTGGAGCAAAGCCCTTGCCTGCCTGGTTCTCTTTGCATTTGGGAGGATGCATGTGGTCCTTGTCAGTGTCAGTCATTCCCTTTCTTGAGCAGTGGCTCCTTGTCCAGGGTTCCATCTTCCCAGACTAGGGGTACCTGTAGCCAAAGCTGGGCCATCTAGGGTTGAGTGGAGCATAGTGACCATGAACAGTGTTACTTTGCCTATCAAGACTTGCCCCTTCCTGGTCCTAATCTCAGGTCCTATAGATTCTTTACTCCAGAAAATCCTCCTTTGAGCCTAACCTGCCAGAGTCAATTTATGAGGCTCAGTCCAAGGAATCCTAATAGTCACATGCCCCCAGTACCCCCAGTACTAAGTTTAGTGTCCATCTGGGTGCTAAGCTGAACCCCAGTTTGAAGCGCAGAGAGGAGGGAAGAGCAGGCATGGGGAGCAAACTGAACACAGAACAAGATGACCTTGTTTCAAATTCTGTTCAGGGGCCAGTCCTGTATCCTCTGCAGCCCCAGTTTCCTCTCCTGCAAAGTGAGGAGTGAATGAGGTAGCCATTTATCCTTCCGCGACTCTAATAGAACCAAGGAGAGCTCCACAAGAAAGAACCGGAAACAAACTAAAAACCAGAAACCCACCCCTCCCCTGCATCATCACCTCTGTCTACAGATAAGGGCTAAGGCCATCTCTGGCATGCAAGGCTTTCCATGGGGCCACAGCAGCCACCATCTTCCCCAGGAGCATTCCCAAGTGCCCTCCTCCTCCATGCCTGAGCTTTTCTTTCGCACCTCAATGCCTGTGCCACTGCCCTTCTCTCAAGCAGCTATAAGCCCCTGCCCTTCATTCCGAGGGGACTTGGTATCACCCAACAGAACCCTGGTCTTGAGTCCTTCCTATGAGCCAACACATTAGTAGGGGCTTTCAAATATGGTAGAAATTCAAACTCCTCTAAAGTTCTGTAAGGCAGAATGCCCTATTTACATAGGACCCTCAGGTAAAAGAAGTTAAGCCACTTACTCAGATTTCCCAGTGGGGCCCTGGTCTACCCATACCCACCCCTAGGAGAACCACTGTGGAAGGGTATGGGGATCACCAAGCCACAGCATCTCATCAGTGCCATCCTGACCTTTGTCTTACCCAATTGTATTATAAATTCCAGCCAGATTGTCTGCTAAAACTCTGAACCTGAACTTTGATCTCTTTTTGTTATTAAAAAGAGAGAGAGAGGTTGGTAGTATTAGAGAGGTGTGAAGGATCTGTCAGCACAAAATGAGATTCCCCTTGACTTAAAAAGTTTAAAACATAACTGCAAAGGGAGTAATTTTTTCACTATGAGGTTCAATGCTTTAAAAATATGTAACAGCTTCGTGGAGCTGTAATTCACATACCATACAATTCACACATTTAAATTGTACATTGAAAGTGTATAATTCGACCATCAGTACTCTCCATTTTAGAAATTTTCATCCCAAAAGGAAACCTTATACACATTAGCAGTCACTTCCATGTTGCCCCCAATTCCCCCTCTCCTGCTCAGTCCCTGGCAACCACTAATCTATTCTGAACACTACATACAAATGACATGCTACAATATATATACTTTGTGACTGGTTTCATTCACTTCCTATGTTTTCAAGGCTCATCCATGTTGTAGCATGGCAATAAAAAAGTGTTTCCTTCTTTTTTATTGCCATTTAATATTCCATCAAATGTATATACCACATTTTATTTGTATATTCACTGGCTGACAGAAAATTGGTTGTTCTGGCTTTTGGGCTCCTATGAATAATGCTGCTAAAATCATCTGTGTACAAGTTTGTATGTGGATAGCTGTTTTCATTTCTCTTAAAGTGAAACTGCTGTGTCATATGGTAACTCTAGACTGTTTTCCACAATGGCTGCACCATTTTGATAGTGTCCATTGAAATTATAAAAGATTTTCATGAAGTCCAGTTGGTCTGTTTTTTCCTTGTGTCACTTGTGCTTCTGAAGTCATATCTAAGACTTTGCCTAACCCAAAGTAACAAAGATTTACTCTACACTTTCAAAAGAATTTTATAAAAAGTTTTAGCTGTTACATTATGTGTATGGTGTGAGGAAGGGATTCAATTTCATTCTTTTGTGTGTGGATATCCAGTTGTACCAACATCATTTGTTGAAAAAACTCTTTTGTATCATTAAAATTGTTGCCCATACCAAAATTCAATGTGAGAATTAATTTTTAATAGTTCTATTCCATTGATCTATATCCTTCTATCAGGACCACACAATCTTGATCACCATGGCTTTATAGCAAATTATGAAATCATGAAGTGAGAGTCTTCCAACTTTGTTCTTCCTTTTAAAAATTGTTTTGGCTATTCTGGGTCCGTTAAATTTCCATATATATTTTAGGATCACCTTGTCAATGTCTGCCAAGAAGCCAGCTGGGACTTTGATAGGATTTAATGCTTTCTAATGCCACATTTGGCACCACACTAGTTCACCTGCTAGGCCAAACCTTAGGAACCATTGGCCTAGAAAGAAAAACTGTATTAGAAACCCAGGGCCCATCCCCTGCCAACTAACCAGGTGTGCAACCTTGAGCAAGTTGAAGCCTCAGGGAATGGGGTGCACAGAGGGACTGTGCTTCATCCCTGTCACTGGGGGATCCTCTCACAAACATCCAGGCTCAGCTCCACTTTGCATCTCTCCCCATCACTCTTCATCTGTCATTTTATGCAATCCAAACTTGATTTCAAAATTTAATGCCACAAACAGAGAAATCAGAGGTTTAGAATACTGAAATTGACCTCTACATGAGAATTATGCAGGATCAGGATTACCAATCAGAAGTCACTTTTCATGTCTTCTGAAAGGAAAAGCTATATAATGAAAAAATAAATTTTTATTAGGAAATTCAGTAACTGGGTGGGGTGGGGATTGCTAGACAAACCCACAAAAATCAAAGAAAGGGTAGAGGAAGGCAGAAAGAAGTATAATTGCTTTGACTTCTTAATCTTTCATAGATTAATCAACAGTTACCAGTAACTTTCTAAAGTCAATAAATAAACTTTTAGCCGGGCGCGGTGGCGCATGCCTGTAATCCCAGCACTTTGGGAGGCCGAGGCAGGAGGATCGCGAGTTCAAAGCCAGCCTCAGCAATGGCGAGGCACTTAGCAACTCAGTGAGACTCTGTCTCTAATAAAATACAAAAAAAGGGCTGGGGATGTGACCCAGTGGTCGAGTGCCCCTGAGTTCAATCCCTGGTACCACAAAAAAAAAAAAAATAAATAAATAAATAAATAAATAAATAAACTTTTAAGAATACCACTTGAAGTCAGAAGCGCCACAACTAGTATAACTAAATATATACCTTCCCAATTACTGAAAATAGACCATATAGCACATAGCAGTATGGAGGAATAGACAGTTTCCCCGCCCCCCCCCCCCCGCCATATATATACATACATACACACACATACACACAAACACACATATATAGTCTCTCTATACACATACATGTATATACACATATACACAAATTAGATGACAGGAGAACAACTATCTGTAGCAAAATAAATATGAATGATTAGGTTGTTTAAAAAAAAAAAAACTCTGTAATTCTGTGCCTTGCAAAAACTTTTACTAAATTTGTAAATTTATACTAGGCCAATATATGGATTTTTTTCACCACTTAAGGAATAAATACATGCATAACAAACTAGTGCCTGAAGAAGACAGGTCCAGGTCCAAGCCGACTCCCTTGGGTAAAGTCACATGGATCTTTGTGCCTAATGTCAGTGTAACCTCACAATCACAAGTTTGGCCTCTAAGTCTCTCAGCTTCCCCTCAAGTGCTGACTTCACCACTGGCTAAATATGAGGATTCTGAGTCTCAGTGTTGTAAATGTAAAATAAGGTTCACAACAGGAATTATACTGTTGACCCAAGGGTTAATTGAGATACCATATGTGCAGCACTCAGCACAGCACCTAATGAAACAGCCTATTGCCATTGTGATGATGATATGAGAGTTGCTTGGAAATATGTAACAAAGAGTTAGTGTTAAGGTTTAGGGTGAGTTTCGTGTTTTAATTGCTTTCTGATTTTGCTTTTTTGGGGTTTTATTTTTTGTTGTTGTTATTGTTTTTGAGATTTTTACAGAGGGAATGTATCAAAACAGACAATTTGTTTGAAGAAAGGGCAGAAAGAAAAGTGACTGGGGTGGTTGGGTGGACAGGGACCAAAAAAGAGAGAGAAAATGGCATAAATAATACGACAGACAGCAAGGATGCCTCACAGGGGCCAGGCTTCCCACTCAACTAAGCAACACTAAATTTGCTCCCATGGGGCATGGCCTGTCCTGCCTGTGAGAATCCAGAATGTCCCACGCTCTGGGACACTGCAAACTCATCCTACTGACTCTTATGCACACCAGAGCCAGGGAGGCCTCCAGGAAATGGAGCTGTCCTACCAGCCCTGGTCAGGACAGAGGGGTCAGAAGGTCAGACTCAGACCCTGAGACCAGGACAGGCTTGCCCATATATTACAAAAACTGACACTCATCCTTGCCAGATGCCCTGGCTGACATTTCCCAGGTCTCACTCAGCAGGAAGACCACATCAAAGAATGTTCCCCATTGCAAATTAACATTCACATAAATAACAGGGCATTCTTCACTAAAGAGAAAAATGACTCTTGCTGCAGGAACATTTGCCAAACTATCAAAAAGTGAAATTCTTCTCTCTGAGCTACCATATCTCACCAGCCATGGCAGACCATGGCCCTGAGATGTGAGGTGGAAGAGAGCTCACAGAGCAATTCCAAGTTCTTCCTTCAACAAGTCCTGCCAACAAGCCCTTTGCTGGATTGGCACCTGTCCCTGGAACAGCCAATGCCAGCTGGAATCCAACACCTTTGTGTGGCTATTCCCCACTGGCCTCCCTGCCTCCTTGGAGGCTGTGCACTCTGCCATTCCACTTTTCTCACTGACCCCTGGAAGCTCCACTACTTCCATCCTGGTCCAGACAGAGCCTGCATGGTCTGGCCAGGCAGCTGGAGTGACAGGAACACTTGTCCAGGAGTGCCCACATATGCTTTTTTGCTAGATATGTCATTTGGAGGGGCTGAGAAAGATTTAGAGGAAGCAAAGTACCCCCATAATCAACATTACTTATGGAAGGAACAGGTATATCAACAGCACCACCCCTTGGCATTCACTGCAGCTCCCCCATCTACCAGATTAATGCCCCAAGAGAAACCTCCCAGTACATCCCCCCACAAGATCCTGGCACCAGCACCCTGTCCAGTGTATCTGTACTAGTGATCAGGGCTGCCATAACAAAGTACCACAGACTGCACAGCTTAAACTTGTTGCTTCATAGTTCTGGAGGCTGTAAGTCCAAGGTCAAGGTGTCAGCAGATTGGTTCCTCCTGAGGTCTCTGCTTGGGGTATATGCCTTCTTCTCCTTTGTCTTTACATGGTCTGCCCTCTGTGTATGTCTCTTCTTTTAAGGACACTAGTCATATTGGATTAGTGACCTCCTTTTAGTGTAGTTACTTCTTTAAAGAGCCTATCTCCAAACACAGTCACATTCTGAAGTTCTGTGGGGCAGGCTATGAATCGTGGGCTAGTTTAGCCCATCTAACCACCATGTACCAACACCACACAAAAACAAAGCCAGCTGCTCACAGGGGCACCATGGGTACCATGTGGACAAAGCTGAGCAGGGCTATGGCTCAAGCAGGAAGGAGGAGGGCCACCTAGGCACTCCCCAAAGTGCCAGAAATCAGACAAGTAAAAAAGTGAAGCCTAAGCATGCCCAGGGCTAGCCACATGGCTAAAGAGGATATTCTCACCCATGTGACACAGGGCAATAAATGCAGGCCCAGATGTTGTACAGCCAAAGGTCAGTGATCAGATGGCAGGACCCTCTCTTTCCAACCTGCTCCACACTTCCTGGGGACCAGCAGGAGTTTGGGGCCAGTTGCAAGCTGGCACCCTCATTCCTGTGGGGAGGCCTATTATTCTTCCAGAAGCTGGCTACGACTCTTGCCAAGGGGATCCCTGATGCTAATAGAATTTTGTGGACAATCTCAAGGCTGAGTCTACACAGTTGACAGAAGACAAGGCTCACAACTCTAGAGGCACAGCATGTTCTAAACAGGATCTTGCTTTCCAGGGCAGTATGACTCAGAGGAAGTTCTCAGTCCTGGAGATGCAGGAGACAGTACCCCGCTCCCTCCTACACAGGCTGATGCTCCAGGAGGGTCCAGATGATCAGAGAGGAGGACACATGCTCACTGAAGGTCCAGTTACCAGGTTGACAAAGGTTGGTTCAGTGGGCAAGAAGCCTACAATTTAACCTGAAATTCTCCTTATCACATGTCTGATCAGATTGGGGCAGAGCAAGGGGTAGTCAAGGCCACAAAAGGAAGCAGGGATCTGGCCTATGCCCACAGAGGCTGGGAAAAACACACTGCCCAGTGAATGTGCTCCTCAGAGGCAAGAGCAGACACATAAATCCCCAATGGAAAAAGTTCAGGGACACAGTCGACCCTCCACTTCATGTGGGGGTCAGCTCTTCCTCTCCTTCAGCCTCAGTTTCCCCAGAAGTGGAAGGAAGTGTTGAGAGTGTGATGGTGAAACTCAGGGATGTGTCCTCTGTGGCTACATGTGCCAGGGTGCCAGATCTTGAAGATTCCTCAGGCAAAGGACCTTGATCTTCCCTTGCCAATGTAGACTGTTGCTGCCCTGGTTCTCTGGACCATGAGCCCCTCTCTGAACAGCACAGGCCTTGCAGACTCTGAGCCTGGAGCCCTGCCTGACTTTGGTTTCCTTCAAATCTGGCTTCTTTTCCTGCTCTGATCTCTGGGGCCTGCCAGAGTATCTGGGGCAGACCGTCCTCTGCCCGCCTACCCCGCTGCCACTCCCAGGCGTGTAACCTTGCCAAAGCCCAAGGCTGTCTGGTGCCCCTTCTTGTCCAGATTTCCCAAAACAAAAACCAAGCCACGCCATCTGACGAAGGATCTCGTCTGGTTTATTTATGGGAAGAAATGGAACTCTCAGGGCCAGGTTGTCTGGGCTGCGGCCAGGTTACTCTGCAGGCCTTCAGACGCCATCAGTCATGTGTCCTTGCCTGGTGAGTGGGGATCTATGGGGAGGGCCTGGGCCCAGCACCAGTGAGTCCCCACTGGTGACATTGGGATGTTTCTTCATTCCAGAGCAAGGACGGCAGCCCACATGGACCTAGGCCCCTCTGTGGGTCACCAGAGCCCAGCTAGAGATCCTGAGCAGCAAGGCTAGTCATGACCAAGGCACTGCATCTGGAATAAAGGCACATTCAGTCAGGCATCCCAAGGTATCAGGTACCCCATGGGACTCTGCTCCTCACAGAGCCTAGCCATAAAGTGTTACGCTGGGAGGCAGTAGTAAGTCCCAGGCTGTGAAAGGCAACAGTGATACATCCAGTTATCCTGCCTGCTCCAAACCCAACACACAGATACCCTGGGCACAGCATGGCCCTGCCTATCAGCAATGCCAAGCCCCAATTCTCAGGGCCTCCACTATAATCAGAGCAGGTGAGCTGACAGCTCTGGGCCAGGTGCAGACCATGTACACCCCAGGCTCTCTGAAAGAGCAGGCTGCAGACCCAGCCCATCTCCTCTCCTTGGTTCTGCTTGAAACAAGGCCCCTTGCCCCGTGTAAAATCACACTCTGGGCATGGAAAAAGGACAGAGGAGCCAACCTGAAGGGACTCTCAATGTCCAAACCTGGGATAATTTGAACAAAATAATAAATAATGATAGTAACAAACTATAACCCATAGAATAAAACAAATCTCCACAACTCTACACTGGTATAAATTAGTGACTGAATAATAAATAAATAGGGAGTCGGGGAAGCACTTCCTCATAGTGGAACTTAATAATTGTAGGCAAAATTAAGATGGAAAATAACCCTCATGAACAACATGAGTAAACACCATAGTAAGGATTGTTGCAGAGAAACATCACCCATGGATGCCAAAATTAGTGGGCAAAAAGTATGAGGAGAGACAAAATATTTTCATCATCCCATATTATCTATGAGATTTATTAATTACAAAGGAAAAAAATTCAAGAATCTCCCCACATCTGAGGTTTCTCTGGGGTTTCAGGTACACACAGTCACGAAGGGTGATTACAGTAGAATAAGTTACTTTGAGAGAGACAGACCACACTTTTATTACAGCATAATGTTGCCATTGTTCTATTTTATTAATTGTTAAATCTTTTTCTGTACCTAATTTATAAATTAAACTTTAGTATAGATATGTATGAAAAATATACATAGATACACATATATGTATACATATATATAAACACATATGTATATACATATATGTACATATATTTATATAGAATCTAGTACTATCCACAGTTTCAGGCATCCACTGGGGATCTTGGAACATATCCCCTACAAATAAGGGGGAATGACTATCGTCACTTTACGAGGGAGAATATCAGAAGTGCACCTTAACCACCAGAGGTTATCATCAACAATAATGAGACAATTCAACATCCCCACGCTAGATGTGATTGATGCCCAACACAGAGCACATCATTTTGGTGAGATTCCTGCCAAAAATGCATAAGCTTGATCTAACATGAGGAAACAACAGACAAACCCCTGTAGGGGCACAGTCTACAGAAGACCTGACCAGTGCTCTTCAAATGGGTCTTGGTAATGAATGACAGATTGGTCAGGGTTATGAAATCTTACACAGAGGGGACAATCAAGTGCCATGTGGGATCCTGCATGGGATTCTGAACCAGAAAACACACTTTGGTCAGAGAACTAGCAAAAATTCAAATCAAGTTTGGAGACTAAGTAATAATAGTATTGTAGCATCATATCAATGTTAAAAGGTTATGGTTTCAATCCTTGTTCTAAGGTGATACAAAATGTTAACATTAGGGGAAGCCGGGTGAAGGGCATACAGAAATCTTTGCTATTTCTTCAACTTTTTTTTTTTTGCTATTTTTTTTTCAATAGCATAAGTCTAACATTATTTCAAAATAAAATGTGTAAACACATTTCTTTTTATTGTACTCCTGGCTATTCTCGGTGCCCTCTGGCCAGTTCATTCTGCACATTAGTGCCTCTCCTTAGAATGCAGGCTCCCAGCTTCACTGCTACATCCCCAAGGGAACAGGCCCTGTGAGAAGTGCTGAGTTCCAACAAAGGAGCAGGTGCAAAGGCCCGAAGGAGGAAGAGAGCCTGGTGTACTCCAGGAACACCAGGGAGAAAGAACGGTATATAATCCCATTTTCTGTTGCTCTCTCTGAATACCACAGACAGGGTAGTTTATAAAGAATAGTTTATTTGGCTCACAGTTCTGGAGGCTGGGCAGTCTGAGCATGGTGCCAACATCTGCTGGAAGCTTGTAAGCACCTTGTGCTGCATCATAACAAAGCAGGGGCACCACACAGTGGGACAGAGTAAGCATGTGCTAGGTTATGTCTCTCCTCCTCTCTAGTGGCCACTAATGCCATCATGGGGGCCCCATCTCATAGCTTCATCTAATCCTAATTACTTCCCAAAAGACCCCACTTTTAAATACCATCAACATATGACTTCGGGGATTATGTTTCCAACACATAAACTTTGGGGATGAGGAATTCAAAATTTAGCAACAGTGTAGCCAAAACAGTGCTCTTGAGCAGAGAGTCCATGCCTGGACTATCTCCATACAGGCCCTGTTGATCCCTCTGGGGCACTCTCTTTTTCTTTCTTTTTTTTTTTAATTGGTTCTTTTTAGTTATATATGACAGTTGATTCCATTTTGATGTTATTATACAAGCATCAATATGTCTTATTCTCACTAGGATCCCATTCTTGTGGATGTAACCAATGGTAAGATTCACTGTGCTGTTTTCATATATGTACATGGGAAAATTATGTCAGATTCATTCCACTGTCTTTCCTTTTCCTATCCCCCCTTCCCTTCATTCCCCTTTGTCTAATCTACTGAAGTCTATTCTTTGCTTCCACATATCAGAGAAAACATTTGACCTTTGGTTTTGGGTATTGGCTTACTTCACTTAACATAATAGTCTCCAAATCCATCCATTTACTGGCAAACATCATAGAGTCATTTTTCTTTTTTTTAATATACCTTTATTTTATTTATGTGGTGCTGAGGATTGAACCCATGGCCTCACACATGTGAGACTAGCTTTCTACCACTGAGCCATAGCCTAGAGTCATTTTTCTTAATGGCTAATATTCCATTGTGTATACATACCACGAAATCTTTATCCATTCATCTACTGAGGGGCATCTCAGTTGGCTCCATAGCTTAGCTATTTTAAATTCTGCTGATATAAACATTGATGTGGCCGCATCATTGTAATATGCTGATTTTAACTCCTTTGGATATACACCAAGGAGTGATAGCTGGGTCAAATGGTAGTTTCATTCCTAGTTTTTTGAGGAATCTCCACACAGCTTTCCAGAGTGGTTGCACCAATTTGTAGTCCCACCAGCAATGTATGAGTGTACTCTTTTCCTCCCTTTGGAGCACTCTATCTTTCTCCTTACACTTAGGGCCCCAGGAGCTCCAGATTTGTTTGTGTCTATGAGGTTGTCACAAGGTCCAGAGCAAGTGGCTTGATGAGCAAGCTGTTCCCACTGGCCAGAGGGATGCTTCCTTTATGATATAGGTGGGATTGAGACAGTTTTTGGTGATGCACACTCACATCAGATACAGAATAAGTTCAGGGCTCTGCCCAAGCCTTGAACTTGAGCTACACAAGTGTGTTAAATACTACAACATCAGCATCATCCACCTGTGCTCCAATTTCAGTGCCACCTCCAAGCTCCAGAATCCAGGAGTGGGGTGATAGCAACCAGCATCATTTGCTGTATTCATGCCCCACCCCTGGCACCCAGGACAGTGACACCACACCTTCAAAGGCTCCATGCCATTTCAAGGCAGCCCCCTAGGCCAGCTGCACCCATTTGCTTAGTGGGCTTTTGAAGCTGTTGCTCTGCAATACCACCACCCTACCCCTGTGTCCTCTCTTGTCTCCAAGGAATGCTGGACATCACATGTTCAGGTTGGTCTGCAGAATTATGGGACATCTCACAGAACCTGGGCAGCTCTCCTTACTCTGCCTGCTGGTGGCAGTTTGCAGAAGGCAGGAGTGTGCTTGACACTGCATGAGGTAACAATCTAGGAGGACAGAGATAACAACCTAAGGACTGCATGGAACACATGGCTGAAGGATGCTCCGCTCTTCCCTTGCTACTGAGTTCCAAATGGTAAAGTTCAAAGTGACCAGAAAATGAATGATTTCTCATGTTTTCCTGCATCTTCTTGGTACCACCATCAACAAAGTACAGGAACAATCTTCAAGGGAGCCATAGCCAAGATGAGAGTCATGCCGTAACCGGCCCCAAATATGTGGGGACAGGGAATGCAAAGACAAAAAATATTTACAATGTGTCTATGCAAACAGGTTCCAAAGAGTCTAAGACCTCTAGAATTAGGAGAATAACAGCACTGCTATTTAACCCCCAGCTGGAGAGATCAGAAATATGAAATTAGCTGGGAGTAGCACACTTGACGATAAAGAACAAGGCGTGTCTGTTCCTGAACCTGCATGCTGACAAGGATCTTCACATGCAATAATTGGACAATAGGTGAGTATGTTAGCATCTCTCCTATTCTTTTTGTCTAAATTTGTATTGATCTATTCAACATGCCCCACATGAACTCATAAATCTGGTCACACATATTTTAATCAAATAGGAGCCCAGAGTCCCTGCATACCCTAGGGCAGTCTAGAAGGGCTGTTGATAAGAAGCTCTGGTGGGGAAGGGTAGAGTGAACTCACCCAAGGTGACTCTCTTCAGAATATGCATCTGAGACAGAAACAATGTGACCAAGACCAACCCAAACCCCCCACCCCAGAGCCCTAAACACTGCCCAGGCAGCTTCCAGAGGTTGTGACTGGGGCCCTCCAAGGTACCCCATTTCCAAGCCTCCATCCCCAGACCCTGACAGCTTGACTTTAATTCCCTTTGGCTTATGTGACTCAGGATTAGTTTCTCTCAATCTCAATCAAATCCATCTCAATCAAAAGAGAAGACTTCCTGTATTTCTAGAGGTTGTCAGGAGCTGAGCATACCAGCTTATACCCACAGGTCCCCTTGCCCTGTGTGATCTTCCCTGCAGGGGATGAGAACTGACCTTCCTACAATTCCAGACACTATGACCTCACCCTGGTGACAGCCCATGGCTTCTCACTCTCAGTACTCCGTGTAAGTGCTAACCTGAAGCCTCCCTTTCCTGTTTCCAGGGAAGACAAGCCACTTTCCTCTGCTCTCCTGAAATTAGGGGCACATAATTGTGTTGCTTTGTCCTGACAAGACTCTCACTTGCTTAAAAAGTGCTAATCTTCACCAAAGAGGCTGAGGCGCTAGGCGTTCCTCTAAGTCAAATTAATGAGCTGATTAACACACGGGGAGCCTCTTATTCTTAACAGGCTTTGTTTACAGATCAGGAATTAGACTTGAGTGAAAATTAACATCAAGTTGAAGAGTATTTTCCCCTTTAACTGAAGCAACTCAAAGTCACAGACTCAGAGAGGTATAGAATATCACCTGCCCATTACCATAAATAAGCACCTGACAACAGCTGCCAGCTCACAACCCAGGACAGGCATGGAACATCACCTTCCCATTATCATAGGCAACTATGTGCCAATGGCCTGATAGATCCAAGCCCAGAACAAGCACTGGAATTGGCCTCCTAGGATGGTCTTTCTTTCCTAAGTGTTCTATCTCTTGAACACTTACCCTGATAACTGGGAGCCAGGTGCACAGTGCTGATGGAAGGTGCATAGCCTTGTAATTACAGCTGAGAGCCCAGAAACATGTCCAGTCAGCCAATTATTTTTCAATGAATCCCTTCCCTTGGCTACTCAGTCCCAAGAAGAGGGAAGACATGCCCATGTCCAGAAGTACTTAGGGTTGCCCCCGCAGGCCCACTCCTGGTGGTGCTGATCCAGAGATGCCAAGCACCCCAGAGTCTGATCCACCCAATATGTCTCTGAGGGGCAGCTTGTGGAGCTCATGAATGGTAAGCCTGACACCTAACACACACAGGCTCTAGTGGATATAAGGACAATCCCACACCCTGACCCCATCACTTATGGGCAGCTTCCCTACATCATCTCACCCACATCCACAGAATAGTGCTTCTAGTTTGCAAGGTGGTCTGTGCCTTGCCATTAGAATGGCTTCTTGCTGGTTGAGAGGAAAGGAGCTTGCTTCTCGAGTCAACAGGAAGTGTAAGATTATCCTTGAGAATCTCCTGACTCCCCCACAAGTTAAGTTGATGTGGGTTTTGCATACACTCCATAGGATGGCTCTTTTCTGAACCAAATGCTGAGAACCACCAAGAGAGTCTAAAGGGGGAATAAAAGAAAACCTATGTCCATGTGGACCTCTAGCACAACTACTGAGCCCTACAGGAACACAGCAGGTAGGAGAGCTGAGAGGGTTCCTACTGGCCACATGGTTCACAGGTTTTGGCTCCAAAACCAGGGATCAAGCACCTTGATGGAGATTGTTGTATCTGTCTGTCAACTCAAGGATTTGACAGCATTCAGTACCAGGCCTGGCACTTATGCAGGCTGAATAAATAGGCTTTGGACTAGAAAGGAAACCTAGCTTTGAAAAACCACAGAGAATAATGTGGTGCCTGCTGCTTCTCCCTCCATGACATTCTGGACTAGCTGTTCTTCATTCACCACCCCATTCCTCATTCATCTGTCCTTCCCTACACCCCCTGGACTGGCTCTTCCTCACTGTCTTGGCAAATGGAGGGACCAAAAGGACAACAGGGGCTTTCTTTCTCTGTTTTCTTTCTCTGCTTGGCCTGGCCACCCTGGGTGGCTACAGCTCCTGCCATTGGTAGCCCCAAAGTGTGTCCCTGTGTGTTACCTTATCCTGCCTATGAATCTGAGATTTGTGCCTTCACTCAGCTCCCATCAGTTGGACCCTGGTGTCCCTGGGACCTGGACTGATCTGAGGTGCTGTTGCAGCCCCAACGAGTAGGCCTCATTCTCAGGCCCATGTCAAGGGTCTTCAGTGGTATTTCCATGCCCCAGCCTGATTTCCTCCCTGAAGTACAGGGTTAGTGTGTTCCTTGCCTCCATGACAGACTTGGCAAACAGAACCCCAGACTGACCTGGAACATTCTAAGTAAGACACATGAGCCCCTCCCATTGCTACTGTGGGTGGTCTCTGATAAGCTGAGAGTCAGAGTAGGAAAGGTTGGACACTCTGGGAGGAATTTAGGAATGACCCACTAATGCCATCCTCCACATACACACCCCAAATATCCCTTCCAACTGCCACTGTGTTTATTTGCTGGGTCTGTGCTCAGAGCAAAGACAGGTTACAAACCCCAGCCAAGGTCCTTGGGAGAAGGAGAGGTCCACTAAGGTAGGAAGCACCCTCCATCCCATCCTGGGAGGAAATGTCCTTTCTGTCCAGGAGTCTGAGGGACCTGTTTGGCCCGCACAGCTCCAATGCACTTAGCCCATGGGCCTGGTGAGGCACCCTACCACTGAGGGTATCCTGCATTGTCTTAGCCTGATAAGGTTGCTATAACAAAATGTCATATACTGGGTGGCTTATAAACAACAGAAATGTGTTTCTCACAATTCAGGAGGCTAGAAGTCCAAGACCAAAGAACTAAAGGATTGAGGGTCTGGCAAAGTCCCATTTCTTCATACTCATTCTTGCCGAGTGCTCACTCACAAGGCAAAAGGAACAAGGGAACTCTCTGAGGCCTCTTTTATAAGGGCACTAATCCTGTTAATGAGTGCTCCACCCTCATGACCTATCACCTCCCAAGGGCTTCCTGATTCTATTATATTGGTCATTAGGTTTCAACATGTAAATTTGGGAGAAACATTCAGATCATAGCATGCACAGCTGAGAAGTTCCCTTCCTTGGCCCCATCACCTGAAAGGCAACTACGGAAGGAACAAAAATGAAAATCAGACAGAGAAGGCTCAGGACCAAAGGGGACAACTACCAGGAAGATGGGCAAAGGCACACCCTTATAAATCCCAGCTACTTAGGAGGCTGAGGCAGGAAAACCACAATTTCTGGGCCAGCCTCCGCAACTTATCAAGACCTTGTCTCAAAATATTTAAAAAAGAAAGAAAGAAAGAAAAGAAAAAGGGCTGGCAGTGTAGCACAGTGGTAAAATGCCCCTAGGTTCAATTGCAAAAACAAAGCAGAACATCCCAGAACCAGTAAAGAAAGGCAAAGGAAAACAAAGACAACTCTTGTAAAATAACAAGTACAGAGAAGTCCAAATGCTATCCACAAATTCGCAAAAAAATCAGTTCAGCTGGGCTGGGATTGTGGCTCAGCGGTAGAGCGCTCGCTCGCCTAGCACGCGGCCCGGGTTCGATCCTCAGCACCACGTAAAAATAAAAACAACATTGTGTACAACTAAAGCAAATAAATAATTATTTTTAAAAAATATCAGTTCAGCTGATGTGGTTGGGATTGGGAGGGGTAGGTGGGTGATAATGGAGAATGAAATGTTCCAATCTTGCAGGATAGACAGGACCATGGAGATTATTTGGTTTCTGATGCTGATTCTTAGAGAACTTTAACATCAGGAAGGTTTTTTAAATCCAAAAGAGAGTGGCAAGTAAGATAAAAACAGGATGTGATCTTCTAAACCTCTACTGAAGAGAAAACATGTAGAAAATATTTTATATTCTCAATATAAAGCATAGTCTAGATAGCAAAAGTTGAGGGGAAAGTATGTTTAATTTCTAATGGAGTGCAACGGTCTTCCCTGAGACCTAAAGCAAGGGAAGATACAGGCCACAGAAACAGAACAGGTCTGGGTGCAGGTGGGAAGGAGCTGGCAGCTCATATGGAGATGAGAGGAAGGAAAGGAGACTTCAGAGGGTAAAGCAGGGACCAGGGCCAGCAGGCCCTGCCAAGGATTGTGGGTTTTACTTGAAAGCCATAAGCAGCCACCAGAATTTGCAGAAAGCAAGGGGTGTGATCTGACTGCAGCTACAGAAGGGCCAGCTCCAAGGTTCCCTTTGCAGGTAGCCTGAGGAGATGTGCCAGAAGTGGGCTAGGGATGGACCGAGGCCCACACTGTGATCCCCAGGGAGCCCCTGCCCAGAGATGCTCTCTATTAGATGGGTGAAAGCTTGGGTGAGAGACAGAACTGAGTTCTTGTTTATGTTTTGATTTGGGGGCTGAGGATGGAGAAGTGGCGGTGGAAAGCCTAGACTTTCATTTTGGAGTTGTCACCCTTGAGACACCTGTGGGTCAGCTGAGCAGACTCACAGAGACATAGAGTGGAAAGGCAAGATTTCAGGGAAAGGTCCACCTGAGCAATAAGGAGTTCTTCAAAGGCTTGAGGAGGGCTACCATCACCCTAGGAAAAAGCACATGAAGAGAAGATGGCGTAGAACCCCCAGAATTGCCAACATGTCAAGGGGGCAGAGATGAACCAAGTAGAATGAGAGAAAATCCAGGAGTCAATGGTGTCATGAAGTGTGATAGTGAAGAAGGAAGAGTGGGAGGGAGGCCTGACATGTGGGAACAAATGACCACAGGATCCACACCCCCATGGTCAGTGGGGACTTAGTGGACAGTCTAGATGACACAGCGGAAGCACAGAGGCAAGGTAACGCTTTTGAGAAAGAGAGCAATGAAGGAAACCAGGGATCAGGCCAGGAGCTGAAGGGGCAGCACTTAAGCAACAGTACCAGAGCCTGACTGTGCACTGAAGAAGGGAATGGCCTTCAGGGAGAGCTCCAGGAGAAACAGTGGACAGATCTGGTAGGTGAGCAAGGAGAGGGGTCCCACCAGGAGGGAACACTCTCATCCAGAGGCTTGCAATCAGAAGTACAAAGATAAATCCTTTAGCCAGGTTAGAGTACTTTCTATTGCTTGGAGGCAGGAAAAGGAATGGGGTTTGGCCAACAATTCATCAAAGAAGAGAGTGACTAGGAAGAGGGTGGTACTGGCAGAGAACAAGGAGAAAGTATAATAAAAAGGGGCTGTGTGATAAGGAAGGGCAAGAAAGCAGGTGGAGATGGGACTCCACAGCAGGGTCCTGAAGGAACAGCCTGGACAGGAGCAAGGAAAGGAGTGGCAGTCAAAGAGAGACTCACTGCAAACCAAGGGTCAGAGGCCCAGTGCCTGTCAAACCAGCTCCCTGCCTGCCCCTGAGAGTGAGCCATGGGGGACTGAGGGGAGGCGGACAAGTCAAAGATAAAGTTGCAAGGATGCAAGCCAACAAACCATGACAATAGCGCTGCTGTGATATGGTTTGTCCTCTTCAAAACTCATGAGATATTAAGAGGCGGGACCTTTAAGAGGTGATTAGGACTCTGCTCTCAAGCCTGGATTAGTCCATTCATGAGACTAATGGATTCATGGGTTAATGGGTAATAAAGAGTGCATCTGCTATATAAGCCCATGTGATAACTTTCACCACCTTGGAACTCTGCCAGCAAGAAGGCTATCACCAGATGCAGCCCCTCTGCCCTTGACCAGAACTCATTTTCTTAAAATGTATCCCTCTGGGGTACTGTGTTATTAACAACAGAAGGGACTAGGACAATTCCAGACCAAGTGTGTCACCAAAGCCAACTATCAGTGGGTTTACCCTTGTGGTTAAACATGATCAGATCAAGTTTTTTTTTTTTTTTTAATTTAAATGGCATGCAACAATAAATGTTGGAGAGGATGTGGGGGAAAAGGCACACTCATACATTGCTGGTAGACTGCAAAATGGTACAACCATTATGGTAAGCAGTTTGGAGATTTCTTGGAAAAATGGGAATGGAACCACCCTATGACCCAGCCATCCCACTCCTGGGTCTATTCCCAAAGGAATTAAAAACAGCATATTACAGTGACACAGCTACCTCAATGTTTATAGCAGCACAATTCACAATAGCTAGGTTGTGGCACCAACCTAGATGTCCCTCGGTAGATGAATGGATAAAGAAAATGTGGTATAGATACACAATGGAATTTTACTCAGCAATAAAAGAGAATAAAATAATGACATTCACAGGTAAATGGATGAAGTTGAAGAATATAATGCTAAGTGAAATCAGTCAATCTCAAAAATCCAAATACCGAATGTTTCCTCTGATATAAGGAAGCCGGTTCACAGTATTGATGGGTCGGGGTACATAGGAGGATTAGAGGAACACTATAATGGTCAAAGGGAAGGGAGGGGAAGGGAGGGTGTAAGGGGGGAAGGGGGAAAAAAGTGGTTGAATAAGATGGATATCATTATTCTAAATGCATGATTGAAGACTTGAATGCTGTGAATATACTTTGTATACAAACTGTTTTATGTAAAAAGATGCTCTATATGTATAGTATGAACTGTAATACATACTACTATAAATAAAAATTAAAATAAATAAATAAATGGCATGCTATTTAAAAGATATACCTAAAACCTGCTAAAGAGAGAGGCAAAGAAAAATGCAAACACAGAAAGCAAGGTGTGTTTAATGACATAAAACATAATTCTGAGCAAGAAATACTAAATGTCTCCAAGAGACCTCTTGTTTGAGAACACACAGTGAAAATACCCCATCACCAAGTTTTACAAACCAAATCACACAGCATCTGTTGCTCTTAGAAATATGAGGAGAGAGTGGCCCAAGAACACATCTGAGGAAAACTTGAATAATTTGCCACTCTCGGCATATGACAGATCTCATAGACCACACCCGAGGGGCATCTGCTATTGTAATAATTAAATGGCTAAGGTTGATTTATGGGTAAACATGACAACTTATAACTGAAAGAAAATGAACATTGTTTTACAAGCATATGGAGACATTTACAGAAATTAATCTTGTCCTCTCCTTCCTGCCCAAGATGAGTCCCCTGACCCTGTCACACAGGACCCCCAAACCTGTACCCTTAGCCTCCACCACACCTGCCCAGCAAAGCCACAACCTAGGGTCACCGCCAGACTCTACCTCCCCTTGCCAAGAACTAAGAGCAGAAGCGGGGGAGGCCCCATCTTCGCTCCCTCCCTGCCCATGCTCCCCCTACCCCTCAGCACAGCCTGCCACACTTTTCTCTTGACAGTGCCCTCCTCACATCCTTAGAACCTGTACTGTCTCCTTGGACCTTCCCTCAAGACCCCCACTTGACACCCCAGGAATGACTTAGGATCCTGCATTATAATATCCAACTTCCCTATCCAACCTTTAAAGTCACTTAACACCTCCTCTTAACACAATCTCTGAGGACAAAAACCTACTCCCCCAAGCCTGAACACCCCACCCCACCACCTGACTTCCTCAAGAGTCTCAATACATCCTTTGTCCCCTCTGCCTGCTGTCCCCTCAGCCACTTCCCTCCAGGGTCCTTTCCCTCAATCTGGCAACATGCCTGCTCTTCCATTCTTGAGCAAATAGATCCTCCTTCTCTTTCCAGATACCACCAAAACCTTTTCTCCCCTTCATGCCCACCCTTCTCAGCAGGTTGGCTTCCACTGTCCCTCTCCCTGAACCCAGCACCCACAGCTTCTGTCCCTCCTCCCCTGAGACCTTCACACCATATGCTTTTGGCGTCTCTCTGGCTCCTCTTTGGTTTCCATGATACCAGAGGCCACTGGTTCCCTCGCACTGCACTGACCCTATAACACAGAACATACATTCCCTTCAAAAACCCACCTAACATTTACAAAAGCTGAGCAAACACCAGGAGACAAAGGCAATTTCAGAATTCTCCAAGGCTCAGAACATCCAGGTTACCTCTGTGCTCATAACTCAGGGTGTCTGGCCTGGACCAAGGCATCTGTACCAAGTCTCCATGGAAACCCGTCCTTCCCATTCTGCCAGAGTTTGGTAGCTGTATAAGGTACCTGACATCTTACTGCTAGGGTATGAATATTTGTATCTCACCCTCCCCCCAAAAATTCATATGCTGAAATCCTAATCTCCAAGGTTTGAAGAAGTGGGACTTTTGGGAGGTGACTAGGTCAGGAGAGTAGAACACTCTTGAATGGGATTAGAGTCTTTATAAAAGAGAACTGAAGGAGCTTATTGGACCCTTCCATCAAATGAAGCTAAAGCAAGAACATAACATGTGTGAACCAGGAAGTGAGTCCTCACCAGATACCACATTAGGTAATGCCTTGATCTTAGATTTCCCAGCCTCCAGACTTTGAGGAATAAATTTCTATTGCATTTAAGTTATCCAGTTTATGGTATTTTGTTATAGCACCCCAAATAGACTCAGAGCCTAGAATGCTGGCTGGGAGATCATGGATGCCCAGAATATACACATCATAGGAGTGATATAGACAGGCTCTACAGAACTGAGCTAGAATCTGGAGATGCCCAGAAATGTTTGAAGGGGAGGGTGGTCATAGGAAAAACATGCCTTTGCAGAAAACTGGGATCTCTGCTAGTTAGGGGTGAGATATCACTGATATGATGCAATTTGAATGTAAATGCTAGTGAGGTCTTATTTAAACCCCACAGATGTTGACTTCTGAGAACATGTTAACTGTGCTAGGAATTAAAGTTAATAGATTTAAAACTCAACCACTTGAAAGGTTTTTTAGACTTTTCCCTAAATAGCTCTTAGGTTATCAGAATCAAGATGACAAGAACTTTTTTTAAATGATGATAATGAGAATTCAGAATATCAAAATTTGTAGGTGAGACCAAAGCCAGCACCAGGAGCAAATTCACAGCCTTAGATTCCTCACAATTATAGAACAAAATGAAAATTAATGAAATGAGCATTTAAATCAAGAAGCCAAAAGAGAGATAAAATATAAACCTCTAGTAAATAAGCTAATAAAAAGAGCAAGAATAACAGGATCTCATTTATAAAAAGTTTTATATGTGGCACAAGATGGAAAATACCTACCCAACTGCGACCAGAGCAAGAGGTAGGCACCCACCCGCCGGAAGGAGAGACCCAGCCACCAGTTTGCCAGGCCTCCAGGGCCCAGAGTAGCATCTCCCTGCTGCTGCACGCAGGGCCAGACCTGGGGAAAGGCTTCCTCCACTCCCAGGGGGAGGGCAACCTGCCCAGCTGCGACCAGAGCAAGAGGTAGGGCCCCCGCCCGCCAGAAGAAGAGACCCATCCACCAGTTTGCCTGGCCTCCAGGGCCCAGAGAAGCATCTCCCTGCTGCTGCACGCAGGGCCCAACCTGAGGATAAGCCCCCTCCAGTCTTCCACTGTGCCATTCTGCAACTGGCCAAAGGTGTAGCCTTGACTCCACTAACAGGATTGCTGACTGGACATGATCCAGGTCAATTGGCTTAAACTGGAAAGGAAAAAAGAAGGGCTTCCAAGGGTCCATTTTGTTTGAGACTTGTTCTTGGGCTCAACGTTTTTGTTTGTTTGTTTTGTTGTTTCTTGGGGGTTTGTTTGTTTGTTTGTTTTTGCTTTGTTTTTGTTTTGATTGACAGTGTGTTTGTTTGCTTCTGCTCCTCTTTTCTTTCTTTCTTTTCTTCCTTCTCACTTTTGTATTTTTTCTTCTTCCTTCATCTTCCCTATTTACACCCTGCCATTGCATACTCAACAGAGGCAAAAACAAGTTATACACAGAAATTGGGATTTTTAGAATGGGTACAATTGAAATATATAGCAAAGTGGTGTTATATATAGTTTATTCTCTATTTTCTAGACTCACTCTCTCTCTCCCCTCTCTTACACTAATTTCTACTCCTTGGTCATTTTTTTTTTCTTCTTCTTCTTCTTTTTTATTTTTTTCTTCTTCTTTTTTTTTCTTTTCCATCTTTATTTATTTCTTCTCTCAACCGCTGCATAAGTTATAAATCGGTCTTTCCACCTAATCATTCACTCCATTATCTTTCCTCTCTTGTCTGCTGATACTAAACCACTTCCATAGAACTCTCTTTTCATACTTTCTAAGAAAGAACAAGTCAATACACTCACTTACTTCTTCCTAAACATATCACCTCTGTGTCCATTACTTGAAACTATAAAACCCTGTCAGAAGCATACAGAGTAAATTGGAAACAATATCTGGGTTAACTAAATCTATACATTGTGATCAACCTGAGATTCTCTGAATAGACAGTGTTTGATTTTAAAGTGTAAAGGAAATATAAGGGGATCTGATAGCATTGTACTACAGGAGCAACGTAAGGTTTTTAAGGCAAAATCAAAATAGTCAAGGTCCCACAGTGCAGGAAGAATAGATGCACAAGCAATATGAAGAAACAAGGGAAGAAAGTGACACAAACAAATACCTCCTCAGTAGATTCCATGACATGCACAGTTGGTGAAATGCCAGAGATGGAATTTAGAAATTACATATTCCAAATGTTTGTGGAACTTAAGAATGAACTCAAAAATTAGATGAGGGAGCAAATACAGGTGGCAAAAGATCATTTTGACAAAGAACTCCACAAACAAATACAGGAAGGAAAAGATTACTTCAATAGGGAGATAGAGGCTCTAAAGAGAAACAAAACAGAAATTCCGGAAATGAAAGAAGCATTAAACCAAAATAAAAGCTCAATCGAAAGTATCACCAACAGAGTAGATCACTTGGAAGAAAGAACCTCAGACAATGAAGACAAAATATATATCCTAGAGAAAAATCTAGATTATACAGCAAAAATGGTAAGAAACCTAGAACAGAACATTCAAGAATTATGGGACAACATAAAACGACCAAACTTAAGAGTGATTGGGGTAGAGGAGGGGGCAGAGTTTCAAGCCAAAGGAATGAGTAATTTATTTAATGAAATAATTACAGAAAATTTTCCAAACTTGAGGAATGAATGGGAAAACCAAGTTCAAGAGGCTTACTGAACACGAAACATACAAAATCACAACAGATCCACACCAAGACACATTATAATGAAAATGCCTAATATACTGAGCAAGGAGAGAATATTAAAAGCCACAAGAGAAAGGAAGCAGATTACATATAGGGGGAAACTAATCAGACTATGTTCAGATTTTTCTACCCAGACCTTAAAAGCAAGAAGATCCTGGAATAGCATATTTCAAACTCTGAAAGAAAAGGGATGTCAACCAAGAATCTTATATCCAGCAAAACTGAGCTTTAGATTCGAAGATGAAATAAAAACCTTCCACAACAAGCAAAAGTTAAAAGATTTCGCATCTCGAAAGCCAGCACTTCTGAACATCCTGGGCAAAATTTTTCATGAAGAAGAAGAGAAAAATAACAACGAAAATCAACAAAGGGAGATATTAAACTAAGGGAAATACCAACCAGAAGAGAAACCAAATCAAGCTAAAAATCATAATACAAATAAAAATGGATGGGAATAAAAATCACATCTCAATAATAACCCTGATTGTTAACGGCCTAAACTCGCCATTCAAAATTTGACACAGATAATCTGAATGGATTAAAAGAAATGACCCAACAATTTGCTGTCTCCAAGAAACACACCTCATAGAAAAAGACATCAATAGACTGAAGGTGAAAGGCTGGGAAAAGTCTTATCACTCACATGGCCTGAGGAAGCAAGCAGGGGTTTCCATTCTCATTTCAAATAAGGTAGACTTCAAGCCAAAGCTAATCAAAAGGGACAAAGATGGATATTTCTTACTACTTAAGGGAACCATTCATCAACAGGATATAACAATCATAAATCTATATGCCCCAAATAACGGAGCACCTACATTCATCAAACAAACTCTTCTCAAGTTCAAGAGTAAAATTGACCACAACACAGTTATTCTAGGGGATTTCAACACACCTCTCTCACCAATGGATAGATCATCCAAACAAAAGCTAAACAAAGAAATCTGAGACCTCTTTAAAACAATTAATAACTTAGACCTAACGGACATATATAGAATATTTCATCCCTCAGTAAACAAATATACTTTTTTCTCAGCAGCACATGGCTCCTTCTCCAAAATTGACCATATATTATGTCACAAGGCAACTCTCAGCAAATATAAAAAAAATAGAGATACTACCCTGCATTCTATCAGACCATAAAGGGATGAAATTGGAAATCAATGACAAAACAAGGAATAAGAAAAACTACTCGAACAACTGGAAGCTAAACAACATGCTACTGAATGAACAAGGGGTTGAAGAAGACATCAAAGAGGAGATTAAAAAATTCCTAGAGGTAAATAAGAACACAGATACATCGTATAGAAATCTCTGGGACACTATGAAGGCAGTAGTAAGAGGAAAATTCATTGCACTGAGTTCATTCCTTAAAAGGAAAAAAAAAAAAAAAAACAAATAAATTACTTAAGATCACACCTCAAAGCACTAGAAAAAGAAGAACAGATCAACACCACGAGTAGCAGAAGACAGGAACTAATTAAAATCAGATCAGAAATTAATGAAATTGAGACTAAGGAAACCATTCAAAGAATTGACAAAACTAAAAGTTGGTTCTTTGAAAAAATAAACAAAATTGACAGACCCTTAACAATGCTAACAAAAAGAAAAAGAGAAAAAACTCAAATTACTAACATTCGTGATGAAAAAGGGAATATCACAACAAACACCTCAGATACACAGAAGATAATTAGAAATTACGTTGAAAACTTGTACTCTAATAAAATAGAAAATACTGAATGCATGGACAGAGTTCTAGAGTCATATGATTTGCCTAAACTGGAGGCTATACACAATTTAAACAGATCGATTACAAGCGAAGAAATAGAAGATGTCATCAAAAAGCTACCAACAAGGAAAAGTCCAGGACCTGATGGGTTTACAGCTGAGTTCTACAAGACTTTCAAAGAAGAACTAATACCAATGCTCTTCAAACTATTTAAAGAAATAGAAAAAGAGGGAGCTCTTCCAGACTCTTTCTATGAGGCCAATATTACATTAATTCCAAAGCCAGGCAAAGACACATCCAAAAAAGAAAACTTCAGGCCAATATCTTTAATGAACATAGATGCAAAAATCCTCAACAAAATTCTGGCAAATCGGATACAAAAACATATCAAAAAGATAGTGCACCACGATCAAGTGGGGTTTATCAAGTGGGCAACACTCTTTTTGGCTGATCTTTCTTCCTCATCCCCCTGACTATGACCTGTCTGAGGACTGAACAGTCCCTTTCATTTCTGTGTCCCTAGCACCGAGCACACGGCCTTTTGCATAGCAGATTTTAGGAAATGTTCCTCAAACTTAGGATAATTCCCTTTATAAAGGAGGTCCTGGTTTTGGAGGAATGATGTGCACATTCAAAAATGTAATTTAAAGCTGAGATCCAAATGAACACAATGATATTATTTAAGAATGCTCATACATAAAACTTAATTCAGAAACAGTCTGGAAAATGAAAGCCAGCAGACAGATAAAGCATTATTGCTCTGTCCCTGGAGAAAACCCTTCATCAGTACAGAGCCAAAAGAAGAAGGTTAAAAGTCGAGAGGTCCCGCAGGCCAGAGGCAGGAGGGTGTTCCCCACAGGCTGAGCACAAGCTTTGAAAACAGATGGCCTCTCCAGGCTGCAGCCAGCAGCTGGTCACTGGCTCAGCCCAGCAAAGGGAAGTCCCAGCTCCACACCCTGACCCCAGCAGGACAAACTGGTCCCTGATGCAAAAACACCTGGGCAGATGCTCTAAGGGCCTCACCTACCTTCTGTCCTCCAGAAAGCAGAGGGCATTGCTCAGATACTCAACATAGCTTTTCCAGTCCTGAATCCCCTAGGCTGAAGGAAAGTTCTCACCCCAATTGAGAACTATATAAATAGTAATTCATTTTTAATTGACAAATAATAAGTTTATACATTTATGGGCACAATGTGATGTTTTGATCTATATACATATTGTTGACAATTCACTCAAGATAATTAATACAGCCAACACTTCACCAATTTTTCATTCTTTTAGATTTATTAGGTCTGCTCCATCACTTTCAGGCTCTTTCAGCCTCTATTTTCTCACCAATAAAATGACACAGTGCATCACTTAGCAACAGGATACATTCTAGGACATGCGTCATTAGGTGATTCTGTCCCCACACAATCATCATAGAAAGCACTTATGCAAACCAAGACGGCTATGACGTCACTAAGTTTTGTAATGTTATGGTGCCATCATCATATATACAGTCTGTCATTGACTGAAATGTTATGCAGTGTATAAATGAATATACATATATTTTTTTCTTTATGGATTATTCTGCAAACTATCTCCAGTTGGTTACAAAGACAACCTCAGTTTAAGGGATATCACAGATAAATTCTATTTTTCGTAGCAGTCTATTCCTATGCCAATGCTAAATTGTTTACTGCTAGAACTTCAAAGTTTAATATCTAAAATGTTAGATACTTTGAAGCTGCACTGCCCAGTACAGTAGCTATGAACCACATGGGGTTACTGAGCACTTGAAATGTGGCTGGTTTGAATTGAAAGGTGCTCGGAGTGTAAAATACGCACTGGATTTCGAAGAGTTAGTACTAAACAAAAAAATGTAAAATATTTTGCAGATAGTTTTCAAAGTACTAACTGCAGGTTGAAGTGATAATATTTTGGGCATATTAGGCAGCACAGAACTGACTGTACTACCTACTTTCCAGAGTTATCAAGGAATTAAAAATAAGATAAAGAAGGCAAAGTGACTGAGCTCAGTATGATTATTCTCATTTTACACATTAGGAAACTGGGATTCCAAGACATTATATGACTCTTTCAGGGTCAGAGACCTAAGGACCAGCTGATTCAGGTCTACTGATCCCAAAGCTGGGCTCCTCCTGGAGCCCATGCTGGGATGGAGGAGTCCCCAGAGGACTTTCTATAGCTAGTGGAAGCTACCACCACAGAGAGGAAACTGTGCACAAATTTAGCCCACTGTACCCGGGATGGTGCTGGGTAAGGGAGAGAAACAGGTTTCAAGTGTCTCCTCCATCAGTACACTGGGTTTGAGAATGCCAAATGCTGCATTTGATGCAGACCTCGAAGCCAACCCACCCTCTCGGAAGGGAACACAGTCTGAGGAAGACCCCTGCACCATCTGCCCTGTAGCGTCCAGCAGTGTCCTTTCTTTTCTTTTCTTTCTTTCTTTCTTTCTTTTTTTTTTTTTGTTTGTTTGTTTGTTTTGTTTTTGTTGTTTGCAGCCCTGGGGATGGAACCCAGGGCCTCATGCATGCTAGGCAAGCGCTCTACCACAGAATCACATCCACAGCCTCCAACAGTCCTTTCACCCAGCAGAACTTTTCAAGAGAGAGAAAGGAAGCCAGAGAGCTGAACAGCAGGAGGGAGGCAGATACCCTTGCTCACAGCACACTGTGCCAAGAAGAGGAGGAAGGGCAGGCCTCAGGAGACATGGATCTACACCCCTAACTGTGGGCACTCAGGCTCCAGGCTCAGGGGCTTACTGCAAAGAAACCTAGAAGCAAAGCCTAACAAAGTCCCAGTTTCAGGATAGGGTGTAGAGAGTAAACTGGAAGCCCACATAGAGGCAGAGGCTGCTTTTTTTTTTTTTTTTTCCTGTAGTGCTGGGGATTGAACCCAGGGCCTTGTGCATGCGAGGTAAGCATTCTACCAACCGAACGATATCCCCAGCCCAACACCACTGCATTTTTGAAAGGCGTTGAGGTGGGGTATTCAAGTCAGAGAACCCCAAGCTGAGGTTACCAAGATTATCAACAGAGATAGAGCTGCCTCCTACAGAGTCCCCTTAACCAGGAAGAGGCCCAGTGAGTCCAGCTCTCTGACCTCCACCGTGACAGCAGCACCACATAGGTGTGACCACACATATGCACTCCCAAGGCCAATACCTGTAACCTGGGGCTAGATGCAGACCAGGGGACTACCTGGGGCAAAAAGGAGTAGCCAAGTGAACAAGAAATAAATAGGGAAATATAAGATAACAATGAGACCATGAAGACAACAGTTCAGGATAAAGTTATGAGGAATGGGGAAGGAGGGCTTCCTTCCCAAGATCAAAGAGGTGACTTTGGAGCCAAGGTTGAACGACAAGAAGGAGGCTGCCATTCAGAGATTCTGGCAAGCAGGTTCAAGGTAGATAATACTGCAAATGCAAAGACCCAGAGGTCAGAACAAATCTGCCATGTTTGGGAAACAGAAAGAAGGCCAGTGGGACAGGAGTGTGGAGATGAAAGATGAGCAAGTGGGAGACACAAGGTCAGAGAAGTGGGCAAGAACAGATTGCATGGAGCCTCTTCTGCTCCAGTTAGGAGTTCAAATGTTCTCTTCTCTGCAATGGGAAACTCCTGTAAGGTTTTAGGCAGGGGCTGTTGAGACCCAATTCCCATCCATTGCTGTGGGCATGTTGTGAGAACTGCAGGAGGACAAATGTGAAGGCAGGTGGCCCCTCTCCCCTCTCTATGAAATGCCTTATGCAGGTGGAACTTAGTTATACCTGCGTTTCTGCACATAAAATTCCTTCCCAAGATCAGAATCCACTTCCTATGATTTGGATATGATTTAAGTGGGTTCCCCAAAGATTTATATGTTGAAATTAAATACCCATTGTGAGGTATTAAGAAGGTGGAAATGTAATCTAAGTGGGGTGTTTAGAGGTGGGGTCTTTGAGAGGTGATTAAGATTAGACAAGTTTTAAATGAATCCTAGCAGCTTTATAAAAGAATACACATACACAGAATACACATACACATACATGTACATACACCCCCGATCTCTTGTCATGCAAGGCCATGTGCAGCCTCAGAACCCTGCCAGCAAGAAGGCCATCGCCAGATGCAGTCCCCTGACCTTGGATCAGAACTGTGGGTCAAAAAAACTTCTTCCGGTTAAAATTTACCCAGTCCAACAAAGAACAAACTAAGACACTAACCAACACCTAGAAGACCATCTCTCTCTCTGTCTCTCTATCTCTCTGTCTCTCTGTCTCTCTCTCTCTCTCTCTCTCTCTCTCTCTCTCTCTCACACACACACACACACACACACACACACACACACACACACACAAACCCATCCGCCAGGAGTAAGGCTCTAGTTCCAGGTGAGAAGGTGTGAGCCTACTCCACCTTGTATGTCCCACTGTGCAACCACAGATCACAGTCTGTGCACATGAAGCAGCTATTTGAAGACTCTGAAAACTAAATCACATGAAGACTGGGGAAGAAGACCAGAATTTGAAGTAACCAAACCTGCAGTGAGTTTACTAACTTTTTTTTTTTAATCCTCAAGTATGCCTCAGTCTAGATACCAGGCAGTTCAAAATCTAGAAGCAGGAACTGGGTACAGAGAAAGCTTGAAAGAGGCCCTGTCACTGAGGCTCAAGGAGGGGAAAAGAATCTCCAAACGTGCAGAAAGTGGGGGAATCCTTGTTGATCAGCTTTCTGTTACTGTTTTTTTTTTTTTTTTAAATAGCTCATTGAATTATAAAAAGGAAAGGATTATTTTGGCTCGCAGTTTTGGAGGTTTCAGTCCACGGTGAGTTGGCCTGTTGCTCAGGGCCCTGCGGCAAGGCAACACACCATGGCAGGAGCATGTTGTTATGAGCTGATTTGAAAATTAGGCCAGGCTGACCCCATTCTGCTCAGACGTTGCATCCTGTGCAGAATTGGCCCCGCATTCTGCACGAGCCTACTCACACAGAAGCTGACGTCTCCACCCTAACCCACTTGCACCATGACCACAATATCTTTAAACTATGGAGCTGATGTAGGTATAAAAAGGTGAAAATTCTGAGAATGTATGTAACTTGGTGCTTTCCACTTTACGAAATGTGTCTTATAATTATACTTGCCTCACCTGCTCCCTTCTTTGTGTTTTTTTTTTCCTGTTTTTAAGCTGCTCCCCACCAGCATTCAGTGTCTTGGGCTGCAGAACTGTCTGCTTTCTGCTCCCTTGGCCCTGACCAAAATTAATCCTTTGTCTTTACTTCAAAAAGACCCAGAGTTTTTATTTGGGATTTTGGAATAGTGCCTTAGCAATGTGATAAATCAAAGTCATTCACCTCATACACCCACACACAGAAAAAGAGAAGAAAATGAGGGGTTAGGATCCCAACATCCCCTTCAAGGGCATGCCCCAATATCCTGAATATCTCCCACTACACCCCATATCTTAACAGCCCCACCACCTGCCAACTGTGCCACACTGAAGACTAAGACTTTAATGCATGGACAGATGGGGGATATTCCAGATTCAAACTATAGCAACCCCTGATTTATTTCCTTTTTCTCCATTCTCTCACATCCCAGCCCATGACAGATCACAGGTACCTAGAAACTCTGAAGGAGAGGAGTCTGATTATCCTGTTGGAGGAGCTGTGTGTATCAAAAGGGTGAAATGAAATTCCATTGCTTTTGCTTCTCTCTGTTCTCACATGAGTATAGTGTGCAAAAGAGCAAGGTAAATAAAGCCCTGGCTTCCTGACCAGGGAGCCTTCCATTCCAGGAAGCTTGAAAGTGCAAAGGAGATGGCAGAGAGAGCGTAACTCAGGAAACTGATATCAGAATATTGTTAATAATTTCCTGGGCCCACCCTGAGCTATGCATATATGGATCTGACCATAAGTAACAAACCATAGGCTCTGGTAAATGATTTATGAAGGTATATCAAAGCCCAGGTCCCAGAGTTGTTCCAGGGTGATGCACACATGGGACTGATCTGAATATCAGTGAAAAGGCTCATACAATGGACCTGACACTGAAACCATCATCCATACGCATGATGGACTTGCAGCCTGAACCTAACAGAACCAATGATCAAGGAGACAAAAATGTCAACTTTCTCCATAGCATTTAAACAAGATCCAAAGTGTCATGGTGTAATATCAAGATGTTCAGGTATAGTCCAAAATTATTCAGTGCTACAATTTAGATCTTGAGTGTCCCCCAAAGTCCCATGTAGTGAATAACCCATGGTGCTACTGAGAGGTGGTGGACCCGAAGAAAGTGGGGCCTAGTAAGAGTAAGTTAGGACACAGTAGAGGGTGTCCTTGAAAGAAATATTGGGACTCCAGTCTCCTTCTTTCACTCTTTTTGCTTCCTAGCTACTAAGATACAACTTCCCACCATGACATAGGGTCATGTGACCCCAGGAATAAAACCATGAGCCAAAATATACCTTTTCTCCTTATAAGCTGATTATCTCAGGTATTTTTGTCACAGCATCACAGAGCGGACTAACATGTCTGGCATGTGAAAAATCTCCACTCTTCTGGATAAAAACAATAGATATCAGGGCAAAAATAGCACCTATATTGAAAATTATCTGACAATGATTTAAAAACAGCTATTATAAAAACACTTGATAAAGTAAGGGCAAAAAGTCTTGCAACTAATGGAAAGTTAGTCTCAGCAAGATATTGAAAATACTTTTTAAATAACTAAAGGGAAATTTTAGAATTGTAAGAAACAATAACAGAAACTTTTAAAACTCCTTGGATAGGCTCACTAGCAGAACAGACATGATAGTGGAATAAGTCCATGAGTTCAACAAAAGAACAACATAATTTACACAATTTGAACCACAGAGAGTAAAAATATGTTGAATGAAATGAGTCTTAAAGATCTGTAGGAAAATACCAAAAAAAAAAAAAAAAAAAAAAAGTCTAACATTCAAGTCCCAGGAGAAGAAAGAGTATGTATTTAAATATGTGAGTGAATCATGGCTGAAAACTTCCCAAATTTTGTGAGAAACATAATCCTACAGATTTTATAGCTTAGCCAACCACAAATAGGATGAATCCAAAGAAATACATTCCCACACATGCTATCAGCAAACTGCTGAAAACCACATACAAAAAAAATATTGAAAGTCAGAAAAAAAACAGTGTTTACTTATAGGGGGACAATGATTAATAACTGTAGATCTCTTATAAAAAACAAAAAATGCAAAGGAAGTGGGAAAAATTGTTAATATGCTAACAGAAATAAAGTTTCAACCCAGACTTTTATTTCCAGCATAAATATCCTTCAAGAATTCTGACGACATTATACATTATATACATATGTCAAATTTTTCACACTGTATCTCATAATACAACTATTATAAGCTAATTAAAAATAATAAAGAAAAGAAAAAATTATGGAAAAATAAAGATATTCTCAGATTAAGAAAAACTAAGACGCCAAAGAAAAACTAAGAGAACGTACTGCCAAAAAACCTACCCTACAATGGTTACTAAAAAAGTTCTTCAGAAGGAAAATGATACTAGAAGGACATTTTGAACATCAGAAACAAAGAAAGAGCAACAGAATGGCATATGTCTGGAAGAATAAGACTAGTGTCTTGCATACTTTAAAATAAAGAGAAATTATAACATTGTCTTATGGAGTTTCAATGTATGCAGGTGTATAAAAGATAACTACGATATAAAAGGAAAGAGGAAGGGGACTCATATGACAGTAAGAGCTTGATTTTCAAATTGAAATAATAAAATACTGGTTCTAAATAGATTGAAAATTTAAGGATGTTTATTATAATCCCTAGAACAACCACTAAAAACACTATACAAAGAAATGCAATCAAACACAATAGGTAAAGTAAAATGGAATACTAAAAAAATTTCCAATAGTTGGAAATATAAGAGCAAAATAAGCCCAAAGCAAGAAGAAAGGAAATAACAAAAATAAAGAGTAAAAAAAAAATCAATGAAACTGAGTATAAACAAAAAATTGAGAAAAATCAATGAAAAAATTGGCTCTTTGTAAATATCAATAAGATTGATCAATCTCTAAAAAGACTGACAGAAAAAAAATAGAAAGAACACACAAATTACTCATATAAGGAATTTTAAAAAGGTATCACTCACAGGAATCAAAAAGATAATAGACTATTACAAAAACTCTATGCACATAAATTAAACCACTTTGATAAAACGTATGATTTCCTCCAAACCATAAACTACCAAAACTCACGTACAACAAATAGCTTGAAAAGTCCTAATAACTCTTAAAGAATTTGAATTACAGTTTAAAAGCTTCCAAAACTGACATCTCCAGATTCAGCTGGTTTTACTGGAAAATTCTACTAAATATTTAAGGAAGAAATGACACTGATTCTACACAATCTCTTTTGCAAAATAAAAGAGGAGGGAACATTTCCAAACTCATTTTACAAGGCCAACATTACACTGGTACTAAAACCATACAAAAACAGTTAAAGGAAAAAAATATATATAAACCAATATCCTTCATGAACATAAGAATAATTCCTCAACAAAGTATTGGCAAGTCTAATCTAGCAGTATATAAAAAGCATAATGTACCACAAACAAGTTAAACTTATCCTGGAAATGCAGAATGGCATAATATTCAAAAACCAATGTAATTCACCATATTAATAGAATAGAAAAAAATACATGATTATATCAAACAATCTAAGGGAAAATTATGATAAAATTCAACACCCATTCAAGAGCAAAATAAAAAAAAAAACTCAACTAATATAGAAAGAACTTCCTCAACCTGATAAAGAGCTTCTACAAAAAAAACTAAAGCTAACATGAAATCCTATCATAAAAAACTAACCATTTTCCCCTAGGAACATTTCCACCACTATTCAGCCTTGCATTGAAAATTCTAGATAGTGCAATAAGAAAGAAGAATAAAGACAAAGCATATAGCCTAGAAAGTGAGAAATTTAAGACTGTCACCATTCATCAACAACATGTTTGTTCTAGGTAGATAATTAAAAACAATCTTTAAAAGGAACTTCTAGAGCTGAGGATATAGCTCAGTTGGTAGAGTGCTTGCCTTGCATGCACAAGCCCCTGGGTTCAATCCCCAGCACCACCCAAATAAATAAATAAATGGAACTTCTAGAACCAAAAAGTTATTTCAGTAAGGTCATAGGTTCAAAACAGAAACATCAAACATATTTCTATGGTCTGGTAATGAACTCCTGGACACCAAAATAAATTTACAAATCATTTACAAAGCTGAAAGGAAAATAATACACTTAGGTGTAAATCTAAAAAAAAAAATATGGATTTCCTGAAAACTACATTTTAATAATGAGACATCAAAGAAAACCTAAATGGAGAGAGAGACCATGTTCATGGATTGAAAAACTCAACATTGTAAAAATGTCAGTTCTCCACAAATTGGCAGACTTAAGACTACTCTAAATAAAATATGAGTGGGCTCTTTTATAGATGCAGACAAAATATTCTAAATTTTATATGAAAAGGTAAAGGAACTAGAATAGCTATGACAATTTTGAAAAAGAAGAAAGAAGTGATGGGAGTCACCACCTCGTATTAAGCATTGGCTTAATATACAGGCATAATAATCAAGATAGTGTGGTATTGGCAAAAGGATAGACATAGAGATCACTGGAGCTGAGATTGACAGGGGCACTGCAGACAGCAGATAAGGCCAGGGCCCAGGTGTGTATCCCTAGAGACAGCTGTGGGCCACGACTCCCAAGGTGGATGTGGCTGGCAGTGAGTGAGAGGGTGATACTGAGTCTGATCTGGAACAAGCCAGAGCAGACAGGACTGAGGATGTCCCTGGAATTCTGCCACACTTGCTCATTGGCTTTCTCAGGTTCTGTCCTGAGCAACATAAGGGAGAATACAACTCACAAATGTCCACAGATGGAACTGGCCTGTGAGTTTATTAAGTATCCAAAGGTCACTAGAAAGCAGAGGCAAGTCTCCCTCTGGAGACTTGTGCCCAGTGTTGGTCCCATGAGCCCCACGTTCTGCACCCCTCCACACTCAGTCCAGAAATCTAAACTACTAGCTGCCACTGCACGGCTCCTAGAATGTTCTGAATCCGTTCAGCTGGAAAACTACTCAATCTCAGGGTCTAACTTTAATGCCCCCTCCTCTTTTCACAGACAAAACTTCAGGCCTAGACAGAAGGTCAGGGGACCTGGGGCAGTGCAAAGAGGACAATAATGAGAAAATTCAGTCAGGAAACAATGTGGTTATAGCAGAGGCTGCAGAGAGCCAGGAGAGCCGACCTCCATGGCCCTGCCAGTACCCCCAGCCCTCACGAAGAGGGCAGCCAGGAACCACTCCACCACACTGTAACTTTCATCATTAACAACACCCATGGGGCTGGGGCTGGGCCTCAGTGGCAACACACTTGCCTGGCATATGTGAGGCTCTGGGTTTGATTCTCAGCACCGCATATAAATAAATAAATAAATAAATAAAAGGTCTACCAACAATTTAGAAAAATTTTTTTAAAAAAAGATTAATTAAAAAAATATAAGAGGCTGCAGTTGTGGCTCAGCAGTAGAGTGCTCACCTAGCACATGGGTGGCCCTGGGTTCAATCCTCAGCACCACGTAAAAATAAATAAAATAAAGGTGTTGTGCCTAACTACAACTAAAAAATAAATATTGAAAAAATAATATAATATATTATGTTATATATTATAATAATAACAACCATGGGCCAGCCATGGTGGCACACACCTGTAATCCCAGTTACTCAAGAAGCTGAGACAGGATGATTGAAAGTTTGAGGCCAGTTTGGGTGACTTAGCAAGGCCCTGTCTCAAACATACAAAAATTTTTAAATAAATTCATAAAAGGGATGGGTTTAAAGCTCTGTGCTCTAGTGCTGGGGCCCTCCTGGGTTCAATCCCCAGCACCAAAAATAAACAAACACCCACATACCCTGTTCTAGCAGCTCCACTCTAAGATGCCCACTCTACAGACCCCAATGCTGTCACCACAGAGCACCAGGAAGCAGATTCACTGAACTTTGATTTTAATGGCAAAAAAAAAAAAAAAAAAAAAAAAAAAAACTGGAAATGATCCAGGTACCCAGCCATAGGAGGATGTTAAATCATCTATGGTCTCCACATGATGCCATGCTGGGTGAGGGTTTATGAAACAAGCTCCATCTCTACACATCAACACAGCTAGGATCCTGGGATATATTTTGGAGTAAAAAATGCAAATTATAGCATGGTAATTACAGCATATATTTCAAACATATATGTAACATTTTTAAAGAAAGGAAAGAAATACACAAAGTGTTGGGACTCCATGTCTGCCAAGGGGGCGGGCTCTGGCTGCTTACCACACCCTAGTAGGACCAGGGCTGAGCCAAGGGGTGTGGCTATGACGTAGCGTGAGAGACTGAACTGCTATGCTGGCTGATTGGCTAGTTCTAGGCCTATTTAAGTCAGCACCTTGCCAATAAATCTGAGTTTCTGGATTCTCGCTTGCTATACAGAACTCCCTGGGTGTGGCGTGGTTTTCTGTTCATCAGACAGAGGTAGACACCCTGCTATTTTTGCCCTTATGTCCACCCTCGCCGGGTAAGTTACACTTTTTCCTTCTGCGGGCAGAGGAAAACTCCCTTTTAGGGCCCAAAAAGGGGGGGTAGCTTAGAACTCGGCCCCATTCATAACTCAGCAACCCCAGCAGGTTGGCGCCCAATGTGGGGCGGGAACAAAGAAAAAATTATCGGTGGGCATAATACAGTTAGAGACGCAGCGTCTCTTTCGCTGGCAAAAATACCCTTTAGTATGGGGCAAATATTAACATTCAGGAAATCGCAAAACCCAGCCCTCGAGGCGTGGCGATGTATTTTAAAAAAGCAAGGTCTCCAAATATCTGATAGTCAAGCGGAGGTGATTTGGAATTCATTAAAACGGGTGGCTCCCTGGCTCCCAGAGTCTGAATTTAATTCTTGGGAAACATGGGAAGAAGTGAAACAAATTTTAAGAGACAGAGAGATTGAATATGGGGAAGTCCCGCCTCCGGGAGTTTATCCAGCTTTATCCGCCCTAAAAGCATGCTCGCTCTTACAAGAAACAAAAGGATCTAATCTTTCCCGGTCCTCGAATTTTGAAAGGCCGAACCAATCCCTAGAGATAAAAAAAAACCCCGCTCCAGGGAATTAAAAATTACAGCCCCTCCTTTAGAGATCTCTAACAAATGACCTAGGGACAAAGGCCACCGGCCCCATGGCTCAGTACCCTACAAGCGGGATCCGCCATTTCATGAGCCACCCCCTGCTGAGCCCTCTGCGCCATCACTATACCAAGAGGCGCCAGCGCCCTCTAGTGGGCTTTCACCTGTAATGGCATTTCCAGTTAATTTAAATCCTAGGGAAGACAGGCCAGGTATTTGGTATCCCTGGGAAACTCAAGAATTAAAAGAATTTAAAAAGGCTGTAGCAGAAGATGGTCCAAACTCACCATGGGCAGAATGCATTTTACAAAATCTCGCTCATCGCGCCTGTACCAGTAGAGATTGGAAAGATTTAACAAAAGCTGTGCTCCCGGGACTGTTATTCCTTAAATGGTGTGCATATTTTTCTGATGAATGCCATACGCAGGCTGAGAGGAACCAAACAGCAGATCCTCCCATACTAATAACCTTTGGGATGCTGTCAGGAACTAGTGATCAGTATGCCACAGGAATTCAACATGCAGCATTACCAGCTCCGTACCGAGAACAGGTGCGAGCTCTAGGGCTGGCAGCATGGAAGAAGCTAGAGGAAGGCCCCACAGAGCTTCCTATAGCTGGAATCACTCAAAAAGCTAATGAGGATTTAGCCACATTTATTGAGAGAGTGGAAAAAAGCCTTCAAAGGAAATTTCCACCTGGTGCGATGAGGGACCAATTCGCCAAAATGTTAGTTTGGGAAAGAATGACCGCAGATCACAAACTGGCCTGTGCTGGGTTAAAAGATAGATCGATGGGAAGATGGATTATTGCCACCAAAGATGTGGGTTCGACAACTCACCAATCTCAGATATTGAGCACTGCTCTCAATGCCCACACTGAGGTATTAGCAACGGTTTTAAATGGAAAAGGAACCTGCTTTAAGTGTGGACGGCAAGGCCATTTTAAAAGAGACTGCCCCAATGGCCATGGTCGG
Source organism: Tamias sibiricus (assembly GCA_025594165.1). NCBI lineage: Eukaryota > Metazoa > Chordata > Mammalia > Rodentia > Sciuridae > Tamias > Tamias sibiricus. The sequence goes on along the minus strand of CM046662.1, from coordinate 39,590,939 downwards.
CCTCCAGAATGCTCCCCTGGCCAGACTCAAAGTCCAGCTGCCCCTAGAACACTCTGTCCTAGATGTAAAAGAGGGTATCATTGGAAAAAAGATTGCAGGTCTAAATTTGATATTCAGGGGAAACCTTTAAACTCCTGAGGGGGCAGCCTCCAGCCCCGTTACACCAAGGAGGTTCTCCTGCTCCCAGTCCCCCTCAGGTCCATTGGACAGTTCCTATTGTTCCAGGGATTAGACCAAAGATGGATATTTATATATCAGGAAAGAAATTTCATTGCCTAATTGATACTGGGGCAGATCGTACTATACTAAAGAAGGAAGAGATTCCACACCAATGGGAACTAATTCCAGGGCCTCAGTTACTTGGAGTAGGTGGAAACACTCATTCAAAAGAGACCAGAAATTGGCTTAAATGAAGAGATATAGATGGAAACCAAGGGGAAGTTCGTCCCCTTGTGGCCCTTAGATTAACCTCTAATTTATTAGGTCAAGACATCCTAGGAGAAGCTGAGGCTTACATTACTACAACCCATAGAGAGCTTCAAAATGATACGGGGAGAAAAACTTCCAATCATCAAATAGGGTCTCACCCCCAATCCTAAGGGCCACTGCTCCCCGAGTTCCTGCCATTCAATGGCTAGATGGCCCCCCAATCTGGGTCGAGCAGTGGCCCCTTCCTACCAAAAAACTAAACCATTTGAGGGCAATTGTCCAAAAACAGTTAGCCCTAGGACACATTAGACCTTCTCTTAGCCCATGGAACAGTCCTGTTTTTGTTATACAAAAGGCCACAGGAAAATGGAGGATGTTACAAGACCTCCGAAAAATTAATGATAGGATGTTCCTTGTTGGCACACCTTTGCGTGGCCTCCCTAGATCCCTTCTATCTCAAGAGATTTAACCTTAATTGTTATTGATATTAAAGATTGTTATTTTTCAATACCTCTTCATCCAGATGATTATGAAAAATTTGCATTCTCGGTCCCCTCAACCAATTGTCATAAACCAGATGAAAGATATGAATAGATTGTTCTCCCTCAAGGTATGGCTAATAGCCCAGCTTTTTGTCAATATTATGTTTCATGTCTTCTGTCACCATTAATAAAAAAATCACAGCTCACCTTATATGTCTATATGGATGACATCATTCTGGGAGCTGCTGATGTCCAACAACTAAACTCTGCTTACTTAACCCTTTGAGAGCTCTTTAAAAAAGGAGGATTGCACATACCCAATGATAAAATACAGACTATTCCTCCCTTTAAAATATTGGGGACAAAACTTAGCCTAGACTCGGTTTGTCCTCTCAAACCCCAGCTTCTCATTCAAAAATCTTATTCCTTGACAGAGTTACAAAAGCTATTAGGAGAGCTAAACTGGTTAAGACCTTGGCTTCATATCTCTACTGAAGATTTATTACCTCTCTTTGAGTTGCTACGGGGACCATCCCCCTCTGATATAATTATACTAGAAGAAAGTCATCTGTCAATATTACAAAAAGTCCAAGATGCCCTCAATTCAGTCCAATTGGCCCGATACCAACCAAAACAACCTCTATATCTGTGGGTTTTCTCAGGTGCTAAGCTCCTGACAGCTGTACTAACCCACATGGGAAATCCATTAAAATGGATACATTCCTCTGTGGGGGGAGCACCTCGAGTTTATTCCCAATTAGATCAATTAGCAGATCTTATAATGAAAGGGAGAGATACCTCATTGAGGCATTATAGAAAAGACCCAGATATTTTAACAATTCCTTACGGTTTGTCAGACTTTGAATAGATACAGAGAAACAACCCTAGAGTCTCCTATGCTTTAGAAGGATTCCTAGGAAAAGTTGACTGTCATTACGGGTCAACCAAATGGACCTCTTCTTTCCCCAAACTGGAGTGGACTCCCCCCATCTTGTTCTCCAACAAGCCACTCCCCAAGGCAGTAAATGTCTTCACAGATGGAGGAAAAGAAGGGTCAGCAGTTGTAATATTTCACCCATCCTCAGGCCAAAGGACACAATACTTTAAAGCAGTTACTAGTTCTGCTCAATTTAAAAAATTATATGCTGTTACATTAGCCTTGACCCATGTCCAAGAGCCTATGAATCTTTTCTCAGATAGTCTATATGTAATTAACCTATTACCTACTCTAAATGCCTCATATATAAAGATAGATAATAATCCTATCACCCCTCTGATGATCCAGGTTCGATCCCTGCTAAAGGGGCGTAATGAACCTGTGTTCCTCCAACATCTTAGGGGACATCAAGGCTTATCTGGGCCCCTATCTGAGAGAAATCAGGTCGCTGACCGTTTGGCCACCACAGGTGTATTAACAGTTACAGTCCCATATCAACAAGACCTTCAGTTAGCCCAAGGTCTTCACGACCTTACTCATTTAAATTGGAGAGGTCTACATAATAGATTTCCTTTAGTTCCTATAAAAGATTTTTAAAAAGATTATAAGAACATGTAAATCCTGTTTGCCCTTCTTACAGGTCCCACCTCTCCAGTCCCCTGGGGTAAATCCCAGAGGCCTACGGCCCAATGCTATCTGACAGACTGATGTAACCCATTATATGCCATTTGAAAAATTAAAATATGTATTTATGTCCATAGATACTTATTCACATGCTTGTTGGGCCACGGCACATTCTAGAGAAAGGGCTAAACATGCTAAAAGTCACTTTTTACAATGCTTTGCTATTCTTAGATTGCCAAAACAGGTTAAAACCGATAATAGACCCTATTTTGTGAGCAAATCATTACAAAAGTTCTTCCAAACTTGGCATATTAAACATACCACAGGGATCCCATATAACCCAAAAGGACAAGCCATAATAAAAAGACATAATAAAACCTTAAAGGACCAATTAATAAAACAAAATGGGAGAAGCAACCCCCATGACCAGTTGAAAACAGTTATGCTTACTTTAAATATTTTAAATTTTTCCAAACAGCAGCCTCTGTCTGCGTTTCAGAGACACTGGTCTAACCAAACGCCTTATGTAAAAGTTGAGGTCCGATGGAAAGACCCATTAACTGGAGTCTGGAGAGGTCCTGATCCGTTAATAAGTGCTGGCAGAGGTTTTGGATGTGTCTTCCCTATGGGAGAACAAAACCCTATAGGGGTGCCTGCCAGAGATCTCAAATACTGCCAATCCGACCAAAATGACTACCCAAGAGCACAAGCTCTTGAGGAGTGATCCTTTCCTTTTTCCACAGAAATGAAAACACCGTGACAAAGCTCCTGTCCTGCTGTGATTAAACTTCTCATCACATCCATTCCAAAATTCATCAAAAACACTATATTGGACTCCTTCTTTGTCAGTATCTCAACCCTCTGCGATGAGAGAAGACAGACTGGGCCATTGCCATTCCTGTGACAATTATCTGGACTTTATGCTAGACGACTTCCTTTGGACTCTGAGAGAAGAGTGCTATATCTTATGACAATTATCTGGACTTTGTGCTGGACGGCTTCCTTTGGACTCTAAGAGAAGAGTCCCATTCCTGTGACAATTGTCCGGACTTTATACCAAAAGACTTCCTTTAAACTAAGCTAAATGGATGGACTTTCTCTTTTTGGTGAAATCCCTGATTGTCATTGTCTTTGTGTGCACTTTTAGCCCTATAGAACTAGCCAGATACAGCTAGGTGGTCTACTGTCACGCTGAGCTATAGCCCTATAGGCTTGGCCATGGTCCTTAATAGGATGCAGAGGTATGCCATCCAGTCAAGCCTTCCCAAAGGTGACTGTCATGTCCCATGTGCTCCCCTTGGCCACCTGCTGGCCCTAGGTATGTCCACCTAAAGTGCTAGAGTGATAGCCAATAACAGGTAAGATTTTTCCCAGAGAGGAGAAGTCGACCTAGACGGGCACACTCTCTAATGAGTTGGACACCCTACAAGATGGGACATCCCATTTTTATATAAATGGAGAGACCCCATTTTAAATAAAACAAAAAAAGGGGAATTGTTGGGACTCTATGTCTGCCAAGGGGGCGGGCTCTGGCTGCTTACCACACCCTAGTAGGACCAGGGCTGAGCCAAGGGGTGTGGCTATGACGTAGCGTGAGAGACTGAACTGCTATGCTGGCTGATTGGCTAGTTCTAGGCCTATTTAAGTCAGCACCTTGCCAATAAATCTGAGTTTCTGGATTCTCGCTTGCTATACAGAACTCCCTGGGTGTGGCGTGGTTTTCTGTTCATCAGACAGAGGTAGACACCCTGCTATTTTTGCCCTTATGTCCACCCTCGCCGGGTAAGTTACATTTTTTCCTTCTGCGGGCAGAGGAAAACTCCCTTTTAGGGCCCAAAAAGGGGGGTAGCTTAGAACTCGGCCCCATTCATAACTCAGCAACCCCAGCAACAAAGAACAGTGCATACTTTCTTTAAGTAAACTCAGGTACAAGCAAACACCTGGAAAATGGTCTAGAAGGATATTTTTTAAATATCACCAAAGGGATAGGGGCAAGGGAGCCTGGGTAGCCCCTCCCTGCCAGAGCTTTCCCTAATCTCCATGGCTGCAGGTTTTACAAGAATATATTCAAATGACTTGAGTGACTAAACTAGAATGAGAGTGAAAAAAGAAGAATCTGCAATGAAATCTTCAAGGCTGATCCCGGTGGCCAGGGGCCAACAGAATAAGCCCTGAAGAGGGACAGGAAGATATCAGAGAGAGGCCTGCTGGCGCCTGGGAGGAAGTGCCACGTGTAGAAATCCAGTCTTGGCCAGAGTCTGAGATGGATGGAGCACAGGATAGAAGAGAAGGGAGCTCAAAGGGGACTCTCCCATCCCAGCCACAGGCATAACTGTATTTTTCAGTAGTAGCTTAGAACTTAATTCCTAAAAGTCATAGGCTAATGATATTTGGAAGTGGGGCCTTTAGGAGGTAATTAGATTTAGATGAGGTCATGAGGGCAGGACACCACCCCCCACCATAATGGTACTAGTGGTTTTACAAGAGAAAGAAAGAAAGATCCCAGCTAGCAAATTTGTTGTCTCTCCATGTGAATTCCTCTGCCATGTTATGATGCAACAAGATGGGCCTCCCCAGATGCAGGACAAATACCAGCACCATGCTCTTGGACTTCCCAGGCTACAGAACCATGAGCCAAATCAACTTTATTCATTATACTTTACCAGGTCTCAGGCATTTTGTTACAGCAACAGAAAACAGACTAAGACAGACATGCACACAAATACATATTCACATGGGCCAAAACACACACATAATCATACATACGTACACACACACTCACATACAAGTGAAATACACACACAGTACACCCAAACACACTCAAATGTACAGTCACAAGGACTGTACACGAATGTACAACTTGCATACACCACTTACACATGCAAGAACACACATTCACTATTCAAATGCACACTCACACAAGCACACATTTACACACCCATTCAAACACATGCTTACAAACACTCACAGGACACACATTCACACACTCAGGCTCACTTATACACATGCTCACACATATCCAGCACCCAGCACAGACCCTTGGGACAAGGGCAGCCTGGGAGCAGAAAAGTCTCCAGAGAGTTCCTCTAAAGCCCATATTACTGAGGAAGATTAGTGGCCCTAGAAGAGGGCAGGGGTTCCCTGAACTGTCACTAGCCTTGCTGAAATCTAATCTGTGCCAGCAGAGAGCCAGTCAGATGAACCTGATCTTGGAACAGACACCCCAGAAGAAAGCAAAGCTATGAGACCATCTCCCACAGGACCAAGGACTCCCGTAGGTACTGAGGTCCCTGCATTTGTGCCAGCACAAGGCCTGACAGGAGCCAGCACCTGAGGGCTGGAGGGGCAAGCTGAGATGAGAGGTCCCAGGGGAAATCAGAGGACAGTCAGGGGCTGGGCTGGGGATAGGCCAAGGGAGCTAAGCAGAAGTACTAGTCGCCTCTGTTACCACCCTGGCAGTGTCAACCCTGGGCCCAAGTCCTTTGGGGTGAGCCCAGCACCTAGCAGAGGGTGGCACACACCATAGGCAGCCAAGTAGAGAGAATATCTCAGATAAGCCTGTGGCCAGCCAACCTGAACCCAATGCAGATCCCTGCCCAGCTGGCACGGGGCAAACGCCTAGCCCACTCATCCCTGTCTTGCTGTCCACTGTCCAACCCCAGCAGAGGTCCTATGAGGGCATCTCTACCCACCAAAGTTCAGCCTGCAGAGAAACAGTGCCTGGGGCTCACACAGAGCTCACCAGTCTTCTCAGGGTTCTTGCACCCGGCCAACATCCTGGTGGGCACAATTCATCATCATGCAAGGACACCTCTGTGGCACAGCAAAACTGCCCCCAGTGTTCAACAGCCTAGACACTGGGGCTCACCAATTTGCAGGGGCTTCCTGGGCCAGGCTGCACCATCTGCTGACAGTGCCATAGAGCACACCAGGTTGGCAGCCAGGGCAAACTGAGACTGTGTGACCTTGTTCTCTATTCTCCACATGACTGCTCAAGAGAACCTCTGAAACATGAATCAGACCTGTCATCTGCCAGCCCAAAACCCTTCTGGGGCTCCCCACCACATGACTGCCCTCATCACTGCTGATTTTTCTTCCTCATTCTAAGTTCTAACCACAGAGGTCTTCCTTTTGTCCTTGGCACACTTCAAATTAGCTTCTGCCACGGGGCCTTTGCACCTGCTGTTCCTTCCACCTGGAGTGACCTTCTCCCAGAAGTCAGGTCTCTACTCAAATAGCTTCTCCTCAGAGAGACCCTGCCTTATGTGTGCCCCTTCCCAGCATGCCCTACTCTGCTATTTCCCAGTCATCGACATGTGGGTTCTTTATTGGGTCACTATCTGCCCTCTGACCAGATCATCTCCTGAGAGCAGTTTTCCTTGCTGGATTTACAGCCACTTGCTATGGTTCGAATACTACTTGCCTTGGTAAAAGCTCATCCTGAATTTCAATCCTCATAGTAAGGTATGAAGCAGGTGGGACCTTAACCCAATGATGTTAAAAGGTGGGGCCCGGGGCTGGGATTGTGGCTCAGCGGTAGAGTGCTCGCCTAGCGCGTGCACGGCCCGGGTTCGATCCTCAGCACCATGTACAAATAAACGCAATGTGTACAACTAAAGCAAATAAATAAATATTAAAAAAAAAGTGGGGCCCTCGGGAGGTGATTAGGGTCAAAGACATCAGGGTGCATCCCCCACAACTGAACCCTAGTGGGTTTTATGAGAAGTGGGAGAGAGAGCAGAAATACACACATGCACATGCATATGCCCTGATGCTTGCCATGTGATGCCCTCTGCCACCTCAGAACTCTGCTGACAAGTCGGCCATCAGACGCTGTCCCTTGACCTTGCGCCTCCAAACCAGGAGCCAAAATAAGTGTCCTTTTTTTATAACTCACCCAGTATGTGGTATTGGTTATTGGTAACTGAAGGTGAACTGCTACACCCCCAGACCAGTACCTGGAACCTTCCAGGCATTCAATAAATATAAAAAAGTCACTTGATCTTCAGATCCTCCATCCCCCATCCCCCTTCTGGATGATGTATGGCTTCCCTCTTCAGATCCCTGACACAAATACTGGGCCACGTTCACTGTCTTCTGGCGCAAAAGGAAGCATAAGTGTTTGTACTGAGAACACTCGTGCTCTGTTTTTTTCCCAGTTTATAGAGCATTGGATCGCTTGCTTGGAGGTGGAAAGACAGGCACTAGGAGTTGTCTGACACTATTGTCTTAGCAGCAGGAGACTCAGAAGGGACGTCGGGGAGGTACCAGGACCATCTGACAAATGACAGCCTCAAGGATCTGCTGAATTTGGTGGTGCTGAGAGAGCACTCGAGATGCCAGCTGGAGAGGTCAGGCATGCCAGCTGGAAGGCGAGCTGTGTAGCCCCACAGGCAAGCAGAGAACAGCAGAGGTCACCACCACCACACATAGAGCAAGGGTCAGGTAGGAAAAGGGCCCCAGGAATTCCTATGACATGATAAGCACCCCTGCAGGACCCCCCCACACACACACTATAGCCCCATTTTTTTGTGTGTGATCTTTTTTTTAATTCGAAGTTGTTGTATATATAACAATAGCATGCATTACAATTCATAGTACATATATAGAGCACCTTTTTACATAACATTGTTTGTATACAAAGTATATTCATACTATTCATGTCTTCAATCATGCGTTTAGGATACCGATATCCATCTCATTCTCCCATCTTCTTTTTTCCCCCCTTCATACCCTCTTGCTCCCTCGCTCCCCCTCTCTCCCCATTGACCTTTCTAGTGTTCCTCTAGGTAAAAATTTGGGGAAGAATTCCTTTAAACCATATTTGAGAAATTGTTTTTCCCCAAATGAGGTCCATGTACACAGATGTGGGGAGTCAAACTCTAAGACCTCAGGGAAGTGTCTCGTCCTCAGGGTGGTGGGCCTGGTAGATGTGTCTGGCTGGTTTCTTGAGTGGATCCAAAGGGAACCAATTGCTGTGGGACTTTGCCCTCCTGCAGGCTCCTAGTCCCTCTGCCTCCCTCCTGAGAAACTTCAGTCCTACCCAGGGGCTCAAAGATGCAACTAGGCCAGTCCAGAGCCTGGCACCCATCAGAAGTCCTTAGGGACACCATTATCTGTCTTTAACTCCCCCTCTGGTACCCATTCATTCAGCTATCCTTCTAAGAAGCTAGGCTCAAGCAAGGCTCAATGTCTAGGGAAAGACACAAAGAGGGCCAAGGTGGAGCCCTGGATCTCTGGTCTCCCCCTGTTGCCCTGTAGCCCCCTTCTCTCCTGGTTGTGGACTAGAATTCTGCAGTTGCACCATCCACAGGAAGTTATAATGAGAGACAGTCTAACCCAACAGAGAGGTACAATATCAGTTCATTTGAAAACTCAGTGTTCCCCTGCTCAAGGCCCATTAGGAGGAAGCATGCTATCAAGGATTGTTCAGAAAAAACCCCAGCCAAGTCACCCACTGAGGCAGATCCAGCCCCACTGCATCTGCTCAAGTGGCTAGAGAGCTGGGGACATTGGTAGATGGAACTGGAGAAAGACTACCTCTTTGGGGCCCAGGTCACAAGATGTCCCTAAAGCTGCCCCTAGTCAGGTATCTACAGGTTCTGACAACAGTGACCAGGTCTGACCTTCAACCCCAGCTGTGCTCAGCTTCCTAGTCAGCCCCCTACCTCTGAGGCACTGCCAAGAGAGCTGGGGACTGTTTGTACCATCCAGTGGTTGCAGCCCTTCCACTTACCAGCTGAGTCACCTTTCTTGGTTTCCACTCTGTAAAGTGGGTGGGGGAGGAAGAAAGGAGGATGAAATGCCAGTGTTTGCTGCAGGGCAGGCCGTGACCTCAGTGCCCAGCAAGCCCTCAGTGCATGCTCCTTCCTCGCCTTCCCACCTCCTGCATGAGTGGAACCCTGTATGCTCACATGGAGGAAGGCAGAGAAGGGCAAATGAAGCAAACTCCTTCCATCAAGGCCCTCTGTAAGTGCCTAATGCCATTCACAAGGAAAGATCTACACGGCCTGATCACTGCATCCTAATCACCCACCTCTTCATACTATCATGTTGACAATAACTGAATTTTGGAAGGGACACACTCAACCCACAGCAGATCCCTTGAATGTGTCTTGCAAATTTGGAGTCCTGAGTCTCTCCCTAGAAGGAACTCTTGGCTGCTCCTTCCTGTCATTCAGATTCTTCCAGAAGAGGCCACCCATGCCTACACCTGACCAGGGTGCCTGTGCCAGGATTCCCAGAGACCAGGCAAGGGCCAAACCCATGAAAGTATCCAACTGGCTTCTCCAGCTCTCCAGGCTGGGGTAAGAGGCTGCCAGGTACAGACTCACTCCACAAAGTGTGGTCCAAGAGACCGCAGAAGCATGCCCTGGAAGCTTGTTAGATATGAAGAGTCACGGGCCCCAACTCAGACCTACTGAACTAAACCCTGCACTTTTGCAAGTTCTCAGAATGACAAAGTCTGGGACACACCACTCTAGACCCTCCTAGGGCCACTCAAATGTCAGCCAAGGACCCTGATATCCTGTCCAGAGGGGTCTGAGTCACTGGATACTCCCCCAACCTGCCCACTTCCTGACCAGGTGAGTCGTTTGCATGGTGAAGCTCTGCTTACTCAAAACCTCATGTTCCCTGGCTTTGGAATACAGAAAAATCTCAGCATCATGAAGGTGACAGGAGGACCCAAAAGATAGTAACTGTGAAGCCCCGGGGAAGCAGAGTCAATAGGGCCTTTGCCTCCTATGAACAATAAGAGGGCCCCCACTCCGGACTTCAACTACCCTGCTGGGGTAGAAAGGCCTTGCCCAGGACAGCAGGGCACAGCGGGTGCCCACCTCAGCTGCACAGGCACCCAGGGCAAAAGCTTCTCTCCTGCCCAGCCTGCTACAACCCACCAGCCAGCTCATTCCGCTTCGAATGGCAGGACCAGGGCTTTGTTGTCTACCATTTCAACAACAACAGGAAACAATTTTTCAAAACCACTCCCCAAACCAGATTATACAAGGGAACGATGCGTATGTTCAACAGATGTTTGCTCAGTAGCAATCCTCCCCAGCTCTCCGAACAGGAAAGACATCCCGATGTCCTCCACTCGGGGTCCAGCCCAGGAGGAACTGGCCTCCCTCTGGACACTCCTCTGGAAGTGCCTTGTCTAATGTCTGTCCTCTGCAGAGCTGTAAGCCAAGCAACCCAGGGGGCAAGCGCCGTGTGGCTCAGAGACTCAGTAATTATCTAGGGTCAGGCAGATGTGAGCCACATGCTAAGAATTACAATGTAAACCTATGGGCAAAAGCACAGTTGCAACAAAGAATGTGAACAGTGGACGCTGACAAAGTTTCTCTTTGCCCAAACTTTAGTCAGCCTCCTGATCCTTCTCCTAGACCCATCTGTGCACATTCCTTGTAAAATACATTTTAGCCGGGTAAGGTGGTGCATGCCTATAACCCCAGTGGCTCAGGAGGTTGAGGTAGAAGGATGGCAAGCTCAAAGCCAGCCTCAGCAACTTAGCGAGGCCCTAAGCAACTTAAGTGAGACTCTATCGCAAAATTAAAAAGGGCTGAGGATGTGGCTCAGTGGTTTAGCATCCCTGTGTTCAAACCCCAGTACCTAAATAAATAAAATCCAGTTTTAGCAAAGAAGTCTGCTAAGTCAGTTTAACAAGAACCCCCATCCTCAATATCTAATTGGGTTCCACATCTTCCACCTCCCCCACCTCCCAGGTGAGTCTGATCACCTTGGCCTGTCTTCAGCAAGAATCCTGGTTAGGTCAGTTTGACCAGAATCCCCATGACCCCTGAGGTTTCCTCTTAGTTATTTTCCATCCACTGATTCCCACCCTGCTCCTTGGTAATAAATTCCCACCTTCCCATGTGTATGTGGAGTGGAACCCAATCTTTCTTCCTACAGCCAAATCTTCTTGCCATGGTCAGTCCTGAATAAAGTAAGCATTACTGGATTTTAACAAGCACCACTGTATCATATTTTCTATAACAACAATCTGCTGTGCAGAAGGGAAGGTGGAGGTGGCAGATGTGGAGAGGGAAGAGAGAGGGGGTGTGAGACCCCAAAAGTACTAAGGGAGAACTCCAGACCCACTGTGCTTAGGTGATAGAAAAAGAGGCAAAGGTGTGAATATAATACTTATGATATTGGTCAGCTGAAAAATGGTCCTCCAGATATGTCCAGGTCCTAGTCCCTTGGACTTGGAATATTACTATCTTATATGACCAAAAAAAAAAAAAAAAGAAAAAAGAAGAAGAAGAAGGAAAGGAAGGAAAGAAGGAAGGAAGGGACGAAGGAAGGGAGGAAGGAAGGAAGGAAGGAAGACCATAGATGTGATTAACTCAAAGATCTTGAGATAGGACTACTATCCTGGATTTTTCACAGCAAGCCCCCCTGTGATAGACTGAATATCTGTGTCTCCCCAAAATTCCTATGCTGAAACTTAATCCCCCAATGTAATGGTACTAGGATTTGGGGCCTGTGAGAGGTCATCAGTTCACATGGACAGAGCTTTCATTAATCCCAGTAGGAATGAGGGTTCCTCATCCATTCTGCCACATGAGGATGTAAGGAGAAGGTGCCATTAATGACCCACACCAGCAATGAACCATGCTGGTACCCTGTCTTAGACTCCCAACATCCAGAACTATAAGAAATAAACTTTTGTTGCTCATGGTATTTTGGTTACAGTATTTTGTTACAGTAGCAAAAGTGACTAAGACAGACCACAAATGCAATGACACTATATTTATAAAAGGCAGAGAGAAGGAAAGTAGATAAACAGAGAAGGCAATGCAAAGACAGCAGGGAGAGATAGAGTATGCTGGCCTTGAAGGTTAGACTGATGCAGCCACCAACCAAGGAATGCCAGCAGCCACCAGCAACTGGAAGAGGCCAGGACCTGCTGCTCCCTGAATCCCCAAAAGGAGCTCAGTCCTGCTGACACCTTGAATTGGGTTTTCTGAAACTGATTTCAGCCTACAGAACTGTGAGAGAATAAATTTCTATTGTTTTAACCAATAAATTTGTAGTAATTTGTTATAGTGGCTTAAGGAAACTGATACAACCAGGAACTAGGACTAAAGTGGTGACAGAATTATTCTAGAACAGGACAAGAGAGCAGAGTAGCAGGGTTGTTGATGAGCTAAATGCTCCTCTTCCATGGCAGGAAGTCAAAAGATAATGCTCAAACCTGATACAGCAAGAAGCAGCAATAAAGAACATTTTCCAAATTCCAATGGTTTGATTTATGATTTTTTAGTGGAGGCCATACACATTCAGCAGAAACCATACTTTGAATTTTGAATGTGATCTTTTCCCAAGTTAACGATATGCAATAAGAAACTCTGTCATGACGCTGGGCAGCACAGTGAGCCACAGCTCCCAGTCAGCCACAGGATCACCAAGGGAAACAACCAATATTCAATAAATTACATAGGGCTTTGTGTTGGATGAGTTCGCCTCACTGTGGACTAATATAAGTGCTCTGAGCATACTTAAGGCAGGCTAGGTTAAGTTATGATGGTTAATAGGTTAAATGTATTAAATGCACTTCTGATTTGCAAGATTTTAACTTACATTGGGTTTATTTGGACCAAGCCCCTTCATAAGTATCATAATATTTAAAGACTTGATAGTAGCTACCAGAACCAATCAATAGCTTAAAACTCTACAAAGGCTCCCCTCTCACAAACAGCCTCCAAAAGGCACGCACACACGTGCACACATATACACACAAATGTGCACACACACAGAACCTGAGGAGGGCCTGGCTAGAGACACAGGGTCGGCTCCAGGATCAGGGGTTTCCAAGCAGAGCAGAGCATGGAGAAGGCTCCCTGCACCATCTCCCTCACAGGCCAGACCCCAAGCTCCAGGCGCTGTGTCCACATGGACGTGTCCAGTGGGGTGCAGTGCTGTGCCAGAGCCAGAGCCAGAGCCAGAGATGGCATCTCCCAAGCTCCTGATCCCTTCCTGGCCCTCCCCGCCAGGTCGGCCCCTGTCCTTGTCTTGCTCGGCTCAGGGGAAGCACCTCTCGCCAGCCATCTGGGGCTTGGACGGGCCTCAGCCTTCTGGCTGCCACGTCTCACTCAGAGCTGGGAGGCTGCCAGCTCTGAGCTAAGTGAGCTCGGAAGGGGGGTGTGCAGGGATCGGCAGGAATGGGCTCCTCCCCCATCCCACAGTGTGGCCAGAACACACACTGTTTTTCCCTTTCTTTTTGAAACAAGAGCAGTAACAGCACAAGAACGAAACCTCCCAGCGTCCTGCCTGTTTGCTTTTCTGCAGTCCCCAGGCTGTGTCCTTCCTTCATGGGCATGGACATAGCCATATCCTCACAGGAATTTGCACCCATTTTGCAGAGCAGAGAAAAAAGGCCCACAGAAGCCAACATGCATGCCAGATCCCAGAATTCCACAGGGGTGACCCAGGACAGAATTCTAACCCCTTGACTCTAGGAAGGGGGTTGCTCTTTTCTCCCTAGTCTTTACGGCCTCTGTACACCCAGGCTTACTCAGAACAGCCTAGTGCACAGATGGAGAACTGAAGTAAACATGATATGGATGCTCAAAGAGATAAAGAATCATACTAGAAACACAGAGCAGAAATAAGCAGCTACCAAGAATCAGTTAGGACAAATGTTGTAATAGGAAAAAGGACACTGTGGCTGAATTGAAGAACAAATGAGCCACGGTACTAACTCAGAAGTGGAGAAATTTGGTCAGAACTCACTGGATACTTAAGGAAGGCATCAAGAGAGAGGAGGCAGCCTGACACGGTAGCACACACCTGTAATCCCAGCCGCTTGGGAGGCTGAGACAGGAGGATCACGAGTTCAAAACCAGCCTCAGCAATGGCAAGTCACCAAGCAACTCAGCGAGACCCTGTCTCTAAATAAAACACCAAACAGGGCTGGGGATGTGGCTCAGTGGTCTAGTGCCCCTGAGTTCAATCCTAGGTGACAGAGAGAGAGAGAGGGAGAGAAGGCACAAAAGAAAAGTTAGGTGAAATGGATGAAACCCAGAAGGAAGAGTGAGAGAAGGAGGAGAAAGGAAGCATTTGAGAATATAATGGCCAAGAATTTCCCAAGATTAGATGAAAGATTTCAACTTCAATGGATTCACAAAGAGCTTATCAATAGTATCTAAGAAAAAGCCCCATGCCTAAACTCATTATAATGAAACCAAGGAACATCAAAGACAAGGAGAAACTTTTAAAGGCTCCCAGAGAGAAAGGGCAGATCCCTACAAAGAGGAAAGCTATCAGACAGACATCAAAGTCCAGGACTAGGAAATGGGCAGGTCCCTGGGGGAGGGGGCATCCCACAAGAAACAGGAGTACCAGGAAGTAATATTCACTAAGTAAAGAAAAGGATCTCTCCTGGGAAGAAGAGACTACCCCATCCTGAGGCCACAGTGAGAACAGCTGAGGTGGCTGTGTCCCTCAGGAAGGTCGGCAGTGGCCAAGGCCACACCCACCCAGTGGGGATGCACCCTGGGAATGCTGGAAACAGCTGGGGTGAGAGGATCTCCTGGACAGGAGGTTCCAATCACAGAGTTGGGGAAGGGCTCACACCATTCAGGTGTCAGGCTCCTGCTACATTCTTTAGGAGCTCCCCACTCCCGGAGAACACCCTCCTCATTCCCAGGGATGGCATTTCAGACCCTCCTATGAGATCCCTGAGAGCAGAGGCTGGACTCAGGCTTCTCTGCATCTTCACAGCAGGTTCCCCACAGCCTGGGGAGGAGGAAGGAGGAAGAGATGTTGCTGAATGTCCAGTGAGGAGAAAGGAGAAGGGAGGAAAGTAAGGAGAAGAGGAAGGATGGACAGAAGAAACAAAGAAAGGGGCTGGGAATGGAGTTGAGCAGTAGAACTCTTGCCTAGCATGCATGAGGCCTTGGGTTCCATCCCCAGCACTGCGAAGAAAAAAAAGCGGGGGGACAGAAAGAAATTCCAGCTAATTCTCTGCAACAACCACAGAAACACAGCCATGTGTTGCAGGGATTCCTATTGTCCCCATCCCTCCTGCCAGCTTTCCAGGGCCAACTATGGGGCAGCCCCAGAGCCACTGGCAGCCCCTGTGCTCTAGCACTTGGTTTCTTTCCTCCTGATGGTTTTCTGGTAAGTCACAAATTTATGCCTGTGCTCTGACTAGAGCCATCCATGTCCCTGAAGACTGACTCAGCTGGCAGAGGGCACAATATCATATTGTGCCACAAGCTTGCTCAACTTCTGACCCCAGTTCTTGTCACCAACACAAGAGAATGAGCCCGAAGACCCCAGAAATCCACAGCTCTAATTCTAGGTGTTAAAATCCATTCAATCTTTCTCCTCTGGAGCAACAGGTAGGTGATTTCAAACATTTTATCTTGCTTAACAGTGGCCTGATGAATGACATCTAGGGGAGACATTGAGACCTGCAGTGATGGGGACAGGCTGTTAAAGTTAACTGACAGTTAAAAGTCTATACATGCTGAGCCAACAGATGCCCCAGTGGCCCTGAACAGGGACCCTTTTACCTCTTCCTGTGTCCACCCCATGGGTGACCAACAGCACTGCAGCACTGGTGTAATTTATGTTTCCTTGGCTGCAAGTGAGACAAGGAGCATGTGCTTATTGGGGAAATATCCATTTCAACATACACCTAGCTGAGGACTGGCCATGTGGCCAGTGCCAGTTGGCTCCACGCCAGATGGAGCAGTGGAGCAGGCATGTGGGACAGAGGTGGGGCTGGGTCACAGTGATGGGGAGGGATAGATATACAGTGGGTCAGAGGAAGGTTCCAGAAAACCCACACTGAGGCTCCCAGGAGCTGAGGTATAGAATGGGCAATGGCAATACAATGCCCTATTGGTCACCAGGATCCCCATCTGCACATCCTCCCTAAAGGTCAGGGGTAAACTTCAGCTTGGGCCAGATCTGTGCCATAGTCACTAGCAAAAGGGCCCTATGTGGACCAGGTGGGGCAGGGCAGGCTGGTCCTCCTGTTCTTTCAAACCATTGCGCTGCTTAGTTAGGGCCACGGGCAGCAACAGGCCCAGCACAGCCACCCCGACAGATTCCAGACTAAAACATCCCCAACAGAAAGGGTCATTCATCTCAGGGCTTAACTAGCCTCTTCCAATTAGTGAGGAATAAAATGGCAGCATTTACTCTGAAGAACTGCAATGGAAGATTATTAATTAAATGCACTGCCACTGAGCTGCAGCTGCAGGTGGAGCCCTCATTAAAATGGCAGGAGACTGAAGCCAGGAGAGGAGGGAGATGCGGGGGGAAGAGAGAAGGCACAGGGTAGGGACAGACAGGGACGCCACAGTGACCCTGCCAGGAGGAATGGGACCCCCTGCAAACTGATAACAGCTGCTTTGAGCACTTTTACTAGAAGGAGGTGGAAACAGACCAAATACACACAGTGCGTGCTCCAGCAGAGGGTGGGACTACACTTTTTTAAGACCTGAAGGTTATAAGATGACAAAGGCCACAGTACAGAATCTGGCATTTGTCCCCAGTGCCTGAAGAGAGACAGAGGACAGCTCCTTCCCTAGACCAGCATGGGTGGGGCAAGGCAAGGCCCCTCAACTCAGGATGGGGCTGAGCCTCCTCAGGACCTTGGGGGAAACATGGATTTCAGTCCCTGGACTTTGGAGCCTGGCCTTTCCCAGTGCAGGAGGGCTGATGGGCCTTCCATGGAGGCCAAACCCCCTAACCCAAAAGCAGTGGGCTGGAGAAAGTGGTCCCTTGGCGGGAAAGCCCTCTGCAACCAGGTACTCTGAGGACGGGGCATCTATTTGCCATGGAACTTCATCCACCCCACGTACCCCGCAATCTGCACGTTATTTCTTGTTTTTCTCCAGCTGTGAGGGAGTATTAAAGAACACAGATTGGGGCTGGGGCTGGGGCTCAGCGGCAGAGCGCTCGCCTCACACGTGCACGGCCCAGGTTCGCTCCTCAGCACCACATAAACATAAATGCATTGCATTGTGTACAACTAAAGTAAATAAATAAATATTTAAAAAAAAAAAAACACAGGCTGTTCTCAGTTATGACAGTGCGTCATGGGAGTTATTCCCTTGACACATAGGCACACATACACATAGATTCCCTACACATCACCCAGGACACATGCAAATGTACACACACATCACATGTACTACATGTGCATCCAGACACCACACATGCATCATATATGCAGTATCTCATGTATATATATCACCTATAACACAAACAAACATGCATTACAGTCAAGCAAACACCAGTATGCATGCACTACACGTGTGCACATATATTACACAAATGAAGCACTCCATATGTATCACAAATGACACATGCAAATGTGCACTGCATGAACATACTCATACATACATCATATGCATACAATACATATGCATACATATTACACTGCACACAAGTGTGCACATCCATGACATACATCACCCATGCACATACATATACATGCTCCCACACACACTCATAGCCTATTACCTGCACACACTGTCTGCTGACTTGTTTTCTCAATTCTTACCACCCTCTAAAATGATATTTATTTGATTTCTTGCTCATAATCTGTCACGCCACCCCAGCTGTCCCCATCCCATTCCACCCATGTCATCCAGGAGAACGGAATCCTCCACCCTCTTCCTGGCTCCCCAGTCCTCTCACCAGGGCTCTGTTGATCAGCACCTTCATACCCAGCCTTCCAATATCTGATTCAGCTCAGTTGATAAATGTTAGTCTCTAAATCCTTCGGCATAGGGGCTGTCCTACCTGGCCCCAATGCTGGCTTTTTTGTATTCAAGTTACTTCTGCTGCTCTGGCTAAGGGTTCTCAGGTCAGCTATGATCAGTCACTGCCCCTAGCCTGATGCTCTGCTTCCAAAGCCAGCAAATTCTTTGGGGAGCAACCCCACCATCCCTGCCCAGGCCTCATGAGGAACAAGAGGCCACAAAGGCCTCTTGCTCCATCTCTGCTCTGGCATTCTTCTCTCTCTTTCCATCCTCCTAGAGCACCTGTTCCCCCTCCTCACTCCCTTTCTGGTGTCCCAATCCCTGCCCCAGTCTCTTCCCTGAAAAACTCACATAAAAGGTGGGTCACCCACAGAGCAGCATTGGGGGAGGGGGCTGGTGGGAGGTATTTGGGTCATAAAGGCAGAACTTTCATGAATGGACTAATGCCTTTCTCATGTGAGTTCTCCCTCTCCTAGGAGATCAATTGCCACGAGAGTAGGTAATTATAAAGTGATGGTCTCCATTGGGTTTTGCCTCTTTCCTATGTACTTGCTTGTCCTTCTGCTTTCCACTATGAGTTAAAGCAGTAAAAAGGCGCTCACCAGATGCAGCCACCCAATCTTGGACTTCCCAGCCTCTAGCACTATGAGCCAAAATAAACCTCTTTTTTTTTTTATAAATTACTCAGCCTCAGGTATTCCATTATAGCAACAGAAAACAGACTAAGACATTATTCCATCAAATTAAATGCAGGAGCTCTTGCTGGAACTTTTAGAAAAGAAAAGCCGTTTCCTCAAAGCTGTTAAACTGTCAGGATGTAATGTGGCAGTTGCCTGTAGCCATGTAGCATGACTAAGAATGAAATCAACACAGAGGAGAGTAGAGCCAAGAGCTGAAGGAAGTTAAAGAAAAAGAGACTGACTTTTTAGTTGGGCTCCTGGATCCGGCCATACATGAAGTCAGAAGGCTTGAGAGGATTCATTGTTTGTTGCAAATTTATGAACCAATCAGTTCTTTTTGTTGAAGCCAATTTCTAACACTTGAGGAGTAACTCCTAATATACACTTTCTCTTCCATAACTTCAAATTCTCTCTTCCCTGTATCCTTGTTCTTAGTCTATGAACAAACTCAAGCTACCTAAAATCATCTGTGCAAAGTGACAGAGTAAAAACACACACAAGAGCACATGAGTACTGCACCCACATGTGTGTATTCAAATCTTCCTAAAGTGTAAATCCTCTCCAATCTGACATCTCCCTCTGCTATAGCATTTGCACCCATCATGCACCCCTCTCTTCCACTTCTTTGCCTCTACTGGCTGCTCACTTCATCAGTCTAGCTGCCAACAACTTCCCACACCCCTTGCCCTGCTGTCTGCAAAACCCCTTCTATGATGCAGGACCCAATGCATCCTGAGCCCTTCCTCTTGAATCTTTCACATTCTTTAGCGCCCAGGCAATCCCTTTAAAAGACTCACCACCTCCTCCATCTTCCACAAGGTGGGGGACTAAGAAGGACTGTCCTCCTCCTTCTGTTGCCCCTTGCTTTAGTAGTCACCTTCCCTTGAAGATGACATCCATCTTCCATACAGAGTGCTCCCAACTCCAACTCTACCCAAACCTCACTCCTACACTCAAAACCCACACTTTCAAATGCCTCCACACTCTTCCTGGGAGACAGACCTGGCTGTACACCCCTCTCCAAACTGCTCTCCTCCTCCCTAGCCTACCTCCCCCCATCCACCCAAGTTAGAAGCCTGGGGGTGCTCCTCCTCAGGCCTTCCCTTGCCCCTGGGTCCAAGGACTCCCAGAGCTTGGAGACTCCAGCCTCTCCACATTTCCCAAGATTATGCTGCCTCTAGCCAAAGACGTTAAGGCTTAACACTATATGATCCAGAATTATGTCCATTTTATGTAAGCACACGTGCATGCACACACACGCACACATTATAAACAAAAACAGGTCACAAAGAAAATGTAAAATAGGACCCTTTTTTCTATTTGTCCATATGTACAGAAATGTGGAAGATACATATAACAATATTAAATGGTGACAGGCTGCAGGGACTTCAATTTTTTCCTTTGGTTTATTT
Organism: Tamias sibiricus; assembly: GCA_025594165.1. Classification (NCBI taxonomy): domain Eukaryota; kingdom Metazoa; phylum Chordata; class Mammalia; order Rodentia; family Sciuridae; genus Tamias; species Tamias sibiricus. The sequence goes on along the minus strand of CM046662.1, from coordinate 39,570,647 downwards.
ATGCATTGTTTCATATGGAGACATAGGAGACACTTTTTGACTTATGAAAGACATATCAAAGAGTTGTAAGCCACAGTAAATCATCCTTGGTCTCCTAAGGCAGGGACCCGGCATGGGTCAGAGAGAGGGCCTGAGGGTGTGACACTCACCCATTCCTTCCTTGGATTAATCCTCACTGGAAATCTTTTGGCTGAGACCCTGGAGGCTCTGAGAGGTGAGAGAACCTGCCTAAGCTTATGCAGGAGTACAGAATCCAGTTTTCCACCCCCCAGGTCCCTGCCACAGGGTGTGAGATCCACCCCCTCAATTCAGGGCAAACCCTGAGGCAATGCCAGGTGATCCCACAGGCGCTGAAATAGAGCCACATTGCCACATAAGACACCCAAGAGACACCGGAGGCCAGCAGCCAACTCTAGATGGCTCGGCAAGACCGCCGCCAGCCACGAAGTCAGGGGAACCTCTGGCGGCTCCTGAAATGCAAGAAGCAGGATAGGAGGCCCCTCTGAGAAGGCAGTAGACTGTGGACTTGGCAGCTTCACAGCCAGACCCAGGCCAGAAGGGGCAGCAACCCAAGTGTGGCAGAAGAGAGGACTAGAAAGCAAAGAGGCTGCTCAGGGCTTTGGCTCCCTCCAATAGCAGCCTGGGAATGCCAAAGAGAGAGCTGATCTCTCATATGCAAGCTGGCACCCTACCCCCAACCTCAGGTATCTCCAAAGATGCCTTGCCAGGCACCTCTTAGTAGATGACACCTTAGACACAGATGGCATGAGGCAGAACCCAAGCTTCTCCAGGCCAGAGTCCACCCCAAAGCAAAACTCATGGCCACCACAAAGCCAAGGAGCACTCACCAGCAGCAGGACTACCAGGGATGACAGGCCTGGTGCCCTCCAGAGGCAAGCATTGACCCAGCTGGTGGCAGAGAGCTGGGTCTGCATGTTATGGCAGGTTTTTGGTTCCATTTCCTCTCAAGTAGCTGTGAAGATAAATGTCGTGGTAGAAGTGAAGTCAAAGGGAAAGGAGGTTCCCAGCTGTCCAGGAGTGAAGGAGCCTATAATGAAGGAGATAGCTAAAGATTGCAGTTAGCTGAGAGCCATAAAAGATGTTCTAGTTTCCACCTGATAGTAATACATTATCCAAAGAATCTTTGTATGCCCGTGAACACTGCGTGACGCACCTGTAAGCTCGAGCTGTAAGCACGTGTCCTTGTTAAAGCGATATGTATATAACTGGGTGAGTTTGGTTAGTGTGTGTGGGAAGAAGAAGGTGGTGGTTGGAGTTAGAGCGTTTGGAGTGATTGCTGGAGCCGGAGAGAGAAGAAGAATAAAAGACCTTTTTCATTTTCATCCTGCCTCCGAATTTTCCTGCGGCGTTCGTTGCTCCAAGCGGTTTCCGCTTCAGGCAGCAACAAGTGGTGGCCTGTACGGGGAATTCGGCAGCAAGGTAAGAAAAAAGAAAATTTAAAAATATGGGAGCGAATATAACAAAAAGTTGGTTTATAAAAGCCACGAATGAAATTTTTGATAGCGAGAACTCAGAGGATAGTGAGAAAAGTGAACAAGAAAGCATATCCTCTGACTCAGTTGAGACCAGCAAGGAGAGCAGTAATATAAATTCAAAAGTAAGAACTGCAAAAGCCATCAGAAGCTTAATAAAATTAGCTGAGGAGTATGTACTCTCCTTAGAAGCTGAAACTCAGGATACTAGTGAAAGTGATAATAGTAACAAGGAGCCAAACCATGACAGTACGGTCTCCTCCACTGAGCCAATTAGGAATTATGAAGCTAGTAGTGAGGAGGAATCAAAAAGCGATTCGGGGAGCACAGTCTCCAATAAAAAGAACAAAAAGAAATTAAAAAAGAGAAAAGACCGTCAAATAGAGGAACCACTAGTGCCCTCTGCTCCTTCATGGATAGAATACCTAACAGAAACAATAAGGAGTATTGATCAGAGTGTACGTGCCCTTGAGGTAGAAATTGGCGGCCTTTCTGAGCGCTTATACGCTCTCGAACAACGTAGACCGCAGGAGCACCTAGAACTGCCAGTATTTCAAAATGAACAGGGACAAAGATATCACGAGTCCCTAGACTTTAAAACAATAAAGAATTTTAAAGAGGCGGTAATGACCTATGGGCCTCAAGCTCCGTTCACATTAAGTATGATAGAGTCACTTAACACCCTAACCTTAGCCCCCTCAGATTGGAAAAGTCTATGCAGAGCGGTACTAAGTGGGGGACAATACCTAATTTGGAAAACTCAATTCCAGGAACTTTGTTCAGAAATAGCAAAGAGAAATGCTGCAGCAGGTTTCCCTCAACGCAATATAGATATGCTCATAGGGGAGGGTCAGTTCGCCGAACTACAAAATCAGCTACAATACGATCCAGGTGTGTATGCCCAGATACACACTGCAGCTGTGAAAGCCTGGAAGACAATATCAGGCACAGGGGATCTGCAAGGCAGCCTATCAAAAGTTATACAAGGGCCTAACGAACCTTACGCTGATTTTGTAGATAGACTCTTAAAAACAACATCTAGAGTTTTTGGCGAAGTCGAGCAGGCTATGCCTCTAGTTATCCAATTAGCGTACGAGAATGCTAATAAATATTGCCAGGATGCAATAAGGCCGTGGAGAAGTAAAAAAGACTTATCAATTTATATCAGACTGTGCAAAGACATTAACGAGGCTGTTATCACAGGCAACGTAATTGCTGCAGTGATGAAAAATTCCTCCCCTCAAAATTCCCAAAGGATTCAACCTAGAACAGGATATTCCAGACAAAAGTATTATAATCAACCAAGATATGCTAAGCAATATCCCCCAAGGGTAATAAGATCAAATTCATACCGCGCTCCAGGCCGATGCCCCAGGTGCAAAAAGGGCCAATCAATGCCATTCCAGATATGATATATATGGAAATGATTTATCAAGGATTTCAAAAAACGGGGCACGGGGCCCAATGCCCCGGGGCCCACAAATGTACGAGGCACTAGAGGAGGAATGCGCACTAGAGGAGGAATGCCCTCAGATCCAAATGATTCCTCGTCACAATCCCTCCTACCCATTAACTCCCTTATCAGAGGGACAAGAGGAAGTGCAGGATTAGATCTCTGTTCTACTGTCCAGATGGTCCTGACACCTGAAATGGGGGTTCAGCTGATTCCTATGGGAATCAGGGGACCTCTCCCTTCAGGAACTGTGGGACTAATCCTTGGGCGTAGTTCCAAGAGTTTATTAGGCTTTAATGTTATACCAGGGGTTATTGATTCAGATTATAATGGAGAGATTAAAATAATGCTAAGTACACACAGGGGTATCATCTCCGTAAATCAAGGAGACAGAATCACACAGCTGCTGCTCATTCCCAGTCTCCATAGTTCTTTTAAAAGCATGCCACAAAATAGAAATAGCAGAGCATTTGGTTCCACTGGTTCAGGACCTATGGCTTTCTGGGTTCAGGATTGTTCACGGAGGCCAATGTGCAAATTAAAAATTCAAGGTATAGAGATGGAGGGGCTGATTGATACAGGAGCTGACTCTTCCATCATAAATCTACAACAATGGCCTAAGCACTGGCCTCTGCAGAAAGCCTCAACCAGTTTAAGAGGCTTGGGATATAGTAATACCCCAGCACAAAGTGCTGTAATCTTAAATTGGCAAGACATTGAAGGCCATACAGGAACATTCCAACCTTATGTTTTAAACAGCTTGCCAGTTACCCTATGGGGAAGAGATATCTTACATCAAATGGGGCTACACCTAGCAACCAAGCCTGCAGGTGTTAAGAATAAAAATCCTAATCATAATAAAAAAGGCAAAGGACATTTTTTCTAGGGGCCACTGAGAAAACAATTTTAAAAATACCATGGCTCTCTAATAAGCCAGTTTGGGTCCCTCAGTGGCACCTATCCAAAGAAAAATTGCAAGCGGCCCATCAATTAATTAAAGAACAATTAGACGCAGGACACATAGAGCCTTCCACCTCTCCCTGGAATTCTCCCATATTTGTAATTAAGAAAAAATCGGGAAAATGGAGACTATTACAAGACCTAAGACAAATTAATAAAACAATGCAAATTATGGGACCTACCCAACCTGGACTTCCCAATCCTGTAGCTATTCCAAAAAACTATTACCTTATAACTCTTGATATAAAGGACTGTTTCTTTTCCATTCCCCTACATCCTCTGGATGCCCCCAGGTTTGCTTTTTCAATTCCTTCTATCAATAATAATGGCCCTGATAAAAGATATCAATGGAAAGTATTGCCACAGGGAATGGCAAATAGCCCTACAATGTGCCAACTATATGTGGACAGAGCTATACAGCCCATTAAAAACAAATATCAAGACCTCATGTGTCTACACTACATGGACGATGTTTTATTAGCTCACCCTAATCAAAAAATCTTATTTAATATATTTAGTGAAATAACAAAAAATTTAAAAAAATATGGATTATATATAGCAGAAGAAAAAGTTCAAAGCAGATCACCTATACTATATTTAGGCTTTAAAATCATGGATACTTTTGTTAAACCCCAAAAAATTCTAATAAGTAAAGAACATTTGACCACCCTCAATGATTTCCAAAAATTATTGGGAGACATTAATTGGCTTCGCCCTACACTAAGCCTCACTACTGGACAATTAAAACCTTTATTTGACATCCTTCGCGGGAACCCTGATCCATCCTCACCGCGAACATTAACTCCTGAGGCCAGGAGAGCTCTAAAATTAGTAGAACAGGCCATTGAAAGATCCCATTGCAATAGATTTGATTTTGCACAACCACTAATATTGATTATTATTCCTTCACAATATACTCCAACAGGAGTATTCTGGCAACAGGGACCTATATTATGGATACATTTGCCTGTCTCTCCTAAAAGTACAATTGAGTCTTATACCTCCATGGTGGCTAAACTTATTCTTCAAGGACTTAAAACCTCTACTAAAATATTTGGAATTCATCCCGCTACTATTATTACTCCTTATTCATCATCACAGGTTGAATATTTGTGCTTCAATGATAATGATTGGGCTATAGCTAGATGTTCTACTTCTGCAAATTTTGACAATCATATTCCTAAATATCCTATACTGTCCTTTTGTATCAATCATCCTATCATATTCCCACAGGTAATAAAAAATCAACCCATTCCTAAAGCATTTAATGTATTTACAGATGGATCCTCTAATGGTACTGCTGCAGTAGTCACTCAAAATGAAAAAATGATTCATATCACTAATCAAAAATCAGCTCAATTAGTGGAACTTGAAGCTATAATAATAGCTCTGGAAAATTTTAAAGAACAGCCTATGAATATTTTTTCAGACAGCCACTATATTGTACATGCTGTCCCTAAATTGGAGCTAGCAGGTCCAATAGCACCACATACTCCAGCTTTTAAATTGTTTTCTCAAATCCAAAATCTCCTATGGCAACGAAAAGAACCTTTATTTATAGGTCACATAAGAGCTCACACTAATCTGCCTGGTCCTCTCCATGAAGGTAATCAAAAAGCTGATGCCCTCACTAAAACAATATTTATATTTACTACAGTACAACAAGCTACTTTATTTCATTCCCAGTTCCACGTTAATAGCACTACCTTAAGACAAAAATTTAAAATCACAAAAGAACAAGCTCGTAGAATTGTAAAAGAATGTCCATCTTGTGTAACACTTTTGCCCAATCCACATTATGGGGTTAACCCACGAGGTTTGATGCCCAATCATTTGTGGCAGATGGATGTCACACATGAGCCAAGTTTTGGAAAATTACGATTTATTCATGTCACCATAGATACATGCTCTGGCATGATTTTTGCTTCTTTACATTCCGAGAGAAAAAGTTAAAGATACTATATATCTCATTGTCTGCAAGCTTTTGCTGCATTGGGCATCCCCAAAATGCTTAAAACAGATAATGGCCCTGCATATACATCCACATCCTTCAAACAATTTTGTACAAAGTTCAATATTATCCACAAAACAGGTATCGCTTATAATCCTCAGGGACAAGGAATAATTGAAAGAGCAAATCGGACACTTAAAAATATGTTACTAAAGCAAAAAGATGGAAACTGGAAAAATCCTAAGGACAGATTGGCAGTTGCCCTGTTTACCCTAAATTTCTTAACTTTAGATTCTAATGGACATTCGGCTGGAGATAGACACTGGAACCCACACCAACAACATAAACCTTTGGTTTACTGGAAGGATGTTCTCTCAGGTACATGGAAGGGTCCAGACCCAGTATTAATTTGGGGGAGAGGATCTGTTTGTGTTTTTCCAAAGCACGAATCCTCTCCAATATGGATACCATCTAGATTGATAGAGCCGGTACAAAGTCAAAAGGATCAAGACGAAGTTATTGAGGAGTCTAGATTGAATAAACAAGTACAAAATCAAGAGGACCAAAATGAAGGTATGGAGTGATTCCCTTAAGAGTCCTCCATTAAATTTACAACTTAAATTTCATCTTCCCGGCCGGGACAAGAAGATCTCTCTTCAGTGTATACACAATTGTATTCCTTTTCTTTTATATATGTCTTTATGTCTGTGCATTTGTCTAAATTTCATGTTAATGTGATGTCACAAATATATGTTTATATGTGCGTTTGTCTAGTGTGACGTCACAAATAATTAAGCGCTTATGAAAAAAAATAGGTAGATAGATATAGATCCAAATAATTCATTTAAGCTTAGAATAATCAATTTTGATTTATAGTTGTCTCCGGGACTTCTCTTCAGCTGTGAATATGTTTAATGTTGTATAACCTGATATTTTGGTGTTCCGACAGAGGATCGTTTATTTGTTATTAACTTCATTTGTTTAATAGCTGATTAATTTGAATTATTTTAACAGGTATAGGATTGCTGTGTATATAGAGACTCGAGGATTCCAGCTAACAAATTATTTTTCCAAAGTGCCTTTAGCTTTTCTTTATCTTTAATGCAGTAAACACCCTCAGTTTCTCTTTGATTATTTCTGAATGTGATATCTTGCCAGCTTATGTTTGTGGGAGCTTAAGCAGCAATGTGTGTGAGCAGAGATCAACTTTTATTTTCTACTCTAATAATTCTTTTTTTAGTTTGATAGCTCACCTTTTGATCTCAGTGCTGGAATAGCACTGCCTTTCCCTTAATAATGGATGCTTGAGTTTTTAGGTAGCGGGCCCTGAAGATTTGCCGGTGGAAATGTCTAGACATAAAAAAGACGGCTGCTGCTACAACTGCAGGGACCGCGGTCGCTGCAAGCATCCCTGCTGCTCAAGCATCAAACAACCTAACCAGCAGTGTGGCCTCTGCTCTGCATGCATGGGGCCTCCTGAATCTATGTGTTATAACTTATGGACATTTTGATTTTCCATTATTTTGGGACATTACGGGACAATGTCTTGCGGGTATTTGTCTAAGAGAACTCAGTGCGTTACTTGATGAAACTAAGGGCAGCTGATTGGCTTAAAGAACTTGATATGCTGTGGAAACTTGGCTCGTCAGCAGTAGGCTTACCGCCTTAAAGCCACAGCATCTCCTAAAAATTGGACGGCTGTTAGTCAACACACAGTCGATCCTGAAGGGCTCTATTGGATGGCTGGTTAGACTATGACGGGTAAGATCCCCAGAAGGGGACAACCTAAGACACGGCACAGTCGCACGGGACAGTCTAATGTGGCCAGCATGTCAACCTAAGCCAGGAGTCAGGACAGCCTAGACTCCCATGACGGGTAAGAATGTCGGTTGCACATGGACGTCCTAGAACATCCCCTCTTTTAAAACTAAAAGGGGGAAATGAAGGAGCCTATAATCAAGGAGATAGCTAAAGATTGCGGTTAGCTGAGAGCCATAAAAGATGTTCTAGTTTCCACCTGAGAGTAATACATTATCCAAAGAATCTTTGTATGCCCATGAACACTGCGTGACGCACCTGTAAGCTCGAGCTGTAAGCACATGTCCTTGTTAAAGCGATATGTATATAACTGGGTGAGTTTGGTTAGTGTGTGTGGGAAGAAGAAGGTGGTGGTTGGAGTTAGAGCATTTGGAGTGATTGCTGGAGCCGGAGAGAGAAGAAGAATAAAAGACCTTTTTCATTTTCATCCTGCCTCCGAATTTTCCTGCGGCGTTCATTGCTCCAAGCGGTTTCCGCTTCAGGCAGCAACACAGGAGGGCCCCTTTCCAAGCTAAGGACAAGAGGACACTTGAGGAGGAAAGGGTAGGGTGATGTCACTCTTGGTGCATCACACAGTGTGCTCAAGAGCAAGGCAGGACAGCCACCACTTTGATTTGAATAGCCAGTCATGCCATAGGCCATGGTGGCAAATGACAAGGCCTAGGAGTACATCTCATAACCTGTATATAGTCACATAGGATGGTGGTCCCATAAGATTATAATGCACCTGAAAAATTCCCATTGCCTAGGGACTCATAGTCATAATGTTGTTGTACAAATAAATACATTACTCAAGTGACTGTGGTGATGCTGGTATAAACCAATGCATTAACCTCATTCATGTGGGACAGCACTTGCCTAGCATGTGTGAGCAAATAGCAAGGCCTAGGAGGGTCTCTGGACACCTGAACCCGAGCTCCCTAAACTGGAAGAAGAGTGCCCTCCAGTTTCATCTTCACTAACTGCTGAGAAATGGCATTTCCTTCAACTCTGGATGAAGGCAGCTACCCAGCAGACCGCAGTGGCTGAGTCCTTCTGCCAGCCATCATCAGGATTTGCATCTCTCACCACCTGTTGCAAATGCAACCAAACAGTGTTTATACTCAGCACAACTTAAATTACAGTCACACATTGCTTCACAATGGGATGCATTCTGAGAAATGTGTCATTAGGCAAACACAAAGAACATATATTGTATAATTCCATCTAAATAAAATGTCCAGAATAGGCAAATCCATATAGAGAGAAAGTATTAAGTGGTCACCTACAGTTGGGATATGTGGTATAACTGGGAGTAATAACTAAAGACAATGGATTTTCTTTTTGGAGTGATGAGCATATTCTCAAATTAATTATTGTGATGATTATACAACTCTGTGAACATATTACAGCCATTGAATTTTGCATTTGGTATGGGTGAAATAGATTATATGTGAATTCTATCTCAGTAAAGCCACTACCAAGAAAAGAAAAGGAGTATGATCATGATAAAAATTAAAAAGCATATGTATGGGGCTGTAGCTCAGTGGCAGAGCACTTGCCTAGCATGTGAGAGGCACTGGGTTCTATCCTTAGCACCGCATAAAAAACTAAACAAATAAAGGCATGTTGTCTATCTACAACCATAAAAAAAATTTTAAATAAAAGCACATGTATGGATGTATTGTAAGTTTTTTCCAATGTTGACAGCTTTATTTCAACAGAACTGGTTTCCTTTGTATTTTATACAGTGCATTAAAAACTATTTTAGTAAGGGGGTTCATGATCCTGACCAAACTGCCAAGAGGGTTCATGACACAAAAATGATGAGGGAGAGATAGATCAAGAAAGGGCTAAAGCAATGCAGCTGTGTTAAATGCTATGACAGAGAGGACAGGATGGCTTCCCAGAGGCCCATGATAAGCAGTTGGTGGTGGTGCAAATAGGGTTCCCAGCACCTGAGGCAAAAGCCCAGAGGTCCTCAGGGACCCTCACTCTGCCAACTCTACTAATTTCAGCACGCATGGGCTCAAAGAGCCTCCGATTCCTCAACAGCCCAAACACACCCTTAACTCATAGGCACCAGACCCCTCCCTCCTGCCCTCAGATCATTTTTAGGTTCAACTGTGGCCAAGCCAAATGGTCCCATCCTAGAATGGCACTAAGGGCTATTTTCCACTTGGGTAGAGCTTACATTTGATGGGAATGTCTAATCTTTTACAGCACTTGCCCAAGGCCCACAGAATGGAAAGGATGGATAATGTGGTTAGGATAAGCAGAGCAAGAAAAGATGACTGGTCAAAGGCCTGTGCTTTACTCTGTAAGGAAAGGGAAGCCACTGGTTGTTCCTAAGGGCCATGGCAGGGAGGCACTGTGCTTATCGTTGAGCAACTGGATCACAGAAGCAGAAACAGCAGGGAAAGAGCCAAAAAGACAGGGTTCTGCAGACAGAAAGGACAGTGGGGACTCCAGCTACTCCTGAAAACAGCAGCAGGAACTTCTAAGGATGGAAACTTCCAGCATTGGCTCCAGAAATTCAGACAACAAACTCCACCCCTGATGTGGTCATGTGACCAGGCCTGGCCAATCAATGCCCTGCTTCCTGCCCCCGACACAGTGATTTGCTCAAAGCTTGGCACATGACCCAGCCTGAGCCAATGAAAACCTGTTTCAGCAATCTCCCTAAAACCCTTGGGAAAAAAATAATCCTGCTCTGCTCCCTGTGGCACGGTTGGTTTGATTGATGGCAAGTGAGCCAGGTGCCAGCAGGTGAGCTGCTGAGATGACCCAGCAAAGTGAGACAGAGCAGCTGCCCTGCAGGGATCACAACACAACATGTTTTTTCTCTGGCATGAGCCAGTTTGCACTGAATTTTCTGTCACTGGATTTTCTGATCACACAGATCTGGACCTGGGGACAGCTTGCCAGAAGGGACCTGGCCATAGACACCAACTAATTGTACAGGTGTTGGTGAAAGCCCAGGAGGGAGGCTCCAGCAACCTCTCATTCACACACTCCTAATAATTCATGACCAAAGAAGAAATTACAGGACGGGGTCTCCCATCTGGGAGGAAAGGACACATGCTCCCCTGTCCCTGTCCAATGGCTCTGGAAAGCTATCCATGCACAAAGACTGTTCCTCTATCCCACACAATCCACTCTGCACCGGAGACTGTGTTTTCCTTCTCAAAGCCTGCCTGCCAAAAAGACTCTCTTCTCTTGTTCCAGACTGAAAATCTTTTTCCACATCCTGACTAATTGTGTTCAGGTGGGGAGGATTTGGTGGAAGAAATGGCATTCATGTGTATGTGTCCAACCCCTAGTCCTGGCAGCTGCCCCAGGAATGTTTCTTTGGCAGGAAGGAATGGAGGACCCACGGCCTCAGCAGCGTCCTGAGGGGCTCACGATGATGTCAGCAGCGCTTGGCCTCTTCCAGTAAACATCTGTTCTCCTTATTCTGACCCAAGAATTCCATTTCACAAGAGTCACAGCCTCATCTGGCAACATGTCCCAGCCAATGATGGTCTGGGGCAGGGGGAGCATCCTCTTCTGAGCCTGCCCATCTCCCCCAGCCCTGTCCCCACCCCACTCCCCACACTCAGCCCAAGCACTCAGCAGTGATTTATATCTGCACTGCACTTTGTACATTTCCAACAACTTTCATACTTTGGTTCCTCATAGCAGCACCATAAGGAAAATACTGCCCTGGAGTAACAAAGACTATTACTTTAAAGTAACAAAGTCTAGTCACTAAGTATCAGCTACAGGCCTGACTTCATTCAGTCCTCATCATATGACACCAGAATAGTTACTGACATCAACATTTACTTTTCACAGATGAGAAATCAGAGGCTCAGCCAGTGGGAGGAAGGAGCCAGAATCAAATACATTTCATGGAGCAGGACCATGTCTGACTTCAGCACACAGGAGTCTTGCAGAGAGCCAGTGATACATAAACTGAAATCATGAGAAGGAAGGAAAGAGAGGAGGGAAGGGAGAAATGATCCTCTCCGAAGCTATAAGCCACCTCTCTCAACGGAAGAGAAGGAAGGGATCAGGGTTTAGCTCAATGGTAGAGTCTTGCCTAGCATGTGTGAAGCCCTGGTCTTGATCCCACACCAAAAAACAATTAGAAGAAAAAAACCTCAGGTGCCTATACAGGGACTACACAGGAAATGAATGCAAGAGAAGTGGGGGGTGGAGGGCAGATGATTATAGGGAATAGTGAAGACCAGCACCAGGAGCTGTAGGACTCCATCGAGTCCCTCCTAAATTCCCGCCCTCAGGAACACAAGTCTAGAAGATCTCATGAGTTCTCAAGACAAACCAGAAATCTGGAGTTTTGTCAGAATGTATCAAACACTGAAATGACCAAACAAAACTCACCTGTGGGTGGACATGGCACACAGCCCACCAAACTGTGCCCTGCACCATCAGGAGAACACCAAAAGTTGTTCAGAAAAGTATTTCATTTAGTAAGGGGAAAGCAAGAAAAGGATCTACTTGTCAACCTTTCCAAAATGTCTCACTGGACCACATCCCCAGCAGAAATTCCCAACAATCTTTCAAAGGTAGTAATTTGCCTACTAGCCCAGTGAACAATCTATGCATGCCTCAGTACACTGCTCTGGTCACAAGGGCCACCTAACAGACCACAGCTGCTGAAACAGGTTCCCTGACCTAAAGCGAAGATCATTTGCCGCTACTTTTCCCCCCCCACAAAAACCACCTGCCACACAGTCATGCCCTGTATTTGAAGCTTGACTTGATACCAAAAAAAAAAAAAAAAAAAAAAAAAAAAAACAGAAAAAAAAAGGCATGCCACTGTGGAGATCCATCTTTGGCCAAGCTTTGTCCACTTTGGGTACACCACCAACAGCAGCATTCAGAGAAAGAGAAGCAGGACCTGGCTTTTTGACTCCTTTAGATGACGGGCTAGATGCTCTGAGGCCATGGTTGTAGCTCCCATGCAAAATTACTAAAATTCCACTTTACACTTCAACCAATGTAATAAGACAGAAAATGAATATATATTGAAAAAAGGAAAAGATTGAGTTACAGATTATTGCATATTTATAAAATCCTCCCCCCCAAAAATAACATACACTCAAAAATGGAAAGAAATAATAATAAAGAAGTTCATGAAATGATCTAGATGCAAAATAAATATAATCACTTTGTGTAACTAGGAATGCAAACATAAGAAACATCCAAGCAAGAGATTTATTTTAAAAAGATGTTTTGTGATTACCTGTGTTTCATATTTGTGTCACCATAATAACAGAAGACTTATTTGCTGAAACACAGGGGAAGGGGAAGATGCAAGTCACTGGGAACAAATGATCAGAAGGGGTGTGTGTCCAGGGAGTGGAGGACTCGCCACAAGGACAGCAATGCTGGGGCTTGGGTTTGGCAAGTCAACAGTGGTTGCAAGTGTTCAGCTGCAGTTCCACAAATGCATATGTAATTTGTACCAACAGGTCATTTTTAACTCTGCTTATTGGGAATCAAAATGTCGAAACTAAGAATATTAATCTGGGCTGGGGTTGTGGCTCAGCGGTGGAGCGCTCACCTAGCACATGTGCGGCCCGGGTTCGATCCTCAGCACCACGTAGGGATGAAGGCATTGTGTACAACTAAAACAAATAAATAAATATTAAAAAAGAAAAAAAGAATATCATTAATCTGGAACAAGCAGATCCCACATGTACTTAGTAAAGGGTCACATGTGTATTATAAATTCAAAGTGTTCTTAGAGATCTATGATAAAACCTGCTGTAAAACATAATGGAAAAGATCCTATTTACAATGTCAATAAAATTCTAAAACTCTTCATAATAAACCTACTGAGATATATTTTAAAAGATTTTATCAGTGTTCTTATTTCCCTTTGAAAATTAGACATCGAAAAGGTATCATTTACTTGTTCAAGCAAAGAGTTACTGAGGCCCTGCTGCCTGTTGGACACTAATTTAGGCAATCAATAGTAACTAAATTGAAGGTCCTCTTTGTTATTGTTTAAGATCATAAGAAAACAAACACAAAATCCATTTGGAAAACAGACAAAGATAATCAAAACATTTTTTAAAGTCATGATGATGGTATTTGCCCTGTCAGATATCTGAACACATCCCTAAGCAACAGTAATTTTAAAAGCTTGAAACTAGTACAAAAAGGAAAAACAGACTCCAGAAATAAACCAGATTACCTCCATGAACTTTCATATATGGTGGACTATGCATCCCAAATCGTGAGGAAAGGCCGGATTAGTTAACAAATGGAGCTGAGACAACAGCAGGGCAATTCAGTAAAAAACAAATAGCCAAAATCAACCTCTTTCATAGGAAGCATACTTCATTAAAGGAGTGAAATATTTAAAAATCATATGCAGGAGTGGGAAGCAAAACATACAATGGAGCATTTCTTCAAGAGGCTGGTTAATTTCTATAGACTGAATACCAGAAGAAATCAACAGGAAAGGCCTGGTAGAGCTGACCAGAGGCATGGAAGTCATCAAGGGAAGCTCTGCAAACATAAACTCACCCAGTCATCAGAAGGTAAGTGACTAGCCTAAGGCAGAACCAATCAGCTTCCAAAAAGCAAAGTGAGAGCAGCAATCACCAATCAGAAAAGCACAAGTTTCAACAGTAAAGGTTTCTGACACTCACAGATAATTCATCTGATGCTATACCCAGGACCAAGAGGCCAGCCCAGCCCCAGCAGCCTCCTATATATAGGCCAGGGGGAGCAGGTCCACCTGGGCAGGCCAGCTGGGGAGGCTGTTGTTGGATTCCAGGCAGAAGGCTGCGCCTCCCAGGCAGAAGGCCACACCTCCCCAGGTGCTTTGTGAAAAACTACAGCTCCCAGGATCCTCAGCGTGACCAAAAAACCTGACCAGCAAGTCCCCTGTCCACTATCCCCCCCTGACCTCTGCTGGCCTATAGGACAAGGACTCACTCCAAGGGGGGTTTTATGGCCCCTACTCTATTTAAACCAGGACCGACTGAGCTCACTCTCTGTTCCTGCACTCTGTTCCTGCCGCTCTCTGTTCCTGCTCTCCGTTCCCGCGTGCTCCAGCTCCCGTTCGTTCCCTGCGGTTTGTCCCCATCCCCTCCACGTGTTTCTTTGGTAATTCAATAAACCCCTTTCCTTTTCCTATACGACAGTTCGAGCGTCCGTCCCTCCTGCAAATTTCTCTAACATTTGGTGCGTTGGCTGGGAAAGGAGACGAGCGTCCAACATGTCTCCGTTTGTCTGTCCACCTTCTCCACAGCATCGCTGGACTTCGGTAAGCCCCCGTCCACCCCGAGTTCCTAAACCTGTTTGGCCACTGCGCAGCAAAAATTGACCGTCAAGTGTCCAGCAATCTTGCCCGCGGCCTATACAGGGGGGGCGACACCCCACCCAAACCTTCAGGGCGACGGTGGACCCCGGGAACTCCCCCCCCCACTCCCCCACCTTTGTCCGCCCACCCACCTTTATCTGCCCGCTTTAAAATTTCCAGCTGTAAGACTACGGCTCTCGGCTCTGAGTGGCTAGGAAAGTTCCCCTCCGCACTCCGGGCTTGAGCTTCCGTTTTTCCGTTCAGAACGGAAAAAATCCAAAAACCTCCATGGAGTAAGCTCATAGCCCCCCCGGCATCTTCTAAACCTGCCGTCCGGGACGGAAGGCGGTCAGATGTCCCAGGTTCGTTTCACCTGGTGATGACTGGGCGAGCGAACTTGGATCTCACTCTGATACACATTCTGAGAGGGACGCCTTCCAGAATATTGTATCAGCCTCTCCCCGTTAACGGGAAATATGGGAACTTCCCTATCAGCTCCAGCCGACACGCCTCTCAACTGTCTCCTAAGAAATCGAGCACATTTAGGCTTAAAACCCCAAATTAAGAAAAACAAATTAATAAAGCTATGTACCAAAATCTGGCCTTCTTACCCGCTATCCAATAAGTGGCCAGAGTCAGGATCCCTGGATTCCCGGCTTTTACGGGAACTCTCCAGCTTTTGTCAACAAACAAAGAGATGGACAGAATTGCCGTATGTCGACGCCTTCTCCCTTCTACGTTCGAATTCTTCTTTGTGCACCAGGTGCAATCCCGAGATGGTATTTCTCGCCTATAGGCTTGCAGATTCCCCCCCATCTTCCATTGACCCTGATTTCGATCCAGGATTAGAGGCTCCACCTCCCCCGTACCAGCAGCCTGGGAGGCTGCCCCAGACCGTTTCCCCTCCCCCAGCTCAGGCTTTAGATTTTGAAATTGGCGGGCTTCCGAGCTTAGATCCTCCCCCTCCTTTGTCTTCATCCTTCGCCCCGCCCCCGCCTTCCGCTCCGTCAAAACCCTCCTCTGTAGACCCGCCTTCTCTGTCCACGTCATTTCCAGTGCCTTCACCTCCGCTACCCCCCCCGCCCACTCAATTTCCTGTTCCCAGCTCCATGCTACTTCCGCCCTTATCCCCGCCCGCTCAACTCCCACCGCTCGGTTCCGAGTCATCTCCGGCCACGGCTCCCCCGCCCTCTCCAGCCATGCAGCCGTTGCCGAGCACGCTGCCTCAGTCCCAGACTCCAGTCCATACTCCCTCGGATTCTGAGACTCGTCTCTTACCAGACGCGCTGCCTCAGACTCTGGCCCCCTCCCCGGTTCTTTCCCCAACGGCTCCGGCGGCGGCACAGGGAGAGCATTGCGTAGCCCGTGTTTCTCCCCCAGTGTCTTCCGCAGAACTACTCCCGGCCCCAGCCGTTCCAACACCATCCCTCCCAGACCCGCCTAACACTCCGCCGCCCCCTGCGTTCAGTCCTCCTATGACTCGCTCGAAAAAGCAGGCAGCTCAGATAATCGCGCCGTTAAGGGAGGTAGCTGGGACAGAGGGGGTTGTAAGGGTTCGTATCCCATTCTCCATGTCTGATCTTTCCCAAATTGAGTGCCGCTTGGGTTCCTTTACAACAGACTCTACGACGTACATAAAAGAATTCCAATGGGTCACCCAAGCATACAGCCTTACATTTAATGATGCATACTTTATTTTGTCAAATACTTTACTTCCTGAAGAGCGTAGGCGAGTCTGGGAGCAAGCCAGAGCATATGCAGATGAGACTCACAGAATGAACCCAAATTTCCCCATCGGTCCTGAGGCGGTCCCAGACAGAGACCCACACTGGGATTACAATGCCCCAGGGGACATGGTCTTAAGGGACCAGTTTTTAACGTGTATAGTAGATGGTCTGAAACGAGCAGCTCAGAAACCTGTTAATTTTGATAAGCTACAGGACATTATTCAAAAGAGAGAAGAGACCCCCTCTAAATTTTTAGATCGGCTCACGAAGGCCCTCCAAAAATGCACAAACTTAGATCCTGAGTCCCAGGGGGGGCGTCAAGTTCTTATGACATATTTCCTGTCTCAGAGCTACCCCGACATTTGAGCTAAGTTAAGGAAATTAGAATTGGGCCCTGTGACCCCCCAGACTAAGATTTTGGCCACGGCTTTTAAAGTCTATCATAACCGTGAAGAAGACGCTGAACGTCACAGGTTTCTAAAGCAGGAGAAGGCTGAGCGATCAAGGTTTCAAATGTTAGCTCAGGCCCTTAGGGGCCCTGATGCTCAGGCCTCAAGAAAAGGGGCATATAAGTCCACACAGGAGGAACCCCCAGGGCCTTGCTTTAGGTGCGGGAAAGATGGACACTGGGCTAGAGAATGCCCTAATCCCAAGCCCCCTAAGCGCCCGTGCCCAAAGTGTTCCAAGATGGGCCATTGGGGCATTGACTGCCCCAGCTCCCGCAGGGGGGCTGGACCGGTCACAAACCCCAGCCTGCTGGCACTGGCCACGGAAGACTGAAGGGGCCCAGGGGCTCCTCTCCCGACCATTGACATTGCATTGAAGGAGCCCAGGGTTACTCTCCTTGTTGATGGACGCCCCGTGAATTTCCTGCTAGATACAGGAGCCACCTCCTCAGTCTTGAGGGAGTTTTGGGGCCCCACCACCATAGCACCATCCCCTATTGTCGGGGGTAGAGGGAAATGCTATTCGCCCCCACAAGACTCCTATGCTGTCTTGCTGTCTTCACCACCATCCCTTCACCCACCAGTTTCTGGTAATGCCTCAGTGTCCTGTGCCCCTATTGGGCAGGGACATATTGGCCAAATTTCGGGCCTCAATCGTGTTCTCCAATCTGCCTAGCTCAGTTATGCTTCCTGGTTCGTCTTGCTCCATCTCTTCCCCCATTTTTCTTCTTACCATTTCAAAGGTCACTGACCCATCACCCACTACTGATGCTGATGAGGAAACCCCATCGCTCCCTAGTGATGTAAGATCCCCTCAGCCCCCTACCGAGGCAGAAATCCCCCATCCCTCCCATATTAAAGAGGGACCACTTCCTGATCCTTCCTTAATTTGGTTCACAGATGGCAGCTCTTTCTTTAGGGATGGGCAACGTTTTGCTGGATACGCTATCGTTTCCCTATCAGAGGTTATTGAGGCAGCACCCCTACCCCCCAACACCACAAACCAACGGGCTGAATTAATAGCTGTCATTCGTGCCTTCGAATTAGCTGCTGATCAAAACCTCACCCTTTACACAGACTCAAAATATGTCTACCATATCTTGCTTTCCCATTCAGCAGTATGGAAAGAGTGAGGGCTCCTGACCACAAAAAGGTTCTGCAGTTACTAATTCTAAATTAATATCAAAACTTTTGCAAGTCTCTCTCCTGCCCAAGCTAATAGGGATTTCCCATTGTCCTTCACATCAAAGTGGAGACTCTCCCATAGTTCAGGGAAACACGAAGGCCGACAGGGCAGCAAGGGAGGCAGCACTATCTTCTCCTTCTCTTCTGGCTCCAGTCCTACCTACTACCCAGACCCCCACATCCCCTTCCACACAATCAATCCTCTCCTATCTCCATTCCCTTTTCCATTCCTAACCCTCAGGCCCTCAAGACTTTCGCTACCTCCTTCCTCACCCTGACTCCGGAAGACACACAGTTTCTCCATCAGCTCACCTCAGCGTGCACTGCATGTCAGCACACCAACCCATATACTCCCCTTAAACCAGGAACATTTCCCTCTCACCAAGTTCGAGGCCAGCTTCCAGGAGCTGATTGGCAGATAGACTTCACCAACATGCCAGTTGCCCGGAGACACAAATATCTCCTGGTTTTGGTAGACACCTTCTCTGAATGGGTGGAGGCCTTCCCTACTTCCAATAAAAGGGCCTCCACAGTAGCCTCCATTCTAGTCTCAGAAATCCTTCCCCGTTTCGGATTGCCCACGTCCATCCAGTCTGACAACGGGCCTGAATTTGTTTCCCAGGTTACCCAAAGTGTTTCTACTTCCCTTAATATCCCTTGGCATTTTCACATCCCATATCACCCCAAGTCCTCAGGGAAGGTAGAGAGGACTAATAGGACTCTCAAGGATGTCCTGACTAAACTCTCCCTAGAACTCCACTTAGACTGGGTCAAGTTACTCCCTCTTGCCCTTTTTAGGCTCAGAGTCCTCCCAAAAAAGCCCTCCTTACTATCCCATTTTGAGGTTATGTTTGGGCGACCAGCCCTTCCACCCGGAGTTTCCCCAACTCAGGGACCCCTACCCAAAGATCTTTCTCTTCCCATCTTGTCCTTCATTAGACATCAGTTATGGAAGTGCCAAGATTTCATTCTGCCTGACCCAAATAGACTCACTACTTCATTTCCATTGACACCCGGTTCTTGGGTATATTTCTCCCCTCCCCAGGACACAGGAGCAACCTCCCTTGCCCTGAAGTGGACAGGCCCTTTCCAGGTTGTGCTGTGCACACCCACGGCTGCTAAGCTTTGTGAAACCTCAGGGAATTTAACTTCTTGGATTCATATTTCCAGACTAAAACCAGCTGCTCAACCAACTGAAGGTCCACAAAAAGATGACAAACAACCGCCTCAATATACTTGCTCTCCCAGTCCCACTGATCCCTTGAAAATTCGTTTCTCTTGTGTCCCCAATACCATCTCAAAATAATCTTTTCTGTTTTTCTCGTTTTGAACCTTTAACCAGTTTTTCCCAGGGACTATCAACTGTTAAAAAACCAACGAATGACTTTCCAACCAGAGACCCCTGCTGAGTCCTGCCCTTATGCTGCCACCAGACGCTCATTATGATGCGCTTCGCACTCTCCATTGGCCTCTTCACCGTAAGTCCCACCTGGTGGAACACAGGCCTATGGAAAATAATCCATCTCACCTTCTTTCCCTTTGTTGCTTCCATAATAGTGTTACCTGCAAACTCGCAAGACCCACAATTTCTACATGCTCTCCGGCTGACTCCCCTGGTGACCTCTGCAGAAGCCTGGTTTGACACCCTCACCGACCTATGGCTTCAAAGAAAACTTCATCCATCCTATACCTGGACAGATTCATCTTTTCCACGCCTGCCTCCTGGGAATTTTTTTAACCCTCAAGCCTGACCTGCCTGCCCGCATTCCTCCCTCCCCCCAAAACTACCCCACGTCGCCCCATTTCAGCTCTGAAGCAGCCAGATCGAAACACGATGCCCCGCTTCCTAAGAAATCAAAAAGGGGGGAATGTTGGATTCCAGGCGGAAGGCTGCGCCTCCCAGGCAGAAGGCCACACCTCCCCAGGTGCTTTGTGAAAAACTACAGCTCCCAGGATCCTCAGCGTGACCAAAAAACCTGACCAGCAAGTCCCCCTGTCCACTACACCCCCCCCCCCCCGACCTCTGCTGGCCTATAGGACAAGGACTCACTCCAAGGGGGTTTTATGGCCCCTACTCTATTTAAACCAGGACCGGACTGAGCTCACTCTCTGTTCCTGCCGCTCTCTGTTCCTGCACTCTGTTCCTGCTGCTCTCTGTTCCTGCTCTCCGTTCCTGCGTGCTCCAGCTCCCGTTCGTTCCCCGCGGTTTGTCCCCATCCCCTCCACGTGTTTCTTTGGTAATTCAATAAACCCCTTTCCTTTTCCTATACGACAGTTCAAGCGTCCGTCCCTCCTGCAAATTTCTCTAACAGCTGTGAGCCTAGGGACCATTCAAGACAGGCCAACACAGAACAAGCCAATGATATGCTTGCCCCTGACATGTCCAGTCTTGAAGCATCCACCCCAGCCACCAAAGTCCACAAAGTGACTACAGTCAAGCCTGCCCCAGCCAGAGCCACCCCCAAAGGCCAGCAGCTTCCTGCAATCGCCCTGACTTTGTATCTTATAGAAGCTCCTCATAGAAGAACACAGCAACTGTGGTGACCTTGATGGTGGTACAGACAACAAACAGTGTCTCCTCAACAAGGACACAGTGAGGACCTGGGTTGTCCAATAGGACAGACAATGACCAAAAGTCAAGCCACCCTGTGTGAGGTGGGGACTGCTCTGGCAGGGCAGGGGTTTGGTTGACCCTGTTTGCCAGGAAGTACACCAAGAATTCAGCTAGCCCAACAGCTGTCTGGCCAAGAACAGGAAGAACCTCTTCTATAGCAATGAGCCATCCTTCTGTAGATGGTGAGAGTAATGCACTTCTGAAGGGGGGCAAAGTTTGTATCTGGAGCTCCAGTTGCAGAGGAAGGATCCCAGCTTCTGGGCTGTGTGATCCTGGGTAGGTTACTACCCCTCTCTGAGCCCCAATTTCCTCCCAGCACAGGAAAATGATTCCTTGCTGTTCCCAGAGGGTGCCTGGTGGCAGTGGGGACTCCTGAGTGGTGTCCCAGGAGGTGATGTGTAAATAGGAAAGTATAGGCACAGACTGGAGCTACAGCACACAGCCCCAGAGATGATAGGCCCCCACCCAGGAAGGGTCCCTGGAAGTTCTGGTGATTCTGGGAAAGGAGGGGCAGACAGAAAGAAGGGAAAGGGAAGAGAAAAGGGGAGAGAGAAAATGGAAAGGAGAATAAAAGGAGGGAGGGGGAAGAAATTAGAGGAGAGAGAGGGACCGAGGGGAAGGGAGGAAGAAAGGAATGGGGGAAGGAGAGAGGGAGGGAAGGCCTGGAGGGGAGGAGGGCTAAAGCAGGACTTGGCACTACCTGGCCCCCACCCTCCTATCTCCTACCCTCCACACACTCATCTCTGGGGCTGTTCAGGAAACACTGGCCTCTGGGGCCCTGCCCTGGCCTGGGCCTTCTCCACCCTCCATCATAGCCCTGCAGGCAGTAAATGGCTCTTCAGGGATCTGTTTCTACTCTCAACACTCTGACATCAAATGTGTGGCTTTTCTCCTCATGCCCACCAATTCTCCAACTCCCAGATACCAGCTGGCTACCCTACAATTCAATACTGACACTAACTACCAGCGCAGACCCCACAGCTTAGGGGCTCAGTCCCCACTTCAGGCACCAGTCCCAGGCCCCCTGTACTTCTGACCATTTGGCTATAAATCAGGGGCTTCCCAGGACTCATCAGATTTGCCAGAACAACTCACAGGGCTCAGGAAGGCACTTTACCTCCTTTGATAGGTATGTTGTAAAGGACTCAACTCGGGAACTGCCAAATGGAAGAGATGCCTGGGGTCAGGTATAAAGGGAGGGGTCCGGAGCTGCTGTGCCCTCTCCAGGAATGCCCCTCTACAGGAACCTCCAGGAGTTCACCAACCCTGAAGCTCCCCAAACTGCTTAGTTTAGGGGGCTTATGGAAGTTCCACTACTTGTCCCCAGAGGTGGGGGTGGGACTGAGAGTTCCAACCCCTCAACCCTGCCTTTCTGGCAACCAGCCCTCATCCTGAAGCTATGCAGGGGCCCCCAGCCACCAGCCATCTCATTAGCACATAAAAAGACACTCTTATCACTCTGGAGATTCCAAGGGTCTTAGGGATTCTTGCATCAGGAACCAGGGGACTGAGACCAGATATAATAATAAAAGATGTTCACATCACTCTTATCACTCAGGAAATTACAAGAGTTTTCAGAGTTCTGAGAAGAGGAAAACAGGAATGAAAACAATTTTTTTTTTTTTAAGTGCTGGGTCTCAGACAAGTCACCCCAGGCTGTGACACATGCATGCTGCCTGAGGCTCAGACCTCAGCTCAGGGATAGTGGTTGAGACCACTGGCCCATAGCCAGCCATAGGTAATAAAAGGGGAGGAGAGAGGAGGGAAACTCACAAGGCCTGGGGACATGGTTGAGAGGAGGACCCTACACCTGCCCTACTCTGTTCCAACCAGGACTACAGGATAAATGTAAGTACCCACTAGGTTCCAGGTGCCCCCTGAAGGGCAAAAAACACACTGGGACTGCTGTGTAGAAAAGGGGGGTTTGTTAGGGGAAGGGGAGAAGAGGGGAAAGGGTAGGGGAATGGCAAAGGGGAGAGCTGGTGAGAAGATGGTGGCAAAAAGAAAGCGAGTTCTGGACTGGGCGGGAGCGTGACTTGTATGGTCCGGATTGGCTCAGAAAGGGAGAGCCTGCCCTGGGGTGAATTTCCAAGAGAGGCCAGTATTCCCAGGATCAGGAAGGGTGGGGACTCAAAGCCTGCCAAAGGTGAATTCTCACGAGAGAAGTGCACTTCCGGGAAGGTGCCTGGGGGTATGGCCTGCCAGCCTGAATTTTATCCAACACCCCCCAGTGTGGACAGCCCAGCAACAGACACCAATGTCTGGGAAGCTGTGCTCCCTTCCCTTGCCCACTTCCTTCTTAGGACCCTCTACAGTGGGCAGCTTTGGGGACAGCTCCTGCCAGGGCTCTGAATTTCTGAGTGTAAGACCTGAGTGCATAGAGGGTTGGAAAGACAAAGAAACTGACATCCCTCTGAGCCATCATTTCCTTCTACCTCAATCCTCCCATGACATTCCTTCTGAATGAGGCCAAGCAGCCATGCTTTTCTCCCTCACTGACACATGCCCAAACAGCAGGTGGCCCTGCAACTGGAGAAACTGAGTCACAGACCAGTGAGAAAGTCAGGCCCAAACCCGGTACTATCAGATATTGTGCCTCATGGCCTTTCTCTGGGTCAGTGGGTGCCCGCCCCATAAAGACCTTCCCATGTGACTTTCGAAGGATACAGACCCCAAATCCTACCAGAATCTGATAAACCAGAATCTCTCAGGGTGCAGCTACTATTCAAAGCTCCCCATTCCATGCCTGTGTGTAAGCAGACAGATCACAAGATGGGAAACAATTTTACTCTCTACAGGAAGGGCTTCAGATTTCCTCCAAGGAGGGAACTGTCTTTGTTTGGAAAAGCAAACATGGGATAAAAGAGAACTGCAGGGCTGGGAGAGCTCATACCAACAGGTCAGAACGAAGGACAGGATCTTCTGTAAGATACAGGAGGAGAATTGAAGGAATATGCTCTGCAGAAACTAGAGGCGAGGAAAAAGACTCCATTAGGAGGAGAAAACCTGGCAGTCAAGATGGAAATTTCCAACATGTAGCCATGTTCTGCCAGAAGCCACCTGCATGGCTGGAAGGTGCTACCTGCTCCACCTTCCTCAGCAAAGCCAGGACACTTCCTCTGAGTGGGTTCTGACAGCTGAAATGGGTATTGGGTTTCACTTCTGTGGCAGCAGAGTAAGCAACCAAGGAGAACTGTCAGCAGCCTTGAGAATAAAGATGCAGGCCCAAGGGAACCGCAGTACCACTAGCATTTAGGGGTTGGCGAGTAGGATGGCATGTGAAGACATTTTATCTAGATTTCAGTTCCTCTGCTGATAAAAATGGGATCTTAGAAAACTAGAATTCAGAGGATATTGCCTTCACATGAAATCCATCTTAATCCGCAAGCAAGCATTATATTAAGCAGAGAAACGCCAGGGGCGTTCCCATTAGAGCCAGCCACAGCGGAGGATGTGCGTAGGATCCAGACAGTGCAGATTGGAAATGGAATCCAAAATCATCATTGTTTACAGACAATACAACTATATACCCAGAAAACCCATGAGAGTCCACAAAAATATATTAGAATTAATGAGTTCAATCAAGCTGCTTGATAAAAGATAATTATATAAAAATCAATAACCTTCCTGTGTACCAACAATGGATGGAAAGGGTTCAATCTGTAATAGCAAAAAAGAAAAAAAAATCCCTGAAATAACCCTGATTAAAAAAAAAGATGACCTGTATAAAAAATAAATAATACTTTACTAAGCAACAAGAAGGCAGAATTAAATAAACTGAAAGATACACCATGCTCCTGGTAAATACTATAAATTATGTCAATTCCTCCTTTTATTAGTTGCAAAGTTTAATTCAATGTCAATCAAATTCACAAGGGATTGTTTAACATGACAAAATAATTCTAAAATTCATTTGAAAAAATACACAGATGTGACCAGTCAAGAAAATTTTTGCAAAGACATAACAACAAAAGGAGGAAGAATACAGCCAGATATTTCAAAGCAGGACTGTCCAACAGAAGTATAGTGCAAGCGTCATAGGTAGCCACATTTTCAAAAACTATTGACTCAGGTGAAATTAATTTATGTAATATATTTTATTTAACCCAATATGTCCCAAAGTTTATAATTTCAACCTGTAGTCAATACTATAAGAACTGAGGATGGGGCTCAGTGGCAAAGCACTTGCCTAGCATGTAGGAGACCCTGGTTTCCATCCTCAGCACTGCAAAGAATAAATAAATAATCTGCAAAGTATTTTATGTTCTTTTGTGTGTTCAAGGTGGGGTACTGTCTTTGAAATCCAGTGTGTATTTTACACGCAGAGCACCTCTCAATTCAGGCCAGCCACAACTCAAGTGCTCAGTAACCTCATGTGGCTCATATCTACTGTGTTGGAAAGTGCAGCTTCAAAGTATCTAACACTTCAGATATTAGAGCTTTGAAGCTCTAATAATAAACACAGTTTAGTGTTGGTACAACAACAACTAGTACGCCTGCAGAAAAATGGAATTATGTGTGGTACCACTTAACCTGAGCTTTCCTTTGCAACTGACTGCAGATGACTTGTGGCATAATCTCTAAAGAAAATATATGCACACAGTCAAGCCACCGCAGAACATTTCAGTCAATGACAGACCACATATATGCCAACAGCCCCATAAGATTGTGATATTGTAGCTATCTTAGTTTGTGTAAGTGCATCCTATGTTCCCACAATGACAAATTCACCTAACAATGCATTTCTCAGAGCATGTCCTAGTCCTTAAGCAACTCACAACTAAATACACACCAATAGTTCACAGCTCTTGAGTTACTTTTTATTCTACCTCCAGCTTGCATGAAACATCAATGCTCCTTATTTTTTATGTGATCCCAATCTCTGCTTTCACAGAAGAAATACCCAACCTCAAAGATGAATCCTGAATGTTCTGCTCATACAGCTGGCAAAAGCTGGTCCCTCTGGCACCAAAAGCCCAGGCTCTGTACCTCCCCTGCATCCCCACTATGGAATTTGCATATCAGCTCTTGGAGTAGGCCCTAAAATAATTTGCTCCTCCTCTCTCATCATCATCATCAAATCACATCTTTAGGGCTCTAAGAGTAAACATTTTTTCAGGACACATTTACCACCTCCAAACTCAGGACAAAACCAGTGGGTCTTGTCACTGTGGGGTAGTGGCCCAGCTTAGCACACACCAACTTAGCGGTAGCATTCCTGGTCTAACTCATTGGTCTTTGATCCATTTTGAGCTGACTCTAGTGTAGGATGAGAAAAAATCTAGTCTTGTTCTTCACATATGGATAACCAGTTTCCCCAGCACCACTGGTTAAAAAAGTTGTCTTTTCTCCAACATATGCTTTTGGCTCCTCACTCTGAGGTGCATGCAGGGTTGGCACTTCTTGCAAAATGTCCTAGAAAAGTCACACCATGATTTCAAAAAGGAAATATGCAGAAGAGCACAGGGATAACAGAATGCAGTTGTGGTTATCAGTAAGGCAAATATCTCTGGAGGAATGAACACTACTCCATAGGTCACCAAAGAGAGGGAGACTCCCAGAAGGAGAGGAAGCTGGGCTACACTATTTTTCAAGATATGTGCAAAACAACGCAAAGCAGGGGGAATGGCCCACCCATTGGGGTGAGGAAAAGTGATCAGAGCAACTGGGGCTGCAATGGTTGGTTCCTATATCTCCAGGGACTATGATTAAGGTACCATGTTGCAGTTGAATTGGGAGTGTCACCACTTTCTGGATGGTAGTAAAGTAATGGTATTTTTATAGTTGATGGTATATTACAGCCAATGAAATGCAGAAACAGCCAAGGTTTCCTGCACCCCAGCTTAAGCTAAATGGTTACTGTATATCCATTCTTCCAGTGCCCAGTGAAGTGGGTGTTGATGCAATCTGATTGAGTGTTGCAGCATTGTAGCCTTTGTCCAGGATGCACAACTTCAAGGAACAGAGCTGGCCTTGTGACCCACAGCAGCCTCCAGCACATAATAAGCCCACTTCTTTCCAGTTAACCACTGAAATGCAGGGGTGGGGTGGGGGCAGCAAAGCTCCAGTCTGGCCTCTCTGCAGTGCCTGGCCCTTGGTCCTGGATGCCAGTTTCCATTGCCTGCAAGCAGAGGCTGTGTGTCCTACTCCGCCTTCCCTGGAGTCGATGTGCAGTGTAATTGAAATTCATGGATGAGCCCGAGGAGCCAGCTCCAGGCTTGGTAATAACTTCTCCATATTAATGGCAACACCGCAGGCCCGGTGGACAGCTGACATTTAATATGAAACGTATGCAGCAGAACAAGAGGCACCTACCTGGGCCCTCCCATTCCAGAGCTCCCACCAGTGGGGGAGGGGTGATATAAGGCAGTCCCAAAATTCAAGGGGCTGGAGTGTTCCTCTCTCCTCAGCACCTCCACCCAACTTCAGGGCCCACCCCTGCAGGAAATCTCTGCCAACAACACAGAAATGCATATACACACACGTGTGTGCACACACTCTCCAATGCATACACATGCACATATACATTTGAATGCACATACACATGCACACACACGTGAATGTACACTCACATCCACCTACACACACCCACATGAACACTCACACATGTGCACATTCACACACATCCTCATTCAAATGAACACTCAGATGCACCCCACCCATGTGCACACACTCATCCATGTGCATGCACATGTGCACATCCACATGCACACTTAAATGCACACACATGCAAGATATGCACATGCATGCACACACACATACACACATAGCTCCACACACTCTCCATGTTTAGGCAAACACATACATAAGACCTCCCCCACAGGGCTACCTAAGCCAGAGACGGTGACGGTAAGAAAAGACACGTCCAAGCCAGGTGCGGTGGCGTATGCCTATAATCCCAGCACTTGGGAGGCTAAGGCAGGAGGATCGCGAGTTCAAAGCCAGCCTCAGTAATGGCGAGGCACTTAGCAACTCAGTGAGACCCTGTCTCTAATAAAATACAAAAAAGGGCTGGGGATGTGGCCCAGTGGTCGAGTGCCCCTGAATTCAATCCCCGGTACCAAAAGAAAAAAAAAAGAAAGAAAAGACACGTCCACCTTCCCATACAGTCCCAGATTCCCACAAGGAGCCACACTCATACTTGCCCTTAAGGATCTTCAAAGAGCAGAGGGGAAGTCCAGGCCAGCTCAGGCCACCATGAAGCAAAGACAGCCTCAATGCAGAGAGGAGGAGCCCAGCCCTAGGGCACTTCCCTAGGACTCAGGATAGACAAACTATGGGCTGGTTCCTCTGCTCACACAGCTACAGTACCTCTGATACTTCACTTCCTTCCTGAGTCTGAGTGAGGGTCCTCAGTCCCTCAGTCATCAAGTGCTAGGGACACAGTGGGGGAGAGAGGGAGAAACAGGGCATGATCCCAGGTTAACCATTGGGCAGGAGGAACCTGAAACCTGCCCATACCTTAATGAGCAGCATCATCATGTTCAGCCACTAGTGCCTGAGACACTCATAGCCACATGATGAAGAGCAGGGCACAGAACAGCAATATGAGATAGGACAGGCCAGAAAAAGCTGGCCTCCCTGGACTCAGGTTCAGAGACCAGTGACTCACATGCTGGCCCTCATGAGGAGACCATCTGACTCTGTGATGTCCCTCCCTAAAAGATTCCAAAGTCAGAGCCCCTCCCCCACCCTGTCTAGGGGCGAGCCCCAGAGATCTAAGTTACTCCCCTGAGCCTCACTGTCCTTGTCTGTAAAATGGGGACACCAGTGGACAACTCACACGAATATTGCAGGGACTGGGTAAGTTCCAGAAGTACATGAAGAGCACCACAGGGGCAGGTTTTCCTCAAGTGGCTCCTCTACAGAGGTCTCTCAGCTCATGGAGCCTCGATCCCAGCTTCCCATGGGTAGATCCTGATGGTCTGTCTCCCAGCAGCCATTGCTTCCCTCATTATGATTGCAGGCTGGGGGCGGGGAGGAGCATGTGACTCAAGCTGGAGCCAATCCTCATACTGCACTCCTGACTGGTTATGGAAAAGTCCCAGGACCTAAACTCGACCAGAGTGTCAATCAAAGCTGTAGCGAAGCCTCAGGAAAATAAGGCCCTTCCTTTTCCACCAGGCTGTCTCTGCAGGCATGTGAGGGTAGCTATAGTCACTGGTACCCAGTGACCAGAATCAGATAGGGAGGAGAAGCAGAGTGAGCAAGGGTCAAGACACCATTGGACCCCTCTCCATTCCCAGAGTGGCTCATTGCCCAATCCTTAATCACCTTATTGGCCAAAACCAGAAGATTCTGATTTTAGATCAGACACCAGTGTAGGGCACTCTGGCAGGATATCAAGAGGCACCTAGGGGGCCTGTAGGTTGCTACTTTGACAAGCCAGCTTCCATCTGGGCAACCAGTCAGCTACACGCCCCTCCCCAGTGCCACTCAGGAAGAGTACAGGTAATATAGTCTCTTCCTCTCACCAAATAGCCCCCAGTAAGGAGTGGCAGTGAGGCCAGCCAGGAAGTTGTGGACAGCCTGAAATAAGAAGAGATGGGGGCTGCCGTGAGGAAGGAAGGCCAAGAACACTGCAGTTCTCTGGGACAGACCCCTCCTGCCCAGATGCCACTGCCAGGAGCCCAGACCCATCCAGGGATCCTGCTGCTAGGACAGCCTCAACACTTCTACAGGCCCCATCAGGGGACCTTGAGACCCCCACAGGGTCTTCACACTGTTTTCTCACACAATGTCAAAAGAATAAAAAACATGACACACAAATACAGCTTCTCTGAAGGAACATGGGAGGATGTAGCAGCAAGGAGCCCAGGCTCCCCAGGGACAATGATCTGTCAAGGGAGATGGGGCATGGGCTCACCAAGGTTCCCATCTCCCTCCCCTGATCTTGTCCCTCATTTGTGTGTGGTCTTCATCTGGCCCCTGAGATACCTGAATTTGCAACTCCAGCTTTGGAGTTTGCCTGGAAGGGTCCCATAAATGGCTGACTCCAGTCACTTTCCACCTGGAGAAACTGAGGGTTGGTAGGGGAAGGGGATGGTTTGTCCAGGGCACAGGGTGAATCCCAGATCCCAACTCAAGGTCTCCTCATTCCTACTCAACCCTTTCCCATATGTACCCAGAGGGGGCTTTCCTTCTCTACTTAGTTTGATTTAAACCAGGAGATTTTAGTTTAGGTTTTATAAACCCCCAAACAAGGGCCAGAAAACCATGCAAAATCACATATGTATACAATCACATATGTATACTTTTATGGGAAAAGTGGCAGAGCTTCCAGCCATTCTCCAGGGGGCCTGCCCCACTGAATGGAGACACCTGGGGTTGGCAGCAGAGCAGAGCAGGTAGGAGAGGTGGGCTATCCCTGAGCACTTGGAGCACAGATCCTCTGGGGCAAGTCACACGCCCTCCCCTGCATAGACTTCCAACCCCCACTTCCTGGGCACTCTCTTTTCACAGCTTCCAGCTGATCTCCATCTAGTCTGGTGTTGGACCCTGTGGACACAGGCAGAGATGCTTGTGGTACAAGCCATCAAGAAGCTCAGGGTGCTTGATGTGTGGTTTATATAACTCACTCTGGCTACTGTGTGGAGAAAGGGTTGCTGGGGACCAACTCATTAGAAGCAGCTGAGGAGCACAGGAGCCAAAGACAGGGCTTGGAGTTGGGTATGGTGCAGAATCCCAGGGTGAAGGGCTGGGATGATCTTCGGATGTCTCTAGGATGGTGCTGACTAAACATTGGACTTATGGAGGGAAGGGGAATCCTGGGATTCCCCACCCAAGTGAAGGAGAGTAAGGAGACTGCATTCCGCCCAAGGAGTACAGGGTCATTATTCAAGGACAGAGTCCCAGATGCTGCTGAGCAAGCAAGGCTTCTAGAACCCTCTCCTTTCCAGAGTCTAGGGGTTTGACCCTCAACCCCAAAGGTGAATAAGATACTCATTCTAGGCCTGCACCACAGCAGTTGGTTTAGAGATGAAACTATAACCCAAGCAGGTTCAACTAGATCCTTGCCCAGGAAGGACTCTTTTAAGTATCATCCAGAAAGAAGCATTTTCCATTTCAGAAGGAGTGACTGCTTGAAAACAAGTTAGACCTGCAGCAGCTGATGGCTCCCATGGAGGAAGGAGGAGCATTCTGAAGTAAAAACAGAGTCAAAGAGCTGAGAGACAGATACATGTTCTGAGCTCCTGGATCCAGCCATGCCTGAGGTTGACCCTACTTTGAACCCCCAGGTTCTAAGTAACTAGGCCCATGCTGTCTCTTGTTTGTTATATCCAATGTGAGCTGCATTTCTGTCACTTAAACTAAATAAGTCTTAGGGAAGATAATAAGCCAAAGAAGTAGCTGAAACCATCCTGGGTAGATTGGTGCTGTGTAGACTGTTCACAGCAGGGGCTAAGTAGATGCCCCCACTCTGACCTGATGAGCCCTCACAGCCTAGATACCAGGGGAATCCAAAAAATTCCAATGCCCCTGTTTGGTGTTCCTGACATCCTCTCATTGCTCTCCAGACAATGCCAAGGCAAGGTAGGAGGAGGAGAACCCTAAAAGATATAGCCCCAAATCCCAGAACCTTATCCCCAGCCCCCAGTTCTAGGGTCTACCCATACTTGCCTGTCACAAACCTGACCTATAGCCCCAAATCCCAGAACCTTATCCCCAGCCCCACAGTTCTAGGGTCTACCCATACTTGCCTGTCACACTTGACACCTGACCTAGCTGGAGCCCAGTGTCGGGCCTCTAAGGCAGCAGCCTTCTCATCTTGGTCCCTTGGGCCAGCTTATGACTTTTCTCTGTGACTTTTAGTGACTAGACAGAGCCAGCGCCTAGCCAGGAGGCAGTCCAGCAGGGAGAGCCCCAGTTGAAGAGGCAGCAGTCAAAGCTTCCTTCTTGCTATGAGACCTTGGATCCCACATGGAGGCTCTACCTCACGGAGTCATAGGCCCCCAGGGAAGGGTGTACACCTCTCCTTTCTCAGTCAGGTCCCAGAATTGGACCAGGCCTTAAAGATCAGATCTTTTCCACCATCCAGCACTGGTACTGGCCAGTGTGAGGGAAGAGACACCAGGCCAGGGAAGTCCCCAGGACTGCACTCAGTAGGGAGGTAGAGGTAGACCAGGGTCACTTCCATCCTACTAGATTCCTCACTGTGATCATACACCAAGGAGGAGTTGGGACACCCATATGGAGTTGCAGCCCAGCACAGGCCAGTTAACAGGCCAGACAGCCACCAGGCCTGCTCCCAGCTCCCTCTCGATCATGCAGACAACAGTCAACACTCCTGACTGAGCAGATCTCCAGGAATTCGAATAGGAAAGATTTGGAAATGTTTTAAAGAAATGCAGTTCTTCTTTTTCATTCTTTTTATTGGTATGCAGCAACAACAACAGCTGCAATGAAAGCCAATAAAGTGTAGCTAATGTGACCTTGGAATCAAATATGCCTTGGCTGCCAAGATTGAAGCAAGCTCTCTTGGCTTTTGAGGGCCTTGGGTTGATTCATCTGCAGAATGGGGATAATATCAGGACATGCTCCAGAGGGTGCTGTGACAAGGGCATAAGACATAAGACACACATTAGGATCATGGTAAATTGTTATTTCCTATACCAACAGGCTTCTCATTTGGGTTTTTAATAAACATATAAAAGTGACATGAAATTAGCACACCTATGTGGCCCAAGAGATACTAGAGAACTCTTCCACCGTGATGTGATATGCAAATACTTTGCTAAGCAATTTTGCTCATTCATTGTGAAAAGGCAAAGTTTAACTCCACCCGTGAATATTATGAACAACTTCTGACTAGTAGCTATGAAAAACTCTGGAGATGCTACACTCATCAGCCTTTCTGGAAATAAAGGTGCATGGTAGGTCTCATAGGATCAATGCAAGGAACAGAGGTACCAAGTGCATGGTAGGTCCATGTCTTCGTATAGCATTTATTGTACCTCTACCTGACTCCAGCAGAATTTGCACACTAACCTGATTTCTGGCAAAAACAATTTCATAGCATGTTGGAGAGCAGCTCCTCCTGCACTCTCAGTCCTTTGGGACTCTACAAACCCATGCCCTGATTCTCAAGGGGGCATCCTAACACCATGTAGGCAGAGTGATATACAGGACTCAGCTGGAATTAGCAGGAAAAGATAGCCTGGCACTGCTGGAGCCCCTTGATTCACCATAGAGGGGCTCCATCTGAAAACAAAGTTAACATACAGGAAGGCAGAGAGGCAAGAGGCAGCAAGGGTCCTGATGAACTGGTAGGAGCATCTGGATCCAGCCACACCTAGAGACTTTTCACCAGGTGTGCTGATAAGTTCCCCTTTCTGTTTAAACTAATGTGAATTGAGTTTTCTGTCACTTGTAACTAAAAGAACCTTGACTGATAGTAGTGGATAAATTAGAGTCCCTTTGTACTAAATAGATTAGGAGTCCACTGTCAACATAATAATAATTACTACCACTTTCCTTTAAAGCAGATAGCCTCATGTCTTCAGGAACAGGAAAGCAGATGAGCAAATATGTGTATCCCAGGCCAAGGGACATAGGAAAGGATCTATGGCTCTTGAGAGAGACACTTCTCACCCAAGCATCTAAACTTAAGCAGTGGGGTCACTGCTGCCTACTGTAACCCTGCACATCCTTTCTGCACCATGGTTTATCCACACATTTTCCTAGGAAGCTATTTGCACAGGTTCTGCAAAGATCTGGTTCCGCTGTCCTATTTGTGTGGGAAGTGCTAGATTACACAGGGTTCACGTGATTTCTTTATTATAGAACCTAGAGATCCTGTTAGGCACTATAGACCCTCCCAAGGTAAATGCAGCTGCAGGCTTTCTCATTCTGCTTTGTCCAGTGAACCTCATTTGCTCAGAAAAAAAATTGCAGAACCTTGAAGAACACTCTTGGGAGAAATGGGGCTGCCAAGCTTTGTTCTCAAAGGGTGGTCCAAGAACCAGGAACTTACCACCCTAAACTTACCAGAAGTACAGAACCTCAGGCCCCACCTCAGAGGGGCTGAAACCCAATTGGCATGTTAACAAGATCAGTATAACCTAACTCACCTATTTTAGTGTATTTGGGTACCTATCAAGGAAGGGTCCCAGCAGCAGAGGAGGGAGCTCTATGTAAAGCAGTGGTGAAAGTCAATGGTCACTTGGTCAGTTAGGCACATTTATCCACGTATAGCCCAATGAGAAGGAGTGCCCAGAAACTGATTCCTCCTTTTATTGTATCTCAGCATCTTTCATCAACCCATATTTGGGAGCATTGTGGCAGAAGAGGTAATACAGATCCAGGTCAGACTCCTGCCATCACTGGCTGTGGCCTAGAGCAAGTTACTCAACCTCTAAGAACCCCAGTGCTCCATCTGTGAACCAGGGATGAGGCTACCTCCCCTGTAGGGTCAATGCAAGGACCAGAGGTAACAAGTGTTAAAAAAAAAAAAAAAAAAAAATAGGTCTTTAGTGAGTGGGTCTATCACAGAGGCACAGAGGGACCAAAAGGGTTAAAAAATTAATTGGCACAAAATCAGAACAGATACACACACACACACACACACACACACACACACACACACACACATTGAAGGAAGAAAAGAACTAATGACGCTGATCCACTGTCTCAAGGCCATTATTCACTGGCAGCATTCAAAGCTACTCAGGCGGGACCCAGTATTCTTTCTAACACTGCCTTGTACCTCTGACTGTGTATGTCTAACACCTGAGACATCTCAGCATGCCTGTCCTTCCCAGGCCAATTCATACCTGGTACCTCTGCACATACTCCCCTCTCCACCCAGCTGCCTATCTGTGCCTTTTCCAGCTGGCAACTTGTTCTACCATCCAAATAGCCCCCAAAGAGCATACTCTCAAAGCCCCTCAGCCTGTCAGCCTCCTGATAAATACCAGGCCTGCCACATCTCTGACCCGTATGGAAACAGGATAAATACATTAGAAGGTGCTGACAGAACAAATGAATTATCAAATGGACAAGTGAATGAATGACACAGTGGCAACCGATCACCAAGACCACTGAAATGCTCTCCATTGGGAATTATATACTACCCAGAATGGACTACATCCATATCATATAACTCTGTCCCACCTCTTCACCTCAAGTGCCCAGCAATGATTTCCTTTCATTTTTAGGAAATTCACCTGCAGCATAAAATGAAGTACACCTATGAGGCCCAGGACATCCTCAGAAACTATAAAGAGCTGGCATATTTTAGCCCAGTTCCTCCAAGGACATTTATGGTTGTTTACAATATGCCAAGGTTCTAACTAAATCCAACCAAAGGCAGTGATTTTCCAAAGCAACAAGTGATGTTTCCTGTGTGTCCATAAAAAGAACATCAGTGGTTGTGGGGCTCTGGTATAATTGCAGGCTCTGCAGACAGCAGGACCAGCCTGAGCTGCCTGCAGATGGGTGTGCTCAGAGGCCAGCAGGGCCAGGAGAGTGGCCACTCACTTGGAACAGGAGTGCCCTGAGTAGCAATTAGAGCAGAACCCACGGTGGGATGGCTTCAGATGTCTAGCCAGCACGGTAGACCTGACCACCACACATCAAATCCAAAATAGAAAACTGCAGTGGCTTCTGCCTTGTGCCAGGCCCCAACAGCCGGACAGCACCACCAACATCAGTCTCTTCCCTGAGCATTGATCCAGGCTTTCTTCCTCTGGGCCCCTGGAAGGAAGTGAACTTCCCAGCCATACTGAGTGTCCCAGGCAGTCCTAAAAGGAGCCCTTCCCCAGCCTATCTCCTACCCTTCAGAGATTGTCCCCAAAAGATCAAGCAGTCTTTGGGCACCAGAACCTTCATTTCCAAATTCTCCCCTTGGCTGAAAATAGAGAAAATTGACTTTTCAAATTACCAACTAGAGTTCATCAGGAAACCACAGTATAAAACCCAGTGACTCCAGGTCAGTCAAGGGGCAGAGGACTAACCGAGTATTTCAACACTAGTGCCTGCTCCCTGGCTAGTGTCCCCTGGATACACAGAAGCAAGAAGACTGCCAGACCACATACCTACCACACACATATCACACATGCTAAAATGCGCAGGCATACACTCAACAGATGCCCTGACACAACTATGAGCAGAAACCCCGGGGTAAAAATATGCATGAGAGACAATGAAATTCACATGTTCACACAGGTACACACCTAGATAAAAGTACACAATGACATTCCAAAACACATGTGTGAATGCGCACACTCACTGAGATACACACGCATGCATCAACCTATACCTGGATGAAAGACAGAAGTGCAGGTAGACTTAAGGGAGATGCACACTTTACTACTTGGTAAGGGCTTTGGGGAGACCTACACACACAACCTTGCAAAAATTGCCCCCCTTTCTAACCAAGCAAAACAACTTGCCCTCCAGCCAACCCCAGAAAAGGTTCTCAGCGCAGGCCTTACACTCCCAGAAGATTCCCAGTAACCGTTTTCCAAAGCCCAAGCAAGGGCGGAAAACTGAAAGGAGCAAGACAGTACTCACCAGCCCATCGCAGTTACTGAGCGCCACTGAGGAGGCTTTAGCTAAGCCGGCCACGTCGCCGACGTACAGGCAGGTCCCAAGCAGGGGCTCCACTCGGGTTGCACCCGTCTCACCCTGCCACTCCACAGTAGCCCCGGGAGCCACGAGGCGGGCATTGGGCCGCAACCGCAGGTGCAGGTCTCGGCCAAAGACCGTGACGTTGTAGAACAAGCGGTCGCCAGGGTCTTCCTCACTGCCTCCTGGGAAGCCCGAGGTTTGGACCGGGACGGCCCTGCGGGCTCGTATCCCCGATCCGGTAGTCGCCGCCGACACCACGTGGGACACCAAGCGTCCCTGGGCGTCAGTGCGCACCGGCACCGCCAGGATGCGCTCCGCTCCGAGCCCCAGGGGCCCACCTGCAACGGGAAGAAACGTTAGACTGGACCAGAACTCAGAGTCTCAGAGCCCGGAGGCTGAGCCCTGCATCCCTACCCCTCGCCTCAATAGGAAGGTATGGGACATTTCACCACAAAGCCCCCAGAAGCTGGCCAGCACCTCCGGCTTTCTTGCAAACGGCAAGGGGTGTTAACAGCACCACCACTTCGGACCCACGCCGCCACCCAGCCGTCCCCCTCGAGGGCCATGCCTGCTAAGAGATCTGCCCCCTACCCTCTTCCAGGCTGGAGCTCCGCCGTTACCTCGCGGTTCGCCAGGTGACGACCCTATTGGGGCGTCCTCTGCCCGTTGAACCTACCGCCCTTAGGAGGACATGGGGCTGATCGGAAGGCATTCTCCGTTGGTCCCCTACCCGTGCGCCTCGACCCCTCGGCTGCCTCTGCTGATCAATTAGCCTCACCGCTAGCCTCAGAAGCAGCTTCCCCGAGTACGGGCGGCCTGTCCTCTGGGTCTAGCTCCAGGGCAGCCCGCGGCCAGTCCCCTCTTCCTGCGCGTCCAAGGACAGGGAGGAGTGTAACAGGGTCCCACGAGTCTCCGGGGATCCCCTCCCGGGCGCCTCAACCAATCCCCAGGGCCCAAGGCAGTGCGCTCAGCACCGGCTCCTCCCGAGCGTCCCCGGACGCGAGCACCGGCGCCGCCTCGCCCTGGCTCCCCTGGACCCGCCGGAGCTAGCTCTGCGCTCTCTGCCGCGGGGCTTTCCCGGCCCTCCAAGCCCACGCTCCGCGTCTCCGAAGCCGCGAGTATTCCGAGGCTCCCCCTGGCCGGTTGCACCGCTGGGCGCCCCCTGCGCGACCAACCCGGCCCCGAAGTTGGCCAACTTGGCCCCGGGCGGGGCGCGCGGAGTTTGCCCAAGTCGAGCTGGACGACGCCTGGGTAGGGGGCGGCGGGGCACGCGGGGCGGAGCCGGGCGGACGCGGATTGCGGGGCGTGGGGGCCCGGCCGCACCTACCTGGGGGGTCGTCGGCGGTGGCGGCGGGTGTGTCCGGCGTTTGCGGGCGGCGGCAGCAGCAGGAGAAGCGGCAGCAGCAGCAGCAGCGCGGGGCAGAGCAGGCGGCGAGCGGCTCCCGCCGGCGGATCCATGGCAGCCGGACCGCAGCCGGGGCCCCGCACTCACAGCCGGCGCGAAAGTTCCCCGCGCGCCGCCCAGCCCACATCTGGGGGCAGCTGGAGCCGCCCGCAGCTGCAGCACCGCAGGGCGCGGGGCGGAGGAGGCGAGGCGCGGAGGAGAGGGCGGGGGAGCGCGGAGGGAAGGCGGGGAGAGCGAAGGAGCGAGCGAGTGAGGGAGGCGGAAGGGAGGGAGAAAGAGAGCGAGGGGGAGGGCGGGGACGGCGGGCGCCTCAGCCTGCGGTGACCCGGCGCTTCTTGGCGCGGCTGCCGCCGCCGCCCGCTCCCCTTCTCGCGCCACCGCCGCCGCCGCGGTTCCCGGCTAGCAGAGAAGCAGAGACACCCCGAGGCGGCGGCGGCAGAGTAGCGTTGTAGGTCGGGTTGGAGTAGCCTTGCCACTGGCCACCCTCGGCGCGCCCCGCGCCCTCACTGCGCACCACCCCGGAGGAGTGGCACGGGCCAAGCATCCACCTAGGGAGCCCTCGGGGCTCCTGGGTTCCACCGCCCCCCCGCGACTCAAGAGGCTGCTTTACCCTCTTTCTGCAGGACAAGACACAGGAATAGAAGAGGAAGGGATGCTGATTACTGGGTTCAGGGGGCTGAGCCAAGCCTGATGCCCAGATCAAGGCCCCAAGGTACCCCAAAGATCAACTTTTGCCCTTATTGTGAAAGACAAGGTTCCCTCAGTCCCCACCTCCTTTCTGTCCCTCTGCCTTCCATCTGTCTTTCCATCCCTCTATTGCAACCTCTGATCACAGTTTCTTCCTGTCAGACTTGGGCCTTTCCTCCTAGAGCACAGGTTTCTGCCCTTACCTGTCCTCATTGGGTCTGTGTATTTTCCAGCCTCCTCCTGAAATGGCCTCTCCACATTCTGCCCACCTTTCCAGATGAACATCCAAGGGCATCTCAGTTCATCCTGGGCAAGTTTGCTGTCAGTGCCCATTGCCAACTGGAATTCCTCCTCCCCAGCAAGGTCCTGGTGTTCTCATTTACTGGAATCACTGTCCTA
The DNA here is from genome assembly GCA_025594165.1 of Tamias sibiricus. Taxonomy (NCBI): domain Eukaryota; kingdom Metazoa; phylum Chordata; class Mammalia; order Rodentia; family Sciuridae; genus Tamias; species Tamias sibiricus. Next base: position 39,531,636 of record CM046662.1, on the reverse strand, counting down.
TCAGAACTGCTATCCCTTTGCACAGTGACACCTCCCCAGGTTGCTCCTTGATACCCTTCTCAGGAATGTGTCTGGAGGAACATCTGGGCAATGTGACCCCCGACTTCTGCTTCATTTTCCCAGACAGTAGACACAGGTCCACTCCAGCTTGCCATTCACCCTGCCCCAGCCCTGTGTGACCAGGGTTTTGGCCTTGGCCTTGGCCAGGGGCAGAGGACATAGAGATGATTCACGACCCCTCCCTGTGGGCCAGAAGAACCCAATCTTTTGGGGAAACACAACTTGCACAACTGGCTATTGCTGTGATTTGGTATCCTTGGTTCTGTCAATTCTGGGACCTAGATGTGAGGGCACTGCAGCTTGATAGCCTTCTTTACCCAGAAGCTTCTCTCTCTCTCTACCACCTGAGGATGCCTGAGGCTGGATCTGACCCTGAGACACAGCAGACTTTTGTTGTCAACATTTAAAAAATGGTGAGATGTCACATAAAAATTTAGATTTCTAACTTTTCTTGAGAAATTGCAAGGTGTGGCCACACACTGGGCCCCCATTCCTGCTTAGCCACAGTTAAATAGGGCACTTATCCTGCAGTTTGTTGAAGATCCCCTCCCTTGATACCCCTACTCCATAGCATGGCTCTTGTGACCTCTGATGACCCAGCTGGTTCCAGGCAAAATTGGAGCTGGAATACCAGTGTATCAGAAGAGAGATGACTCAACCCAGACGTGGTAATACACTCTGAAATTCCAGCTACTTGGGAGGCTGAGGCAGGAGGATTGCAAGTTCCAGGTCAGCCTGGTTTGAAAAAGAAAATAAGGGATCGGGATGTAGTTGATTGGGAGAGTATCCCTGAGTTTAATCTCCAGTATTAAAAAGAAAGAGAGAGAGAAAGGAAAAGATAGAAGAGAGATGACCCCAGAATCAAGCATCTAGGAGGACTTCCTCAAAGAAGTGGCAAGAGTTGAATCCTGAAGGCAGGGGACTCAGAGTTGGGTCTAGCTAGGTGCTGTCCTGGAATATATTGATGTATTTTTCTGTGATTGTCCTTGCTTCTATCCTCAAAAGAAAAATGAAACCCAACCAACAACTTTACCTACTTCAAGGATAACATTCTACCACCTCACTCACTTCTCTGCCATGCTTTTGGTCATTGCCATATTTTCTTACCACCACTACCAGTATGCCTTTATGCAGCACTCAATAAGTTACTTAAAATTTAAAATGGGACTGGAGTCATTGGCAGAGTGCTTGCCTCACACATGTGAGGCACTGGGTTCGATCTTCAGCACCACATAAAAATAAATAAAAAAAAAAGATATTGTGTCCATGTATAACTAAAAAATATTTTTTAAAAATTTAAAAGAACACTTCAAATCGCTACCACCCCTGGAAAAACCAATATCTCACCATCTTGCCATAAATCAACAATATCTGCCCCCCAACATAAATAAAATGAAAAGAAAATAACATCATCAGATTCTAGCTACTAATGCCTGCGAAAGGCACTGAGGCTGAAGCTGATTAGCAAGTGTTACAGAAGTGTTGAGACAGACTAGCACGTGCAGAAATCTTTTCTTTGATATAATCAGAAGGATGAAAGGGGAATTGAGAAGGAATAACTTTTTTTCCTTTGCAAGTAGTTGATAGCTTTTGACAGGTCCATGTAACTGAATTACCTGACACACTTTGGGATGCTTGCTCTAGGATATTTTTTGGAAAGAAGATTTGTTTCTTTGACACTCCTGGCAGCTGTTTCTTCCTGTATCACCCTCAGCTTCCAAAGACTCTAACCAGACAGAGCTCAGACCAACCCCCTCCTCCTCCAGGATCAGTGAAAGTAGATCACCACCTTTAACCAGACCATCCACTAGTCCCCATGATGACACCCACAGGGTGCAGTGGATAGATGAGGCCCCCATGCATCAAAATGTCTCCCCTGTGTTGCAGGGGAGGGGAATGTAGACATATCCCAGCTTCCTGATCACCAGTTGGTTGCTTAAAATAAAAAAAATAGATAAATAAATGTCACTTCCCATTTCTTCACACCTCCATGCTTCAAATCTTCTCTTCTGGGAAATGTTGCCCAACCCACTGATAAGTTTGCCTCTTCCTTTTCCTCTTGCAGGTAAAATGTGGGACACAGGAATGCCCTGTTGTTCTTGCCTCAAGTCTACTTATTCAGTCTCGGTCCCAAAGACAAAAATTAAAGACAAACCCAGCCAACTGAGCTTGAGCACTTGTTTTGTGCATGTGGGGGGTGTTAGTTTTCATTTGATCTGAATGTCTTTAGTTCTGGCTGAGCTCTTCCACTTGACACACCATTTCCTATAGTCCTATACCTGTTTCTTGCTCATGATTGTTACCTGTCTGGCTCCTGAGGGCACTGGAGTTGCAAACCTGATCTAGAACAGCCCAGGGTTTGGGAGGAAGAATGAGGACAATTCAAGGTCATCTCAAGTCCTCCAAGCACAACCTTCTTAAAATCTTCCCAAGGATTGGGGACCTTTCCTGATTATCTTGGGTGTCAAGAACCATCTCACATACTTTAGAGAGGGATATTAAGAAATGAGAATGTCCCCCCAGGTCTCAGTGGGAGGATGCCCTGTGTTATTCTACAGAAGAGGGTCAGGGCTCCCTGCTCTACCCCTGGCTTCAAGCTTACAGCACAGACTTCATTAGAAACAGGAGTCCTCTAGAACCCATTCCTGTCCCCTAATGTCCACATAGAAACTAGCCCCTTAGTGGGTCTTCTGCCCGTATTTCAAGGTCCTCTTCCTTGGCAAGGCCTCCTAAGCATATGGGGACAATGGGGTTGCTCTGTCCCCCCTTCCAGCCAGCAAGCTCCCACAGGTTGTAAGGCAGTACCTAGATACTTGCAGTCCCATTGGGACCCATGTGCAGAGTATACCAAGTGTAAGGAGTTAGCGACCTTGTCACGGGGCCTCTGAGAACAGCACTTCTGTCCAATTCTGCTATTGGCAAACAGCAAGTGCAGCAACCAGTCAGATGCTCTGGCAGAGTTCTGGCTGAGAGTGGCCTTGGTAAGCAATATGTCAGGGGAACGCTGATTGAACAGAAAGTTGTGGCCAGTGGCCTTTAGGGAGAGTCATTCTTGTTGTTTCTTGAGCCACACCACATACACATCCTGAGAGAGAGCTGTGTCAGACAAAAGAGGAAATGTGGGTGGTGTTTAGGTGGCAGTTTTCTTCATTGTCCTCTTCTTCATAGAGGTTTCCTGTCTCTATTGAAATTGGTTCTACCTGGAAGTGAAAGACAAAGGGCTTGAAGTTTGAAGGCATGGGGATCCAGGCTCAGTCAATACTTCTACATGGAAATGTAAGATTGAAGCTTAGATTAATTCTAAGTAATTGTGGCCCAAATCAATGCCTACTTGTGACTATGCACATGCACGTATGCCTAACCTAGCAGAGAAGGGGTTACCTGAATGCAGCAGGCAATGACATCTTGGGCACAGTTAGGCCAGGCTTGAGATCCCTAAATTCACATGTGGCTGACCTCTCACAGGGGCCAGGGCCTCAATTGGTCCAGTGTTCCCATATGGGAAAGGTCTCTGGGTCCTTTAAAATGCTCCTGGCGGGTTGGGGTTGTGGCTCAGAGGTAGAGCACTTGCCTGGCACATGCGCGGCCCTGGGTTTGATCCTCAGCACCACATAAATGACTGATCATTTCTGCTCCCTGCAAAATAGTGGTCCTTTCCTCTGATGGTTCCAAAAAATAAAAAGACCTACCTGTAACCTTTGTACAACCTTTAAAAGTTTGTTGGGGTTTTTAATGAAATAGTTTGCCCCTTGTGCTCCATTGTTTTTGCAGGCCTGGCTCCATGCAGTCCCTCAGGAGAAGTCTTTTTCCAGTGTCCCCAAAACCCCTAGCCTCTACTTCTTAGGGCTGGTCCCAAGGCTCTCCCCTTCTTTGACAATCTCACCCTGTCCTGTGGGTTCCAGAGTCTATATGACGATGGCCACAGGCAAGTTCATCCCAATCCTTGAAGCCATCTCAATCAGTGCTCTACCAACTCATGCCCTGAATGTCCCCTGCTCCGGTTATCCTAGTCATCTCCTTTCTCCACATAGGCAGGCACCCAGCCAGATATCCGGGACACCTCAGGCCACTCCTTTCCTATATCCCCACATGAAAACAGTCACTAGCTGCCTCTACCCTCTAATTAGTTCTCCAAATTGTCCCTTCCACCCTGCCACACTCCCTACCCCAGCCTCAACATCTCTCTAGGACACCCACCCACAGTAGTGGAATGGTGGAGACATTAGCTATTGCTTAATCATCCCAGTTGGGCACTAAAGCCTGAAATTGAGCCCGTGGACTTGAGTGACTTTCTCTCCCACTAGTCAGACATGGTGTCTCCAGGACACCACCCACTCACGATGATTTGCACACAGCACTTGTCTTCTCACACACGTCTGTATCCCCTTGTTTGTAGGACTGGAATTACCTGTCTCCCTACCAATCTTGGGCAAAGCTTGGGGCTTGGCTTATATTTATTTTCAACAGAGGTTACATGTCAGCAGCCTCTTAGCAGGCTAGCAGCTAAAAGCATGAATGTTCTGTTCTGTTGAAATAAGGAGGCAGATATCCAAATTAGAGAGCTCCCTTCCCCACCCTGTCAGCGCTGCTATACTGGCAGCAGGGATCTTGTTTTCTGGGGTTACTGGGAGAAGAATTACATCTTGGCTCACCAGCATAGATGATTTCAACTCCTCAGAGAGTCTTGAAACACGCTGCTTAAGTCCTGTCAGCCCTAGGGAAACTTACTTAACCTCCCCATGCCTCAGTTTCTCTGACTAAATAATGGGCATAATAACATCACCTACTTCACAGGGTGGTTTTGAGAATCAAATGATTTAAGACATTTGAAGGGCTCAGAACTATACACAGCAGAGTGAGCTCTTGATATCATAGCTGGCATTGGGATTCACATCCCATAGCACATGTAGTACAGTATTGCACTATAGACAGGAAACTCCATACAGAGGCTCCTAGATTTACAATGTCATTATGTCCTGATAAATCCATAGAAAAATTGAAATCATAAGTAGTGAAGAGTGGTAAGAACAGGACAAAGAATAAGGAGACAAGTGAGAGAGCCAACCAAGGGACCATGGAAGAGGCAGCACTTTGCAGGTCTCAGGAGTTTGCATTTTGTTCTGAGTGAAGATTGAAAAGCAGGAGAAATAAAGCAAGATCATGTTCATCTCAAAATGCTCTCAATACTAGGAGTTCTCACTGGGACACTGGTTAGGGGATTCCCAGCTTCCTTCTCAGGAGAAGGATGACCCATACCCTGGTCCAAGGTAACTAATCAAGATGAACCCCATAGTTTTCCTCTTCCCACTGGAACAGACAGATGAAGTCACTGGGAGAAGTGCGTCTGGGGGCAACTCCTTCGGCAAATTAGCAAAGTTCTTGGGCAGATGATGTCCTCAGATCCTCCTGACATCCTACAAGATGGAACTGCCACATCCCCACTTGCAGATAAAGAAGCTGAAGGTCAGGGCTACCCCCAAGGGCATGCAGCCAGAATAGGACTCCACTGTCTCCAACACTTGCCACTTCAGTAGGGTTCTTGGAGGCTTCTCTGAGGCCCCTGGCCTTCTGGGAGGGGGGTTAGATGCAAGCATCCTTCCTATAAATTTCCACTCTTGGCCTCAAGTAGTAGTGGAGCCATTAGCTATTGCTTAAAATGTAAGTATCCTAACAGATGAATAGGGGGCTACCAACTGGTAGCCCAGAGGGCCTTGTTTTTTATCTTGAATTATTTGCTAAGACTTGAAAACTCAAAAGGTTTCCCATTAAAATAAGCATCTCTGGCTTTTATGGAAGGAAGGAAGGAAGGAAGGAAGGAAGAAGGAAGGAAGAAGGGAGGGAGGGAGGGAGTGAGGGAGGAGGGAGGAAGGAAGGAAGGAAGAAAGAAAGAAGCATATCTGGCCACACTGAGCCTGCTCTGCCATGGGCCGCCAGGAACCTTCAAATGATTTCCTGACCTTCACTCACTGTCCCCACCCAGTCACTTTGCCCCTAGGAAAATCATGGCCTCTGACCCCTGTACTTATTATTATTATTATTGTTAGGTACCAGGGATTGAACTCAGGGGCACTCGACCATTGAGCTGCATCCCCAGCCCTTTTTTGTATTTTATTTAGAGACAGGGTCTCACTGAATTGCTAAGTGCCTTGCCATTGCTGAGGCTGGCTTTGAACTCGCAATCCTCCTGCCTCAGCCTCCCAAGTGCTGGGATTACAGGCATGCACCACCGTGCCTGGCTGCTATTATTATTATTATTATTATTATTATTACTATTCAGGGGATTGAACCCACCATTCCCAGCCACCTCTACCTTCTTCAAGGGGATGCTAGTGCTGGGGCCTCATCCCTCAGGTGGCAACTGGATGGGCCCGTGACAGCCCAGGGACAGCTCTTCAGCTAACCTGCTTTTTGCATCTCTTCACCTTTGCCAGTTTTTCTGTTATCTCACATGAGGCCCTCCACTGGGGCCTCAGGTTTCTGGAATTTCCTTAAATGCTTCTTTTCATGATCATTACATGGCATCAGCAGCTTGTTGCCCAGCAAGAGATCTTGTCCGCTGGCTGCAGATATAGTGACTGAAGAAGGGACTGTCCCCAGGGGCCTCTAAACATGATTCTGGAAACACAGCCTGATGGGAGGGCAGGGAGATGGCTATGCAGGATGGGGGGTCAGGGTGCTGGGGTTAGAGGGGCTACAGCATAACTACCATTTCAAGGTTATTAACCAACTTCCCAGTGGGTTAACATGAATGGAAAACGGGATGCCAATTTAGGGCACCTGACAGGCAACTTCCACGGGAGACCAGAGGCAAGAGTGTTCATTTGCACATACGTACATACACACACACACACACACACACACACACACACACACACACACCCCTTGTGCCACACACATAACATGAACACAAACACTTGTGCAAAAACACACTGACCTGCAACCCATGAACACCCACAGACCCAGACACGCAGACAAGCACTCCAGAGCCCACGCAGCGCTCCAGCCTCCCTAATTGCATTTCTGAAAATGAGAAAGAGGAAATCGAATGACTTTCAGGTGGCTGCTATTCCCCCATGGCGATTTCCCATCTCTGTTCCGAAGGGCTGAGGCAGCAAGGCAGCCTTGACTTCTCATCTCAGTCCCAGGACTCCTTAGCAACTCTCAGTGGGGTCCAGACTGCAGGCTGTCTCCAGCCTCGGCCAGCTGGCCTGCAAGGCTCTGCCATGTCCTTACCTGCACTGCCTGTGAAAGCTGTGGACAGGAGCTGCTGGCTTCCCCAGGGGTAGTGATGATGGTGGGAGCCACTGATTTGTTTGCTGGTTCCCCCACAGAGCACAGGGCCACAACATTTCCCACCATTATTGAGCTCAGACCCCCTGCCTCATGCCATAAACCCTGTGCCCCATGTGGACAGCTCCCCGCCCCAGACCTCTTCCCCATGGATCTACATATGGTCCGTCCTCCTGTGGACACTTGCCATCCTGACCTGCTTTGTGGACTCTCTGATGAAGTGCCCCTTCCCCAGTGCATGACAGCACTGAATTGGCTTCCTTTCCTCCATTCATGTTAACTTGTTGGCAAGCCCCCCAACTTTGAAATGGAAGTTGTGCTGTGGCACCCCACACAGCATCTCAGACAGATGGAAGGTCACTGTTGGCCACAAAACTGTTGGTCTTCAGTTTTTAAGCAAGCAGATCCACTTTATCAGCCATACTCTTATAGCTGAGGTCAACCAAGACTCTCAGATCTTTCTTCCATAAGCACAGGAAAGCCTTCTTCCAACCCCTAAACTGGGCATTGGCAATGGAGGGTTTGAACCTCATTGCAGGTATTATTGCAATAGTACCTTTTTCTGGCTTGAATTATGAGATAATGAGGAATATTGTTGAGCAAGGGCAAGGTCCCAGAGCCAGTTAACTCCTGGGATGATCCAGCCCTGTTCTCAATCATCAAGCCCCTACTCTGCTGAATTACCTGTGGCACGAGAGACCGAGAATTATGGAGTCAAGGTGGTCCCAGACAGGCCGTCATTTTCCAGAAGAAGACCCTGAGCTCTGGGGAGCAACAGCAGGTGTTACGGTTTGGATCTGGAAGGTCTCCAAAATATCATGTACTGAAGACTTGGTCCCGAGTGCAGCAGTGTTCAGAGGTGGGGCTTTGGGAAAGTGATCAGATCATGAGGGCTCTGATCTCCTCAACGGATTAATCCATTGATGGGTTCATAATTGAATGGACTATTAAAAGGTGGTGGAAACTACAGAAGGTGGGGCCTCGTTGAAGGAAGTAGGTTACTGGGGGCATGCCCTGGAAAGTCATATTTTGTCCCCAGCACCTTCCTTGCTCTCATTCTCTGCTTCCTGGCTACCATGAGGTGAGGAGGTTTCCTCTGCCAAGCCTTCCTCCATGTTTCTGCCTCACCACAGGCCTAACAGAAATGGAACCAGTCAACCAAGAACTGAAACCTCTGAAACCGTGAGCCAAAATAAATCTTTCCTTCTTTAAGTTATTATTCTCTGGTATTTTGTCACAGTGATGGAAAGCTGACTGGCACCACAGATGAGGGGAAACTTGGCTCAAGGTTCATCCGAAGCTTGCTGAAGATTCTGTCACCTTACAAGGCAGCAGGAAAACAGATGTCTCTAAAAGGCTAGATCTCACATTCACTAGAAATTGGGTCTCAGCCCTGAGAGATCCCCAGCCTCAGCTTCACTGAGCCCTTAATCTCAGCTTTAACCCAGGATGGGCCCTGAGCTTGGTCTCATTGGGTTCAGGGCTTGATCCCAATGGGCCCTGAGTTGCAATCTGATTGGAAATCCCCTTTCAGCCTCACTGGTCCTGGTTTACTGGCCTGGGTGGACCTCTGACCTTGGCCTCACTGAGTCCCAGGCCTCTGCCCAGCTGAACTTCTGGCCTTAGTTTTACTGGGCCCCAGATCTCAGCCTAGACACAAGCTGGACCCTGAGTTTTTTGGGTTTTTTTTGGTACCAGGGATTGAACTCAGGGGCACTCAACCACTGGGCCACATCCCCAGCCCTTTTTTTGTATTTTATTAGAGGCAGGGTCTAAGTGCCTCGCCATTGCTGAGGCTGGCTTTGAACTAGCAATCCTCCTGCCTCAGCCTCCCAAGTGCTGGGATTACAGGCATGTGCCACCGCGCCCGGCTTGGACCCTGAGTTTTGATCTTCATGGATCCCATGGTTTTACCTTGCTTTGCCCCAGATCTCAACCCTACTGATCTCCAGATATGAACTTCACTGGACTCTGGACCTTGGTCTCACTGGACCCCCAGCCTTAGCCTCATGTGGGCTCCAAACCTCAGCCTAGACTCAAACTGGACCCTGAGTTTGGTCTTGCTGGGTCCAGGGCTTGGCCTTCCTGGGTCTCCAATCTCAACCTCAATGGGCCCTAGTTTTCAACCAGTTCAAACTGGTTGGGTCTCTAGCTTTGACTTTACTGGGTATGAGGCCTCAGTCTCCATCCCAGCTGAACTCTGGGCCTCAGAGATTGACCTCACTGGAGCCCAGGTCTCAGCTTTGCTGGGCATTGGACTTCAGCTTCACTATACCTGGGACCTGGGACTTGCTGGCCCCTGGGTGTTGACTTCTTTCCCTTCAGCAAGCTCTCCCAGGCCACTGTGCTCCCACTATAATACTGGTCTCACCTTCTCCTCTGCTGGGAAAGTTAAGGCTCCCAAGAAAATGCCTTCTGCAGGAGGCCTACTCCACCAAGCAAGCTGTTGTCCTAGAGAAAAAATAAAAACCTCCCAGCCTCACTTATAACAAACTCAGTCTGTTGTGCAACTTTGTAGTACAGAATGTACATGTGCCCAATCTCCCCACTGTTGCATAATTTTCCAGCTGTTTTCAGGACTATTTCATTTTTTTGTCTGGCAGATTTCACAAGCCATATATAAAAATTAAATATGTATGTAAATATAAAGATGAGCATATGTGTGCAATGAAATGACAAGTGTAAAGTGAAGGAAAGGAGGTGGGGACAAGGCTTAGCAAAAAGGCAGATGAAACAAGTGTAAACATTTTGAATGCCACCTTCTAGACGTCTGGGAGAGAAAATGAACTTGGACTCAGTTTAAATTTAAAGTGAGACATTCGTCCGGTGAAAAAATCAATTATAAACTTGGTGGTGTTTTATTTCCCCCTTTTCCGGTAGTTTTCTTTCTTCCTTCCTTTTTTTCTTTTTTCTTTTTTCTTTTTAGCAACCCTTCAAACTTCTTTAAAAGCACCATCATTTTGTGTGAGTATTCTTGCCATATATTATTTCTTCCTCCTCCTCCTCATTGAATTCTTCTTCTTCTTGTCTGACTTTATTTTTTATGCATTTACTTTGTATCTTTATATTTTAAATTGACACTAGAAGAGAAACTTATGAGTGCCAAATATTTCCTAGTTATGTAACCCAAAATGCCCCAGTATGAGGCAGAAAGACCTCAAGACGACAGTGCCCCCCCACGTCTCCTTGTTAGACCATCCAATGCAAGCGCTGCATTTTCTCCCTATGGGAATTTCTGTTGAGAATACCAGGGTATGCCCACACATGAGGACCCCTTCTCCTGGAAGCAGAATCATCAGAGTGGCACCTGTGACAGGGAGAGTGAGGGTCCTGAGCCTGGCAGGGTTACACCTTACAGCAAAATCTGGAGACCTGCAGGCAGCACCCTACTCATGGTGTGTTTGGTTGGGACAGTACCATAACATTTTTTTCCTAATTGAAATAGAAGCAGACATATAAAATTAGGAACTTTCAAATTAGAAATGTAGATTCTTAATCCCTTTTGATAAAATTAAGTATCCTGAGAATATTGGGTTTGCAGTCCGGTGTGGCCACTGAAGCAAAGGCTGAGAAGAGGTAGTCCATCTGTTTCTGTCCCTTCCTTACTGTGGTCAGCCAACTATTGCCACAAGAACACTGCCTCACAAACCACCTAGAACTTAGTGGCTTAGGATAAGAGCCATCCTCAGGCAGGCATCTCTGTAGTTAATTGAGGCAGTTCTGCCTGACAGTGGAGAGAGAAGCTACAGAGTCACCTGACAATGGGTACGGATCCAGGGACGTATTCTGAATTGAATAGTGTCCCCCAAAATGTCCATCCACCCAGAAGCTTAGAAGGGGACCTTATTTGGATATTATGTATTTTTAGATATGTTAAGTGAAGTTAAACTGGATTAGGGTGACCCTAATCCAGTACCATCCGTATCCTTGTAGGAGAAATGGAGATGCACATGTAAATGGACTGTGCCATGTGATGACAGAGGCAGAGATTGGAGTGAGGCATCCAGAAGCCAAGGGACACTAAGGACTTCTAGAGCTATGGACTGAATGAACTGTGTCCTCCCACATACCAAATTCACATATTGAAGCTTGGATCCACAATGTGACTATTTGTGGAAATAGGGCTGTTAGTAGGTAACATTAAATGAGACCATTAAGGGTAAGGATCTAATTCAATAGGATTGGTGACCTTATAAGAAGAGAAAGATGCCCTCCCCTTTCTCTCCTTTCCTCCATTTCTGTCTCCACATATATAGCAAGTAGGTGGCCCTCTACAAGTCAGGAAGAAAGCCCTCATCAGGAACTGAATTTGCAGACATTTTGATCTCAGACTTCCCAGGCTCCAGAACAAAAAGAAATAAATTTCTACTTTTAAGTCACCCAGTCTATAGTATTTGTTTTGGCAGCCAAAGCTAATACACCCAGAAACCACCAGAAGCTAGGAGAGAATCATGGAATAGACTCTCCCTCCATGACTCCAGAAAGAACCAACCCTGATGATACCTTGGTTTCAAATTTATGGACTCCACAACAGTAATACAATAAATTTCTATTGTTTTAAGTCATTAAAGTTTGTAATGATTTGTTATGGCAGCTCTAGAAAACTAATGTAGGATGGATGAATGTAGGATGGATGGAAACAATAATGCAACCTACCACAGTCTCTCCTCTTGGACACAGTTTTTTCAAGGCCTCCCTGCTACAGTATAAGTATGTCCTCTCCCTAATGCAAGGTTGTTGGGAGGTGGGGCTTAGTAAGAGGTATTTGGGTCATGAGGGCTTTGCCTGCATGAATATCTAGATTAATTCTACTACAAAAGGTTGCAGAAGGGGTTTCTCTCTTTTGTTTTTCTGCTGTGTGAGGACATCAAATGCCAGTGCCTCAATTGGGATTTCTCATCCTCCAGACCTGTGAGCTTTGTAAATTACTGATTCTCAGGTATTCTGTTATAGTAGCACAAAACTTATTGAGACACTCCTGCTTGCAAAATATACTCACTCTCATCCCAAGAATTCTGAAAGTCTTATCCAATTGTGGCATTAAGGTGGAAGTTCAGAATTCTAAGTCAGATCTGAATGTGGCTCCTCTTGAGACTTACAAAACAAGTTATCTGTGCCCTTCCTACCCTCCACCCGCCTCACAAACAAATTCAACATACTCTGGTAGAACAAGGACAGAATAACCCAATAAACATTTCCATTCAAAAAGGGAAGAATGGGAGCCCATAGCAGTCTCTGGTTCATAGCAATTCTTAAATCCTATTAGAGGAGTGTTGCCAGTATCACTACCCTAAGAGGTAGGGAATGATCTCATTTTCTAGATCCTCAATCCCTTGATCAGCAGTTCTTGACTCTACCCTCTGGATCCTTCCTTTTCTATCATTCTCCTTGGTTTCTTCCGAGAAGGACACTGAAAAATATGCCTTTCATGGTACCTGAAGTCAACGTCGGCCTTTGTCTTTCCCACAAAACATTGGTATTCAAAGACTATTTTCCATCCTGAATAGTCTTCCTCCCTTTTAGTCCCAACTTATGGACTTTTGTCAATACAGCTCTCTCAAAAACTGTGGATTTCCTATGTATTTGATTCCATGTACCAAAAGTCACATTCACAACCCATTTCTAGATATGTCTCCTGCTATACTTAACTATAGGTACTAGGCTGCTACCAGACCACATCGTTAATTTCTCTAGTAATTACTAGGCACCAATTTAATTCCTTCAAAGGTCTTCACACAGGGCATAATAGTAAGTCTTTGATTTCACTTTTCTTCAAGGCTATATCTTAATTTAAGAATGTTTTATTAGATGGAGAGGCTGAATATATGAAGGACTTTTATTTTACAACTATGCAAGTCTCAGAGTTTCCAAGATCTCTATTCCCTTTTATTTTTTAGTTTTTTGAGAAGTGGCCAATTTTTTCTCAGGCTGTCTCTTCTTCATAGTTTCATATCAAATTCAGGCGGCAGGACTTAGTGCATGGCTTCAACGTTCTACATGGACACACCAGCCCAAGGTCATAAGTGAACCTGGTACATTTTCTGACTTCCAAGTTCTTACAAGTGACAATTTTGGCAAATGTCTCACTCCTCCACAACCCAGGCCATCATTTCTCCAGCTTCCTCTAACAGTTTCTGGCCCCAAAGCCAATGCCACAGATTGGAGATTTCTATAGTTTCCATAGCAGTTAACCATTGCCATAATAACACTGCATAATAAACCACCCAAAAATCTGGCAACTGAAAACAGCAATAATATATTCTCAGGCTCACAGCTCTGCTTCCATGTGTATGCGTTCTGGGGCCAAGCTGAAGGAGCTGCAGCGCCTAGGGTAAGCACACAGAGGAGGTCAAAAGTTTCTAGAACAGTGAGAATAAAGACACAATGCCTCTTAAATCCTGGGCTCAAAACCAGCTCTATGTCATTGCCACCCACATTTCACTGGCCAAGCAAGCCACACAGCCAAGCCCAACATGAGTGGGGTGGGGAAGGACACTCCATCCCAGAGCAAGAAGTTGCAAGGTCACATGGCCAAGGGTGTGGATGCAGGGATGGGCAGGATCACACAATCCAACACATCTTATAATTGATTTTCATGACTTGCCATTTTTCACATTATAGAAGCATAGTTCTTGTAACAAATGAAATGATTCCAAATCATATGAAGAAATCAAGAATCTCCTTCCTGGGAGTCTCCCACATCTCCTTGTTTGTGAAGAAAGAAGAATAGAGTCAACAGGAAGAGAGAGGAGAGAGCAAGACAGAAACAGAGAGCAGGCTGGCATCTCTCCTAACCCTGATTCCAGTCTCTTTGGAAGATATAATGCTCTTGCCTCCACTGGGTTTCATGAAATATGCACCTATCCCATCCCCAACACAAAGTCCCAGGTTTGCTCATGACAGAAGGATATACTACCCCCAAAAAAGAAGTGCGTTCCTTCTGTCTTATGATCAAATCACCATCAAAGGCAGGGGCTTAAAACAACACAGTTCTGGAGGGCAGATGTTCAAAATGAACATCACAAGGCATTGGCAAGGTCACACTCCTTCTGGAAGCTCTAGAGGAGAATCCATTATTGCGTTTGGTGGCTGCCATCATTTCTTGGCTTGTGGCCTCATCACTCCAACCTCTGCCTGGGTGGTCACTTCACCTCCTCTTCTGCATGTGTTAGTGTTCCAAATCTCCCTCTGGCTCCCTCTTATAAGGAAATTTGTCTTTGCATTTGGAACCTGCTCAAATAATCCAGGATAATCTCTTCCTCTCAAAATCATCAATATGATCATGCTTTCAGAAAGGTTTTTTTCCTAGTAAGATAACATTTATACCTTCCCTCGGTCCACCATTCCTGGAAAAGACATGGGAGCTGGCCAAGACTACACCCAGAACAGGGAAAGCCAAATTATTCTTGGATCTTGCCTCTCAAGAAACCAGGAAGGGCATTCAAGGAGAGGCAGGACATAAGAAGAGCAGGAAAAGAGAACACGCATGGTGTGTTCAAGAATTCAGTCAGCATTTCAGTTACACTGCCTCCACGGGGACATTAGGAATTGCCCAAGGGCAGGAGATCATGGCTCTGTTCTCTGAACCTACAATTAAGCCCAAGCCAAATGCGCTTTTCCCTAATGAAAATGCCTTTTATCGGTGGAGCTATCCTTGTGACAGGAAAGCCCTGCTTTGATGAAATCAAATTCCTTAAAATGAAACATTTTATCAAAAGCTATAACACAATCCCTGTGAAATTAAACCAAGAAGACAGACATTCTAAATGCCCTAGACGCTGGTTTTGATTTTTTAAATTGTCAGTTAAATTAAACTTGGGCCATAGAGACTCAATGCTCCGCTTGCCTTCCTGGAGGAAAATGCTCTGATACGGCTCCTCTAATGTGAGTCTTCCTCCTGCAAAGCTTTCCAAGGTTGGATATAATTCTTGCCTGCAGGTTCATGTTTTAGCTCTGGGCTGGAAGGCAGGAAACTACCTGGGAGAGCCAGGAACTATTCATCCCATCAATGGGGAACCCTCTCTGTATCAGACTCCACCCCAGGACAGTGGAAGGGGCTCAGCCCAGACATGCAAGAAGTCAGAAGTTGGCAAGAACTGCTAGATATCTCATGGTTATGTGTCAAATGATAAAAACAATCATGGGTTGACATGAGCGAAAAAGGAACATATCCTTTCACAAAATTAAAAATCCATGGATAGTTTAGCCTTGGATATCTGAAATGCCATCCCCAGGACCTAGGCTCTTTCCTTTGTACTCCCTGTCTCCTGAGTCACTCTCTTATCAATTAGAAGTCTCCTCATGGTGCCAAAAGGGCTACTGAAGTGCTCTCTTCATGTTCTCACAACCTCAAGCCCTAGGTGAAAACATCGCTTCCCAAAGTTCACATTGAGTCACAAATAGCTGGTGAGCCCAGATGTGGTCACGTGCCCATCTCTGAACCTTCTATGACCAAGAATTCACTGAGAGGCCTTGGCGGTGTCATCCACCCCTGAGGCAGCTTTACCTAAATTACATGACCCACAGGAAAGGAATATGAGTGGCAAAGAACAGTTGTGTCTTCTATACTACTTTAACAGTTCTGACTTAGAGTGTGTCTATTAAGTCACAAAACAAGTTAGTACTTGCCAGGTGTGGTGGCACACACCTGTAATCCCTGTGGCTCTGGAGGCTGAGGCGGGAGGATCAGAAGTTCAAGACCAGCCTCAGCAGTTCAGTGAGGCCCTAAGCAACTTAGCAAGACCCTGTCTCGAAATAAACAATGAAAAGGTCTAGGGAATGTGACTCAGTGGTTGAGCACCAAAGGTTCAATCCCCGGTACCAAAAACAAAACAAAAAAAGAAGTTAGTTCTTACAATCTGGATTGTCCAGTTTGCTTGAGCTGCTGTAACAAAATTCCACAAACTAAGTGGCTTAAACAATAGAAATGTATTTTTTCACAGTTCTGGAGGCTGGAAGTCTGAGAGCAAAGTCCAGCATGGCCAGTTCCTGGGGAGACCTTTGTTTCTGGTTTGAAGATTCCTTCTCACTATGTCTTCATATAGCTTCTCTTCTGTACCTGCACAGGAAAGGGGTAACTCTAGTGTCTTTTCCCCTTTTATAAGAAACCAGTTATGTCAGATGATGACCTCATGCTTATAACTTAAATTACATCCTTAAAGGCCCTGTCTCCTGATACAGTCACATCAAGGTCTGGGGCTTCAACATACGAATCGGAAAAGGGGGTAGGTGTGGCACAACTTAGTCCATAGAGTGACCAAACCAACTAATTGTACATCTTCACTGACACGTATAAGCATGGTGTATGTCTTGGTCCAGTTTGTGTTGCTATAACAAAATAAAAGAGGTTTATTTGGCTCACAGTTCTGGTGGCTGGAAAGCTCAAACAGCGTGGCTGGCAAGAGCCTTCTGTCACACCACACGTGGTGGAGAAACCCTGACACATGAACTTTTGGGAGATAAACCATACCCAAATCATAGCAGCATGAAAATCTCAAGAAATACCAATTCAACAGGTGAGTTGAAATGGAGTTGTCTAGATAAAATGGAAGCTGAAGTTCAAGGCTGCAATGGTTTGCCCAATTTGTGGTCTCTGCATCCTCCCTCCCACACACCACCCTCAGCCAGTTCAGCCCTGCCCCAGGAACACCCACCAGCCCAGGCTGGAGAGGGAGGGAACAGAGCTTTGGAGCAGCCTGACTTAAGTCTGCCTGGTGCTGGGCCACCATGGCCTTGGACCTCAGCCCCAGTGGCTGTACCCACTCTCTTTCAGGGTGCAATCTCAGAACCCCAACCTAGGGGTCTTTTGTCCCTCCAAGACATCTGCCTTTCTTGCCTCTTTCTCTATCCCACCATCACCTCCTGGTACCCACCCTCATGAACATGTGAGGATTTGGGGGGACTTGTCTGTAGAAAAAAAATTATACCATATACACCAGCAACAAACAGCTTCCTAACACATCATAGTCATTCCTTCAGTATAAAAGCTGGATTGAGATCTACCTACCTCCTTCTCATAATAGCTGCTTAAAAGCCCAAAGACACAATTTTTTTCAACCACACTAGTATTTATTTTAAGGTTTTTTTTCAGTTAGTGGTGTGTGTGTGTGGTGTGTGTTACAAGTGTTAACAATCTTACAATAAATACCCTAGCTTCATTGTATACCAGTACTTTTATAGCCATAGGATAAAATCCCCAAGGTAGGATTGCCAGTTTAAAGTTAATGTATCTTTTAAGTTGAACAGACTCTTCCAAAAGATTGAACAATTGCCCCTTCCATCCTCAAAGTGCAAGCAGATCTTTATTTATTTTTGGTACCAGGGATTGAACTCAGGGGCACTCGACCACTGGGCCACATCCCCAGCCCTTTTTTGTATTTTATTAGAGACAGGGTCTCACTGAGTTGCCTCCCAAGTGTGAGATTACAGTCGTGCACCGTGGTGCCCTGCTGCAAGACACATCTTTTACCCATGTCCCTGCCAACTGGAACATCACTGCTGTTATGATTTGGATGTGAGATGTCCCCCCTTTAGAGGAGAAATGATGGTTGGGTTATGAGGGCCTTAAGTCAATCAGTGAATTAATCCCTTGATGGGGATTAATTGAGTAGTAACTGAAGGTGGGTAGGGTGTGGCTAGAAGAGGTGGGTCGCTGGGGATGTGCATTTGGAGTATATATTTTGTATCTGAGGAGTGGATCTCCCTCCCCACCCCTCTCTCTCCTTCCTGATCAACATGTGAGTGGCTTTCCTCCACCACGCTCTTCCGCCATGATGTCCTGCCTCACCTCAAGCCCCAAGGAATGGAGCCAGCTGTCAGTGGACTGAGATCTCTGAAACCGTGAGGCCCCAAATAAACTTTTTTTCTTCTATAATTGTCCTGGTTGGTTCTTTTGGTTGCAACAGTGAAAAGGCTGACTAAAACAGCTGCCAATTCTGAGTTTCGCTAATCTGATGTGAACACAGCACCTCATTGTTTGAATTTGCACCACCTAACCACACTAACTGTAGATGTGAGATTGAGTGGTGGTTTTCAGGCCCCTGTGGCAACTGATGGAGACTAGGTCGAAGAATTCTTCGCTGAGACCATGAATTCTGAGTATAGATGAAACGAACCAGGCTGGAGATGAGGGAGGTGGAAGTCAGAGACTAGGGAAAAGCAGGGTGAACATTCAGAGGACTCTGAGCAGGAGACATAGGTAAGACAGTAGTGTAGACAGGGTGCAGAGAATGCCCAGTGATCAGGATGGTGAGGACAGAGCAGCACCAGGGGCTGTGGATTGGACAAAGGTCATGGCCTAAACATCCCATTTAAATGCTTTTAAAGGGGGCACCTGAACTTATATGTGAGATTTTTTACTCTAACCCTGCTCTGTCATCAACTGACCATCACCTTAGGCATGCACACCCCTTCTCCTCTGAGCCCCAGTTTCCCTATCTGTAAATCCAGAGAGATGGCCCAGTTGATTTTTTCAGTACTTTTTAGCTCAAGAATATTCTAAGTGATTTAGTAAAAACCTGATTCTGAGTGTTATACAAAGATAAGCTCCTTCCTTCCTTCCCAGTTTTTTCTTTCTCCTTTCCTCCTCCTCCTCCTCCTCCTCCTCCTCCTCCTCCTCCTCCTCCTCCTCCTCCTCCTCTTCCTCCTCCTCCTTCTGACAAGGGTGCCAAGAACATACATTGGACAAAGGACAAACTTTTAAATGGTGTTCAGAGAAATGGATATGCCAATGCAGAAGAAGGAAACTACATCCATATCTCTCACCATATAAAAATAACAATTCAAAATGGATCAAATATAAGACCTGAAACTATTAGAAGAAAACTGGGGAAACACTTCAGGATATTGGTATAGATACAGAGTTTTTTTTTATTAGACCCTAAAAGCACAGGCAACAAAAGCAAAAATAGCCAAATGAGACTATATCAAAGGGAGAAAGGTTTTAAAGGCCATAGGAGCCCCAAGAGGAAAATTCCTACAACAGGCAGTTTTACAAAGGGAATTTCCAAGAACCAGTTCCCTAAGCCTTAGGTCCTCTGCTAGGGTGTGGATGTGATGGAGCTTAGAGGATTGGTGAGAGGTTGACCTCAGAGCAAGCTAAGCCATGAGGCTGGGGAAGGGGGAAATTCTTCCCACCCCACCCCTGTCCTTCCAGGCCCTTTTCCTCTTACAGTCCCTACATACTTCCCATGTGCCCATGCCAGGATTCTGAGAGGTGTTCTTGTCTCTTCCCCTTTATTTTGTTACCATTCAACCCAAGTAAAAGATCCTGTGCAATCTTCTTTAAAGATCAGACAAGGAACATCACAGCAATAGCACCTGAACCAACGCCATGGGATAGTGCCAGGGTTGTGATCATATTCCAGCATCAGGTCTAAGGCATTGGAGTCCTGAGGACTAGGTGGGAGTCTGAGGTGAGGCACTGGCCATGGGTCCTTTTACGCAGGGTCCTCCACCAAGAGAGTGACTTGCCAGTCAGAGGGGCATTAGCAGCAGCTGGCTTCTGAGACATTTACTACCTGCAATAAGAAGCACAGAGTCCAAAGGGCATGGGAAGTGGGTCCAAGAATCTGTGAACTGCATGTTCTCTCTGATATGTGGATGCTAACACACAGTAAGGCAGGGGGAGGAGGGAAAGTAGAAGTTCAGTGGATTAGACAAAGGGGAATGAAGGGAAGGGAAAAGGATGGGAATAGGATAGATAGTGGAATGAACTGGACATAACTTTCCTATGTTTATATATTAATACATGACCAAATCATGTACAACCACAAGACTGGGATCCTAATTAGAATAAGTTATACTCCATTTGTGTACAATATGTTAAAATCCACTCTATTGTCATGTATATCTAAAAAAGAACAAATAAAAAAATGAATCTATGAACTACAAAGCCAGCTGTCCACAATAAACCTCACCTGTGAGCCATTGATAGAAAATGAAATGATAATAAATATCGTGTCACCTGAACGTATTGAAAAGAGATGGCATTTAAGATATAAAGTGACTGACTAAACTAGACTCGCTATGGTCTGAATGTGTCCTGAAAATCTCATGTATTGAAAACTTTTATTTATTTCTTTAGGTACTAGGGATTGAACTCAGGGGCACTTGACAATTGGGCCACATCCCCGGCCCTTTTTTATATTTCACTGGAGACAGGGTCTCACTGAGTTGCTAAGTGCCTCACCATTGCTGAGGCTGGCTTTGAACTCGCAATCCTCCTGCCTCAGCCTCCCAGGTGCTGGGATTACAGGTGTGCACCACTGCACCTGGATTCATGTATTGAAAACTTAATCTCCAAAGTCATGTGATAATGGTATATGAAAGTGGGGCCTTTGGAAGGCAATTAGGTGAGGTCATCAGAGTTGGGACTCCATGATGGCATTAGTGGTTTTATAAAAGAAAGAGATCTGAGCTGGCACACATGTTCTGTATTGCCATGTGAGGCCCTGAGCCATGAAATGATACAGCAAGAAAGCCCTGCCAGATGGGTCATGCTCTTGGACTTCCCAGCCTCCCGAACCATGAGCTAAATAAACCTCTATTCTTTATAAATTACTCAGTCGGTGGTATTCAATTATAGCAACAGAAAACAGACTAAGGCAAGACTATTACTGAAGGGCCAGGCTGTGTGGAGAGGCGGACAAAATTAGGAGACTGGACAGTCAGTCATGCTAGGACTGAGTTGCTCTCCACAAGAGCTTCCAGGATGGACCTAAGAATCAGAGAAAGAGCTTTCCATTTTACCTCAAACCCCAACTCTGTGCTCTGCCAGTCTCATCACCTCTTGGCATTTCTCCTCTAATGAGATGCTTGGAATTGCCTCCTTTTCTAATTCAGGCTCTAATGGAGATGTCCTTGTCCTTGGCCATCCAGATCATTAGTGAAAAGGTTAATGGCTCTCCCACCGAGCTGACAACCCAGGAATTTCAGGACCTGCTCCACCCTGTCCACATCCCCAAGCAGTAGCACTGAGTTCATCAGAGTACAGGCTTGAGAGTTGTAGACGCCGTCCTCAACAGTGAGACAGGCTGAAGCAGCCCAGTGTGTTCAGATGAGGGAGGGTCATGAAGGAACGGTATCTTCAATATCAGGGAAGAATAGAATTCATGTGACTGTCCTGGGCTCTGCCTCTGAGCCACCTCCAGGGTGTTTCTCAGCCTGTACTGCAGGAACAGGCCTTTCTCTTCTTCATATGCTGTCCCCAAGCTGGCCTGCCTGCATGCCAGCCAGCAGCCCTCTGCAAGCCACCCTTTCAGACTTGCAAGAAAGAGTCTGCTCCTTCTCCCAACCTATGAATCATGGCTATCCTTTGGTGGAGATTGACTCAAATCTTCAGAGATGTTGTCAGTGGTCCCCAACCACACCTCATTTTCCCTTGCCTCACTGTGATCACACAATAATCTGTAGAATGGATCAGAGGGACAATAAGCAGATGCACCTAGCTCTGATTGGAGCTGCCGGTCTGAATGGCCTGCTCTGCCCTGTGTACCCCTCCCTGGGCACAGCCTTGAACCTTGCATCTCCCTCTATTGGAATCAGGTGCTCCTTCCTAGGTCTCTGCTAGACCCACCCCTCACCTGGCCTGACCTGAGATCCCTTGCTGCTCTGAAGCCAGGGACAAGATGTGTAGAGAGGACACACAAAGACAGGGATCACATTCACCCCACCACCCCGCTCATTCTGCTGGCCACCTTCTACCTCCCAACAACTACTCGTGGCAAATAAGTGAGGGGAGACTTTGGGAACCTAAAAGGCATCTAGTCCAGCTTTCATTTCTGGTGGGCTGGACTCACAACATCATGAGGTTCAAAGACTGAGGTTGGGAGGGAAAGCCCATAGTGTAGCAAGTACAACCAAATAAGGAGATATGCTCTCCTGCCTTCAGCTCCTACAAAACCCGGTTGCCTCATGGTGCTGCCCAGCACCACTGCAGAGGCCAGCTCTTCATTCAGTCTCACCCCATCTTATCACACACGTGGTGCTGGGGCTCACAGCCACAGAGCATCCACCATGTCCTATACAGACCTTCAGGGAAGCCTTTGTGTGTCCCCTAGACAGAGCAAGGTGTGTCTTATGCACATCTGAGAAACCAGTACCTGACAAGGCATCCTCAGTTATGATTCTTCCTCTCCAAACTTTCTTTGGCCTTTGCTTGGGGTAGGGGAGGGGTCACTCTTCATCCACCTTTGGCAGATATCGATTCGTCTCACCCTCCCAGCTTTAAGGCCCAATTTCACAGCACCTTGAGGGTGCCTCTGGCAGTATACCCAGCAGGTGTGACTAAAGTTCCCCATTTCCCACCATATCTGGCAGCTCCAGAAGGGTAGAGGGGGCTCTGGGGTCAGCCCTGAAATCAGTGGCCTCAGGCCATTCTCAAGTACAATCCAACACATGAATGGGTTGGTTTTCTCCCTATAGAGCTTATGAATTTTTAAAAAAGAAGGCCAACCTTTAACCATTAGAGAATATTGTGACCTGAATTGTGATTCCCTCCTCTCCCCAATTCATGTGTGAGGGTTCTGACCTTCAGTACCTCAGAATGTGTCCACGGGTAGGGCCTTTAAAGAAGTAATTATGGTACAGTGAGGTCATATGAATGGGCCTTAATCCAAAAGGACTAGTCTCCACATAAGAGGAGATTAGGACACAGAATTTATCTTGCAGAGAGACAACCATGTTATGACCCAGGAAGAGGACAGCCACCTACAAGCCAAGAAGAGAGGTCTCAGAAGAAACCAACCCTGCCAACACCTTGATCTTGGATTTGCAGCTTCTAGGACTGTGAAACAATAAATATCTGTTGTTTTAGTCTCCTAGTCTGTGGATTTCATTATGGCAGCCCTAGCAACCTCATCCAGAAGGAGTTCACATGGAAAACTGGACCTGCCATTTCTCTTGAAAAACCCAAAGAGGGGACATACAGAGCCACATCCTGACATGCAGCAACGGGCTAAAGTCAAGGATGGCCACTCTCTCTCCATAGGCTTGAGTTCTCCACGCCCTCCTAGGCCACTTGGTCCTGGGAACTTTCAAATTTGTGACTCCCAGACCTCAACAAAGGGGCAGCCCAGGGTAACCCTGTGCTCAGCACCAAAATCCAACTAGGAAGACTTTTCCTCCTGACCTTATCCCCTGCCCTGTCTACCACAGGTGGAGGGGGTAGAACTCAGCCTGCCAGGTAGCCCTTGCCCTGCTCTGAAGGCAATCTCACCCCTGCAATGAGAACCTTGCACCTTCAGAGTTTTGGAATTGACCCAGCATCCCAGTCCATTCTGCCTAAGCTGTGTTAAATATCAGCTCTGACACAGTTGATTGACAGACAATAAAATCACATTTCCCATACCGAATGGCTTTTGTTCCCTTGGGACCCAACTCACATGGTAGCATCAGGGTCTACCCAACTGTATAGGCTGCTCCAGGAACCTGGTTCCTGCCAGTTTCCACAATTCCTCCCACTGCAGGTTAGGGAAATGAGGCAGCTTAGAGTAGGGCAGGCCCTCATCTTCCCACACTGGACAAACAGGGATGTCCAGTGAGATAACCTGAAGGTAATTCCCTTCTTTAAAGGTGAACATGAAGGTTACTTCAGTCACTGGGGTTGCAGAGACTCTGGGGGCACCAGGCAGGATGAGTAGAGAAGTTGCTGCTTGCAGGAGTGTCTAGTGACCACCAGGTGACCACATTGGAGCCAGTGGAATAGATGGAAGGGAAAAGGGAGCCATGGGCCTCAGGAAGCTATGTGTAGGTACGACCCCTCATGTAGAGGAATGGGGGCCCTGGCCCAGAAGGATTGATATCCAGGAAAAAAGAATGGCATCCTAAGCCAGTTCTGTACAATGCTGCTGTCACATCCTAGCCAGAGCCTAATATCTACACCCTGAACATCTGGCAGTCTACCTGGTCCTGTTGTATTGACCTCTCAGGCCACTCAGCTCTCTGGTCCCTCATGCTGCCTCCTGCTCTCAGTTCCAAATCACCCAGGAAACTTTCCAGTTTTGCAACCAGACTGCCCTCCTCTCTCCCCTCCCTCTTTCTGCCCTGCAGGCTCTGGCCTCACCTTCTCCCTATGCCTCCCAGAGGCCCCACCTTCCAGCCCTCTGGATAGCCCCTATTCTTTTTTTTTTTTTTTTTTTTATTCTGAGTTGTTATATATGACAGCAGAATGCATTACATTTCATATTACACTTATAGAACACATTTTTACATATCTCTGGTTGTATACAAAGTATATTCACACCATTCGTGTCTTCATGTATGCACTTAGGGTAATGATATCTATCTCATTCTACCATCATCTTTTTTTTTTTTTTTTACCCTTTTGCCCCCTCCCTTCCCCTCCCTCCCCATTGGCCTTTCTAGTGTTCCTCTAATCCTCCTATGCTCCCCATCCCAACCCCGCTGTGAATCAGCCTCCTCATATCAGAGAAAACATTCAGCATTTGGCTTTTTGGGATTGGCTAACTTCACTTAGCATTATATTCTCCAACTTCATTCATTTACCTGTGAATGCCATTATTTTAGTCTCTTCTATTGCTGAGTAATACTCCATTGTGTATATATACCACATTTTCTTTATCCATTCATCTACTGAAGGGCCTCTAGGTTGTGGATAGCCCCTATTCTTGAGAGACACCCACCTCTTTCTACCTTGTCTGAGCTACTTCTTCCACCTGGAAAGTCTACCTCTAATTTTTAGCCCAATCTTGCCCATTTGAGAGGAAAAAAGGTCATAACCCCTGGCAAAGACAGGGCCCCATTCCCTACATGGGGATGTGTATACTAGGAACCACAAAATAGCATGTATCACTCTCACATGGGAATGGCATTGTCCAGCCTTAGAAAATGGGTTCTGTCTGGTGCTGCAAAGGGTATATGAATCAGGGGTAATTTGATCCATTAAATCTATTTAGACTATTTAGAGTCACTTGGCTTTTTTTTTTTTTTTTTTTTTTTTTTTTTTTTTGGTACTAGGGATTGAACTCAGGGGCACTCAACCACTGGGCCACATCCCCAGCCCTTTTTTGTATTTTACTAGAGACAGGATCTCACTGAGTTGCTAAGTGCCTCGCCATTGCTGAGGCTGGCTTTGAACTTGCAATCTTCCTGTCTCAGCCACCCAAGTGCTGGGATTACAGGCGTGTGCCACCACGCCTGGCTTCATTTGTCATCTTAATCCATGGGTAAGGATTCCCTTGTTTGTACACAATTTGGCCTGCCTGTCACGGAGAAGGAAGAGATGAGGGGCCTACCTCCCATCAAGGTGGAATTCCTTATTTCATTGTCTAAGGGATCCAGGATTGTACAGAAAATTATGAAGAAAAACAGTTATCAGGCCCTTCCCTGGGTTCACTTACAAAGGGTGGCAAGTAGCAAGTTTATTTCAGCTAGGAGGGAGATGAGGAGGGGGCTTGAATGTAGGGCCTCCCTCCCCCCAGTTCCCACTGAACATTTTAGAGGTGAGGGCACAAGGCCTCTGACGTAATATTTCTCTTTTATATGTCCTCTACCCACATGCTGCAAGAGATGGTCTCCTATCTCACTCACCCTCAGGGTCCCCCCATTATATGAAGAAATGGGACAAGGGCTTATAGTCCCCTCATAGTGCCTTCCTGTAGTGACATGCCTTGGGGATGTAGGAGATGTTAGGGCCCCTCCTCCAACACAGGTATTTAAAAAAAGGCCTTGTATTTAAAGAAAGAAGAATCTAAAAGAAAAATCTATTACAATTAAAATTAACAGTCCAGATGCCCCAGGAGACAGCAGTTCTACCTTGGCTAGAAAAATCTTGCCCATGTGCCCAAAGGGGCCTACACAAGATTGCTCCCTTCAGTGTAGTATAACTCATCAGGAAGGATGGAAATATCCAATCAACTGCAGACCTGCTGAGTAAGCTGAGTTCCCACACTGAGAGGGAAATGCTACTTACCACCAGCACAGATTCTTTCCTTCCTTTCCACCTGCCTTCCTTCTTTCATTCCTTCCTCCTCCCTTCCTTCTGCCCTCCTGTCCTTTCTTTTGTAGATAAAGCAAATGAAATTTATTAACAGTTCAAAAATCTGCAAAAAACCATCTATAAGATATACCTAATGGACATACATGGAACATGGGCTTTATATGACATTTTTCAGCATACCTGCACAGATTTTCACTCATGCCACTGGGTAAAGGATGCAAGCCACCATGTAATGGCATGAAAATGATTCCATTCATACACAGCAACAATAGAATCCCACTGCTCCTCTGGGTTGGTGACCAGCTCCACAGTCATTCCCCAGGAAGCCTGACACTCACTCCACACAGAGGGCCCTCAGTTCCCTGGATCAGGTGAGGTTTGTTTTCCCCACAGACACTTTGTACTGTCACCTACTCTTGAAGGTTCTGTCCACACACTCTTCAAAGGCTGATGTATAACCTACTCTGGGCTGAGTACTAGGGTTTGAAAATCACAACAATAGTTAACACTTTTATTAGTTTGTGGGGGTTGCTATAACAAAGTCCCACAGACCTGGGGTGGCAGGGGGGAGGTGGGGAGGGCTAAGACAACAGAATTTTATTCTCTTACCTTTCTGGAGCCCGGAAGTCTAAGATTAAGGTGTGGGCAGGTTGGTTTTCCAGGGGCCTCTTTTCTTGGTTTATAGATGGCTATCTTGCTGTGTCCTCACATGGTTTTCCCTCTATGTGTGTCTGTGTCTTAATCACCTCTTCCTTTGACACCAGACATGTTGGATTAGGACCCACCTTAATGGTCTCATTTTAACTTAATTGCCTTTTAAAGCCCTATTGTTTGATGGGGGTGATGTCCAGTGGTATAGCATTTGCCTGGTGTGAGATTCTGGGTTTTACCCCCAGTACTGCAAAAAAAAAAAAAAAGAAAAAAAAAAAAGAAAAACACAACCCTGTATCCGAACATAGTCACTTGCTAAGGTTAAAATGTCAACATGTACATTAGCGGGATGCTACAATTCAATTCATAACACTTGTTGACTATTTACTATCTGTGAGGCAATATTCTAAATGCCTTATCTCATTTAAAATTTTTATCAACAACCCTCTGAGGTCTGAACTATTTTATCATCTTCATGTTACAAAGGCTCAGAGAGGTGAAGGCAATTCTCCAAAGTCACCCCAACTATAGCACTGTCTGACATCCCTATCACTGTAACTACTTTATTTTCTTTATTTTTTCCATCATTTTAATTGACACAATAATTGTATGTATTTATGGGGTACATAATAATTAAACACAGGTATACAATGTGTAATGATCAAATCAGGGTAATTATCATTTTCATGCATCATTTATTTGTTTTGGGAAAATGCAAATTCCTCTCTTCTCATTGTTTATAAAATATATAATAAATTGTTGTAACTATCGTCACCCTACTGTGAACTTAGAGCTGCTTCGTTTTCTCCACTGCCTTCTTAGTACCTACACTTCTTTGTGTGTGCTTTGTATGTATCTCTCCACAGAACATGGGCTCCCTGAGGGTAGGAGTTGATTGCTCCATACCTGATGCCCGGCACAGGGAAGGTGCTAGGTGACAAAGCGATAGCCAGCAAAGATGGTCTTGAAGGACAATGGCCTCCCATGAGGCTTCCCTTTAACAGTTCATAACAGAGCCCTCTGGCTCCTTGGCAGCCATCCTCAGCTCCCCAGGCCCCAGGCCTGCCCAAACACAGGCGCTGCAGAGCCACAGAAACGGCACAGGCCTTTGGTAAAAATCAATGCCATTGCCAGCGAGCAGCTGGGCTGAGCTTCCTGGGGCTCCACGGTATCCCAGCAACAACACGCACATCCCCTTGTCTGCAGGCTCCTGAGAAGATACTGCTCTCAGATACCAGAGCCCAGCTAGTCCCAGCTAGGGAGCCACTGAGCCAGCAGCCTCCAGCCAGGCAAAAGTGGGCTGGGCAGATCCAGGGCTCCTGCAGGCTCAATTCCTGGGCCAGAGACAGACCCACAGTAGGTGAGACTGAGAAAGGTGGACAGGTCAAAGAACCCACCACTGGACTCCCCAGAGCTCTACTGACCTCCTGGTGGGCAGTTAATCCTCTTTGATCAGGGCAAACTGCAGGGAGTCCTATCTGCAATAGGAGCAGTTACAATTTAACAAGGGTCTGTAAATAGGTGCATGTTCAGGAGGTTTTATGAAGATGCAATCAGGAAAGTATTATACTCATTGATTTATACCCACTACTGAAGAAGGTGCTGAACCTGGAGGTAGTTGAGATAGTCTGGGACTCATTCCCTCCCTGTCTGCACAAGCTGTTTGTGCGGCAGCTTGTGCAGTCGGGTGCCCATTTCCAAAGCCAGGGGGCTTAGCTGGCCATGAAGTTTCCTTTGGCATTCTTCCAGGGTGGGGCTGCCAGCCACTGGCTCACCCACTCATCTGGATTCACATTTTTTTCACATCTTTTTAATTACCTCTTTGACTATTCTTCTGTTCTGTTTGTCCTATTAGCTAATGTTATTTTTAAAAAAAATTAAGATGGACATAATATCTTTACTTTATTTATTTTATTTATATAGTGCTGAGGATTGAACCCAGTGCCTCACATGTACAAGTCAAGCACTCTACGGCTGAGCTATAACCCCAGCCCCAGCTAATGCTATTTACTCCTCTACTTTTAACTTTAAAAATTTGT
The DNA here is from genome assembly GCA_025594165.1 of Tamias sibiricus. Lineage (NCBI taxonomy): Eukaryota > Metazoa > Chordata > Mammalia > Rodentia > Sciuridae > Tamias > Tamias sibiricus. The sequence continues at coordinate 39,502,638 of CM046662.1, read as the reverse complement.
TGTAGTTCTTTTCCTATTTTATTGCAGCCCTTTATTGTTTCATCTGGTTTATTTATTTTCCTTTTCTTATAGTTTTTGCTTTATTTTCATCATGTTGTATTTTGAATAATTCTCTTTTTTTATTGGTCCTGTCTATGGGTGACAGCATTGATGGAGGAAAGAAGCCAGGTCTAGGAACTGGGCAGATCTACTGGGCTAGTAACTTGTCAGCCTCTTAGAGTCACTTTAAATCTTTAAGCCTCTGTTTCTTTCTATTTAAAAAAAAAAAAAAAAAAAAAAGGAGATGGTCATACCTATAGGAAGATTCATACCTGTGCAGAGTTGTTAACTTAATGCACCTGGCACAGGACACCCCCTACCCAACTCCCCACACATCCACCACCCAACCCCGGGAGCAGGTGCAAGGTCATGACTGCAAATGTAATGACCATGAGTCTGGGATTCTGGTATGTACCAAATTATGGGATCAGTGGTTTTCTTTTCTTCCCATATCTGGGCAGCTGTGAAGAGGGACTTCTACAAGCCAGGGAAACAGGATGTAGTCCAGGCTCCAGCCATTGGGACCTGGAACGACCCTTGCCCTCCTTGAGAAACTGCCCAGCTCTGGCTGGGAGGGGAGCTTCCATTAAAACTCAGTGCCCCACCCCCTGCTATGGGATTGGAGAGGTGACCTATACTAGGCCAATCAGCATCCTTCCCCAGTGCTTTTTAACTGAACCTAAGGCTATAAGAGTGAGGCATTTCTTTCTGGAAGATAGGCTGTGAAACGCAAGTCTGCCATGATCAGGGCCTACTGGGGAAGAAGTAGGCCTGGGGTAGGTAGTCCCCAGAGGTGGATGGGGGAGGGTCTGAGCAAACTGATCCCTAGTGTCAGTGTCCCTTGGGTGAAGCAAGTTTAATTCCCACCAACCTCACAGCTAGAGGGAAATTTGCCTCAGGATGAATTGTACCTAGAGTCTTTTATCCATCTAATTTAGATGATACTCTGAATTTTAGACTCTTTGTGTGTATGTGTGTGTGTAAAACTGGAGATTAAACCCTATGGTCTCACATATGTCAGGCAAGTACTTTATCACTAACTTACACCTTCTGCCCCCAGCCCTTTTTTAATGAGTTTCCCAAGTTGGGCATAAATTAGTGATTCTCCTGCCTCAGCCTCCCAAGTATCTGGGATTATAGCTGTGCGCCACCATGCCATCCAATTTTAGACTTCTTCTTCTTTTTTTTTTTTTTTTGGTACCAGGGATTGAACTCAGGGGTACTAGGCCACTGAGCCACATCCCCAGCCCTATTTTGTATTTATTTAGAGATAGGGTCTCACTGAGTTGCTCAGTGCCTCACTATTGCTGAGTCTGGCTTGGAACTCATGATCCTCCTGCCTCAGTCTCCCAAATCACTGGAATTACAAGCATATGCCACCAAGCCTGGCTAGATTTTAGACTTCTGAGTTGATGCTGGAACAAATTAAGATTTTAGGGGCTATTAAGCTGAAATAATTGTGTTTTGCATGTGTGAGGGACATGAATTTGGGGGAACCAGAGGTGGAATACTATGATTTGTGTTCCCTCCTAGATTCAGCTGTTGAGACTGAATTGCATTGCAAGAGCAGGAAGAGGTAATTAGGCCATGAAGGCTCTACCTCATGAATGGGATTAAGGTTCTCATATAAGAGGCTTCACACAGCTTGGATCTCATGTCCTGCTGTCTTCTGCCACATGAAAACTCAGTGTTCCTCCCACACCAAGGATGAAGCAACAAGGCACCATCTTGGAAGAAGAGAGAAGCCCTCACCAGACACCAATCCCACCAATGCCTTGATCTTGTACTTCCCAGCTTCCAGAACCATAAGAAGTAAACTCCTATTTCTTATAAATTATACTCTCTCAGATATTTTGTTACAGCCACAGAAATGGACTAAGGCAAAGCTAGATTGAACTGGGACTTGAAGCCAAGAATCCTAGTTTAAACAGCCAATGTTTCTGCTGGGACCTTGGAAATGGGCTCCCATAACCTGAGTACCCTGTTCAGTTCAGATAGACTAGGGGTTGGGGTGGTCCACAGGAAAACCACCTACCAGGGACAGATGGCTTCTCTTTAGGAAAGCAAAAACCCCATTATGGACCAGCTCATGAGCTTAAGCCATGCATGGTTTCCACACGCTAAATGAGCAGATTCCTATAGAGTGACATGCAGGCAAGTGGTACTCAAGAGGAGGGGTCCACAAGCCCAGGTGGGTAGTACATCCAGGTGGTCCATGAAGTCTGAGTCTTGACCCCCTGAAGGTGACCAGGGTATTCTCTGAGAGCCTGGAACGGGGAAGGGTTTTGGGTGAGGAGTTATGGGGTCTGTGTCCAGTCAATCATCCTCTTGATCCAAGGCATAAGCCCTTCCTTACAGCAAGCTCCAATCAGAAATGGACCCAGCTCCCCAAGAAAGGGGCTGAGGGCAAGGAGTCAGGACCCAGGGTGTGGACAGCAATATAAGAAGAATTCCAATTAGATGGCTGGGGTCAGCATAGGACATAGGGAGAAGAGCAGACAAGCAGGCTCATGCCCACTGGTTGATGGACTCTGCCCCAGTCAGAAGTGACATCGCCACAGTCAACAACCAGACTCAGATGATCACAGTTCCGTCAGTCAGCCGGCTCATCAGGGCAGAGGGCAGAGAGGATGCCAGGGTCCTCTTCTCAAACAATCACAGAAGATGGTTGTCAAGAGTTGGGCAGGCTGTTAGGACAGCTATGGCATGGGGGCTTCTCAAGAGTGGGAGCCTTTCTGACAGGGGCATATTCCTTTTTGACCTGAAGAACATATCTTCATTGGTCTAGATGGTCATATTGGATCTAGTACTGCCTTTCTTTTTTTTTAAAATATATTTTTAATTGTAGGTGGACACAATACCATTATTTTATTTTTATGTGGTGCTGAGAATCAAACCCAGTGCCTCATGTGTGGTAGGCGAGTGCTCTACCATTGAGCTATAAGCCCAGCCCTTAGTGCTGCCTTTCTGATTGCACCTCTTACTCTCTTCCCCTGGATTACTTTGCTCCCCAGACACTTCATGGTTTCCCTATGCTTCCTTAAACAGGCTAGGCACACTCCCACCTTGTCTGCCTGAAACTCACTTCTATTAGCTAGCTATATGACTTCTTCATTTTTTTCAGGTGTCAGTTCCACTACTCAACTTCACATTTTGGCTAACCTGGTAACCCCATATAAAACATGATTATCCCTCAGTATATGCAGGAGATTGCTTCTGGTATATACTATGGACATAAAAATCTGCATATGCTCAGGTCCCTTATACAAAATGGCATAGTATTTGCACATAATTTACACCCATCTCCTAATATACTTTAAATCATCTCTAGATTATTTATAATACCAAATACAGTGTAAATGCTATGTACATAGTTGTTATACTGTATCATTTAGGGAACAAAAAACAAGAAAACACCTGTGCATGTACCACATAGATGTATTAAAAATATATATATCCCATTCATGTTTGGTTAAATCCATGCATGTGCAACTCGCAGATGTGGAGCATCTGACTGCAGCCCTTTTTTAATCCAGCATACCTGCTTATTCTAACCCCCTCACTCACTTAACATTTCTCCTTAGCAGATACCACTTATCCAACATACTTTGTAATTATCTGTTTTCTGTCTGTACCCACCAGAATGTATGTTCTCCATTTCAGTTTTTTCCCACTGCTGTATGGTCAGTGTCTAGGACCTAGAAGGAGTCTATTTGTTGAATAGTAAGTAGATAATGCATTGACAAGGGAGCTGTTCTAAAAAGATGTTTTTGAGCTGAGACCTGAATGAGAGAAGAATCCAGCCATTTGAAGATCTGGGGACAGGGCAATTGGGTGGGCTGGGAGCAGGAAGCCAAGTCAGAGACTAGCAAAGGCCCACCCTGGAAGGGGGGAGTCTTTCCAGTTAGCAGCTGACCCCACTCTTTCTTTTATCCAGTACTTTGGTGTTTCCATCTTCCACCGTGGGAGCCCAGAAGTGCTGAGAAGCTTCTGGCTCTGAGGATGGGAAGAGATCAGGGAGGGCTACATTAAAAAGGGACATCTCCTGCCGTGAAGGACTTTTCTGCACAATATCCACAGTGTTCCTCTGTTACACTAGGACTCCTCTACTCCCAAATAGTGTCCTTGTCTGGCCCAGAGGGCAGCAACAAGGCTCCTACTTGCACTACAGCAGAAAACATTATCCTAAGTCCAGAAGTGCAGGCTCCTCTGGGTCTGCAAGCCCTGCCCACGGTGCTGTGAGAATCCAGAGTGGGAGGAGCCGGAATGTCTGGAGGGTACAGGCTGGCTGGGGGATTGTGCAAAGGGGGAGGAGCCTAGCTAGGAGAGCTTGGAGAGGGCATAGTCCAGGGGAATGTCTGAAGGCATGAAGCCCATCTGAGGGAGAGGAGCCCAGAACAGAAGGAGCCCAGCTGAGGGAGTGTCTGCAGTGGGAGGAGCCCGGCAAGACTGGCTGCTAAGCCCAGGGTAGGCACACCAGCCAATCATCATAGGCCACGTTCGCTCCTGGGCTGTTTTGTGCGCAGACAACTCCTAGCCATACAGCCACATAAACGCTGCCAGTTCCCACCAGAAAGCACAGGCAGAGGTGTGGGTGGCCGCGGACTTCTGTCCCACTTCTGAAGCTGCTGGGAGAGGAGATGCAGTGCACACAGACAAATGCAATCTTGCGGCCAGGTCCAGAGCAGGCAAGCAGTGTTGCCTCCTCCTAGGCTGCAGAGCGATCCAGGGGCAGGCTCCTGGGAAGGAGGGAGAGTCCCATCATTATACTCATTTAACCCGGAGCCACCCACTTCCTCTCTAGGGAACAACTATATCCACAAGGGGTAAGGTGGTGATTAAAGTCACTCAGAAAAGCCATCTTTATACTTCTGTCCCAGAACCACAAAAATGTCTCACCTTCCATTTACATAACTGAGGGAGGCCTTCATCACAGTTCAAGGGAGATGTGCCCAAAGGAGCCTGGTGTGCCACAAAACAACCTGCAGCTTCAGAAGAGAACAAAACACATATTCTGTCCCTGCAGGGCACCTCTCTGGTAAGGCACCTGTGCCAAAGCAGGCAGGTGTTAAAGCTTGTGACCTGGTAAGGGAGGGGAGTTGGGTTTTGAATGCATTGGGTTGGTAGCTGTATAGAGCTATGGCTAAAGCAGAAGAAGTGGGGGCAGAACTCAGCCAGCTAGAGGTTTGGGTGTCACCCTGGGAGAATTTTTGTCAGGAATTCAGGAGAGGGATTGAATATCCTAAATGTGACCACAATTCTTCACAACATTCTAGACCAGGCATGATTGTTTGAGAAAATATTCCCATGCACTTGGCAGGCTGGTGAGGAGCAATCAGAGGAGACTGACAGAACCAGGGTGCAGGACACTGGATGCTGGACCAGGATGTGGAACTTGAGATGGTCCCCAATAAAGTGTCCTTTGTAGTTTCCAGGAATGGGGCACACGCATCCCTTCAAGCATGGTTAGTATGTGAAAGGCCAGGACTATATAAGGGAGGAGAGTCATCCCAGAGGTTCAGTTTGAAATCCAGCTGGGCAAAGACTCTGTCCCCATGCCAGCTTAGATTCACTGGAGACACTGACCATGAAGCGGCCAGGGAATAGCTGAGGCAGGTCATGAGGCCAACAAAGGTGGGGCCGCTGCCAGAAGTCTAAGCTAGAAACAAAGACCCTCCAGGTGCAGCCACTGGTAAAGAAAGAAACTTTGGGGGAGGGGGTGGAGAGAGGGAGTAGCAGGCCCTGCAGCCTTCTTTCCAGTTAGTGACACCATGCAGCAGCACCAGGGGCAGCATCATACAGACCACAGTGGCCTCTGGGTCTTGTAGGGCTCTGTGGATGGCATGCCCGACACAAAGCCAAACAGGTTTTTTTTAATCCCACTTGCTGCTATAACTTGAATTTCCTTATCTAGTCAATGATAGAAAGTTTTTTTTTTTTTTTTTTAATCACAAAAACACAGTGGTGGGCAAACTTTACAGAGGCGGTTTCTGGTTTCCATCTGAAAAAATAACCACTAGTTCACAGCATGGCAGTTACTTTCTCAAATGGAAACCAGACTCCTAGCTCACAGTATAGTGTTGAGGATCAATGGAGTAATAATAGACATCCAATGTTCAGCCCAGTGCCTGGCACCCAGGGTAAAATATCATGGTTAGGGGTACACATTCTCAGATGCCATCCTAGTCCTCATATCAAGTACTTTTTTACCTACCCAACCCCACTCTATTCACCCTCCAAAATCTGGAACCGATTCCTTTACATACGTGTGAAAACCTGCCCTTTGCTCCCCATGTCCTACAAGGTAAAGGACAACCTCCTTGGCTTGATATTTAAGAATTTTGTCCAGCCTACCCACAATCTCCACATGGCTTCTGTTCTCTCAGCATAGAAGCTTTACACCTGTTTTTCAGACCTCGGTGTCCCTGACAAGGCCACAGGGCTCCTGTGGACCCCATAAAGAAGCAGAAGAATAGCAAGAGCTTTGGTTTTGGGATCTTCAGACATGGGTCCAATTCACTAACTCCCCACATACCCTTGCACAGCAATTAGCTGCCTTCATCTCAAATCCCTGCTGTAAAATGGGAGGTAATAGACGATAGTATAAAATAATGCCTCAGAGAAATGCAAATCAAAACTACTCTAAGATTTTATTTCACTCCTGTCAGAATGGCATCTATTAAGAACACAAACAACAATAAATGTTGGAGAGGATGTAGGGAAAAAGGCACACTCATACATTGCTGGTGGGACTACAAAATGGTGTAGCCATTATGGAAAGCAGTATGGAGATTCCTTGGAAAACTGGGAATGGAACCAACTTATGACCCAGCCATCCCACTACTGGGTCTATTCCCTAAGGACTTAAAAACAGCATGCTACAGGGACACAGCCACATCAATGTTTATAGCAGCTCAATTCACAATAGCTAAACTGTGAAACCAACCTAGATGCCTCTCAGTAGATGAGTGGATAAAGAAAGTGTCGTATATATACACATAGAATATTACTCAGCAATAAATGAGAATAAAATCATGGCATTTGCAGGTAAATGGATGAAGTTGGAGAATATAATGCTAAGTGAAGTTAGCCAATCTCAAAAATCCAAATGCCTAATGTTTTCTCTGATATAAGGAGGCTGATTCACAGTGGGGTTGGGTTGGGGAGCATAGAAGGATTAGAGGAACACTAGAAAGGTCAATGGGGAGGGAGGTGAAGGGAGAAGGCAAGGGGTATAAAAGGGAAAAAAAAAAAAAAGATGGTAGAATGAGATGGATATCATTACCCTAAATGCATGTTTGAAGACATGAATAGTATGAATATACTTTGTATACAAAACAGTGATATGTAAAAAGTTGCTCTATATGTGTATTCCAAATTGTAATGCATGCTACTGTTATATATACAACAACTTCGAATAAAAAAAAAAATGCCTCTGCAGCACAGGTGGGCTTCCCACTACTTCCCCTACCCTTTTCATTGCTAGTTACCATTCCCCAATTTCCTTTGACTAGCAGGAAACTAGACCTAAGACAGTCCCTTTGTCTTATGTAGGCCTTAGGAAGTATTGCTCTTCTCGGGATGGGGTTGGTGTGAAGGTGAGCGGTCAGGAACTGTTGCAGCCACTTATTCCCAATGTAGTAGCCAGGCTAAGGGTAAATCCAGTAGCAGAACCAAGAGAATCCCAGAGGACTGAAGCTGATTCCTGGTAACATGATTTGAATGACTGGATCAAGCCACACCTTCAGCCAGTTATTTCTGGATTTGTCAGTAACATGAGCCAATAAGTTTCAGCCAGTTGAAATGGGGGTTTCTGTCACAAATGCAAATTCTTAGTGGACACTACACCTGGGCTTGGGCATGGTAAGTATGCAATCAACTGCACCTAATCCATGAAGCTTGCCTTGGAGTCACTGGGTTGCCCACCCTGTTCCATCTGCTTCCTTGAATCCTCAAGACAGTGGACACATTAAGCACCTTTGCTTACTCAGAACCTTGGTGTGGTGTGCCAAACACATGCTATCCATGATTTCAAACATGTAAACTGAATTAATGGCCAAGTAATTGATATGGAATTGAAAAGTAGGCGAGCACACGGAGTTCAGCCTGCATGCCAGTTCATACTAACCCCCCTCACCATCTGGGAGAGTATAAAGGTGCTAAGGAAGGGTTTTTAAGAAAAGAGAATTTGGGGGGGCATTTATTTGGAGAGAGACTTTTATGAATGCCCCCCTCAAAGGGGGCTATGTGGGGGCTGCCACCTCCTTCACCTCTAGTCTAATACTTCCATGGAATCACATGGAGGCCTCAGACAGCTGTATATCATTATAATTGTGCTATTTTATTATTGTTAATCTCATACTGCACCTAATTTATAAATTAAACTACCATAAATATGTAAGTATTTTAAAACAAATGGTACATATAGAGTTTAATTTGGTATTATCCATGATTTCAAGCCTCCCTTGGGGGTCTTGGAACATATCCCCTGAGGATAAGGGGACATCTGTGTACATTGTCAGCTTCTGCTGGCTATATTCAAATGTGCCTGTCTTCTGTACTCTCACTAAGTTTCATAATATACATTTGTTTTTTATAACCTAATAACCATGAGATGATAACTTATTATTGGTTGCCATTTCTTTAATGACTTTCAACATTGATTTGCTGTTTTGGTTTACTTTTAAATAAACACCTTGTGCTCGCTTCGGCAGCATATATACTAAAATTGGAACGATACAGAGAAGATTAGCATGGCCCCTGCGCAAGGATGACACGCAAATTCGTGAAGCGTTCCATATTTTTCCGTCGCCGCCGCCGAAAGCCCGCAGCAATGAAAATCTCGACAAAATCGATATGTCTTTGGATGATATTATCAAGTTGAATCGAAAGGAAGGAAAGAAACAGAATTTTCCAAGACTAAATAGACGACTCCAGCAAACGGTACTCGGCAATTTAAGATGAGAGTACGGTGGGGGATCCAGCAGAATTCTGGTTTTGGTAAAGCTAGTTTGAGCCGTAGAGGAAGAGTAACACCTGGAAAGAGACGTCCTTATGGAGTTATCACTGGTCTTGCAGCTAGGAAAGCAACTGGAATTCGAAAAGGGATTAGCCCTATGAATCGTCCACCTCTAAGTGACAAGAATATAGAACGATATTTTCCAGTGTTAAAAAGGAAGGCAAACCTTCTCAGACAAAATGAAGTACAAAGGAAACCTGTTGCAGTTCTCAAGAGACCTAACCAGTTAAACAGAAAAAATAACATCCCAGCTAATTTTACCAGGAGTGGAAATAAATTGAGCCATCAGAAAGACACACGTCAGGCAACTTTTCTTTTTAGAAGAGGCCTAAAGGTTCAGGCTCAGTTGAACACAGAACAACTGCTAGACGATGTAATAGCAAAGAGAACTCGTCAATGGCGTACTTCCACCACAAATGGAGGAATTTTAACTGTATCCATTGATAATCCTGGAGCAGTGCAATGCCCAGTAACTCAGAAACCACGATTAACTCGGACTGCTGTACCTTCTTTCTTAACAAAACGGGAGCAGTCTGATGTCAAGAAAGTTCCTAAAGGTGTCCCTCTACAATTTGACATAAATAGTGTTGGAAAACAGACAGGGATGACTTTGAATGAACGGTTTGGAATCCTAAAGGAACAAAGAGCCACTCTGACATTCAACAAAGGAGGAAGCCGCTTTGTAACTGTAGGATAGATCACATGTCAAAGGAACTTTTGAGTGATGACTCTGGTTGAAAAGTTGGATTGCTTGAAGAGTTCATCACAGAAATTCAAGAAACTTTATTTCAAAATATTCACAAGGCTAAATAACTCTTTATTTTTGAAGTTTTTTTTTTAAACATGTATAAAATAATGCCCTGAAAAAATAACAGTGAATATACCTATCTCTTCTTAAAGATTTCATGGTTGGCCCATACAGAACAATTCTGTTTACTTCTTTGGTTCCTCATGCAGCAGAAGGAAGACAGAAAGATAGAAATTGATTATTTTTATGATAGTGGTATGTAGGATCTCATCACCTTTGCTCATTTTTTTAGACTTTGCCATGGTGAATCTTGGTCTTCAGAAATCTGAGTGGGTCCCTTTGTTATTGTCACTTATCCTTAATAGTGTGGATGTAATAAGTGCAGTTGCCTTTTCTTCAATAGATATATTTTTTAAAAATCTTAAAAAAAAAAATAAATAAACACCTTTTTCATTGCCTTGAACACTTAGTCCTAGAAAATTAAAGGTGTAACAAGCCCTTATATTTATGTTAATTTTCCCCATCATCTTTATGGAACTTGCTATTTCCCATCTTTAGCTGTATTTTCTCTAGGTTGCATCCCACTTCATTTACAAAGCCACCTTTATTTTACTGGTATTGGGACACCCCCTCCCCCCCTCCCCCCCCGCCACATGGCTGGGTCAAAGCACAGGCTCTGAATCTGAGGCCAGCAGCCTGGGTTCAGAGGCAAGCAGCAGTTTGCTCCATGATTTCAGGCAAGATCCTTACCCCTTTTTGTGAGTTAAGAGCCTCACCCTTAAACTGGAAATAGTTACAGTCCTAGATTTATTATGGCTTATTATGGTTTGACTTACATCTTTTTTTTTTTTTTTTTTTTTTTTTTTTTTTACTTTATGATAGTACTGTTGTACCCAGCGAAATACGGATTAAAACTCCAAGCCATGTCACACTTGAGCCAAAAAAAGCCTTTATTATTAAGCTGATCAGTGGCCACCATTCGCACGCATCACACAGTGTGACGAGATGGCGCACCGGCAGTTATTTTCAAGGGTTTATATTTGGTTCTTCAGCCAATGTAAGCAAGCCACGGTACAGAAGCTGAATTTGGGCAGTTAGCGAGACAATGCAATGGGTACAATGGTAATTCCCATGGGACTTTCCAGGTTGGCATAGCAATAAGCAAGTTAGAAGGGAAAGGGGGGTCAAAATGACCCTAGTTGAGTACACATCAGAGGATGGTTACTAACATCTAGACAATCAATCTCTGATAAGGTAGGTTGCCCAAGAAAAATGGAAACCAAAGAGAACAATTTTACATTGTATAAGAATTGCTATTTTTGTGTTGCCAAGTATGTTATGCTAGGTAACAATTAATGGGTACAGAGGCAGGGCTTTCCGTGTTCTATTATTTCTGAGAAACAGAACTATTTCTCGGAACTCCTAAGATGGCTGCTGAAGAACAAGATGGAGTCCCTTTAGTTCTCTTATCACAGTACAAAGGTGATATACTTACTTTTATAGACATGAAAGATGACAACAGGATATTTGGCATTTCACCTTCTGCCTTTAGCAACTATAAAAATGGACAAAATGCATAAAGCAGATGTAGGCATTGAATGATAGCCAGCTCCAGATCACAATCGGTGACAGCAGGAAGCACAACAAATGAGCCTCAGGTGTCCTCTGACCCTTGACCCAGGACAATTTCCTTACCAAAGCCCAGAAGGAGAAGACCTTGCATACCTCACAGAAAGAAAGCACAAATGTGGAGTTGAGAAGGCAGAGATGAGAGTTTGTGATGTTGAAGCACCTAAAACTTACAGAGATGGGTAATACAGAGGAGGAAACTATGTAAAGGGGAATTATAGATTTGTGGCTGAGAGCTGAGCTCTACAAAGTACAGGAAAAACTGAAAGACTCAGCAGAGAATAGTTGATGGTTGAAAACCAGACTAAGACACAAATGGCTCAACTGTACTAGGAAGCAGTTGACCCAACCAGAATAAGGAAACATCTTTGGGACATTCAGCTGAGACACTATTTATCCCACATCTCATGAATTAGGACCATGTCTTTAAAAGTGATTCTCATTATGCACGCCTATAATCCCAGTGGCTCTGGAGGCTGAGATAGGAGGCTCATGAGTTCAAAGCCAGCCTCAGCAAAAGCAAGGCACTAAACAACTCAGTGAGACCCTGTCTCTAAATAAAATACAAAATAGGGATGGGGATGTGGCTAAGTGGTCGAGTGCCCCTGAGTTCAATCCCCTTAACCTCCCCCAAAAAAAGTGATTCTCAATTTTGGGGGATTGTGTTTTCACCCCTTCCCCAAAGGACATTTGAAATATCCTTTTTGACTGTCATCATGGGAAGTGCTGCTTCCATCTAGTAGGTGAAGACCAGGGATGCTACTAAATATTCCACAGAGCACAAGACTATGCCCACAACCAAAGCATTCCAGCCCAAATACTCAATATATAAATATTTTCAAGGTTGAGAAATCTTACCCTAAAGTAAGGGCTACTCTAGACCCCTACAGCAGCCTGCCTCCCAAATGCCACACCCTGCTGATGATGCTCACTTTTTACTACTGATACCCTTATATAGGCCCCCACATTTTCATACCTTTATATAATCCCCACAGAAAAGCCCAAAGGAGGCGCTGGGGTTGTGGCTCAGTGGTAGAGTGCTCGCCTAGCAAGCGTGCAGCCCGGGTTCAATCCTCAGTACCATATAAAAATAAAGGCACTGTGTACAACTAAAACAAATAAATAAATATTTAAAAAAGAAAGAAAATCCCAAAGGACAGGAACAGAGCCTCTTGGCTAACAGTCAGCAGTGAGCATATGAGTGAGGCTGCAAGCATATTACATGGCTACAGTCAAGCCTAATGTGACCACAGCTACAAATGACAGCTTAATTGCAATCTCCCAAGAGACAGACCCTGAGAGACAGATCCTCAAAATGGTATAATAATGAATTGTTGTTGTTGTTTTAAAGTATCAATGTTTGGAGTAATTTATTATACAGCAATAGATAACTGATACAATCCTGCCTTAACAAAAGCTAAAACCAAGCCTAGATAGGATCATAGCGAGACACCAATAAATTCAATAGACTCTCTTTGAACGAAATTCTTTAAAGGAAGAAAACATAATCCAGATGCTTTCGAATGTATAATCCACAATGTCCAGCATATAGTAAAAAATGTCTAGACATGCAAATAAGTAAGAAATATGATTCATAATGAGACAAAACACAGCTGATAGAAAGAGATCCCAGGATGACCAGATGTTAGAATAAGCAGACAAGGCTTTTAAAAGTGATATTTAGAAATATGTTTAAGAACTAAAAGAAAAATATTATCTTAGTGAAAATGTGGAAAATCTCAGAAAAGAAATGGGAATTATGGGAAAGGGATGAATGGAACTTCTATAAGCAAAAGGAAAATATAAGAAATCAATAATTTATCAGGTTGGTTTAAAAGCAAATTTAAGATGGCAGGATAAAGAGACAATGAGCTACTGATAAGTGGATGCTGATCCATAATGGGGGTTGGGGGGAGCATGGAAGGAATGGAGGAACTTTGGATAGGGCAAAGAAAAGGGAGGGAAAGGGAGGGGGGATTGGGGTAAGAAAGATGGTGGAATGATATGGACATCATTACCTTAGATCCTTGTATGAAGACATGAATGGTGTGGGTCTACTTTGTATACACCAGAAAAATGAAAAATTGTGCTCCATATGTGTACTATGAATTGAAATACATTCTGCTGTCATGTATAACAAATTAGAACAAATAAATAAGTTAATTTTTGAAAAGAGAGACAATGAACTAGAAATAGATTCATAAAATTTTTCTATTCTGATAAAAAGAGATTAAAAAACAATTTCTAAAACATGAATGTAATCTCAGTGACTTGTAAGGTAGCCAGACCAAAATGACAAATTAAATACAAAAGAACAATGATACAAATTATGGCTATCTTTTTTAATATACAATGGTAACTAGATAATCACAGAGCAACATTAAAATGAAGGGAAAAGCCACACAGGGTGGCAGACGCCTGTAATCCCAGTGGCTCAGGAGGCTGAAGCAAGAAGATTGCAAGTTCAAAGCCAGCCTTAGCAATGGTGAGATGCTAAGCAACTCAGTTAGACTCTGTCTCTAAATAAAATACAAAATGGGGCTGGGGGTGTTGCTCAGTGGTCAAATGCCCCTGAATTCAATCCCCAGTACAAAAAAAAATTTTAGGTAAAAAAACTATAACCTAAGAGTTTTAGAAAAAAATATTCTTCAAAAATGAAAATGAAAGACATTTCAGGTTATTGTGCTAGAAAGAATTGGTTACCAGCAGAAGTTTTCTACAAGAAATACTAAAGAGAGTTTTTAGCCTGAAGAGGAATGGTAACTGGATAGAAACACATATCTACTGGAAGAAATGACAAGAAATAAAAAAGGTGAACATAAAAATTTAAAGCATTAGCTTCCTTTCCTTGATTTCCTTAAAAGACAAATGTCCATTTAAAGTAATATCATTATAAGGTGGGGTTTATAATATACATATAATTAAAATTATGGCACAAGCACACAGGACCAGGAAGAAAATTAAGTTATACTGTTATTAGTATCTTATACATATTTGTGAAGAGTGAATAGGAAGGCGTGAAATGAAACAGTATTAATTATAAGTAGACTGGGATAAGTTAAGAACCCATGCTGTAATTCCTCAAACAACTACTAAAAAAGTAAACATGAAAAAGAGAAAGGCTAAAATGCCAACAGAGGGGCTTTTTAAAAAGAACACAATAAAATATTCACTTCATCTAAAAGAAGACTACAAAAGAGAAAGAGGAACACAAGCAGATGGCACAAATATGAGACAATAACTAGTTATTAGACTTAAAGTCAACTACATCAATAATTTAAGTAAGCTGTATACTAATCAGAAAACAGTGATTATCAGAAGTTTTCTTTTTAAAAATCAATGTTCAAATATATGAATATGAAACATAATGGCACAGATAGATTAAAAGTAAGGCCAGGTGCCTATAATCCCAGCAACCCAGGAGGCTGAGGCAGGAGGATCACAAGTTCAAGACCAGCCTTAGTAACTTAGTGAGGCCTTAAGCAACTTAGGGAGACCCTGTCTCAAAATAAAATATAAAAAGGGCTGCGGATGTGGTTCAGTGGTAAAGCATCCCTGGATTCAATCCCTGATACAAAAATAATAATAGCAAAAAGATGAAAGAAGATATAACATGAGAATGGTAAAAATAAGAAAGCTGGTGTGATATGTTAAAATAAGGCAAAATAGACTTCAAAATAAAGAATATTTCAACAGATAAAAAGTGATGTGTTATTATGACAAAAGGGTTAAGTCATAAAAATCTAACTTTGTACCTAATAATTGAGCTTCAAAATTCATAAAATAAAAACTGGCTAAAAGAAAGAGAGAAATAGATGATTCCACAATCACAACTGGAGATTTTAATACCTCTAACTCAATAATTTATAGAACACAGAGACAAAAAAAATAGGTAAGAACATAAAAGATTTGAACACGATAATAATTTTGACCTAACATTTTTGGAACATCTCACTGCACAACTTCAAAATACACATAATTTTCAAGAGCACATGGAATGTTCACCAAAATAAACCACATTCTGGGTCATAAAAAAAGTCTTAATAAGTTTCAAAAGTTTCAAACCTTAGCCAGGTGCAGTGGCACTCACCTGTAATCCCAGTGACTCAGGAGTCTGAGACAGGAACATCACAGGTTCAAGACCTGCCTCGGCAACTTAGCAAGACCCTGTTTTAAAATAAAATAAAAAGGGATGGGGATGTTGCTCAGTGGTAAAGGATCTCTGGGTTCAATCCCCAGTACCATACACACACACACACACACACACACACACACACACACACACACATTCTTACAAACTGTTTCTTAGCCAAAATAGAATTAAGTTAGAAATTAGTAACAACAAGACATCTAGAAAATCTCTCCAAAAATTTGGACTATAAACAACATACTTTTAAATAACTCAAATGACAAGGAAAAAAAATAAATAGGGAGGTAGGGATGTAGCTCAGTGGTAGAGCACTTGCCTAGAATGCACAAGGCCCTTGGTTCCATCCCCAGCTCTGTCAGAAAAGAAAGAAAGAAGGAAAGAAACCAATAGGAAAGTTAGAAAATGTTTTAGTTGAATTATAATTAAAACAAAAAAATACCAAATTTTATGGAATGGATTAAAGCAATACCTGGAAAGAAATACATAACTTGAAATGTCCATAATAGAAAGAAAAGCAAAAATTAAAAATCATTGAATTTATACATTAGTAATCTAAAATGGAAGTGTATATCAAGCCCACAGTAGGAAGAAAGAAAGAAATAATAAAGAGCCCAAATCAATGAAATAAAAAATAAGAAAACCAAAAGACAACTCTTTGAAAAGTTTAAGAAAATTGAAAAACCCCTCGCAAGACTGATCAAAGAGCACAAGTTACAAAATATCTTTTAAAATTTTATCTAATTTTTAATTAACCAATAAAACCATATGTATTCACAATGCACAACATTATATACATGTTTTATACACCCACTCAAAATATCTGAAGTAGAAGAGAAGCATCACGATAGATCCTATAGATATTAGTGATGAAATATTACCAAAAAAAACTTATAACAATAAATTAAATAATTTAGATTAAATAGACAAATTACTTGAAAAATACAATTTACCAGAAAAACACAAGAAAGCAGAAAAAGTAAATAGCTCTGCTTTGCAATACACATTGCTTCAAAACCAATCCCCAAATTTAGTAAACTTAAAATATCAATTATTGTTGTTGCTACATTAACTCAGCTGGGTGGCTCTCTTCCAAATGGTGTTGATTTGGATAATTCATTCTGCTCTTTTGAGTTTGCTGGCAGTTGGATATTGCTGGAAGGTAAAAGAAGGTATTATTACATGTCTGGTGCCTCAGTGATCCCCCACGTGATCCCTTGACATGAGCTTCTTTGTAGCATGGTGGTCTCAGAGTCATCATACTTTTGACACAGTGACTGTCTTCAAGAGAGAAAGCAGGAGCTAATTCTAAAATTTATATGAAAATGCACAGGACTAAAAATTGCAAAACAATTTTGAAAAGAAATAACAGAGTTGGAGGACTTCCCATATCTAATTTTCACGACTCACTAAAAAGCTATGGCAATCCAAATGATAGTAGTTTATGGAAGAAAAAAAGATAGAAACATGGATCGTGGACAGAATAGCATCCAAATATATATACTCAATTAATTTTCAGATAAGGTGCCAAATCAATTCATTGGGGAAAATGTATTATTTTTCTGTTGCCACATAACAAGTTAGCATGAATTTAGCAGCTTAAAATAACACTTTATTATTTTACATATAATTATATGTTTCATATATTTCTGTAGGTCAAAAGTCCTGGCAGATGTAACTGGATTCTCTGTTTAGAGTCTTGAAGACTAAAATCAAGCTGTCAGCCAGCCTATGTTCTCATAAGGAAATTGGACTCCTCTCCCAAGAAATCTCCTCTTGGGTATAGGACTGAAGTCTGCTCAGTTCAAGACAACAAGAGAATCTCTTTGACTTTAAACCTCTTTAACCTCTTTTAGAGTGAAGCCAATGGAGGAAAATCATCCTTTTGATTAACCCAAAGTCAACTGATAAAAAGACTTTAATTACATTTGCCACATAACATTGCACAATCTCAGGAATGATGGCCCTCATATTCATTAATCCTACCCACACTTGAGGGGAGGGGATTATCCAGACCACGCATAGGAGGGAGCTGGAATCTTGAGGACCATATGAGTTTTCTGTAGCTACTATAACAAATTACTACAAACTTTGTGGTTAAAATAATACAGATTTTTTTTTAATATTTATTTTTTAGTTGTAGTTTGACACAATACCTTTATTTTATTTATTTTTATGTGGTGCTGAGGATTGAACCCAGGGCCTCACACATGCTAGGCAAGTGCTCTACCACTGAGCCACAGCCCCGGCCCCATAATACAGATTTATTATCTTAGAGTTCTGTAGATCAGTAGTCTAAATGGGTCTAACCAGATCAAAATCAAAGTGTCAACAGGTCTGTCTTATTTCTTAGAGGCCATAGGGAAAATCCATTTCCTTGCCCTTTCCAGCTTCTAAAGGCCACCTACATTCCTTGGCTCATGGTCCTTGCTCCATTTTCAAAGTCAGAAGCAGTAAGGCAAATTCTTTTTTTTTTTTAATTTATTTATTTTTTATTCTAAGTTGTTAGAAATGACAGCAGAATGCATCACATTTCATATTATACTTATAGAGCACGCTTTTACATATCTCTGGTTATATACAAAGTATATTCACAGCATTCGTGACTCCAAAAAGCCAAATGCCGAATGTTTTCTCTGATATAAGGAGGCTGATTCACAGTGGGGTTGGGACAGGGAGCATGGGAGGATTAGAGGAACACTAGAATGGCAAATTCTTAATATGTTATATCATGCTTACCCTTTCTTTTGCCTCCCTCTTCCACATTTAAGGACATTTGTAATTACATTGGACCTTCCCAGATAATCCAGGATATTATTGCTGTTTTAAGATCAGCCAATCCATAACCTTAATTCTATCTGCTACCTTAATTCATTTTCATCGTCTAACATGATGTTCAACATTTCAAGTGTTAGGACGTGAACATCTTTGTAAAGTTATCACTCATTCTACCCCAGAGGACATCTAAAAATTCTTTCTACCACTGAAAAAGATAGTCTTTTCAACAAGTGGTGCTAGATCAACTGGATTTCTGTATGGTGGAAAATGAATTTCAATTCTTAATTCACACCAAATCAATTAAATATAAAATAGATACAAACATAAAAAGTTAAATTATAATAAGAATATATATAAATGGCCAATAAGAACATTAAAAAATGCTCATCATTATTAGTCATCAGAAAAATGCAAAAGAAATCCAAGCGATACTACTCTACTATCCACTAAGATAGCTGTAATTAGAAAGAAGGAAGGTAGAGGGAAGGAGGGAGGGAAAAAAGAAAAGAAGGGAGAGGGGGAAGGAAGTAAGGAAAGAGGTAGGGGAAGAAGGGATGAAGAAAGGAAGGAAGGATAAATGGTAAGAGAAAAGAAAGGAGGGAGGAGAGGAGGGGAGGGAAGGAAGTTGTTGGCAAGTAATTGGTAGAGAAATTGTAACCCTTGTGCATTGCTGGTGGTAATGTAAAATGGTGGAGCTACTGTGGAAAACAGTATGGTTGTTCCTCAGCTAAACTTAGAGTTACCACATGACCCAGCAATCCCCCTCCTATCATGGTCCATTTTCTGTTGCTATAACTGAGTACCTGAGACTTGGAAATTTATAAAGAAAAGGGTTATTTAGGTGACAGTTCTGGAGGCTAGAAATTCAAGATCAGGTAACTTCGTCTGTTCAGCTTCAGATGAGGACCATGTGCTACTTCAACTCATAGCAGAAAAGCAGAAGAGTAGGGAGGTCCATATGGAAGAGAGCGTGTACAGGAGAGAGATAAGAAGAAGGGAGGTGCCAGGTTTACTTTATAACAACCTGCTCTTCTGAGAACTAATCTTTTGCCATGAGAATTAATCTAGCCTCAAGAGAAAGACTAATCCATTTGTGAGGGCAGAGCCCCCATGATCTAATTACCTCTTAAATGCTCCACCTCTCAACACCCTTACATTAGCTATCAAATTTCAACTTGAATTTTGGTGGGGAAAAACCACATCCAAACCATAGCAATGCCAAAGAAAAATGAAAACATGTTTACGTGAAAATTCATACATGAATTTCAAGAAAAGCATTATCCATAATAGCCAAAAAGTAGAAATAATTCAAATGTCCATCAGCTAATGAATGGGTGAACAATATACTATATATCTATGCAACGGAATTTTACTCCGACATAAAGAAGAATTAAGTACTTTCACACACTACAGCACAAAGAGGTGATTTCAAAGATGAAATACCTAAAATTAGAATAAAATAGTGAGATAACTGTATAACATAATGAATATACAAAAAACTACTGACCCTACTACCTTCTAAATGGTAAATGTTAGGTTATGTAAATCATGTCTCAGTAAAAAAATTAAATGGGAAAAAGTCATGGGCTTATGGATTATGTCAGTATTTAACAATACCTCTCTCGCTGTGAAAAGACCATTTCAAAGATAAAATGCCTAAAATATTGTTACCAGTCAGCAGTTGAAGTAGATTTTGATGAGGGGGAACATAATTTTGGACCCTAATTAAGTGAAAATGTTATGCCCAGAAAATAAAATCTCATTTTTCTCTTTAGTAGACCTATACTACACACACAAAAAGATCTACTGAATTATTGTTATATAAAAATACACCTTTAGAAGCAAAGCTCCTCCACTGGGGCTGACTAGAACATGGAAAGCAGTTTTGTTCATCCATGGCTTAAATGTTAATTGTGCACCCATGTGGTGCCAGGGAATGTGGTTGATCCTGAATAGAGAACAGACTGAAGAAGATATGGGGAGATGAGTTAGAGGTCACCTTGGAGACTAGGTGGGAGAGAATGATGACTTGACATAGTATGATCATTGACTTGATCATACTATGATCCCACTGGGCAAGAAGAGAAAGCATGGATTTTAGATTCCTCTGGAAGTAAAGTAAACAGGATTGGAGATTATTTGGACAATGGCAGTCAGTGGTCAGGAGATGTATCAGCATCACTCCCTCTGTGACAGGTCAAGGGAAAGAGCCAGCATCTCCAAATCAATATTTCACTGCTTGGGCACCAAGAAGCCCAAAACACTTTGGAATTCTTTTTCTTATCCCAGTTATCAGCACTCAGAATGCCTCTCTCCTCTGGTCTATTGGAAGTTCTGATACAGATAATTGAAGCTACTAGGGGGTGCCCCCTGAAAAGCTCCAACCCAGTCTGCTTTGGACTATGCCTATGCAAAGCCCCCATCCAGTTCAAGAGGTAGTTGATGCAGATCTTTTCCAAGGCCTTAGATGGCGCAACTGGAGGATTTGTTCGCATCATGAAGCCTGTCCCTGGCTTGGGGTAAGATTGGCTAGTGGCCCCAGGAGGAGACAAGTCTTATGGTTGTAATTTTCCTGGAAGTCCTGGGCAAGAGGCCTACTGGAGTTAGCCAGGAGCATGAACTGGAGCTTCAGAACTCCTGTTTAGGGAAAGGACTAAGAAGCACCAAAGGAATCAGTCCCTGCTGACCACAACTGGACCGGCTGCACCAAGCTCTTCCACCACTGGCTCACCACTTTCTCCCCCTTAAGCCCAATGGGAATGGTTCTCTGAGAATAAACTGACATGGACTTCATATCCTTCCTGTAGGACCCACCTCCTTGAACAAGGAGCTAGCCAAAGTCCCAGTCAGGCTCTGTCAGGACTCCCAGTGGCCACTGTCTATATTCCCACCCAAGATCTATAGACCCAATGCCTGAGAACTTCCCCCCTTGTTCTGAGAATCTAATGGCCACCTCCCATCCCCATCTGTCTTTCCCAATCAAAAGTTGTGGAGACCCAGGACAGTGGCACCTCCTCTGAGAGAGAATTTTGTCCCCAAGACTCCATTTAGATTAGTGAAAGACAAGATTCAGTTGGTTAGCCCCCTTGCCATGAAATGCCTTGTCTGAGGGACTCCAATATTAAACCAAAAAAGCTCCTCTGGGAATTTGAAGACACACATCCACATTCTCTGCTAATTTTCCTGTTCTTAGTGGTTTTCACAGCTCATTAGAACCACCAGGACTGGCCTGGCCTCCCTAATGAGCCCAGTGGTTCCTTAGCCCGAGAAGTGCTCTGGCCCTAATGAGTTTTCCTCAGCCACAAATGCACACACTGCGGGTTAAGAGTGGGGAATTAGCCTTTATGGTGAATTCCTGTTTTAATAAGACCAAGCAGGGACTCTTCCAGCTAAACCCAGAGGCTGCCACCTGTGGCAGAGGTTGGAGAGTTGTTGAGTGGGACAGGACAGTGAGTTGATTAAGAGCAGGTTGGGCGTGACCTCTCCTCTACGGGCAGCATCCTCTCAGTTTTACTTTCTCAGTCCCAGCAACACAAAGGGCTCCTGCTCTGAGCCTGGCTCCCACCTCAGAACTATGAGATCAGAAGTGCCAGCCATCCCTAGAGTAGCAAGATGAGACCCAGAGGTGGAAAAACCTTAGGTTATCTTCAGGGAACACTGACAGCAGGTGGGATAGGGATTTCAGGAAATGCTACAACTACTCCCCCTCTGGGGCAGTGACAGTGCTGGGGAACGCACTTTGAGAACCATACAACAAGCCAGGCACAGTTGCACACACCTGTTGTCCCAGATACTTGGGAGGCTGAGATGGGGATGTCACTTGAGCCCAGAGGTTTGAGGCCAGCCTGGGCAACTTAGTGAGACCCATTCTCTAATGCACTGCACCAGCCTTACCAGCAGAGGTGCTGGCACTTGCCAAGAGCCCTGCTGCTGCTGGACCTGGGAAAGCTGAACAGCCTGGTCCAGCCCCACCCCCTTCAGTGTTAGCAGGCAGTGGCCAAGTGTCGCTCCTCCAGCCCAGGTGTCATTACTTGGCAGCATCCAACCAGGAGGCCACAGGAGAAGCTGCCAGCCTCAGCCTTCTTCCTGGGCCCCACTGTGTCTACCTCATCCTGCACTGGGAAAGCTGGGGTGTGGTCCCCAGGTACATTTGTAGGGTGAGTATGGGGCCACACTGTTAGTTGGCATCTGTGTCCAGGAAGGGGGAGATTCTCACAGGCTTCAACCTGGTGGGGGCCACACTGCAGCTGTGGCACCATCTGCCACCTGTAGCTCTTCCCAGTTGGTGACCCAACCCAGGCCATGCACCCTGCCCTTCTCAGGCCAGCCTGACAGCCTGAAAGCCAGCACCCGCTCACTCACTCCCTGGTCCCTGAGGCTGGCTCTGGAGCCCTGTTCTGGACAGCTGTGTTCCCTGTGAGAGTTAAACCCAGAGCCGGGCACCAGGACACTATGTGCATGTCTCTTACAAAGCAAACAGCTCTTGCCTCTCAGGCCTCTTGCCAGTCTTTGATTCATGCAACTTAGAAAATAAGACATATTTTCATGTTGTTTGCCACATTTATTAAGGAGAAATGTGTTTAATTGACTGGCTCAGAACCTGCCCTCTCATCAACCAGGCAGCAACTCAGCCTTCAAATTCTTCTCAATCTTTCCTGGGTCTGGGTCAAAAACTCTGAACGCTTCAAGCAAAAAATGAAACCAGGACTGACTGAGCACTTCTTGTAGAGCTTTTATTTTATTTTAGTTTAGTTTAGTTTTGCCCCAGTCTTGCTTCAGAGCCCTTCCCCCTACCATCTTGTTTCCATAATCCTGAGGCTCAGGCAATTAGAATAAAATATCCTTATAGTCTCTAGATGTTTACTAGACCAGCTGGTAATGAGCTAGGCAGGATCATCTCTATTACATAAAGGAAAAGAACAAAGAATTAAGAATATGGAAGACATTCAAATGTCTTAATTAGTGCTTCCATCTGTAAAAAAGTTTCTTCATCGCTAGGAGCCACTCCCATAGGCCTATCTTGGGAAGGCCAGGGTCCCCAGAGTTCCACCTTAGACAGCAGCAGTGACATTAAAGCCCAACTTTGGTTCCCAGCTAGTCAGGCTACATAGATGCAGGTCCTTTCATGGAAATCCTGGGACCCTGAAGCAGCAAGGGGTGACATGGTCCAGGGCTAGGTCTGAGCTCCACAAGGCCACTGGGGAGGGAAAGAGGACAGGCGAGGCCTAGGAGCGGATGTGGGCAATGATGAGGCAGGAGCTGTGGGCAGAACCAGAGACAGGAGACTGGGCTCCAGACAGCTCCCATGGTGGGGTAAGTGTTGGCCACACCCCTGGTCACACCAATGGCAGACGCTGCGCCTGCTAGGGAAGTTCCTCCAGCTCCAGACCTCTTCCTCACCCTTCCTGTAGGCCTATTTAGATTCCCTCATAGCCTCTGATGAAGCCTGAGCACCAGAGAACCCAAAGAACAAGTGTACCCCAGAGACTGCCCTTTACTTCAGGGCCACATCCTGGACCCCACCAGGCTGCCCCAGATCCAGGCAGCAGGGCTGGGCTTGTGGGTAGGGGGAGGGCATGATGGTCAGAGATGGTGCCAAACAGAGCTTCAGCGTCAAAGAGTCAGGCTGAGTGTATGCCCTAGCCCTGTCCCACCCTGTCTGGCCACCTGTGTCTCCCCCACCTCAGACAACTTCATAACAAGCACAGCTGAGCCCAGCCTGGTGCCAGGCTGAAGCACTCTGCTGCATTCTTGGTCTTGCCGAGGTCTTACCACAATCCTGTGGGGACTGAACTGTTATTAGCCCTAGTTTACAGACAACTTTAAGGCACAGGGGAGAGCAGCTATCTCAACAGCCAGGGGGTAGTAGAGCTGGGGTTGGAACCCTCATCTCCCTGAGTCCAGAAAGTTCTGAGCCCTGAAGCATGTTGCACACCCCATGCTGCTGCCTTCAGCCAGCAATGCTCCTCATCCTCCCAGGCTTGGCCCAGGCACCCTGGCCTTTGGGGAGATGCCTTGAACCCACATCTGTGCTTCCCTTCTCCCTCCTCCCACAATACCCTGCTTCACTGCCCCTAAGCCCTAGCATCCAGCATGGGCCTAAATCAGAGTACATGGTCAGTAAATACTGGCTGAACTCAGCTGAATGAAAGTTGGAAACTTAACAACAGATGACTCTTTCAAAAGCAAAGGAAAGAGAGAAGAAGAAAGTCAAGTTGACATGCCTTTGAGATCCAGTGTGTCTAATTTAACAGTTCAAGAAGTTTCAACTCTGGAAAAATAATTCTTTCCTATAAAGCATCCTGATCTAGTGTTGGACAGAGTCCTCTGAACTGAGTTCATCCAGTTCTCTGCTTTTGTGGTTCTTACGTCTTCAATCTTTGAAAGAAAATGTCAAATATATTGGACCCTTGGGGTCATTCACCAATCAAATTTCCAGAATACCTGAGCTTGAAATCTCCTAACTTCTATTGGACTCAATAAACTTGTGGAGCATCCACAGGAAGAATCAGACAATGGCCCTCGCCCTGAGGAACTCATGGGAGAGAAGAATAAAAAATTAGGTGATTCCCATGAGTTGTGGTAAATACTTCACCAAAAATATGTCTAAATTGATATATACCTCCTGTTGAGCCCTGGGGAAAAGATAATTAACTCACGGCTGGGGTTAGGGTGGGATGGTGAAAGGGAGGAGGTATTCTACAGAGGAGAAGGCATTAGACATGATCTTGAAGGAGAGTTTGTAAATTCAAAACAGACAGGATATTCCACACAGAGGGAACAGCATAAATAAGAGACAAAAGACATGAAATTATTGTGTTTCTCTCAATGGCTTTTTATTATCTTTTCTCTTTTCTCCTTTACTTATCAGGCTGACACTTTTTTCCTCCTTCTTGCAATTATTAATTTATGGAATGATTAGCCAGGCACAGTGGTGCATGCCTGTAATTCCAGCACTTGGGAGGCTGTGGCAGGAGGATCAGAAGTTCAAAGCCAGCCTCAGTAATGGTGAGGCACTTAGCAACTCAGTGAGACCCTGTCTCTAATAAAATACAAAAAAGGGCTGGGGATGTGGCCCAGTGGTCGAGTACCCCTGAGTTCAATCCCCACTACAAAAAAAAAAAAAAAAAAAAAAAAAAAAAAAAAATATATATATATATATATATATATATATATATATGGAATGATTGAATCATTGGCTCCACAGATATTTACAGATCTACTCTGTGCAGGATCCTGTTGAAGGCACCAAGGAACCAAAGCCCAGCACCTGCCCCTAAATCCAACACAAAGAGATGGCAGAGGGAGACCGAGGATTGCTGAGGAAGGGGAGCAGTGGGGTGTTATAGTTTGAGTAGGATTTAAGTGTGTCCCCCAATGGCCCATTGTTGGAAGCTTGGTCCCCAATGTGGCAGTGTTAAGATGGTGGAACTCTTAAAGGGAAGGGTCTAATGAAAGGGAATTAAGTGACAGAGTTGAGGAAAGCATCACCCTTCAAAGGGATTAATATAGGTATCATGGGACTGGATTAGTTCTGGAGAAAATAGGTTATTATAAGGGATCCCGACACCTCCCCCAAGTCCTCCTTCTCTACATAGCCAATTCCCTGTTTGTGTCTTTTCCATGTGCGATGCAGCCCAGGGGCTCTCACCATAGGATGCCTGCACCAGGCTGCTAAAGCCCTCTGGCATCCAGAATCATGAACCAAATAAACCTCTTTATAAGTTTTCCAGCCTTGGGTATTTTGTTACAGCAACTCAAAGCCAACTAAGGCAGGGAGGAGAAAGGCCTTGAAGACAAAGTCACCAGTGAAAGAAAATGGGGATGGGTGAATAAACACATTCCTAAACTCACTCACACTTACATACTCATGCCTCACAGACACACCCACACATATATTCATTCACATTTGCTGTGCTTCTGCCGTATACCTTAGAAATAAGCTATCCCCAGGGGCAGGGGCTGTAGCTCGCTGGTAGAGAGCTTGCCTAGCACAGGTGAGGCACTGGGTTCAATCCTTAGCACCACATAAAAAAAATAAATAAAATAAAGTCATAAAAACATATATATTTAAAAACATAAAAAACAAATAATCTATCCCAACATGATGGGAGTATATTTCATTAAAAACTGCTGGATCAGTTCTGCTTCTTCTCTTCGCCCTTCAAAACTGGAATGGTCCCAGCTCTGTTGTCACCAACTCCTAAGTACCTCCTTCCCCCTGGTTCTCTTTCTTGCCCATGGTAGTCTGGGCCGTGCCTTCATTCGTCTCCCTTCATTTGTCCCATCGTCCCATCCAAGTGCACCCCTGTGTCCTGCAGGATCTTTCTTTTTTAATTTACATATGTATGTGTGTATGTATGTATGTATGTATTTTCGCAATACTGAGGATGGAGCCCAGAGACTCATGCTAGACAAGCTCTCTACCCCTGAGCTACATCCCCAGACCTTTATTAAATTTTAATTTGAGACAGGCCTTGCTTAAGTTGCTGAGGCTGGCCTTGAACTTGCAATCCTCCTGCCTCAGCCTCCTGAGTACCTGGGATTAGTGGTGTACATTACCACACCTGGCCCTGCCAGGATCTTAACTCCACCACATAGGTTCTAGGAGGAGGCCTAAAGGGGTCAGAGGTTTGGAAAGTCACCAGAGATAGCAGAGGCAACGCTAAGATATATGGTTTGGTGCTTTTCTGATTCTCCTTGGGTTCTGGCCAGCCAAGCTTGGGTGGATGTCCCCTTCTATCCTCTTCCTAGACTCCTGAACTGCCATGGGCCCAGACTGACTGACTACTGGGCCATGTTTCTCTGGAGAGCCAAGGACTGAGACATCTAACATTGGCACCAGAAAGCAAGCAAAAGTCTAGATCTTGGTGCAAAGAAAGATTAACCAATCTGGGCCAGGCAGGAGTGAGAGCTCATAATTCCTTGTTCCCGTCCCTACCCCAGAGGAGTGAGCCTGAGATTGCTCTGAATAGGATGGCTGGACTGGGCCAGAGCCTCCTTTTCCTCTCCTCTTTGCCTGGCTGAGGTGTCTTCTGCTTGGGTTGATGGGAACCCAAAAGTGCCAGGGAAAGGACACACGAAGCCGACAGGCCTAGCAGCCTGAGCTAGGCTCTGGCAGAAGCTCTTTGGTTCCAGCCTTTGCCGGGATAGGAGCCCCAGTCAAGCTGGCATGAGCATCCCAGAGTTCTCCCCTGTGTGGCCCAAGGCAAAGTGAGAGACCACAGCTGGCCCTGGCAGGAGATTCAGGAGCAGGGAGCCAGATCTGGACCCCAGCTCAGGGCCCAATCCTTGGCTGAGGCCTGGCCCTGAGGTCTCTACCAAGGTTAGGGCCAACAGCTGAAGAAGTGACAGCAGCACACTTCCAGGTGGCCCAAGCCGGGTCAGAGTTTCTGGGACCCAGCTCAGATGCTGGTGGCCAGAAGAGGCTGGCTCCAAGCCTGCTTGAAGAAGTGAAGTTGTTTCAATTGCAATGGAAAAAACCAACACCCAAAGGAACAGGACACTCCGCCAGGTCTGCGATAACCAGCCTGTCCTCTGGGCTGGCCAGCTCCCAGCAATTAGAGGCTCAGGCAGAGCAGGCCTGGGACTCGGCTTCCATCATCACTTTATCCTCCCTCCCAGGATTCTGGCAACCTGACAGCCTTCCAACAGGGCCCTGCACCCAGAGGCTGGGAAAAACAAGCATTGGTGAGAGAAACAGCAGGAACCTGGCATCCAGTCTGACCACTGCTCCTTGGTTCCCAGTGACCTTCCCAAGTGATCTCTGTCCCAAGACTCAGTCCCCTCATCTGTAAAATGGGGACATTCCTCAACAAGGCTGGTGGAAGTATCAGATGCAAATGGAAATACAAGGAGACATGATTCCCACTTGCTAGTATGTGTGAGCACCTATAGTCCAAAAAAATCCAAAATCTGAAGTGCTCCAAAATCTGTATGACCTGAAAAGTGGAAAATCCCACACCTAACCTCAGGTGAGGGGTCACAATTAAAATGCAGGTGCACAAAAATATTGTATAAGACTACCTTTTGGTTGTGTGCATAAGGTGTATGTGCAACATAAATAAATTTTGAGTCTAGACTTGGGTCCCATCCCTAAGATATCTGATGTCTATGCAAATATTCCAAAATAAAAAAAAATGTGAAATTCAAAACACTTCTGGCCCCAAGTATTTCAGAGAAGGAATATTCAACCTGTATTAGAATTCACTGCAACCCCCAAAGCAATTTGTAGGTACAGCTCTGCAGCCTTGACCCAAGTATTACTGGGACCTTGAAACCAAAGGATCCTTGCCACCTGGAGTGGGCAGGTGGGTGGGCTTTAGGAAATCAGACAGGCTCCACTCCAGCCTCTGAGCCTCTCCACTTCTGGGCCTGCATTTTTTGTTTTTGTTTCTTAGTGGTTCTGAGGATAGAATCCAGAGCCTGTGCATTAATAGGCAAGTACTCTACCACTAAGCCATGTCCCAGCTCCCAGGCCCACCTTGGCAGTCCCTCTGCCCATAATGTCTTCCCTTCCCTGATGACCCACCAACCATGTGCCTCCCTCACCCACTTCCTGACCTATCTGTTCTTCCCATATTATTTTCTTCAGCACAGTCAGGAGACCTACAACTCCTAACTTGTCTATCATGTGTTGGGTGTTAGAGGGAAGGAATTGAGTTCACACTCCTCAGGGTGGACCTCCATCCCATCACAGCTCTGCCTTGTTCTGTTGATTCCCCTGTCCCCTTTTACCCCAAACTCCAGCCACAGACAACATTCAGATGTCTTTGCTATGCATCCTTGCATTTGGGATACCCATATGAAATTTGGAGCATACTTCTGGGGTGTCTCTTGCTCCCTTGCCTTGTGGAATAACTCTCCTCTGTTTCTGAGTTCTCCAGTCATCCCTGAGTGATGACCCAGCCCCACTGCAGTGTGTCTCTGAGATTTGCAACTTTACACTGTGTCAGAGCTCAGAGGTGTTCCCAGCAACCATCCCACAAAGGATGTCTCCCAAAAAAAGCCAGGGACAAAACAAACAAGGAGTAGCAATGTTGGGCATTGGAGAGACACTGGCCACGCTCTATCCTACTAGCAGTGTGCCCATCCCTACCTCCTGTCAGAGCCTCCAGGGTTTCTGCTCCCATGTGTCCATCACTTGGTTTTTAAGTGTTGGTCATTGTGTGGGACAGACAGAATCTGCATTCCCTGCTGGAGAGTAATGCCATGAGGGCAGAGTCCTGTTCTTCCATTGATCTACCACAATTGTATTCCAGCAGGACAATAGCACCTGAGACAGGCCCACACATTGTCCTCCTCCCTAGCGGCACTCACCCCCATCAAAGTCTGCAGCACACCTTTCTGCTGTCCCAGCAAGCCCCCAGGACCCACTTCTGGGGCTCCTGGCCTCTCTGACCTCAGAGACAAAGGTTGGACTCCCATTCTGGTCCTGCCAATCAATTCTACAGTCCCTTTGCGCTGAACTTCTTAGTGGGACAAGAAGTCTCCGAATTTCTGGACAAATTTAGAATACAAGCCCAAATAAATAAAGGACCCTGGGTTATGGTCACAGGTGTTGGCAAGTTTGCCTAAACATCTTACTGAGGTTCTCTTTCTACATGGCACCAGAGCAAGAGGCTGAGCCTTGGGCTCAGGTCTGGAGTACTGATGCTGGAGGGCTGGGAGGATATAAGTCAGCTCAGGAACTGGTCCATATTTAGACACAATGTGCTTCAAATCAACCCAAAGTCCAGTACAAACTATTCGCAGGCATCCCACCTACATTTCCCCATGCTCAGGTGAGAGCTGTTTGAGAGATCTCAGTTGAGCTCAATGAGGTAAAAAGATGGATTGCATGAATAGGAGGATGAGTAAGAACAGGGAGAAGTGAAACAGAGGTACATGAACAGGCAAAAGTAATATCACTGTGCAGATAGATCTGAAGTTCCAGAGGCCACTAAACAATGGACACACCTGCAACCAAATAGGGGTGCCCCTCACACAGCCCACAGTGTAGGCTGTGGGGCCCAGTGGCAGGCAAGCATGGAGATACCTTGAAAGCCCAGCTAAGGTGCCTGGCCTCCCCCTTAGACAAGGAGGTACCCTTGGGCCAATCTGAGCTGTAAGAGACCTGGCCTAGTGGTATACATTGTCAGTGTAATGAGAGACCCTTCTAACCCTCACACCAACTCCATGAGGACAATGTGTTATTGTCCCAGTTTACAGATGAGGAAACTGAGGCACAAAGGCTAAGCACATTACCCAATGACCCACAGTTGTTGAGTGATGGAACCAGGACTTTCCAGCTGCCCCAGCCCTCTGAATCCAGAGCCTGAGCCAAGATTGTCAAGGAAAGTGTGTCAAAACAGGAGAGAGGCCTCTGCATGCAAGGTCTTGAGGATCCAAGGGTCCCTATGAGAGAAGACAAGGGGTCCCTATAAGAGAGTAAAAAGAGAGAATGACATCTGGAAGTCAAGAGAAGACTTCAGGGTCTCTGGGTGAGGGTCCCTGAGTGAGCAGCCTGGGAACAGCAAGACCCACTGTGGTGGGGGACTTACCAACAGAAACCACTCTGAGAAGTTGCCAGCATTACTTCTCTCTGAAAATATGTACTGTCCTCCTCCTGTGAGGACTTGGCAGTGGGTTAAGGGTTGTTGACATTACTGGACTTACATAGCCCTGAGTCCCTGGGTCTCCCTGTGATGATGTCCCCAAGAGGTTTTTGGCTAGAGCTTTGGCCCCCCAATTCTCACTGGACATTGGAGGCCAACCTGTTGGTACTAGCAGGTGCATATCCTCCTAAAAGCATACATTAGTCCATTTTCTATTATTATAATGAAATACCTGAACCAGGTTTACTTTATAAATAAAATAGTTTATTTAGTTCACAGTTCTGGAGTTTCAAAATCTAAGATGTGGTGGCCTCTTGTGAGGGCCTAATGGCTGATGGTATCACAATTGCAGGAGTGCATGGAAAGAAGAGATCACATCTCAAAATGGAGAACCAGAAAAAATGGGTCCCACGATTCCTTCCAGGAGCACCCCCAATGACCTAAAGACCTCCCACTAGATCCCACCTCTCAAAGGTTTCATGCCACCTTTCAACACCACCTCACTGGGGACCAGAATTTCAACACATGTAACTTTGGTCACACACACACAAACCACCTACAAACCACAGCAAAGGAGTTCAGAGGTGGGCAGGAGATGGAGCAAAGAGAATCTGAGAGTAAAGAGAACCAGGATCTCAAGAGAAAATTGAGGGACACGTCCAGTTCAACTCCCAGGGGTCCTCAACATAGAGACAATCAAGTGTCATGTCAGGGCATGCCACTTCAATGTTTAAAGCCCTCTATGGAAAGGCCAATAAACCCACAAGGATATACCATCTCACACAATATAAACTGGTTAAAATTAAAAAGTCTAACTACACCAAGTGTTGGCAAGGACATGGAAGACAGGAACTCTGTACTGCTAGGGAAAGGGTCATTAGTGACAAGCTCTCTGGAAAACTGCTGAGAATGTTCTAAATAATGAAATATACACCTATTCTGTGAATGCTCATTTCTGCTCTTAGCTAGCAACCCAGGACAAATAAATGCATGTCCACAGAAAGACATGTATAAGAACATCTGATGCAGCTTTATTTGTAATGACACGAAACTAGAATCAATTCAACTGTCCATCAACAGCATAAATGATAAGATCATAAAATATGTCATAAAGTGAAACACTCCTCAACAATAGAAAGAATCTGTACGTACACACAAAAACATGGATGGATTTCAAAACCATTTTGCTGAATTAAGAAAGCCAGATACAATAGATAGCAGAGTTCTAGAACATACAAAACTAATCTATAGAGATAAAGCAGATCTGCTTTATCTCTATAGCTGTGGCCTGGGGCCAGAGGCTGGGGGCTGGGAGAGGAGGGATTGACTGAGAGAGGCAGAGGGAAATTTGGGGATGATAGAAGTGTTCTATGCCTTGATGGGACTTATGGTCAGTCACATGGCTGGCTATGTGTGTCTAAATCACCAACCTGTGTACTTTTTTAAATGGTATCTTTTATTGTATGTCGATTACATCTTGACAAAGACAATATTTTAGATAAGCTCTCCAAGGCTTTGCATCATAACTAAAATCTCAAGCCCTCTGTTAGAGTTTAGATGTGGTGTCCCCCAAAAGCTCACGTGTGAGCTGATGTA
Organism: Tamias sibiricus; assembly: GCA_025594165.1. Lineage (NCBI taxonomy): Eukaryota > Metazoa > Chordata > Mammalia > Rodentia > Sciuridae > Tamias > Tamias sibiricus. Next base: position 39,470,086 of record CM046662.1, on the reverse strand, counting down.
AGAAGGCTCAGAAGTGATTGGGCTGTAAGAATCTTAACCCACTCAATGATTTAATCCCCTGATAGGGATTTAGGGATTAACTGAGTAGTAACTAAAGTGGTGGGGTGTGGCTGAAGGAGGTAGGAATTAGGACGTGGCATATGTATATATATATGTGTGTGTGTGTGTATATGTATATATATGTGTGTATATGTATATATACATATACACACACACACCACATATATATGTATATATATATATATATATTTGTTTTTTAGGTGGGCACATATCTTTATTTTATTATTTTTTCAAATTTATTTTTTATTCTATGTTGTTAGAATTGACAGCAGAATGTATTAGATTTCATATTATACTTGTAGAGCACATTTTTACATATCTCTGGTTGTATGCAAAGTATATTTACACCATTCATGACTTCATACATGCACTTAGGGTAATGATATCCATCTCATTCTACCATCTTTTCTTTTTTCTTGACCCTTTTGCCCCCTCCCTTCCCCTCCCTCCCTATTGGCCATTCTAGTGTTCCTCTAATCCTCCTATGCTCCCCATCCCAAACCCGTTGTGAATCAGCCTCCTTATATCAGAGAAAACATTTGGCATTTGGCTTTTTGGGATTGGCTAACTTCACTTAGCATTATATTCTCTAACTCCATCCATTTACCTGCGAATGCCATGATTTTATTCTCTCTTATTGCTGAGTAATACTCCATTGTGTGTATATACCACATTTTCTTTATCCATTCATCTACTAAAGGGGATCTGGGTTGGTTCCACAGTTTAGCTATTGTGAACTGTGCTGCTATAAACATTGATGTGGCTGTGTCTCTGTAGTATGCTGTTTTTAAGACCTTTGGGTAAAGACCAAGGAGTGGGATAGCTGGGTCATAAGGTGGATCCAATCCAAGTTTTCCAAGGTATCTCCATACTGCTTTCCATATTGGAGAGTGGACTCTCTCTCTCTCTCTGCTTCTTGATCACCACGATGTGAGCTGCTTCCCTCTGCCACACACTCCCGCATGACATTCAGCCTCAACCTGAGCCCTGAGAAATGGAGCCTTCTTTGGCCTCAGGCCACTGAAACTGTGATCGATCAAGTAAACTTTTCCTCCTCTAGTGTTGTTCTGGTCCTATCCTTTAGTCACAGAAGTGGAAAAGCTGACTAAAACACCCTCCAATCTCCTGCCCACTCCCTTGCACCCTACTCCCCTGCCTAACTTTCCCACCTCAGGACTCTTTTGCCTTCCAGCTCATCCCACACTAGGCTCTGGCACCTGCAGGGACAATGTGCTTCCTGGGGGCATCAAGAGCCTGGCCCTGGGGCTGGGGTTGTGGCTCAGTGGTAGAGCACTCGCCTAGCATGAGCGTGGCTTGGGTTCGATCCTCAGCACCACGTAAAAATGAAGGCATTGTGTACAACTAAAGCAAATACATAAATATTAAAAAAAAAAAAAAGAGCCTGGCCTTTCTCATGGCTCCCTTTCAGAGCAGCTTCCCTCCTCCCTGCCAGCATAGTAGATAGACCACTTTAGTTCTCTTTAGAGCATCTCTGACACTCACTTTGTGTAAGCTGCCTATTGTGGCCAGCCACGGTGCCGCGGGAAAATTCTCGGAGGCAGAGTTAAGCTTTTACTACTTTTACTTCTACTTTCTTAGAGCTTAGAGAGGGAAAGAAAGATTTTTCTTCTTAGCTTAGAGTAGAGTAGCTTAGAGTAAAGAAAGATAGAGCTTAGCTTTTAGAGTTAGAAAGATAGAGCTTAGCTTAGAGAAAGATTAGAGCTTCTTTCTTCTCTCTTCTTTCTTCCTTCTTCTGTCTTCTGTCTTCTGTCTTCCTCAGGAGTCTCGGCCTAACTCTGACCAGTCATTACTTCTTCTATCTGGTTTCTCTTCTGTAACCGCTCTGCCTACGTTCTGGCCGCTCTGATTCTTCTGACCGACCGAGTGACTGCCCGGCTGACTGAATTCTCCGTTCTCCTAACTCGGACCGCTTTCACCCGGTTATATACCTTCAGGTTTGCGGGTGCCTACAGGTGCGTCACATACATATCAGGTGGAACCCATGGCTTCCAGCTAGCTACAACAGCCCTTCCTAATTAGGGCTCCTTCAACTTTGTCCACGTCCCACTTGACAGGTCAGCTCTGGGAAGCAGGGACTGCACACATCCTCACAGTGGACAGCCGCATCCTGTGCCTGACAGGACCAGGCAGGTCTGGGGCTTTTGGGCCACAGGAGAACCCAGAGGAAAAAGGAGGAGGTTAATAAGTCACTTTTATGGAAGCAGAAGTCCATCCAAGCAGTGACATCCTGGCTGTAGGGACAGGATAGCAAGCAGGGACAGGAAGCAATATCAAGTCATGCCCATCCACAGTGACCTTCCTGGGGTGGGAGGAGTGATGGTGGCCCCTCCTGCCACCTGTGATCCTGACTGCAGAACTGCCCCCCTCCATATGCAAGCTCACCATTATCTTCATCCTTCCTCCCAGCTGTCCAGCCTGACATGACTCAATTTCAAATGCATGCAAGCTTAGATGGCATTTCCCAGGAAGTGGTTCTGTGCTGACCATCAGAGGAGGCTGGCTCTGGAAGGAGGTGGGCCACCTCAGCTAGTCTTGGCCCCACTGTCCCTGACTTACAATCAGCAACCCACAGTGACAGCAGAGTTGATGGGGCTGAAGGACCTTGAACAAATGATTTACATTTGGATCTATATCCATTAAGCCATGGTTACAATTTCATCACATCAGAACAAGACAGGTAAGCTTGTGATATGAATCATTCGTGTTTCAACAGAGTTCAGTCACACACATGTCACATGGGATCAGGATTCATTTGTGGAGTAAATAAGGCAGCAACCCATAGCTCTGGATGCAAATCATCTGCTTCTGGACTATGGGTGCAGCTCCTCTTTCTAAACAGAATTCCTCCCTCCCCTGTCATGTCACTCACCCCAGTGGCTTCTCTGGGTCTCATTAGGAATGAGACTGCCCACCAGCTTGGAATTGTCCCCACTGTTCCCCTATAACTGGAGTAAGGTGCAAAGACTCTGATCAGAGGCAAGAAGCAGAAAAGAGCCCAGAACTTGTCAGCTCTGCCACCACAAGATCCCACCTGAAGGAAAAGTTCGCTGGAAGCTCAGCAATTGCTGGAGTAGGTAGTAACTTTGGACTTCCAGGAAGCCAGGTCAGTTCTGTGCTCAGCACCCCAAGGCTGAGGTACTCTGGCATTGGCTGCATACCCAGCATATACCCTCCCACTTCTAACCAGACCCCAAATTTTCCAGCTTTATGTTGGGTACCTATTGGAACTGATCAAACAGGACATCTCAGCTTCCTAGGGAGTTTCAGTGATAGGCACAAGACCCAAGTCAGGCAAATGAGATGTGACAAGAGGTTTTCTGAAATCTTTCAGAGAAGATGCTTCCCTGTACTATAGGAGTTTTGGTGGGTGGGGGGATAGGGTGGGGTAGGGAGTGTGGGAAGAATATGAGTGTAACTGCTCCTGGCAGCCACTCTGCTACCAAGAGGAAATTCAGTCTCAGAATGAAGCCAATCCTATTGGAGGTGAAAAGTGGAGAGAAAAAAAGGGCTGCATGGCCCTTGTAATACCACTGAGCTGCATAATCCTCTCCTAAAGTCCACACAATCCTTGAGGATTTTGATCATATAAATCAAAAAATTGTCTTCAGGCACAGCAGGATTCAGGAGCTCAAAACAACATCTCCAGTCCCTAAGCTGTCTCTAATTCCCTTTCTTATGGTGGCAATGTGGCCACCACTAGTTCCAGGCCTTCCTTTGTTTAAATTCAAGAAGAAAGAAAGCATTTCTTATTACACAAGTCCCAGGATTGAGTTCAGTTGAACCAACCTGATGGATGGTGAAGGGCAAAAATCACACTGGAGACAACCGTGCAGCCATGAGATTTATTCACCAGCCTTTATGGCTGGTCGGAGGTAGAAGAAGTATGGGGAGAGAGGAGTCAGGGAAAGGGGAGTGTGCAAGCTCTGAATGGAAGGTGGGTGCCTGGTTGTGCCGGCTGTGGTCTCTGGAGCTGTTGGCTGGGGCAGCTGCCGTCAGGCTGGAGACGGTGAGTCTGGAGCTGTCGCAGTGGTTGCCTCCTCTCAGCAGGGAGGAGCTGTTGTGTCTGAGCTCCAGGCATGCAGGAGCTTTAAGTAGGGATTTCTGGTGGGGGGTGTACCAGAGCGACCTTTAACACTATTGGCTCTTTTCCCAGGGAACAGAGCGAACTTTAAACTGATTGGCTCCTGCCTGGGGAAAGTGAAACCAGGTTGCTCCTCATGGAAATTTCCATGGGGGAGGTGGCCCCTCGGCCCAAGCCTATCTATCAGATGGGCCTACCATGAACTCATAGCTGTGGCCAGATCTGGCCCCTCCCTGCTGTTGTGGAGAGCAGGTGGAGCTCTACTGAGACCATACGGACTGAGAACAGAGGTGGGAGGAATGCAGGTCCCCAAAGGCATTTGAGAACTGTCCAGAGGAGAAGGGAACATGGTTGCAGAACACGCAAAGTCCACACACCCACCACAGTGCCCTTTCATCAGCCCCAGGAAGGCTCCCCATTCTGCTCTACACCCTGACCCGTCCACGTGGCCAGTAGCCTTTCTGCTACTGCACATCAGCCAGCCTCTCCCACAGCCAACCCAGAAACCACTTGCCACCCAGGAAGCACCACCTCTAAGACTGTCCCAGACCTTGCATCCCATCTCACGGGAGCTCTCTCAGGCCCCGTGCCCCTCCCCTGGCCTCCATATTAGTAATACTCACCCCACCATCCTCTGCAGCCTCCCCTCCTTCCTTGTTCAGCCTGGAACTAGGGACTGAGCAGTTAACCCCCTCAATTGCCAACAACCTGCACAATTCTGCTGCATCTCCAACCAAGCTAACAAAAACTCGATCCCAAATAAGTGGAAATGTGTCCTTTCTTAAATAAACAGGGAACTAAGGCTGCTGGAGAGTCCCCAACAAAAATCTAGAATCCTCAATGGCACCTGATCTCTCAGGGGCACTCCTGCCAAATCCCAAGCCTATATCATGAGTCCCTGTGTAAACCCAGCCCCTATACACCCCTCTCCACTGCCCCCTCCTCAGAGCCTCCCCATGGGCTTGTAGGGGAAGCTTCCTAATCCCCCAAACCCTGCTCATACACAGGAAGAGCATACCCCTGCCTGCCCAGGTAAGGGTTAATAAGATTAGCTGTCACTGAGATGCACCCACCCCCAGACGCCGGATGAAGATAGAAATGGTATTTATGATTTCTACCCAACGTTTCTGGAAAGGATTTAAGGTGCTTACGAGGATACACATATATAACAAGATTGCATAAATTAAATGTGGGAGCAAAAAAAGAACGAAAAACAAGGATGGAGACATAACGGGGAGCAAGGAAGGAGACTAACGTGAAAACAAAGACCATAATGAGCTCTATGCTTGCCATGGATGAGCTGCAGACGTATCCCAAAGCTTTCTGACAGTTAACCTGAAGAAAGAAAGCCAGTCTGCTGGAAGCTTCAGGCTCGGTCACATTAAAATGCATACACAATTACCAGGGAGACCTCCCAGCAGCGATAGGAGTGTCTCCCAAGGGACCAAAGGGCAAGGATGGGGGAGGAGGAGGGGATTTGATAGGCACTCCTCCTCGGAGTGTGGGTTTGGAAGCTGGAGTGGCAGGCAAGTGACAGGGACAGGGATGGTACTAAGCCACCCTACTGCCTGCACCAGGGCGGTGAAGGGACTATAGCTGGGCAGAAGCTGGCCTCCTATGCCAGGCTCCAGATGAGCTCCAGGAGCTCAGCCCTGCCTCTCCTCCTGCCTCCTCCCATGGAAGAGCACCCTGTTTCTGCTTGGTGGTCCCCTTCAGGACATCCCTGGACCCAACAAATCCCATCCCCTCATTCTTGGGCCTCCAACTCCTCACTTCCTCTTCTGTTTAGCCCATAAGCATTTACCAAGCACCTCAAGGTGCTTCCTGATGCTGTGAAGATTAGAGAGGAAAGAGAAATGTTTCAACAAAAGCTACCTGCAACCAATTCAGCCGTTTAAGAGGTGACACGGATTCAGGAGAGCCCAGCTGTCTCAAGAGGGTCCCTGGAGGACCAAGGGTGGTGGCATGGCTCAGGAGCACTGTGGAAGAAAGTTTCAAGGTTGCAGAGGTCAGAAAGATGGGTCAATGTGCACTAATAGGTGGCGAAGACCCCTCCAACATCTGAGAGAGGCTGTGGGAAAAGTGAGGGGTCTCCCAAAGTGAGGGGTCTCCCAGAAACAGCTGAAGGACCATGGGGTAGGTAGAAACCCAACTCTCTGCAGTGTCCCAGATGGGAGGGGAGGCAGGACCCAAGGCCACTCGAACTTCAAGGCAGAGTGACTTCATCTGTATCCCAGGCCCACAAGATTCTGGACAGTCCTGCCATACATGAACAATAGTACCTTTATAGCATCTTTTTAAAAAAATTTTTTAGTTGCTGATGGACCTTTTATTTACATATATGCAGTGCTAAGAATCAAACTCAGTGCCTCATGCATGCTAGGTAAGTGCTCCACCACTGAGCCACAATGCCAGCCCTATGGCTTTTTTTTTTTTTTTTTCTGATTACAAAAGTAATACACCCTCAATACAAAAAATAACAACTTTAAAATGCAAAGGGAAAGCATGAAAATTAGTCCCAATTCCACCGTGTATTGTGGTTAGGGCTGCTCTCATTTTTGTGCAAAACCTGCAAGACTTTTTTCATTAATACTTATCTATGTATTTTGCAAAGCTACCTAGAAAAACCTCTATGGCCAAAATCAAGATTTAAAAATACAAACCAGGGGGCTGGGGATGTGGCTCAGCGGTAGAGTGCTCGCCTAGCACGTGTGCGGCCCGGGTTCGATCCTCAGCACCACGTACAAATAAACCCATTGTGTACAGCTAAAGGAAATAAATAAATATTTAAAAAAAAATACAAACCAGGAAAAATGTTTGCAACTCATTTCACTGAAAATGAGCTAATTTCCTAATACACAATAGATTCTAGAAGTCATAGGATTACAATATGACACAATAGCATATAAGTTGGGGTGGAGGCAAATGGCATGGATGGTCTTTGCGTCATCCAAGAAGATGAGGGTATTGATTAAACTGCAGGCTTTGATGAGTCAAGGACATATGTAGTGATTTCTACAGTGACCCTTAGAAAAATTGGATGATTCCAGAATTCGATTCAGTGGTTACCTGTGGGAGAAGAAGATCTCAAGCCATGAGAAGGCACCTGCTCTGGGGTTGGGTTCTGCTTTTCTGGGTGAGTTTTAGTTCCTGATCTGCTTGCTGGTTACCTGAAGATTGAACTCATCAATATTCAGTTCACTGTACAAATTTGGTTTGTGCACTCCTCAGCCTGTGTGTTATGTGTTACAATTTTTACAAAAAAAAAGAATGTTAAAAGATTCTCAATCCATTCATAACAAGTAGAAAAATATTAACTATTTTTCAAAGATCAAAATTTTAAGAAGTCACTTTGTTGACAAGGGGGTGGAGAGATGGGCTCTCCACACATTCCTGATGGAGTATAAATTGACATATCCTCCATGGAGAAGCTTTGGTGATTTCAACCCAAATTCCCAGATCAAGAACTTTGTCCACTTCCAGAGTCTTATCCTACAAATATTGTCACAGATGTGCAAATTTACGTGTGCAAAAGCTTTTTCATTGCAGATGATAGGAAACAATCCAACATCTGTTGTTAAATACAGTCATCCCCTGGTATTGGTTTCAGGAACCAAAAGTCATGGTTGCTCAAGTTCATTATGTAAAATGATGTGATATCTACATATAACCTATGCACAACCTCCCATATACTTAAAACCATTTCTAGATTATGTGGTACCTAATGCATTGCAAGTGCTATATAAGTGGTTGTTATACTATATTATTTAGGGAATAATGACAAAGGAAAAAATCTGGGCAAGGGCATGTTCAGTGCAGACAGTGTTTTCTCAAAATACTTTCTGTCCAAGTTTAGTTGAATCCACAAGCATGAAGGCATAGACACAGAGGACTAACTGTATGGTACTTCTGTATAGTGAAATATTACACAGTCATAAAAAGGACACTCTTTGGCATGCAATTATAGACATGACACATTTCGTAAAAACAAGATGTAGAACAGTGTGTACAATGTGCTACCTTTTGTATGAAGATATCTGGGGAGTAGGTATTACCTGTATGTATTTGTTTAGATAATCACAAAATTTCTAAAATAGAACATCCCTGGAAGTCTACATTAGAAACTGATAACATTGGTTCTGCTGGGCTGGAAGGTGTGGTTAGAAACCATGTCTTTTTTCTATATACATTTTTGTCTTTTTTGAACTTTAAAACAGAAAGTAAAACACACAAAAATACAAGCCAAACTTGGTGGGATTGGGGAATCCACCTAGCCTCAGCCCAGCCAAACCCCTCCCTAAACATTTTTCAAGGAAGCTATAGGAAGGGAAGGGGACAGTGGCTAATTGGAGCAGTTCTTTTATTGTTACTTGGGTGTGTGCTCGGTTCCTCCCAGGGAGGGTGGAGTTGAGACTGAAGGTGGAGGCTCTGTCTGCCTCCTCCCTGGTTCCATCACTTTTCAGCCAACCCAAGGGACCCATTGCCAGCTCTCCAGAACAAGAGCAAGGCGAGGCAGGAAAGAGCAGAGCAGCTGAAAAACCGTCCCGAGGCAGGTCCTGGCTTAGTGCAAGCCTGCAGCCACTTGAGAGGAAAAAGAGGGAGGGAAAGTGCCCCCATCTAGGGACACTGAGAGAGGAGGACGCCCCAAGCCCAGTGACAAAACCCCATTGCTCCTGCTTCCCTAGGACGCTCCTCGCCACACATGCAGAGCTACGTTTATTTCTACAAAACTTGGCTCATTTTGTTCACGCTGTTTTATAGCCTCCTTTTCCCACTTCATAGCTTATCAGGAACATTTTCTCACATCAATAACTGCTCTTTTATTGCCTGATTTTTAATGACCAAAGTTTACTCAACCGATTCATTGTGAAATGCTGAGATTTTTCATGGTCATAAACAAGGCTTGGATGGTAATCAGTACAGCTCAATTTTTGTGCCCAGTCTTAGTTGTATCCATAAAATGAGATCCTAGACCCTTCTGGTTTAGGCATATACACATTTTGTAGCTTTTTATGCATATTGCCAGGTTTACTTTAAAAGTGTTTGACCCAGTTTATACTGAGGAATGGGTCAATCTTCCAACTCCCTTCTAAACCTAGATGCCCATGTGGTTTCATCTTTACCTACTTCATATTGGGTAGGGGGGAATGTCTCATTATTGCTTTAATTTGCCTCTCTCTCTCTCTCTCTTTCTCTCTCTCTCTCTCAATACTAAAAATCAAAACCAGGGTGCTTTACCACCAAGCTACATCTTCAACCCTTTTTTTCATTTTGAGACAGGGTCTTGCTAAGTTGCCCAGACTGGCCTCAAACTTGTGATCCTCCTGCCTCAACCTCCAGACTCACTGTACAGGTGTGCATGTGCCACAATGACCAGAAATTAGCATCCTTTGATGACTATGTGCCTTAATCCTTTTTCATGTGATAATTTCCTCATTTTCATTTCTAACACAAATCATCTACTTGTATACTCATACAGAACCAACATCTTGCTCCCCATCTTTGTTCAGACCTGACATCCCTCCCTCCATATACACCCACAGCTATCAAAATTCTACCCATCCTTCAATATCAAGGTCAAGATCAAATATCCCACACTGGAATTCCCTCCAGGTGATCACTCCTGACTTCCCACAGCTCTTAGCTTGAAGCGTTTGCTGTTTGGGTCCAAATTCAAGGATCATGTTTCCATGCCTACATATCCACTATTTGCACCAGAGGTTCACTGTATTCCTCAGCCTCAAGACTCAGCCACTGCCCCCGACCTGAGGACCCCCAGGTCAACAACATTTACTGGGCACCTGCTATCCATTTAGGACTCCATTGCTACCCCAAAACCATTAGAATCATGAGCACCAAGTACAGTCATTTTCTGACAGGCAGCTGCTTTTAGCTTGAAGCACTCTGACCCCAAACCCAGGCTTGCTCCTCTTGATGCTGTGAGCCGTCATAGGGAAATGAAGTTTCAGAGACCTATGGCATCTTCCCCCAGGTGGCAAAAGAGAAAGCAGAACTCTGGTTTCCCAGCTGAGATTCTTCTCTGTTTGAAGCTGAGCCTGATTGGGGAGGAGGGTGAAGCCCCCTGGAGATGACAGATGTGGAAGAAGGGAGACAATGGGAAGGGAGCCTTAAGTGAACATTAATGTTAGATTTTTTCTTTCTTTCTTTTTTTTTTTTTTTTTTTTTTTGGTACAGGGGATTGAACTCGGGTCACTCAACCACTGGACCACATCCCCAGCCCTTTTTTGTATTTTATTTAGAGACAGGGTCTCACTGAGTTGCTAAGTGCCTCGCCATTGCTGAGGCTGTCTTTGAACTCACGATCCTCCTGCCTCAGCCTCCCAAGTGCTGGGATTACAAGCGTGCACCACTGTGCCCGGCTAATGTTAGATTTTTAAGAGTGAATTTCAGTATTGTTTGACCTCATACAGCAACGTCCAGCACTGGCAACCTCAAGTGGTGTTCTATGGTCACTTTCGTATTTTGACAATTTTTACCCACATGAGGAATTAAGAGTATAATCCCCAAAGAGGGCGATGGACACCCCTGAAGTACCCAGAGACCTGAAGGCTGAGAGTCTTCTGGCAGGTGACGGCTGGGGAGGAGTCTTTCTTAAAGGGGCTGGGGAAAGTAGGGGTGCTGATGGGGTAAACTGAGGCCACAAGAGGCAAGGATGCCCAGCCTTGGAGTTTGAACTTCATCCTGAAAGCCACAGGATACCTTGAGGAGTGTTAGTCAAAAAAATGACACTATAACCTATTTGCATTCTAGGGCTGAGACGAGAGCCACCTTTCTCTGGAGATACAGGTGCCACCATAAATGAGAGGCAGGCATAGTTGGCCCAGCTGCCCCAGCCCTGCCCACAGGGAGAGGCAGAATGAGTTTAGGGGTTGCCTTGAGCCCCTTCTCAGTCTAGACATAGTAAAGTACAAGACATGCCCTCTGGAAGGTCCCCCAGGGTAGTGGCACTCTGGGAGGCATTTTCCAGCCTAGAGAGCCCCCAAGATGTTGGAAGCATCTGGCCCTGCTGGCCACCAACACCCAAGCCCAGCCCTAGCTGGGGACACTCCTGGTGTCAGCATCAAAAAGGCAACTCTGCAGTCGGGGTGACCTTGGCTCCCAGCACTGAAGGAGATGACAAATTTCTTTTCTTCTTGCTGAAAACATAATCCATCCTTTCATGGGCCTCTGGGGATTGGCAGCACAGCACATGCATTATGGAAGCTTTTGCCTGTGCTCATTTCGGTTGTCTACGGCGCTGGCTCAGCTCCCACTCTTCCTTTAAGCCCTTCGGAGACTATGAGAGCATTTCAGCGCCAAGGGGCAGATTCGGGGATGTTCCTGAAAAACATTATATTTCTCTATCAACTGCAAGCTGACCTGGTTTCTGGGCTCTAATTTCTTAATTCAGGCAAGAATAAGTTCCTATTATATTCCAGGCACTGGACCCAGGGTAACTAGCATGGACCTGTCCCCATGGGATCCAGCCACAGTTGTGCTGCATGCATGGGGGATCCAGGGTTTCCCAGCCCTGACCTGTGGGTAGAGAAGATCTTCCCAGAGAACTGAGGATCTGTGGTCAGGCATGGCCAGGGAGGAAACCTCTTTGAGGATGGACTGGAAAAGGCACTGATGGGGGTGCTGGTGAGGTCAACTGAGGCCAGGTCACAATAGGCAAGGATGCCAAGGTTTTGAGTTTGAATTTCATCCTGAAAGCCACAGGAGACCTTGAGGAGTGTTGTTCAGAGAAGTGACACCAACAGATTGGCATTTCAGGAAGATATGTAGACAATCTCCAGACTCTCACAGGAAGGAACATTAGAGCAATTCAGGAAGGAGGAGAAAGGGACCCATCTGGGGAAGTGCCAGGTAGATGAAGAAATTCACATACAAGATGTTTTGTGGGACTTATTTATTTTTGTTTTTGTTGTTGTTTGTTTGTTTGTTTTCTATTGGTTTTGTCCTGGAAATTGAATCCAGGGGCCTTGTACATGCTAAGCACATGCTCAACCACTGAGCTACACCCTAACCCCTACAAGATGCTCTTAAGAGATGGAATTAAGTAAAATGAGCAGTAAGTGGGAGGACCAGTAGAAGGCAAGTGGTGGTGGCCACCCTCCTGTGAGCACTGGAGGAGGAGGGGCTGCTGGGGGGGCTGAGAGCCACAGAAAAGCAGCAGGTGGGGGTGAAAGGAAGGGGACTCAATGTGGGGCACATTAAGTTTTAGGCACTTGTGGAATGTGGAGATGTCCAACAAGCAAGATGGGATTGGTCAAGCAGAGAATACACCTCAGGCCTGCTGGGTGGTGGTACCTAGCTGGCAAGTGGACCTTCCCACTGTGGGAGAGACAGTTGTCTAACACTCACATGAATAAGGGACTGTGGCCTTTGAAACAAGGGCTTTTAGGCTGAGGCCTGCTTGGAGGGAGGTTGGAGATGAGGACCTGGAAGCAGGAAAATGGTACAGAGGGCTCTAGGAGAGGCTGCTGGTGTATCCACAGCACCCAGAGAGGCAGGGTGAGGACAAGGACAGGAGAGAGGAGGACTAGAGATGGTGGCTGACTTACATCTTTGTTTGTTGGGGTAGGATCCTGTTATGTTGCCCAGGCTCGTCTCTAATTCCTGGGCTCAAGCCATCCTTCCACCTCAGCCTCCCCAGTAGCTGGGACTAAAGGTATGCACCACTGCACATGACTGTGTTACATCTTTTGTGGCAGATGTGGGCATCCAAGAACATTATTATTCCTCCTCCTTATTCAAGCCTGAATACATTAATGTAAACCTGCCAAATAAAGGCAACCTCCACCATTGGATGTTCATCTGGAGGAGGTAGGGCAGGGAAAGACAGTAAAGGGCAAGAAGGAAAGTGGGAATTATATGCCTAATTAGTCTGCAGTTTGCAAATGCCAGTTTTGAAAAATACAGTCATCCCTCAGTGTCCATAGGTGCCCAAAACCAAGGATGCTCGGGTCTTGTATAAAATTGAGTAGTATTTGTTTATAATCTACATACATCCTCCCATACATTTTAAATCATCTCTAGCTTACTTATATGCTGAATACAATGCAATTGCTAAATAACTACTTTTTATAGTGTATCATTAGGGAATAATGACAAGAAAAGAAGTCTGTGCATGTTCAGAGCAGATACAATCATGGTAGGCCTAAATCCATACTGCACAAATGAAATATGAGGCAAACTCTACTCTAACTACAAGTGTTGGGAGAGACTGAGGATTTGGAATGACAGGAGGATAAAGCAAGGTATGCCTACATGTCATTTCACTCATATGGATTCAGTGTTGTGTTCAGCACGCAGGAAATTCTGGGTCTGCTTATGGGAAAGTTTTGGAAATATTGTTCGAATGCTTTCTACCTGCAGGTGGTTGAATGCATGGATGAAGAATTCATGGATACAGAGAGCCAACTGTGTCCAAAATACTGAAGAGACACAGTGAAAGAAAACCACCCTATCAGATATAAAAATACTTTAAAACCTCAATATCAAAACTGTGCAGTACTGTGCAGACACAATCTTGCCAGACCAATAGAGCAGAAGTGATCCCAAATACATTACAGGAAGCTAATCAATGTGAAGGCAGAACCTCATAAATTTGTTAATAAATGACATTGGGATAAATTGGTAGCCTTCAGGAAAAAGATTTCGTTAGATCCATACCTCACACAACATCAAGATTTTTTTTTCATTTTTATTAGTTGTAGGTGGACACAATACCTTTATTTTATTTATGTGGTACTGAGGATTGATCCCAGGGTCTCACACATGTGAGACGAGTGCTCTACTGCTGTGCCATAGCCCGAGCCCAACATCAAGATAATTTTTAATTGGATCAAAAATTTAAATGTGTAAATGAAACTATCAAAGTATGGAAAGAAAACACAGATGGATTATCTTATAAGCTTGAAGCAAAGAAGACGTTTCAATCTATGACTCAAAATCTAGTAAACATAAAAGATTGATAAACTACACCAAAATAAAAAATAAAAACCAACTTCTGCAGGGCAAAAGTCACTGTAAACAAAGTCAAAAGATCCATTGAGGAAAAATATTTGCAATTCAAATCACTGTCAGAGGATAAATCCTTAACACACAAAAAGCTCTTATAAACTAATAAGAAAAAGATTAATAATTCAATAGGAAAATATGAGAAAGGACATGAACACATACTGATATACAAATGGCTCTCAGACATACACAAAGGTATCTAACTCCCTCATCATAAGAGGAATGATGATTGGCCCTGCAATGACTCCTCACTATTAGCTTGCAAAAAAGTAAATTTAAGAGTACCCTTTCTCAGTGAAATTACGTGGGAAGTGGTATCACCCTAATGAAAGGCAACTGGGTAATAATTATCAAAACTGTACCTGTTTTAACTTTTCCTTAAATCTTTTTTAAAAAATTGACAGACAACCCTGTTTATTATCATATGTAACACGATGTTTTGAAGTACATATACACTGTAGAGTGGTTAGATCTCACCAATTAACAAGTACATTACCTCACACCATTATTATCTTTGTGGCGAAAGCACTGAAGATCCCCTGTCTTTGCATTTTGCAAGAATACAATATATTGTTAACTACAATCACCTTGTGTCACAATAGAGCTCTTGAATTTATTCCTCCTACCTAACTGTAATTATGTGTCCTTTGTCCCTGCTTCTCTCATCCCCCACTACCCTTCCCAGCCTCTGTTAACCACCTAAAATGGAGTAGAATCTCTCTACTTCCATAGATAACTTTTTTTAAATATTTATTTATTTACTTTAGTTGAACACAATGTAATGCATTTATGTTTACATGGTACTGAGGATCGAACCCAGGCTCTGCCACTGAGCCACAACCCCAGCCCAAGATAACTTCTTTAAATTCCACGTATGAGTGAGATCATGCAGTATTGGCCTTCTTGTGACTGGTTTATTTCACTTTACATAATGTCCTTCAGCTTCATCCTTATCACAAATGACAGGACTTCATTCTTGTTTGGCAGCATGGTATTCCATTGTGTATATGCGCCACGTTTTATTTATCCACTCATTGGATAATGGACACATTCCATATCTTGGCTATTGCGAATAGTGCTGCAATGAACATAGGGGCACAGATATGATTTCTACATACCAGTTCATTTCCTTTGAACATATACCCAGTAGTAGGATTGCCAGATCACATGGTAGTGTTATTTTTAATTTTGGTAGGAACCCTCCACACTATTTCCCCTAATGGCTGTACTAACTTACATTTCCATGCATTCACCCTTTGACCCAGCAGTTTCACTTTGGTAAATGTATCATTTACATCTTCCTAAATGTATGAGAACAATAGATTGGACTTGTTTTTAAAAAGAGAAAAGAAATGACGGGCACGGTGGTGCAAGCCTGTAATCCCAGCACTTTGGGAGGCTGAGGCAAGAGGATCGCAAGTTCAAAGCCAGCCTCAGCAATGGCGAGGCACTTAGCAACTCAGTGAGACCCTGTCTCTAAATAAAATACAAAAAAGGGCTGGGGATGTGACCCAGTAGTCGAGTATCCCTGAGTTCAATCCCCGGTACCACAAAAAAAAAAAAAAAAAAAAGAAAGAAAGAAAGAAAAGTGTACATCACAGCAACATGGAAACATGCTATCTTCCCATTTTCATGTTTGGATTCACCTTCCTCCTGCTCAGAGGCCCCTGGAGAATTGTATGACAGTGACAATGTTTGCTTTGCACTCTTTTTTGGATTGGATCCAGCCAGTAGAGATGGGGCAGAGGGATTTATTTCCTCCCTGTAGAGTCCCCTTGACTGGATACACCTTTGACCAAAGGTCACAATTCTTGCTTGGCAGCCCGGTTCACCCATATCCCCCTCCAGGCCTGTGGCAATAAGAATGAGAGTCACTCCTTGTGACTTCCCTATGTCCTACCATACCCCATAAAGACTTCCTTTAGCAAACGTTCCTCAAATTGCCCAATTTGAACATGCCATCTGTTTTCTGCCAGGCCCCTTACTGATGCAGCAGCTATTTATAAAAAGGACGAGGATGCACTCTAGGTATCAATCTGGAAAGATTTCCAGGGTACCTTGTTAAGTAAGAGTATATAGTGTTACACTTTATGTGAGAAAGGTGGAGGGAGAGGGAGGATATATAGCTGCATCTGCTTGTATTTGAATAAAGAAACACCAGAAAGATTCACAGGAGGCTGGTAAAGGTAGTTGTCAGTCAAGGAGTGTGGAACGGATGGGGTGAGGAAAAAGGGCATGCAGGACTTTTCTCTCTGTGTATTTGATTTGCATCTGTCTCCTTCCCCCTGATGAGCTTTATGGAACTCTAAGGGAACAACTGGATGGAGCACTGGGCCTGCTGTGGGCATCAGTCTTTCCCAGGCACTTGACCACATGTGATGCTAGGTATTATGATCTGCATATTTGTGTCCCCCCACACACACACACACACACAAATTCATATGTTGTAATGTAGCCCACATTGTGATAGTTCTGGGAGGTAGGACCTGTGAGAGATGATTAGGTCCCTTATAAAAGGGACCAAAGGGAATTCCTTCAGCCTTTCTGCTATGCAAGGACATAGTTAGAAAGCACAATTTATGAGCCAGAAAATGGGCCCTTACCAGACATTAAACCTGCTGGTACTTTGATCTTGGACTTCATAGCCTCCAGAACTGTGAGCAATGAAGGTATGTTGTTTACAAGCCACCAGTTTATGGTGTTTTATTATAGCAGCAGAACAGACTAAAACACTGGGTCTCTCCTAAGTCAGAAGTCCCATGCCTTGGGCTTAGGGAAGTTAGCATTGCTCTCAAGAGAGGCAGAAAAGATTCAACTCACACATTTCCAAGGAGAACCAAAGCAGGGAAACAAGAGTTGCCTGATTCCACTTCCCAGGAGTATAGACATTCCCATAAACTTTCATTCACTGAATCATCTAATAGCAATTTGTTTCAAGGAAAATCAAAATTGGTTTCAGTCCACGAGCGCCTCTTTAGGGAGCCTGAGAGGGAAGAAGTTTAAGGAAATCTCACAGTTGCCTCTGGACTCCCTAAAGCAGGCTCCACATACCTTTTCCACTCTTCTTTCCTGCTTCTGAGACACTGTGTGGATCCCAGACCCTTGGATCTGACTTCAAAGTCCAACAGGGTTCAAGAGTAGAAAGTCTCCTCTTGAGAGACCCTGCATTTAATTTGACAGGCAACCCCCTACACTAGATTTCAAATCTGCCCTGGTACTTCGCCAGGACATGACTGAGGAGAGGGGCCACCTCTGGAAAATTGAGTGTTCTAATCCCAAGTTCCCAGGGCTGCCATGAGATATTGGAAGGTAAGCCATTTCATACAGCACCTGGCACATATAACAAATGTTCATCGTGGAGACAATAAGATGCCAGGAGGAATAAGAGGCAAAGCCAACCTGAAGGAGACCTGGATTTTCCTGTCACCTGTATCCTGCCCACTCCTTCCCCACTCCCCCAGAACCTGCCAAAATGTTGGACATGTACTTTTGGTCCCAGCCTGGCTTGGGTGTTTTATCTGCAGTTTGCTTTGGTTTTAGTTAGCTGCAATCAACTACGGTCCTAGAGTCTTAAATGGAAAATTCCAGAAATAAACAATTCATAAGGTTTTTTTTATTTGTTTTTTAGTTGTAGATGGACAATACCTTTATTTTATTTATTTATTTATATGTGGTGCCGAGGATGGAACCCAGTGCCTCATACATGCTAGGCCAGCACTCTACCACTGAGCTACAACCCCGACCCAAAGTTTTAAATCACATATAGCATGAGGAAATTTCATGCCACCCTGCTCCATCCCACACAGGATGTGAAGTAGCCCTTAGTCCAGAGTTTCTACACTGTATAAGCTACCCACACATTAGTTACTAAGTAGCCATCTGGGTTATCAAATAGATTGTTACAGTATCACAGCCCTTTTATTCAAGAAACCCTAGTGTTATGTCACAATGCCTACATCATTCATCCCACTCCATCTCCTCATGTAGGCATTTTATCATCTTACATCATCACAAGAAGAAGGATAGTACAGCACAATAAGGTATTTTGAAGGGCTGAGGGTGTAGTTCAGAGGTAGAAGACTTGCCTAGCATGCACAAAGCACTGAAAACAAATAAATATATTAAGAAAGAAAGATAATATTCACTTGACATTTTTTACTCTTTGGCAGTGCTGGAGATGGAATTCAGGGCTTTGAACATGCAGCTCAGACAGGTTTCTCTCGGCAGAGCTCAGAGAGAGTCTGACAGAAGGCAGAAAGAGTAGATTCTGTGAACTGAGAGGGGCAAGAAGGCAGGTGAAAAGCTAAAACTGGGCTAACGAGGCAGACAGACAAGAGGCAGTAACTACAGTGAGGTAGGACCTTCCTGCCAAGTGAGGTGGACACACTTATGGAGTCACAGGCCAGTTACTTCCAAGGCACTTTTGGCAGTCCAAAGGCATCGTTCCTTGGAAGCATGTGGACACAACAGAGAGTTACTGCTCAAGTTTGGCCATGCCAGCCAGGGTACACACCAAACTCACAGCTCATGCTGGCAGAGTGGAGGCTGTGTACTGAGGCTGGGCTGTGCCAACCACCCTCAGGGAAAAAAGAGAGTCACAGTCTTTTATATTGTAGTCTCAAAACATTAACACTAAAGCTACAGTGATTCTTTAGTAGCCCACACCTAACAGCTCCCTCTGCAGAGATACCTGCTCTGCCATCAGTGTGTGGTGTGTCCTTGAGACATTGTCTACACGTTCACACATATACACAAGCACCACATATCAACATTTCCATCAGCAATGGATTATGTATAGAACAGTGGTCCATATAATTCTAATGGAGCTGCAAAATCCTTATTGTCTAGTGGCATCATAGTCATCATAATCTCAAAGCTCAAAGTGATACTCAGGTGTTTATAATGATGCTGGCATAAACTCACCTGCACTGCCAGTCATATAAAAGTACAGTACAAATGGGGTACAGTGGCATTCACCTATAATCTCAGCAATTTGGGAGGCTGAGGTAGGAGGATTGCAAGTTCAAAGCCAGCCTCAGCAACTTAGTTGTGAGGCTCTAAATAACTTGGTTGAGACTCTGTCTCAAAATAAAAAATAAAAACTGGCTGGGGATGTGGCCCAGTGATGTAGTGCCCCTGGGTTCAATCCCCAATGCAAAAAAATTTTTAAAAAAGACAGCACGTATCATTATGTATAGTATATAATTCTTGATAGAGTAAGCAACTCTGTTGTTGGTTTATGTATTTACTATACTATGCTTTAATTAGTATTTAATCAGTACTCTTTCTACTTATTAGCAAGAAAGCTTACTATAAAACAATACACCATGCTTTGTTGGCAGCAGCCTTGCAATTGTGACGCATAATTTTCTCCTGCGCTTGATTCAGTCCCATGGTGTTTTGTTCATCATGGTCCTGGAACAACAGGCAGGTGTATAGTAGGCTAGACCATCTAGGTTTGTGCAGATGCACTCTATGATGTTTGCACAATGATGAAATCTGACAGGCCTTTCTTAGAATGTGGCCCTGTTAAGTGATGAGAGATCATACAGGAAAGATAACTGTGACAGCAGGGCATGGTTGCACACACTTGTAATCCCAGCTACTCCGGAGGCTGAGCCAGTAGGATCACAAGTTCAAGCCCAGCCTGGGAAATGTAGTGAGACCCACTCTGAGCCACTGTGTCCCATCCCTCTCTCTAGAGTCCTGCCCCCCAACTTTAGGTCTGAGTTTAGGGAATGAAGAGGAAGATAAATAGCTAATAGTAATATGTTTTTGTAAACCTATAAAAGTAACAATTAAATTTCAATATGAGACCATTGTCTCTTTTCCTTCTGTCACTCAGGGACAGGCTAAGGGTCTGTTGAGTTGGAAATAAATTGAGTTTGAGTTTAGTGGTATTGAAACAAAGAGGGGGCTGAGGATGCAGCTCAGGGCTAAAGCACACCTGCATGCAATCCCCCATACCATAATAATAATACTGTGACAAAGAGCCTTATCCATGTATTCACACATAAATACAGATATCTAGTGAACACCTACTATGTGCTGGGCATATGACCCTGCACACACAGAGAAATAGATGGCTGCCTTGGTGAGCAGGAGCAGTTTTAATTTTCATAAACATCCCTATTTCCCCCACAAAGTGCCTCTACTAGTTTACTAGAGCTGCCATAAAAAAGTACCACAGACTAGGGTAGGGGGCTTAACCCACAAAAATTTATTTCCTCACAGTTCTGGAGGCTGAAAGTCTATGATCAGGGTATCAGGAGGGCTGGTTCCTCCTCAAGCCTCTCTCCTTGCCTTGCAAATGGCCATCTTTTCTCTATGTAGGTTTGTGCCATAGTCTCCTCTTCTTAAAAGGACACCAATCATGTTGGATTAGGGTTCACCCATACCACTCATTTTGCTTTAGTCACCTCTTTAAAGACCTTATCTCCTAATACAGTCACACTCTGAGCTGCTGGGGGTTAGGACTTCAAGGTAAATTTGGAGGGAAAACAGTTCAGTGCCTCTGTTCATTTATGTCCTGCACCAGTTAAGAATCAGTTTGGCAAAGAATAGCAGGACCTAAAATCAAACAAGGAAGAAGCATGTGCCTTTCTCACATTAAAGCCCAGAAGTGATCAGGGTGAAGTTGCCAAGTAGTTCTATTGCCCCAAAGTCTCCAGAAACCTTATTGGTGGTTCCATCACACCTGCTCTCTATTCCCTAGGTAACCTGAATGATGCTGTGGTTCCAACCATCACAACCGCATTTCTGGCATTAGGAAGATGTATAGTAGGCTAGACCATCTAGGTTTGTGCAGATACACTCTATGATGTCAAAGAAGAGATATTTATTAAGGAAGATTCCAAAAATTCCCCTCCACACTTACTGTATGTCATTGACCTGAATCTAATCATATGGCCACACTTAGTTGCAAAGATACTATGAAGTGAAACCTTTATTCTGGGAGGTCGTGCATCCACTGAAAATGTGGGATCCAATTATGACTGAAGAAAGTGATATGGGCAATGGGGGCATGTTTGAGTTGCTCTTATATGTTTGCCAACAATTATTCCTTTACCACTCATGTTAACCTAAATGCTATCTCACTGTGCTAATTTGCAATTCCCCAGTCATTAGTGACGCTAGCCATTATTTCATTTTTGTTGTTTATTTATAGTTTCCCATCTTATAATATCCTGTATTTTTCTCTCTTGAAATTACCAGTTTTTCTTTTGGGTTGGTTGTTCTTTTTTTTTTTTTTTTTATAATAGTAGCATGTATTACAATTCATCATGCACATATAGAGTATCTTTTTACATATTACTGTATACAAAATATATTCGCAGCCGGGTGCGGTGGCGCACGCCTGTAATCCCAGTACTTGGGAGGCTGAGGCAGGAGGATCGCGAGTTCAAAGCCAGCCTCAGCAATGGTGAGGCACTTAGCAACTCAGTGAGACCCTGCCTCTAATAAAATACAAAAAAGGGCTGGGGATGTGGCCCAGTGGTCGAGTGCCCCTGAGTTCAATCCCTGGTACCAAAAAAAAAAAAAAAAAAAAAAAAAAAAAATATATATATATATATATATATATATATATATTCGCACCATTCGCACCATTCACATCTTCAAACATGCATTTAGGATAACGATATCCATATTATTCATGCACCTTTTCTTTTTTTTTCCCCTCCATCCCCCCTTGCTCCCTCCCTTCCCTTTGACCATTCTAGTGTTCCTTTAATCCTCCTATATACCCCCATCCAATAACACTGTGAACTAGCCTCCTTATATCAAAGAAAACATTCGGTATTTGGATTTTTGAGATTGACTAATTTCACTTAGCAATATATTCTCCAACTACATCCATTTACCTGCAAGTGCCATTATTTTATTCTCTCTTATTGCTGAGTAAAATTCCATTTTGTATATATACCACATTTTCTTTATCCACTCATCTACCGAGGTACATCTAGGTTGGTTCCACAACCTAGCTATTGTGAATTGTGCTGCTATAAACATTGAAGTGGCTGTGTCAATGTAATATGCTGTTTTAAGTCCTTTGGGAATAGACCCAGGAGTGGGATAGCTGGGTCATAGGGTGGTTCCATTCCCAGTTTTCCAAGAAATCTCCATACTGCTTTCCATAATGGTTACACTATTTTGCAGTCCCACCAGCAATGTATGAGTGTGCCTTTTTCCCCACATCCTCTCCAACATTTATTGTTGTTTGTGTTCTTGATAGCTGCCATTCTGACTGGAGTGAAATGAAATCTTAGAGTAGTTTTGATTTGCATTTCTCTAATTCCCAGCGATGTTGAGCATTTTTTCATGTATTTGTTGATTAATTGTGTATCTTCTTCTGAGAAGTGTCTTTTCAATTCCTTAGCCCATTTATTGATTGGGATATTTGTTTTTTTGGTGCTAAGTTTTTTGAGTTCTTTATATATTCTAGAAATTAGTGCTCTATCTGATGTGCATATATTAAATATTTGTTCCCAATTAAGTTGGCTCTCTATTCACCTCACTGATTGTTTCTTTTGCTGAGAAGCTTTTTAGTTTAAATCTATCCATTCGTTAATTCTTGATATTAATTCTTGTGCTACAGGATTCTTATTAAAGAACATTGGGGCCTAATCCAACATGTTGGAAATTGGAGCTTACTTTTTTTTCTATTAGGCGTATTGCCTCTGGTGTAATTCCTAAGTCTTTGATCCACTTTGAGTTGAATTTTGTGCATGGTGAGAGATAAGGGTTTAATTTCATTTTGTTGCATATGGATTTACAGTTTTCCCAGCACCATTTGTTGAAGAGGCTATTCTTTCTCCACTATACATTTTTGGCACCTTTGTCTAATATAAGATAGCTGAAATTATATGTATTAGTCTCTGTGTCCTCAATTCTGTACCATTGGTCTACCAGTCTGTTTTGGTGCCAATACCATGCTGTTTTTGTTACTGTTGCTCTATAGAATAATTTAAAGTCTGGTATGGTGATGTCCCCTGCTTCACTTTTCTTGCTCAGGATTGCTTTGGCTATTCTGGGTCTCTTATTTTTCCAGATGAATTTCATGACTGCTTTTTCTATTTCTTTGAGGAATGTCATTGGGATTTTGATTGGAATTGCATTAAATCTGTATAATGCTTTTGGTAGTATGGACATTTTGACAATATTAATTCTACCTATCCAAGAACAAGGTAGGTCTTTCCATCTTCTGAGTTCTTCTATAATTTCTTTCTTTTTTTTTTTTTTTTTTTTTTTTTTTTTTTGTGGTACCAGGGATTGAACTCAGGGGCACTCGTCCACTGGGTCACATCCCCAGCCCTTTTTTGTATTTTATTTAGAGACAGGGTCTCACTGAGTTGCTAAGTGCCTCACCATTGCTGAGGCTGGCTTTGAACTCGCGATCCTCCTGCCTCAGCCTCCCAAAGTGCTGGGATTACAGGCGTGCGCCACCGCGCCCGGCTTATAATTTCTTTCTTTAGTGTTCTACAGTTTTTGTTGTAGAGATCCTTCACCTCTTTCGTTAAGTTGATTCCCAGGTATTTTATTTTATTTTTTTATGCTATTGTAAATGGGTTATTTTTCATCACTTCCCTTTCAGAGGCTTTGTCGCTGATGTACAAAAATGCCTTTGACTTATGGGTATTGATTTTGTATCCTGCAACTTTGCAGAATTCATTTACTAGTTGTAAAAGTTTTCTGGTAGAGTTTTTTGGGTCTTCTAGGTATATTGTCATGTCATCAGCAAATAGTGCTAATTTGAGCTCTTCTTTTCCTATCTGGATCCCTTTAATTTCTTTCATCTGTCTAATTGCTCTGGCCAGAGTTTCAAGTACTATGTTAAATACCAGTGGTGAAAGGAGGCATCCCTTTCTTGTTCCAGTTTTTAGAGGGAATGCTGTCAATTTTTCTCCATTTAAGATAATGTTAGCTTGGGGCTTTGCATAAATAGCTTTTGTAATGTTGAGATATGTTCCTGATATTCCTAGTTTTTCTAGTGTTTTGAACATACAGGGGTGTTGTATTTTGTTAAGTGCTTTTTCTGTGTCTACTGAGATGATCGTATGGTTTTTATCATTAAGTCTATTGATGTGATGTATTATGTTTATTGATTTCCAAATGTTGAACCAGCCTTGCATCCCTGGAATAAACCCCACTTGATTGTGGTACACTATCTTTTTTATATGTTTTTTTATCCGATTTGCCAGAATTTTGTTGAGGATTTTTGCATCTATGTTCATTAAAGATATTGGCCTGAAGTTTTCTTTTTTGGCTGTGTCTTTGCCTGGTTTTGGAATTAATGTAATATTGGCCTCATAGAAAGTCCGGAAGGGCTCCCTCTTTTTCTATTTCTTAAAATAATTTGAAGAGCATTGGTATTAGTTCTTCTTTGAAGGTCTTGTAGAACTTGGCTGTAAACCGATCAGGTCCTGGACTTTTTCTTGTTGGTAGTTTTTTTGATGGTGCCTTCTATTTCTTCACTTGAAATTGATTTTTTTTAAATAGTGTATAGCCTCCGGTTCCAGTTTGGGCAATTCATACGACTCTAGAAATCTGTCAATGTTTTCAATATTTTCTATTTTATTAGAGTACAAGTTTTCAAAGTAATTTCTAATTATCTTCTGTATATCTGAGGTGTTTGTTGTGATATTTCCTTTTTCATCATGAATGTTAGTAATTTGAGTTTTTTCTCTTCTTCTTTTTGTTAGCATCGCTAAGGGTCTGTCAATTTTTTCAAAGAACCAACTTTTAGTTTTGTCAATTCTTTGAATTGTTTCTTTAGTCTCAATTTCATTAATTTCTGCTCTGATTTTAATTATTTCCTGTCTTCTACTGCTCTTAGTGTTGATCTGTTCTTCTTTTTCTAGTGCTTTGAGGCGTGATGTTAAGTCATTTATTTGTTGGGTTTTTTTTTTTTTTTCCTCTTAAGGAATGAACTCAGTGCAATGAATTTTCCTCTTACTACTGCCTTCATAGTGTCCCAGAGATTTCTATACGATGTATCTGTGTTCTCATTTACCTCTAGGAATTTTTTAATCTCCTCCTTGATGTCTTCTTCAACCCCTTGTTCATTCAGTAGCATGTTGTTTAGCTTCCAGCTGTTGGAGTAGTTTTTTTTATTTCTTGTTTTATCATTGATTTCCAATTTCATCCCATTATGGTCTGATAGAATGCAGGGTAGTATCTCTATTTTTTTATATTTGCTGAGAGTTGCCTTGTGACATAATATATGGTCAATTTTGGAGAAGGAGCCATGTGTTGCTGAGAAGAAAGTGTATTCGCTTACTGAGGGATGAAATATTCTATATATGTCCGTTAGGTCTAAATTATTAATTGTTTTAACAAGGCCTAAAGTTTCTTTATTTAGCTTTTGTTTGGATGATCTATCCATTGGTGAGAGAGGTGTGAATTGAAGTCCCCTAGGATAACTGTGTTGTGGTCTATTTTACTCTTGAACTTGAGAAGGGTTTTTTTGACGAATGTAGGTGCTCCATTATTTGGGGCATATAGATTTATAATTGTTATATCCTGTTGATGAATGGTTCCCTTAAGTAGTAAGAAATATCCATCTTTGTCCCTCTTGATTAGTTTTGGTTTGAAGTCTACCTTATTTGATATGAGAATGGAAACCCCTGCTGCTTCCACAGCTCATGTGAGTGATAAGACTTTTCCCAGCCTTTCACCTACAGTCTATTGATGTCTTTTTCTACAAGGTATGTTTCTTGGAGACAGCAAATTGTTGGGTCATTTCTTTTAATCCAGTCTAACAATCTGTGTCTTTTGAATGGTGAGTTTAGGCCATTAACATTCAGAGTTATTATTGAGATGTGATTCTTATTTCCATCCATTTTTATTTGTATTATGGTATTTTGCTTTATTTGGTTTCTCCTCTGGTTGGTATTTCCTTTAGTTTAACATCTCCCTTTGTTGATTTTCATTGTTATTTTTCTCTTCTTCTTCATGGAAAATTTTGCCCAGGATGTTCAGAAGTGCTGGCTTTCAAGTTGTGAAATCTTTTAACTTTTGTTTGTCGTGGAAGGTTTTTATTTCATTTTCTAATCTAAAGCTCAATTTCACTGGATATAAGATTCTTGGTTGACATGGCTTTTCTTTCAGAGCTTGAAATATGCTATTCCAGGATCTTCTAGCTTTTAAGGTCTGGGTTGAAAAATCTGAACATTGGTTTCCCCCTACATGTAATCTGCTTTTTTTTTCTCTCGTGGCTTTTAATATTCTCTCCTTGCCCAGTATATTAGGTATTTCCATTATAATGTGCCTTGGTGTGGATCTGTTGAGATTTTGTACATTTGGTGTTTGATAAGCCTCTTGAACTTGGTTTTCCCATTCATTCCTCAAGTTTGGAAATTTTTCTGCTATTATTTTATTGAATAAATTACTCATTCCTTTGACTTGGAACTCTGCACCTTCCTCTACCCCAATCACTCTTAAGTTTGGTCTTTTTATGTTGTCCCATATTTCTTGAATGTTCTGTTCTTGATTTCTTACCATTTTTGCTGTGTAATCTAGATTTTTCTCCAGGATATATATTTTGTCTTCATTGTCTGAGATCCTTTCTTCCAAGTGGTCTACTCTGTTGGTGATGCTTTCAATTGAACTTTCAGTTTGGTTTATTGCTTCTTTCATTTCCATAATTTCTGTTTGGTTTCTCTTTAGAACCTCTATCTCCCTATTGAAATAATCTTTTGCTTCCTGTATTTGTTTTTGGAGTTCTTTGTCAAACTGATTTTTTACCACCTGTATTTGCTCTCTCATCTCATTTTTTAGTTCATTCTTAAGTTTCATAAACATTTGTAATATGTAATTTCTAAATTCCATCTCTGGCATTTGACCAACTGTTCTTGCCATGGAATCTACTGAAGAGGTATATTGATTTGTTTGAGTCACTTTCTTCCCTTGTTTCTTCATATTGCTTGTGTGTCTTTTCTTCTAGCACTGTGGGACCTTGACTATTTCAATTTTACCTTAAAGCCTTATGTTGCTTCTGTAGTACAATGCTATCAGATCCCCCTTATAATTCCTTTACACTTAAAATCTAACACTTTCTATTCAGAAAATCACAGTTTGATCACAATGTACAGATTTAGTTAACTCAGATATTGTTTCCAATTTACTCTGTATGCATCTGATGGGGTTTTATAGTTTCAAGTATTGGACACAGAGGTGATATGTTTAGGAAGAAGGAAGTGAGTATATTGAATTGTTCTTTCTTAGGAAGTATGAAAAGAGAATTCTATGGAAGTAGTTTAATATCAGCAGACAAGAGAGGAAAGAGAATGGAGTGAATGATTTAGTGGACAGACCGATTTATATATAAACCTAACTTATGCAGCCATTGAGAGAAGAAATAAAGAAAGATGGAAAAGAGGAAAAAAAGGTGACAAAGGAGTAAGAATTAGTGTAAGAGAGAGGAGAGAAAAAGTGAGTCAAGAAAATAGAGAATAAACTATATATAACACTGCTTTGCTGTATAGTTCAATTGCCCCAGTTCTAGAAATCCCAATTTCTGCGTATAACTTGTTTTTGCCTCTGTTGAGTATGCAATGGACAGGTGTGAACAGGAAAGATGAAGGAAGAAGAAAAGAGACAAAAGTGAGAAGGAAGAAAAGAAAAAAAGAAAAGAGGAGCAGAAGCAAACAAACGAACACACTATCAAACAAAACAAAACAAAGAAAAACAAAAAACAAAACAAACAAACAAACAAAAAAACAAAGTCGAACCCAGGAACAAGTCTCAAACAAAACGGACCCTGGGAAGCCCTTCTTTTTTCCCTTCCAGTTTAAGCCAGTTGTCCCGGATCACGTCCAGACAGTCATAGAGAACCTGTTAGTGGAGTCAAGTCTGCACCTTTGGCCAGCGGCAGAATGGCACAGCGAAAGAGTGGCTCATGGGGAGTGTGTGTCAGCAGATGAATGGCACCGGGAAAGGGTCCATCCATCAGGCACCCATTCCCCATGCCCACCCATAGTTGTAGCGTCTTGGGTCCACCGTGCTGGCCTCAGACACGCCCTCCCTTGCTGGCTGCCCATGTCTCACCCACGTGTGTGCTGTTCTCAGAGCACTGGCCGCATCCCTGGATGCCTACAGCTGTTTTTCCTTTCTTCCTTGTTTCTTTGTCCCGGTCAGCCACAGCTTTCCTCAAAGATGGCGGTGCTCTCCTCAGGCTCAACAGCAGTTCTGCAGACCTGTGTGTCACACCAGAGCATGCAAGTTCGACTTGGCAAGTTGCATGAAAGAACTCTATGTGGACGCCGCTTGCATCTAGCTTCCCTTTTATCCTTCTTTGCTGTTCAGTTTTAAAGCCGTTGTCCTGATCTTTCCCTTACCACAATGCTACCATGCTGGCTGCGCTGATAGCACTGTTTCAGTCTATGAACCGCTCAAACTGGGCCCCTGTCCATCAGCGGTCTTGAGTTTGTTGGATTTCACCGTCCAGAGGTGCACAAATGTCCCAGCTCTCTCAGTTGCAGGAGAATTGCTAGTAACACGTTCAAACTTCCCACTAAGCTTTTTTTTAGTGACTATGTCCAGAGAGCACCTCTCTCCTGTCCGCCATCTTGGAATTGCTCCCCAAATTGTTGGGTTGTTTATTCTTTTATTGTTGATGGTAAAACTGCTTACATATTCTAACATTAATCCTCAGTCTTCTTTATAGGTCCCAAATATTATTTCCTTGTTTGTCATATTTCTTATTTGTTTATGATATCTTTTATCATAAAAATGATTTTCAGTTTCGTATGGAAAGGTTTATGTTTGATTGTGTGTGTGTGTGTGTGTGTGTGTTTAAGTCATGCTGTATTCCCAGGTTATAAGCACATTCTCTTATATTTTCTTTAATTCTTTTGTTTCTTATGTTTAGGTCTCAGATCTATCTGGAATTTATTTTTTGAAAGTCATAATGTAGTGATCTAAGTTCTTTTGTTATCCTAAGAGCATGGTACACCAGTTGTAATGGTTGGGATATGAAGCATCCCCCAAAGACAGGCTTGTTCCCCAATGCATCAATGTTTAGAGGCTGGGATTTGGGGAAGTGATTGGATCATGAGACCTCTGTCCTTATCAGAGGATTGATCCATAGATGGGTTCCTATTTGTTAGCACTACTGAGAGGTAGTGTTAGATAAAATTCGGGCTGGCAGGCCATACCCCTAGGTGCCCTAAATTAGCCACGCCCCAGGTGCTTTAGGTTATCCTGTAAGCCTGAGCTTTAACTTCCCAGAAGTGCCCATCTCTCCCAAGAATCCACCTTTGGTGGGCTCTGAGTTCCTGCCCTTAATCCTGAGAATACTCGCATCTCGTGGGAATTCACCCTGGGGCGGGCTCTCCCTTTCTGAGCCAATCCCAAGCGTACAAGTCTCACTTCTGACCCCCAGCAGCCTATGGAGTCAGGGGGTCCTTCAGACCACCCAAGTCGCTACTTAAACCCCCACCAGGCAAGAACTCTTCCCTTTTTTCCTTCTTCACCCATCTGTGCCCGTCTCCTCCCCACCGGTCCCCCTCTCCCTTTCCCCTTCTCCCTTTCTCCCTTTCCCTCCCCCTCCACGTGCCCCTTTGGTCCCGCCAGCCATCAGGGGCTAGTTAATAAACCCCTCTTATCACACGGTGGTTTCTGGTGTGGATTTTTGCCCTTCAGGTAGTTCCTAGGAGGAGGGGTCTAATTGGAGGAAAAGGAAGTAGATCACTTGAGGCATGCCCTCAAAGGATTTGTCTTGTCCCCAGTCCCCTTTTTCTCCCTCTCCTCTCTTCTCTCTGCTCTTTTTCTCTCCCTCTTTTGCTCCTTCTCAGCTACCATGATCCAAACAAACACACTATCAAACAAAACTTTCCTCCACCATGCCTTTCCACCATGATGTTCTGCCTCACTTCAGGCCCAATGGAGCAGCCAACCATAGACTTAGACCTCTAAAACCTTGAGCCAAAATAAATCTTTCCTCTTTTAAGTGTTCTTCTACAGGTATTTGTCACAGCAACAAAAAACTGACTAACACACACAAGTCTTGACCTTTTTACCCCCAACTCTGTCCTCTGAAGCACACTCCTTTTGCTTGACCCTGATATGGGGGAAGCTGACCCCCTACAGAATTAATTCCCCATCCCCCAAGGCTGGCTTCCAGCCAGGCTCAGCCCATGGGCAGCACTGGCCGGAGGCTGGAGGGCAGGAGGAAGGAGAACCAGGTATTTCTGCACCTCTTGCTCTGCCAAGTGGCCTTTCTGCAAATAACCATATCTCTTCCATGGCTCCAGCTGCCTCTGAGTGAACTTGGTGCACTCCCAGCTCTACCAGCTGCCCAAACCCCCTTTATCCCTCTATCCTGGGACCTATGGTCTTCCTAGCAATCCAACCACCTGTGTAACAAATTCTCTGTATTCAATTCCTCCTATTTTCAATACTCTATTTGTTAGCATACCCTGACTATCACAAATTGCCAACAGACCCTTCCCTGCTTATTTAAAAAAAAAAGAAAAAGGGGGTGGGGGAGAAAGCTCTTTCCACTGATTAGAATGTCACCTCTGTCTTGTACTAAATTCCCATAAACACATAGATTTGTCCCTGGCCTGTCTCTTAGCCTAGCTGTTTTGTTTCTTGTGTCAACACCACAATAGTCCAAGTTCTGGATTATGGCATCCCAAAGATACTGCACAGAGCTCCACTGCTATTCTTTTACAAAAATATTTCACTCTATTGCCTATGTTGTCCTCTATATAAATCAGTTAGATGAGTTTCACTCAAAAAAAAAAAAAAAAAACTGCCCTACTGTGGTTTTTCACTGAGATTTCATTGAATTTATGTTAATTTGTGGAGAATAAAATCTTCACAATATTGGGTATTTCCATCCTTGGATGTTATATTTCTCATCATCAACTTAGAATTTCTTTTTTATTCCTTAGTAAAGTCTTGGGATTTTCAATATTTGAATCCTCCCATTTCATGTTAGATTCATTCCCAAGCATTTCCTAGGTTCTGTGGCTATTGTAATTGGCATCTTGTTTATGTTATGCTTTCAATTCATTATTGCTATGATTAGGAATGCTATTGATTTTTTTTCTTCCACATTTTTTACTGGTGCATTAGAGTTGTATGTAATGATGGGATTTGTTGCTACATTTTTAGGAATGCTATTGATTTTTTATGTTGATCTTGTGTTTTGTAATCTTGCTGAAATCTCTAATTAACTGTAGTAATTTGACAGGTGATTGAAACTCCTGGATTCTCTAGGTATAAAATGTTGTCCATCTATAAATAATAAGCCTTTCTTTTTTCCTCTTCCTTTGAAAATTTAGCTTTTTTACTGCCAAGGCTCCAATTTTTAGCTAGAAGCAGTGACAGAGAACTTGAACTTAACTTGATCCTGACTTTCAAGAGGGATGAATCTAATACTTTATCATTAAATATGATATTTGCTTTAGATTGCTGACAGAACATGCTTTATCAAGTTAAAGAAGTTTTTCTTCTGTTCCAAAGAGCTTAGGTGGTTGTTATTGTTGCTATTATGGGGAATAGAGAAGGTTCTGTGGGTGATAATGTTGGCTAAATCATTTAAACCAACAAGCAGGAAAACTAGACCAAAATTGAAAACTCCATTAGAATGCATCAGAAAGCTAACAAGCTAGTGAAGAATTTCCACACCAGAATCTGGGAGAGGTCCAGGAGGTGAACCAAATGATTAGGGCTATGTGATAGGCAGAATTCAGAGACAGCCAAGATTTCTGCCCTCCGCTCCCCCTCCACACACCCTGGTGTACACATAACTTCTCTACATTATTCAAACATTGTATGTGCTTCTGTGAAATGATTCTGAAAATGTAATTAAGGTCTCAAATCAGAGCCAAGTGTGGTGGCACACACCTGTAATTCCAGCTATTCAGGAGGCTGAGGCAGGAAGATCACAAATTTGAGGCCAGGCTCAGCAACTTTGGAGATCCTGTCTCAGAATAAAATAAAAAGGGGTGGGGATGCAGCTCGGTGTTAGAGCACTTGCCCAACATGTTCGAGGCCCTGGGTTTAATCCCCAACAATACTGGGGGGAAAGGGGTCTCAAATTAGTTGACCTCAAGGAGAGTATACCTTGTATACTGGTGTAATCAGGTGAAAAAAGAAGAGGTTCCTCCTGGCAAAGGAGATTCAAAGTGTGAGAGATTCAGAACAGGAAATTCCCTGTTGCTGGCTTTGAAGATGGCAAGAAATGTAAGCAGCTTCTAGGAGCTAAGGGTAGCCTCCAGCTGACAGCCTGCAAGGAAGCAAAGACCAGAGTCCCACAACCACAAGGATTTGAATTCTTTTAACAACCTGAAGAAGCTTGGAAGAGAACCCTTAGCTTCAGATGAGAATAGTCTTATGATAGATCCTAAGAACTAATGTCCAGCTGGACACAATGGTGCCTGCCCATAGTCCCAGCTACTTGGATGCTGAAGCAGGAGAGCTGGTGGACACCAGGAGCTCAGGGCCAGCCTGGGCAACATAGTAAGACCCTGTCACAAAAAAACAAGGTAGCAACAACATGTAATAACCCTCTCCTGGAGAGCCAGGCTTCTGATCCGCACATATGTGAGCTAACAAGCAGGTCTTGTTAGAAGCTGCCAAATGGGTGGGAAGTGATTACACATCACAAAAAACAAATACATTTGCAGCTTCCTAGGGAGGAAACTGAGACCCTGGGTAACATTTGACAGCTTCACCCTAGAGGAGGCCAGGACATGCTATTGGAAAGTTGAGAAATACACACTTGAATAACTTGTGATTCAAAGAAAAAAATCACTATGGAAATTAGGAAATACATTGAACTTAATGAAAATATCACATATCAAAATATATGAAGCTGGGCGTGGTGGCGCACACCTGTAATCCCAGCACTTGGGAGGCTGAGGCAGGAGGATCGCGAGTTCAAAGCCAGCCTCAGCAATGGTGAGGCACTTAGCAACTCAGTGAGACCCTGTCTCTAATAAAATACAAAAAAAAAGGGGCTGGGGATGTGGCCCAGTGGTCGAGTGCCCCTGAGTTCAATCCCCGGTACCAAAAAAAAATGAGATTGCAATCAAAGGGCTGTTTCCCAGGAAATGTAGTTCTAAATACAGATTATTAGAAAACAGGCTATATATAACAGTAAAATTAACCAAAGAAAGTAGAAGGGAAGATAATAAAAAATATAAACATAAGTTAATGAGATATTGTAAAACATCCAGTAAATGGGAAGGGCATAGCCCAAAGCTGGGTCTTCAAAAAAGCAAAATGGAAGTGATAAACCCTGCTGAGTTCCAGCAAGGAGAGAACAGAGAAGGCACAAAATGCGTCAGAAATGGGCAAGAAGATATCACTATAGATCTCACAGTCTCACAAAATATAAGAGGTTTATAATATTCTAACTTGCTGTTCACTTTCCAGGAATTTGTATCAAGTTAAAAATAAAATATATAACATCAAAAAACAAAACAACAAAGACAAAAAATAAGAGGTCAAGATATTATACTTAGAGTTACCATATGACCCAGCAATTCCATTCCTAGGTAGGGACCCAGAAGACTGAAAAACACACATCCACATAGAAACCCGTGTACAAATGTCAGAGCAACATTATTGACAATAGACTAAAAGGGAAAACAACTCTACTGCCCATTGACTGAAAGATGCATAAATAAAATATAATATTATGCAGCCATAAAAGGAATAAAGCCCTGATCCATGTCTGTTTTAGTCAGCCTTTTCGCTGCTGTGATCAAAAAGACCTGAGAAGAACAATTAGAGGAGGAGAAGTTTATTTGGGGGCTCAAGGTTTCAGAGGTCTCAGTCCATAGACAGCCAGCTCCATTCCTGGGGGCTTGAGGTGAGACAGAACCACATGGCAGAAGAGTATGGCAGAGGGAAACAGCTGCAGACATGGCACCAGGAAGTAGAGGGAGAGAGCTCCCCTTGGGACCCACCTCCAGGAACAAATTCCCAGGGCATACCCCCAGGGTCCCATGTCCTCCAGCCACACCCTACCTACCTACAGTCACCACTCTGTTAATCCCTACCAGGGGATTAATGCACTGATTAGGTTAAGGTTCTCATAACCCAATCATTTCACCTCTAAACCTTCTTGCATTGTCTCACACCTGAGCTTTTGGGGACACCTTATATATAAACCATAACAACATCACAACATGGATGAACCTCAAACACATTATGGTAAGTGAAAGGAGCCAGACCCATGAGTGCTTTTATAAGAAATGTCCCAAATAGGCAAATCTTTAGAGATAGAGGATATGTTAGCAGTTGCTAAGGGATGGGGAAAGGAGAAAATGGGAGAGAATTCTAGTGGGTCTGGGGATTCTTTCTGGGGTAATGACAATGGTCTGGAATTAGACAGTGGTGATAGTTGCACAAAGTTGTGAATATACTAACCACTGTATTGTGGGCTTTAAAAATTATGACTTTTAGCCGGGCTCGGTGGCACATGCCTGTAATCCCAGCACTTTGAGAGGATGAGGCAGGAGGATCACAAGTTCAAAGCCAGCCTCAGCAATAGCGAGGCACTTAGCAATTTAGTGAGACTCTGTCTCTCAATAAAATACACAAAAAAGGGGGGCACTGGGGATGTAACCCAGTAGTCGAGTGCCCCTGAGTTCAATCCCCAGTACCACACACACAAAAAAAAAAATTATGACTTTTGGGGTTGGGATAGGGAGCATAGGAGGATTAGAGGAACACTAGAAAGGCCAATGGGGAGGGAGGGGAAAAGAGGAGGCAAAAGGGTTAAAAACAAAAAAAGATGGTAGAATGAGATGGATATCATTACCCTAAGTGCATGTGTGAAAACACAAATGGTGTGAATATACTTTGTATACAACCAGAGATATGTAAAAATGTGCTCTATATGTGTACTATGAATTGTAATGTATTCTACTGCCATATATAACAACTTAGAATAAAAGAAAAAAAATATGACTTTTGTAGCTCAGTTTTGGAGTGCTTGCCTAGCACGTGCAAGGCTCTGGGTTCAATACCCAGCACCACCAAAAAAAAAATTAGTGAATGTTAGATGAATTTTGCCTCAGTAAGAAAATGCAAAAAAGAAAAAGAAAAAAAGAAAAAGAAAAAGAAAAGAGAGAGATTATTATGAACACATTTATAATGTATCTGAGGCCACAGGTCGAGGGCCCCTCTGCAGCTCCCAGCACATTAGCTTCCCTTCCTTCTCTCTGCTACTTCTCTGCACAGGGCAGTTGCCCATGGGCCTGAACTCACTTCTCAGTTCATCAGGCAGCCCAGACAACAAGAATCTTTGTCTCAATTACAAACTCCCAAGAGGGAGCATCTGCTTGGTTGCTAAGGTCAGTTAGCCATCCTTGATATATGAAGTGACCAACGTGATAGACTATGTGGCATATACTTCGCTGTGGTGACCCATCTCTGCAAGAGGTGGGACCCAATTCTCAGAGAAAGGGAACTGGACAAATACCCTCCAAAAGAGGTCATTCCTTACCAATTTCTGTCTAGCCCTCTTCCATTGTGTAGTCCAGAACTGAGGCCCAAGGTCCCAGTGGAGTGTAAAAAGGAGATTCTTACCTCCTCTGTATTGGCTGTCTACCTCTTATAATGTGGCTTTGGCCCTTCTTGTGCCATGCCATGATGCAGTAAGAAAGCCCTTGACAGATGCTGGCCCCTTGGTATTGGACTTCCCAGCCTCCAGAACTATGAGCCAATAAAGTGGTGGTCACTGTGTTCTTTTCTAGTTGCCACTGTATGAAATTACCAAACAAATGAGAGCACTGGGAGAGTGAGAAGCCTGGCTGCAAGGATTCTGGTCATCACTTCACCTGGCCAGAGGGAGCATATCTCACAGAGGTTCTGGATCAGCCTGCCCACCTGTCTGTGGACCAGGGCTGGTGCCAGCTCTATCATCAGGGCCAGCAGCACTTGACCAGGACTTGTGCTCCTGAGGAAAGAGCTGCTCTCAGGCAGGAGACTTGGCTAAAGTCCCAGCAGAGGATACAGACGGTGTTGTTTGCTTGGTGGGTCAGGGTCTTTGGGTCTTCAACCTTCCACCCAGCAGGACAAGAGAGCTGGCTGAGGAGCCCAGGACTCCTGCCTTAGACAACTCCATGAGCTGTGACCCAGTAATGGTGCAGGAGGTGTCAGCCCATCTGGGCATGAGTGTGCTGGTCCCATTTTTCCCACAGAAAAGCAGTACAAATTCCAACCAGTTAGTGGCTCTACACGGTGGGGAGAGAAAGGCTGATCCCAGAGGCCACAGCTTCGGGGCCTCAAATGCCAAGTGTCTAATCCATTTTGTGCTGCTATAACAGAATACCACAGACAGGTATGGATAATGAGCAGAACTTTATTGGCTCACAGTTCTGGAGGCTGGCAAGTCCAATACCAAGGGGCCAGCATCTGTCAAGGGCTTTCTTACTGCATCACCGCATGGCGCAAGAAGGGCCAAGAGAGAACAAGAAAAGGCTGAACTGGCCCTTTCATAACAGCATCAATCCCACCCATGGGGATGGAACTCTCGTGGCCGAGTCACCTCTTAAAGGTGACTTTACATCTTAACACCATTACAATTCAATTTCAACATGAGTTTGGGAAGAGACCAGCACTGAAACCACAAAACCCCAACAATAAGCTTTGCCCCCCAAAATAGGTAAGTAGCCCTGGAGGGTCTGGAACAAGACAGTACTGTGGGTGGAGGTCAGACACTCCCCTACTTTGGGGCAGGGGATTGGAGGTAAGGGGTCGGTGGGAGTAGGTTTGGCCTGGACAGGAGTACAGAAGCACAGTACTGAGCAGAGGAGGCCAAAGTCTCAGGTGCTTGGGATGCAGGAGGGTGGAAGCTCCTGGAACTCTGCCCCAAAACCCTCCTGCACGGGGTCCTCAGGTCTCGAGCACACGAAGATGCTCTGCTTTAAAGGAAAGATGGTTTGGGGCCCTCTGCCTCTCAATTGCAACCATCATAGGTAAGCACATCCCAAAGGGCACTCACCCAGGTGCCCTCCTGCTGCTGAGCATTATTGAATTATTCCTGGGGAAATTAGGGAAGACGCATGAATTATTCAAAGCAAGGGTTAAAGTCAAATCTAATCAACTCTGTCTGCCTGCTTGAACTTTGACATGATGACCAGAGCAAGCGAGGAAAGCTAACGAGAAGGCAGAAATGAGAATTCAGGTCCAGGATTTGCTCAGACATTTCAGGGAAGCTCTGCAGTGAAGTCTCAGATCGTTGCCGCTGCCCTGGCTCCTACCTCTCAGCCGCTGGGAGCTTAGGGGGTCCCTGACAGATGAGGCTGGGCCCAAGCACTGGTTAGCCAAGTGGCTTAGGGAAGGTGCCTAACCAAACCAGGCCTCAATTTCCTTGTCTCTTAAATTGGAATAAAATTACTATCTGCCTTGAATATTCAATGAAATAACCCATGTAGTCTCCCTTTATCCATGAGGGATCCATTCCAAGGGTCATTCCAAGACCCCCAGTGAATGTCTGAAACCATGGATAGTACTGAACCCTTCATATACCACATCTTTTCTATATATACATGCCTATGATAAACTTTCCCTTTTCACTTAAAGGAAACACTTTTCAGCTTCTCTTTGGCATATCCAGATTGTCATCCTCTCTTCTCTCATGTGTTAGGGTCATCATGAAGTAAGATATGGGTAATTTGGACATAAACACTGCCATGCCACAACCTTCAATGTGATAGTTTAGATGACTACTAAGTGACTAAAAGGGGGGTAGTATATACAGTGTGGATACACTGGATCATGAGGTGATTCACATCCCAAGTGGGACAGAGCAGGATGGTAGATTTCAACAAACTACTTAATTGGCACACAATTTAAAACTTATAAACTGCTCATTTCTATAATTTCCCATTTAATATTTTTGGACTACAGTTGGCTACACATAGATAAAAGCATAGATTGTGGGAGACTATTGAACAGGAAGCATTTTGTGGCAGG
Source organism: Tamias sibiricus (assembly GCA_025594165.1). Taxonomy (NCBI): domain Eukaryota; kingdom Metazoa; phylum Chordata; class Mammalia; order Rodentia; family Sciuridae; genus Tamias; species Tamias sibiricus. Next base: position 39,431,955 of record CM046662.1, on the reverse strand, counting down.
CACTGTCCTTAGTATAGGCACTGTCATCATTCCATCTTTTATGAAAATAAAAAAAACAAACTTCGGTGGAATGAAGAAATGCCTCTCATGTCAGCTCAACATTCCAAATTTTACTGCATGAAATATGTCCTTATACACATTAACTTACACGGTGACAAAAATTCCTCTTTCTCACTTAAAAGTTCAAGAGAACAGAGCTTAATATATCTTCCACAAATGCACATACAATTCCATAATTTTTGAAAAGGTAAGTGATAGAGAAATCAGGCAACAGCAGGGTGAACTTGGTGGTGGGGCTGGTGGCCCCCATCTGCCCAGGTAGCAGCCATAGCCCCCTGCAAACTCTCCCTAGAGTTGGGAGGGGACTCATGAGCAAGATAGCCATACTTGCCACTCCAGCCACCCATGAGCTCCCCACCAGACCTGCAGTCTGTCACACATACTGTACACCAAGTGTGGTGGCTGCTGGTGACAGCCCCCACCCACATAGCCATTCTTCTATACCCATGCTTCGGGGCACTCAGGTCCCTGCTGCTCTGGCAAGCTCCAAAGTTCAATTCCCTTTCAGGAGCACCAGGAATCCTCCAGGGTGGGTGCTACTATTGTACCAGTAAGTCCCTGGATCTACCTCCATGCAGAGGTGGGGTCTGGGGCTGCTGCTTAGAGCTCCCTCCAAAGGGAGCTTCTGGAGCTCAGAGACTGCATCCCTGTCTTCAGCAAGACTGGACCCCAGAGATTGGCCTGAAGAATGCACTGCTCAGGTAACCTCCATCAGGACCCTGCGTGGATCTCTGGTGCAAGCCATGAGCCTCTGACATGCTGTTCTACTTCTCTTGATCTTTGTGTTCTCGTGTACAAAAATGAGGGCAATGGTACTGCTCCAGTATTTATTGTCAGTAACTGTTATAGGACGGATTCCATCCCCACAAAATGTGTATGTTGACATCTTAATCCCAAGTACCTCCAAGTGTGGACCCATTTTGAGTTAACTAAGGTAAAATAAAGTCATATGGTGGGCCCTGATTCAATAGAACTGGTGTCCCCATAAGAAGAGATTAGGACACAGACACCTGTGGGGATGACCCTGTGAAGACACAGGTGAAGGGAAAAATCACACCAGGGACCACCATGCAGCCAAGAGATTTATTCACCAGACTTTATGGCTGGTCGGAGGTCAAAGAGGTTCTGGGAGAGAGGAGTCAGGGAGAGGGAAGTGCGCAAGCTCTGGTGGGAAAGAGGAGTCAGGGAGAGGGGAGTGTGCGAGCTCTGAACAGAAGGTGGGTGCCTGGTCATGCTGGCTGTGGTCTCTGGAGCTGTTGGCTAAGTTAGCTGCTGTCGGGCTGGAGGTGGTGGGTCTGGAGCTGTTGGCTGGGGCAGCTGCCATTGGGCTGGAGATGGAGGGTCTAAGGCTGGTGCAGTGGCTGCCTCCTCTCAGCAGGGATGAGCTGGGGAGCTTAAATAGGGATTTCTGGTGGGGGGTGTACCAGAGCGACCTTTAACACTATTGGCTCCTGCCCAGGGAACAGCAACCTTTAAGCCTATTGGCTCCTGCCTGGGGAAAATGAAACATCCTGCCCTGAGAAAATGAAACAAGTTCGCTTCTCAGGACACAGAAATTTCCATGGGGGAGATGGCCCATTGGCCCAAGCCTATCTATCAACAGGAAGAAGTTTGGCCATCTACAAACAAGTAGAGAATGGTGGCCTCAAAAGAAACCAACCCTGCCCCATACATTGATCATGGATTTCCAGCCTCCAGGGTTCAAAAAAAATAAATGGGCTGTTTAAGCCACCCAGACCATGGTTCTAGCACACTAATATAGTAACTTGAATTCTTTGTGTGGTAGTTCCTCCCACAAAAATGTATTGTGTCATCCCCATCAGGGCTTTCAGTCAGTCACTGGTGTTCCAATAGCAAGCACAGCATGAAGGTTGGGCCTCACAGAGATTCCCAGCATCACCCAGTCAATCACACAAAGAGGGCTGTAAAGAAGACATCCCTGGGCCATGGGAGCTGCTACTCTGAGAACCAGTGGTAGTCACAGAACTGGGAAGAAAGGGGGCTGCTTGGCATTATATATTTTCCCAATTCTGCTGAGATATGAGAGAACCTGGAAGGGTAAAGCTTCCAGCATAATCCAACTCAGGGCCAGGATGTGTAGACAAAGAGATATCAGTAAAGAGAGCTTATAGGAGCTTATAGCAAAGCAAGAAAAAGCCCCTATGGCCTGGGAAACAAGCAGAGCTGTGTTAAATTGTGAGAACTGGGGTAGAGAAGAAAGACAAGTGTCCAAAATGGGACCCACCCAAACAGAAAGGCATGCATGTGGGAATGGAGTGAGCTTACCATCTTAGTCTGTTTTGTGTTGCTATAACAAAATGCCTGAACCTAGGTTTAATGTATAAAAGACAAGAGGTTTATTTAGTTCATAATTTTGGAGACTGAAGGTCCAAGATTGGATGGCTCCATCTGTTTGGCCTCTGGTAAGGACCTTCTGACAACATCACAACACAGCAGATGGCATCATGACAGAAGCACTTTTAAGAGATGGCAAGTGACAAGATAGAAAGCGAGAGAGATTCAAGGGAAGTGCCAGACTTATTTAGAACAACCTCCCAAGAGAATGCACATTCTCAAGAGAAAAGTATTAATCCCTCTCAAAGATTTAATCACCTCCACTAGGTTCACCTCTTAAAGGTTGCACCACCTCCTAACATCACCACACAGAGAGCTGGGGGACCAAGCTTCCAGCACACTCAAACCATATTTAAGCCATAACACCTATCTAAAGCCCCAAGGCCTTAAGGAGGGCCCACAGCTGGGTATAGGGCCCCCAAGTCGGGGTTCCACAGGACAGCAGGAGGAAGGCAGGTTGAGTGGGGGCCTTCCAAGGGACTCTTCCCCAGCTCCAGTTGATGGGCCAAAAGGGATATCAGCCCAGAGCAGCCCTCTTCAAAGAGACAGGGCATCTGGGCTTTGATGTGAAGGTGGCAATTCATCACCATGGTGATGTCAAACAGAACAAGACTTGTGGCCAGATCTGGGGCTTGCACTGCGTCTCTCTCCCATGACAGGCTGACAGAGGGCCCGGGCCAGGCTAACTTCTCCCCCAACACTGAGACCCCAACCCAGGCCCGAGCAGTCTTGGGCCTCAAGATGGACCTGAGGGTGGGGAACACTGACGTCCTTAATGGCAGCATCTTGCCCTCCTTGGCTTCCGGTCGCACCCTGCAGGGCTGAGCCCTGCAAAGGGCAGCCGTTCTTCTTTTTGACATTTTCCAGATAAGTGGATGTTTTTATTCTGGAATTTAGGAGTGACCTTTATCTGCTGTCTGGGAGAAAGCATCTGTCACCAATATGAAGCCTCCAAGTCTCCCAGGCCTTCGCTTGGCGGCCCCAGAATGCATAGAATCAGTCCTCGCATACACCCACTGTCTGGGTCAGGGCTGGCCATGGCCACAGGCAACAGCCAAACCCAGCAGCTACTCTGAGGAAGCAGCCCAGGCCAGGAGGCACCTAGTAGACACCATGGAACATGGGGAAATGGGGCTGTGGGTCGTTTATCCAGTAACTCAGTGACAACCACACAAGAGGGGTTGAGGATCATCAGAAAGGGAGGAGCAGAGGGCAGCTAGGGCAGGGAGCATAAGGACTGGACCTGAGAAGGAATGAAGCTTACCTGGGACCTCCTGGGATTCCTTTTCACAGCCAGCCTAGCACTAGAGGAGATCCCCACCTCCCCTGAAGCACATGGTTGCCAGGTGACTAATCAATATTAGGGTGATGAGCCAGGTGCAGTGGTACACCCTGTAATGCCAGAAACTCAGGAGGCTGTGGTAGGAGCATCATAAATCTGAGGCCAGCCTGAGAAACTTAGGGGGACCCTCATTCAAAATAAAAAAAATAAAAAGGGGGCCAGGGATGTGGTTCAGTGGTTAAGTGCCCCTGAGTTCAATCCCCAGTATCAATAATAATAATAATAATAATAATAATAATAGGGCTGGGGATATAGCTCAGTGGTAGAGCATGCCTGGGTTCAATCCCAGGTATTGAAAAAAATTGAGGTGATGGTGGCAAGCAATAAATTGGAGCAGGAGGAATCACTTTGGATTCAAACAGATCATTTTCCACCCCACCCATAAATTGTGCTGGAAAACAGGGTGTGTGTGTATCAGGAGGCAGGAGGCTGGGGTGGGCAGGCATTTCCTGGTACCAAGTAAACAGCTTAAGCATAGCTGCAGCTGAGTTCTACCCTGGGCGTGTGGATCCTGGGCAGATAGCTTTGTGTGGCCTCTATTTATATAAACTATTTGGGTTACCCCAAATCAGTATGTCTGCACCATCCCAGCAGCTCAACTTTGCATAATCCCACAAAAGGAAAACCACACCAGCCATCAGGACCATCTGTTCCCTAGCCCACCTTTCCAGAACCCAGGCCCAGCCATAGGGTCCTCAGAATGATCATTAGCTTGAGTCCCAGAGTCCCTTGAGGCACATGGTCAATTTCACACAAAGGTACAATGACTGTTAAGGCATGATGGAAAGAAATAGGGACTTCCAGGGCCTGTTCAGCCCTAAGGAGAACTTCCTGGGCGCCTCTGCTAGCTAGCTCTGGCTGGTTGCACGTACTAGAAGGGAACTTGGAAATTTTTGAAGAAGGCACATCAAACTGTGGAGGAACCAGGGGACCCACAGCAGGACCACAAACAGCCAGCTCTAAGTCAGTACTGATTGCAGAGACCCCAGGTTACAGAACCCAGGACTTTCCATGCACTCTTTCCCAGGAGCTAGGGCTGAGCCTGACACAAGAGACAGAGGAAGGAATAGGAAGGGTTGGCCCCAGGAAGAAAAGGCCATTGGAAGAAGGCAGCTCCCTATAGCAGGACCAGCCACCCAGGACAAACTGCTGGCAACATCAGCCCTCCACACTCTAGCCAAATCACTCCAAGCGCAAATGCTGCACCTCCCTGCCTCCCTGCTCCCAGGCCAGCCCACCCCAAGCCAGGGTGGCACCAGGACCTCCTGTGCCAATCTCTGGGTCCACACAGACTCCTTCCTTCTTCCTGAGACTTTGCTCAGAAGCACAAGAGGCTTTCTGTGTAGATCCCCAGACCAGACAGACTTCATCTCTCAGTGTCAATAAATCAGGCATCTCCAGGGCAATGACTTTTACTTGGTAAATACTAAGCAGCAAGAGACAGCCAGCATGAGCCCCCAGTCTAGGAGAACTGCAGCCAACACTCTGCCACCTATTGATTTCACCTTCCTCCCAAGTCGGTGTGTGGTGCTGCAGGGATGAACACACCTGCCTCTGACATGAACCCCTCCTGCAGGGAGAGAAGGGGCAAGTCGCAGCTGCTACCTGGCTGCATGAGGTGATCTCATGAGGAGGAGAGCTCAGCCTCTCGGTTGTGACCTAGGTAGGGCAATGACAGCTAGTGCAGAACTCCATCCCAACGTGTAGAACAAGCTGCACCAGCTTGATGACAGCTGGGAGAGAACAGAGGACCTAGAGGCTGGCTGGGGATCAAAGGGAAGGCAGCAGATCCCAGATGGTGGTCAGGCTGGTTGGCAGCACTAAAAGTCCCCTGCCCATGGGTGACTGTGAAGTGAACCTGTGCTAGTCTCTGACCAGCTTTCCTTCCTCCAGTGTCTACTATTCCATGGAGATTCTGCTCTGGGTGGGTCTGAACCCACTTCCCTAGCCCCAAGAGAGGGCTTGTGTCTCCAGCCTTGTCCCATCTGTGCATTGCATTCTCTTATGGCTGACCCTTCCCTTCCTTTGTCCCCCATTATAAGTGGCACAGGACCCAAGTTCAGCTTCCTTGGGCATTCCCAGCCTGTGGGAAAACAGAGAAGTGTTAACCTGATTCTGGGGACTGGGATAGTACTTTCAGCAGAGGAAAGAGTGGGAGTCGTGGTGTCCTCTTCACTAGGATGCAAATTTTTCACTTCAAAAATACCCCAGAGTCAAGCCTTATTGAACAGTGATGATCCATTTTCTCATTATCAGATCTATATGAGAAATTAAAATTGCTCTCAGCCACATGACTGATACTTTTCCTGGTGAAATAACAACCCACATTGCTCCTTTAGCAAAGGGAGCAGGTCCCCTTTCCTCTACTGTGTTACAACACAAATGATCTCCTTCACAAAATTCAGTGAAAGATACTGGGGAACAAACAATTCCCCACTCTATACAATTCTAATCAATCTGCTGCCTCTGTAGACACCTATGTTAGGTTTGGCTCCTCTTGGGGCCAACCTCCAAATATCACTGAATAAACAAGTTGATAGATGGAAAAATAGAATTAAAAGATGAATGGATGGACAGTTGGGTATAGAAGGATGGCTGGATGCATAGATGGATGGATGAGTGGCTGGATAGATTTCTCTTAGGGAAAAAAAATCAGGCTTTTTGAAGGAATATTTGTGCATTTCACTTTCTTTTTCCTACTTTTAGTGAATTCTACATAACAGTCTTCAGAACTATTTCTTAACTGTAACAGAATCTGCCAGACAGTACTGACAGGGTTATTGCCCTCAGATCCTACACATACCATGTAACATTCTTATGAAAATCTGGCAAAAATCAGTGGGAGTGATTTGATAATGGCTACCAAAAAATCACACTTAGATTTATTTTCTGAAAACTGTTATTGCTTATACCCTTTAAAACATACTATGAAATGTAACTAATTAAGTATATATTACATAACATAGATATGTAAAGTCTTTGAGGACTATGAAAGATGCTTAAGCAAAAGAAAAATAGTTTTATTTTCCTATTTAATAATAGCCTATCTCCTTGGCTCCTGTGCTGAATCAATAGCAGCATAATTTAAGAAATAAATTTTCATAAATGTTTCTGTTAACTTTTCAAAAAGAAAATTCCCTTTCCCTCTAACCATCCAGCTAAAGTAAAGTTTGGGAGAGGGTTTCAATAGCAATTCAGAAATTACAAACTCTCAGAATAAGTGTGAGCTCCAAGGCAGTTCTTACAGACACTCCTATCAATTCTTCTCACTCAACATTCAAGAGCATGAAGACTATAAGAGGAGTGACCAGCCCAGAGTCACAGAGGGCTACAGTCAGAAGCCTCAAGACTGTATTAATACTATCATGGTTGCCACAGAGCAGTACCTGCCTGTTTTAATTAGCATCATATTACTATAATGAAATACCTGAGATAATAAACCTATAAAGAGAAAAAGATTTGCTTTGGCTCACACTTCTGAAGCTTCCAGTCATGATTAATTGGCCCCATTGCTTTTGGAATTGTAGCAAGGCATGTCACAGAGCAAGACTGCTCACTTCATGACCAGGAAGCAAAAGGGGAAGAAGAAGAGACCAGAATCCCTCAATCCCTTTTGAAGTCAAACCCCATTCACCTAAAGACCTCCCACTAAGTTCTAATTCCCAAAGGTTCTACCATACCCAGTAGTGCCACCCTGAGAACCAAGCTTTCAATACATAGGCCTTTGGGGGATACTTAAAATCCAAACTTAAAATCCACCTTACCCATGGGAACAGTCCCCTGTACATTCTTCTCAGGATTTCCTATAACATGTCTTTCTCGATGTAATGAGATGTCCACAGGGTCAAGGGGCAGTGCCCACCTGGAGCCAACTCACACACCCCATGGATGCCCCAGACCCTCAGTTCCCTGCCCAAATAGCCCCCAAGTTCATTTTCAGGACCACATCAGGTCTTTTGCATGAATCAGTCCCAGAGGGTGGACCACACCACCAGTAGTTCTGAGGGGTGGTCAAGAAGCAGCTGTTTGCAAGATTGTCTAGAGCACTGGGTAACAGAAGAAGGTGATGATGGGCTGCTGGCCAGAGGCTTTCCTCTCTCCACCATGGTCCAACATGGACTTCAGAAGAGTCTGAGAATTTAAAATTTGAATAAGGCCATTGTAATGAAATATTTTTCAAGATTGGAGTTAGAAACATCTTATTTACCAATTTGTTAGCTTAATTTATGTTACATATTTAGACCAGCAGTTCTCAAACTTTTTGGTCTCAGGCCCTTGTTTGCACTCTTACAAATTATTGAGAAACCCACGGAGTTTTTATTTGTGTGGGTTAATCCATCAATGTTCACCATACTATTGTTAAAATGAGATGTTTATAAAATATTTATTCATATGTAATTTTTAAAATAATAGTAAGATTTTGCATGCTTATATAAGAAACACATTTCTAATTTTGCAAAACTAACTATTTTCAAAAAATTGTAGTGAACAGAGTGGCATTGTTTGACAATTTTGCAAATCTCTTTAATGCCTAGATTAAGGGAAAACAGCTGAGTTCTCATCACTATTTCTGCCTTTATTCTATTGTGATGTGTTGTTTAGTTAAAGCATTAAGAAGAAATTCTGGTGCAACAGATACAATTAGAAAAGAGAGGAGTGTTTTGATAGCTTTTTCAGATAATTATGAATACTCTTGATATTATACCAAAATCAACAAAAAGCAGTTTCCTAAAGATTATTTGCTGGAACTAAAGTGAGAAGATGGTACAAAATCAATGAGGCACTGGTTCTCTGCAGGTGCTGATGCAGGTTTCTTTCCCCTTTCCCTGATAACCAGCTCTGAAGGTTGCAATGTGAAATTTGTATTCTGCTTTATTAAAATTCATATATATTTCTTGTATTTCAAATCAATCTCTCACCCCTGCATAATTGCCCATGCATGTAACCTTCAGAACTGGAGTTTGATATTATACTACTGATATTAACTTGTTACTTGCATTAATGCTAGTAAAAGATAAACAATATCCCTGTATCAGAAACAAAAGACTTTATTACTCAAAGCATGCTTGCACAGCAATCAATGTGAATATTAGCCTGTTTAAAATTCATTCCCTTTACCTCCCATGCCCTACAAAAGTGATGTAGAGAGTCCCAGATAGATACTATACAACCAGTGGTTTTTGTTTTGCAGCTGAAGAATCCTGAGTTTGAACATCCACCTGTTTTGTAGCACATAGTAAGCATACCTGCTCTTTGTCCCAAAAAGACAGTACCTCATCCCCTCATAGTTACTTTCTACAAATATAATTCTTAGATAAAAAGACTGTGTATTAGTCCATTTTTGTTACTATAAATTTTTGTTACAAAATACCTAAGGCTGCATACTTTATACCCAGATTCATTCAGCTCCCAGTTCTGGAGGTTAAAAAGGCATGGCAACCACATTAGCTCAGCACTTGTGAGGGCCTCATTATGGATCACATCACATCGTGTACAAGAAGAGATCTCATGGAGAGACAGGAAGCCTAAGTGATGGGTGGGGCCAAAATTTCTCTTCTTACAACAGTCATCTTGTGAGAACTAACTTAGCATCCCACAAGAACTATCTTATTCCCTTCCAAGAGCAATGTCCCCAGACCTAATGGCCTTTCACTAGGCTCCACCTCTTAAAGATCTCACCACCTCTTAACAGTCATACTGAGAAACAGTTTCCAATGCATTAACCTTGGGGAAACACACTAAAACCATATCCAAACCATAGCAGTGTGTCCAGGTCTTGCATTCTTGGCACATTTAGCAAGACCCATAGGAGTGTGAGAGAACCACAGAGGAGGACTGTCCTTCCCAACAGAACCATGGTGCTTTGGTTGCTTGGAAGACATTAGTTCACTGAGTCATGTAGATCTTTCAAATTTTAGCACATTTCTTTAAACAATATTAAAAAATCACATTCATTAAATCACCATCATGTCATCATAAAAGTCTTTGAGTGCTGGGAAGTTGCCAAGCTCACAGTGACTGGTACATGATTTTCAAGTCTAATTTTCACTAAAATTTTATCATTGGAAACAAATACTTTGAGTTGTTTTCCTTAAAGAGATAGGCTTACTTCATTTGATTTCAGCGGAATGTTTTCCAGTAACTTGAGTCTGAATAAACATGGTGGGACTGTCAGTTGATCTTTCAAGCAAAAATTATAGTCCATGAAAAAAAAAAAGTGGCTAGTTGGATTTGCAACTCAAATGATTGCACAAGTGTTTTCTTCAAGACAACTACAGTATTTCAGAATGCAACACAGTGAATTATTTCTACTTCCCATTTCATGACATGATACACTAAAATGCCTGTACTCTTGCAGCAAGATTTAATAAAATTAATAATTGTTACTGTTTTGTCAAGGACATTCCTAAGTGACTTTTTGAATACTGTGATTGTAGAATAGAATACTAGTACAATTGGGAGCCAATCTCATGATTTGCATTAGAGCACCAGCAGTTTTACCTACCACTGTTTTGTACTACCAAAGCAAAGGTCAACCAGAGAAAAAGGAAAATAATTTTTATTATCAATATGAAAATATTTTTATTTCACAGACCCTCTGGAGAGGTTGCAGAACAGATTTTCATATTTGGTATTTGGGCCTTTGTTTGTACCTTTGCCCCAGGCCCTGTAAATATTAGGCAAAGACCTTCCAGGAATATAAAGACCAAGAGAACAAATTGGGTGTTTGCCCTCAAAGAATCCATGGTGTTTAGTAGTGTTCAAAATTATAGATACCTTCAGTGACTGAGAAGCAAGAGAAATGAGAGGAGATGCAAGTGGGAACCCTGCAGAATGAAGGACACAGGACTTCTCCAACGTTTGGGCAGCCACTATTTCTCTCCAGCCAGTCAACAGGCACTCAGACTTTCAGACCAAGCATGGTTATGTCTTGTAATTTATCAAGAAAAGCCCACAACCCAAATTTTTCTATGGAACTTCACAAAGTTTATAAGTTGGCAACTAATTCTCTTATTAAAAGAAAAAAACCTGCTGGTGTTAAACTAAATATCAACAGACTGAATGCAGGCTGTGGATGCCAGTTTTCAATCTCTGGTCTAGAAGAGCCAAATACATAAATAATTACAATATAAACTTATCTAATAAGCCCACATAATGCCCAGATAGAGAAAGAAGGGCCTGATAACCACATCTTCCCTTTTCCGAAGATGCCAAGAGATCTGTGTAGAACTGCTTCATGTAATCCACTTGGCAACCTTACAAGGCAGGAACTATTATTATTCCCTACTTTACGTGAGGAAACTGAGAACTAAATGGATAAATAACTATCCCAGAACCATATGATCACACCCCTACTGCTCTCCCTCTTCATTTCCACTTCTCCAGATTCTCTGAATATCTTTCTGTACTTTAAGCAAGTACATTTCTGCCGCAGGGTCTTCGTGCATGCTGTTCTGTTCTGTCTGGATTGTTCTTCCTGCAGAGGACTTCCTTCCCCACTTCTTTCAGGTGTCTATTTAAAAAACACCTTCTCAAAGAGCCCTGTACAATCTTTCCTATGATAACCACATGTGTGTGCGCGCACACACACACACACACAGAGTATAATTTCATCCTGTTTATTTTCTTCTTTATATGTTTATATCATTTCTTTTTATCTTTTTACTATCACATATTAATTTTACATAATTTATTTTTATATTGATGTGATATTTCCATACATGCTTACAGCATGCATTGATCAAATCCAATCTTGCTTTATCTACCCTCCCTGGCACACCTATCCTTCCCAACCTCATTAATCACTATTTTACATTCAGGTTGACATTTTTTTGAGCTTTGTACATATTATTTCTTGAATGTTACAAGATTTTTGTTTCTGCTTATCTACTGTCATTCCCCTGTAAGCTGCCTGGTAAGCTGCCTGGTACCGTAAACCGGGATAAAAACTCTCGGAGGCAGAGTTAAGCTTTTACTACTTTTACTTCTACTTTCTTAGAGCTTAGAGAGGGAAAGAAAGATTTTTAGAGAGAAAGATTAAAGCAAGCTTTTCTTCTTGTCTTCTTAGCTTAGAGTAAAGAAAGATAGAGCTTAGCTTAGAGAAAGATTAGAGCTTCTTTCTTCTCTCTTCTTTCTTCCTTCTTCTGTCTTCTGTCTTCTGTCTTAGAGCTTAGAGAGGGAAAGAAAGATTTTTAGAGAGAAAGATTAAAGCAAGCTTTTCTTCTTGTCTTCTTAGCTTAGAGTCTTAGAGAGAAAGAAAGATAGAGCTTAGCTTAGAGAAAGATTAGAGCTTCTTTCTTCTCTCTTCTTTCTTCCTTCTTCTGTCTTCTGTCTTCTGTCTTCCTCAGGAGTCTCGGCCTAACTCTGACAGTCATTACTTCTTCTATCTGGTTTCTCTTCTGTAACCGCTCTGCCTACGTTCTGGCCGCTCTGATTCTTCTGACCGACCGAGTGACTGCCCGGCTGACTGAATTCTCCGTTTTCCTAACTCGGACTGCTTTCACCGGTTATATACCTTCAGCTTTGCGGGTGCCTACAGGTGCGTCACATACATATCAGGTGGAACTTATGGCTTCCAGCTAGCTACAACAGCCCTTCCTAATTAGGGCTCCTTCATTCCCCCTACTGTCATCAACACTAGAATGAAGCCTTTGGTGGGAAGTAGCCTAACACCTAGGACAGTGATTTGACACCTGGTAAGTGCTCATTAAATATTTGCTAAATGGATGGAGATGGAAAAGTGCTGCCAGAGGACTCAAGAGACAGAAATACAAGAATCACACACTTGTCACTTATAAGATACTTGCAATTTACTTCGAAAGAATCTGATGATCATGCAACAAAACTCTATGAGAAATAAGCACAGAGAGGGAGAAATCAGTTGAGCAATGAGATTGGGACAAGCTCATACTGGAAGATGTGCTTCGGCTCCCGATCCAACCGGTAACTTTCCCACAGGCAAGTTCAGCCAAGGCTAACTTATTCCATTTCAGCATGCAAGCATTTTTACCTGTTAAATTCTTTATGCACAACATTGGTTATAGACTTACTGATACAATATAAATAGATTGATAAGGGGCTGGGGTTGTGCTCAGCAGTAGAGCGCTCACCTAGCACATTCGAGGCACTGGGTTCAATCCTCAGCACCACATAAAAATAAATAAATAAAATAAAGGTATCGTGTCCAACTACAACTAAAAAAAAATATTTTAAAATGGATTGATAATATATTTCTTTTTAAAATTTTTTTTAGTTGTTGATGGACCTTTATTTTATTTACTTATTTGTAAGCTGCCTGGTACCGAAAAACCGGGAAGAAAACTCTCGGAGGCAGAGTAAAGCTTTTACTACATTTACTTCTACTTTCTTAGAGAGAGCTTAGAGTAAAGAAAGATTTTTAGAGAGAAAGATTAAAGCGAGCTTTTCTTCTTGTCTTCTTAGCTTAGAGTTAGAGTCTTAGAGAGAAAGAAAGATAGAGCTTAGCTTAGAGAAAGATTAGAGCTTCTTTCTTCTCTCTTCTTTCTTCCTTCTTCTTTCTTCTGTCTTCTGTCTTCCTCAGGAGCCTCGGCCTAACTCTGACCAGTCATTACTTCTTCTATCTGGTTTCTCTTCTGTAACCGCTCTGCCTACGTTCTGGCCGCTCTGATTCTTCTGACCGACCGAGTGACTGCCCGGCTGACTGAATTCTCCGTTCTCCTAACTCGGACCGCTTTCACCGGTTATATACCTTCAGGTTTGCGGGTGCCTACAGGTGCGTCACATACATATCAGGTGGAACTTATGGCTTCCAGCTAGCTACAACAGCCCTTCCTAATTTAGGGCTCCTTCCTTAGAGTTAGAGTCTTAGAGAGAAAGAAAGATAGAGCTTAGCTTAGAGAAAGATTAGAGCTTCTTTCTTCTCTCTTCTTTCTTCCTTCTTCTTTCTTCTGTCTTCTGTCTTCCTCAGGAGCCTCGGCCTAACTCTGACCAGTCATTACTTCTTCTATCTGGTTTCTCTTCTGTAACCGCTCTGCCTACGTTCTGGCCGCTCTGATTCTTCTGACCGACCGAGTGACTGCCCGGCTGACTGAATTCTCCGTTCTCCTAACTCGGACCGCTTTCACCCGGTTATATACCTTCAGGTTTGCGGGTGCCTACAGGTGCGTCACATACATATCAGGTGGAACTTATGGCTTCCAGCTAGCTACAACAGCCCTTCCTAATTAGGGCTCCTTCACTTATTTTTATGTGATGCTGAGAATCGAACCCAGTGCCTCACACGTGTGAGGCAAGTGCTCTACCGCTGAGCTACAACTCCAGCCCCAATAATATATTTCTTAAATGACCAAAAACCTTGCAAAGGTCTTTGCAAAAGAAGATATCCAAGTAGCCAACACACATAGGCACAGTGTTCAATTTCACTATTCATTAGAGTAGTGTAAATTAAAACCACACCAACAGGGCTGGGGATGTGGCTCAGTGGTAAAAGCACTTGCCTAGCACATGTGAGGCCCTGAGTTCAATCTGCAGCATCACAAAAAAAAAAAAAAAGAAGAAGAAGAAGCCACACTACTAACATACTTCTATATTTTGGCAGAATGTCTAAAAAATATTGACCATACCACATGTTGGTATAGTCATATGAAACCTCATACATTGCTTTGGGGCACATAAATTGGTACTACTATGCAAAACTGATTGAAAATATCTCCTTTCCCTAACACATGCATGCCCTTTCACCTGGATATTTCTCTTGTTTTCTATACCCAAGAGAAATAAGCACAAATATCCACTAAAAGACACATTCAAGAATATTCATAACAACTTTATTCTTAATAGTCAAAAATCCGGGGGGGGGGGGGGGGGGGGGGGGGGGGGGGGGGGGGGGGGGGGGGGGGGGGGGGGGGGGGGGGGGGGGGGGGGGGGGGGGGGGGGGGGGGGGGGGGGGGGGGGGGGGGGGGGGGGGGGGGGGGGGGGGGGGGGGGGGGGGGGGGGGGGGGGGGGGGGGGGGGGGGGGGGGGGGGGGGGGGGGGGGGGGGGGGGGGGGGGGGGGGGGGGGGGGGGGGGGGGGGGGGGGGGGGGGGGGGGGGGGGGGGGGGGGGGGGGGGGGGGGGGGGGGGGGGGGGGGGGGGGGGGGGGGGGGGGGGGGGGGGGGGGGGGGGGGGGGGGGGGGGGGGGGGGGGGGGGGGGGGGGGGGGGGGGGGGGGGGGGGGGGGGGGGGGGGGGGGGGGGGGGGGGGGGGGGGGGGGGGGGGGGGGGGGGGGGGGGGGGGGGGGGGGGGGGGGGGGGGGGGGGGGGGGGGGGGGGGGGGGGGGGATAACAGACAGGGAAACATTGCCTCTGAAAGAAGAGTTTTTTGCTTACAGTTCCCAACACCACAGCACACAGGGTCATCTGAGGAAGTACAAGCCTTGGTCAGGAGGAAGGAGAAATGAAGGGAAAGCTTGGGCCATAACATTTATTGAGGTTTTCAAGGGAAGAAGGAGTGAGGCAGAGCAGGCAAGTTGAGGGAATTTAGGATCGGTTAATTTGAATAATGTTGGCAGGCTCTGGGGTTTAAAGGTGGGTCCCAGTTGTCCAGTACCTGACCCTGCAGTGATTTAGGGAAATGAGAATATTCCCTTAGTGTGAGAATCAGATAAAGGAGGTGGTTCAGGACTGGTTTCTTTGTATACAAAAGGCATCTGCAGGTGAGTTGTTTCCTAGCTCTAGGACAAACTCCCTGGCCAGCAAAGCATCATGTGAGGTCAAGCATTACAAAATACAGATTATAAAAAATTATTAATATAGGAGCTTTACAGAATGATACTGAGCATCTCTCTATATTTGCAAGATTCACTGCCTGTTTACTTAAGATCAATGTATTTAAATGCACTTTATACCCATATGCATACTTTACTCATATTTTTAAAATACAAATGTAGAATTTAGTTTGGAATAACACTAAAAGGAACTCTAACTCTCATCAGTCACCGCTAAGCTCCTCACCCTCTTTCCGGTTTCAAAATCTTTTTCCTTATTCCTAAACTCTAGCCCCAGGGCTTTTAGTACAGTCTCATCTGTTCTGGCCTCAAGGCATCTTGGCACATCCATGCTGCCTTCAGTGTGTCTCCAGGAACACAGTCCTCCAGCTGCTAGCCTAGAACTTAGCAAACTTTCCTTTTGACTTGCTATTTCTCCTGAGTTTTCCTGTAGCAAATTAAAAAGAAAAAATGTACTCAAGAGTACTCCATCTGCCACTTTCTCAGGCCACTTTTGCACTTGCCACCTCCTTCCTTCAAGCTACCCCTCCACCCTCTTGGGATGCTTAGAGCACTCCATCACCCTTTCCTGGAAACTGCCTGTATTTATCCATCTACCATTGCTATAACAACATACCTGTAGCTGGATAATGTATAAGGAAAAGAGTCTTTTTAGTACACAGTTTTGGAGACAGAAAGTACAAATAGCAAGGCACTAGCTCTGGTGAAGCTCCCTTAGCTGTGTCACATCAAGGTGACAGTATCATGGTGGTAGTGTGTTTATGAGGGAGAGTTTGAATGGCAAGGCAGCAAGCCAGAGAGCAGGGAGGGGCTAGTCTTGGTCTTTTATAACCATCTTCTCACACAGGAACTAAGAGGGGTCCCATGAGAAAAATATTAATCCCTTCCCAGGGCAGCATCCCCAATGATTTAATTACCTTCCACAAATGCCTCCCCCCTTAAAGGTCCCACCATCCCTTAACATAGTCACACTGAAGACCAAGCTTTCAACACATGAACCCTTGGGGACAGACTATATTTCAACCACAGCACTACTCACCAATCAGCCTGGATGTTTATCCCATTACTAGAAATGAGCTTAACTGAGGTTAGGAGTGTTCATTTAACACCCAGGAACTTTGTGATAAGTATGGTGGGGAGGAGTGAAGCCAAGATGGAAGGCAACTGAACCAAGCCTGAAGGCAGCGTGGAGCAGTGGACGCAGACTTGGTTTTCCACATATACAGCGAAGAACTGCAGATGGAGGGCCCAATGCTCAACTGAGCATGTCCCGCTCAAGTCAGATGCAGTTGTTTTTCTGACCAGGGTCTCTTCTAGCAAACATATCACCATGCTGTAGCACCTGGGTCCTAAGGCTGGAGCCCCTCACTTCTGTCTTCCGAGGCCAGCACAGGCCTGCTTGGCCCAGAGGAGCAATGGCTTACAGCAATGGATGCACAAGAGGTTAATATGAGGGTCATCCAAATGACCATGAAGCTTTAAGTTACATTTTCTGAGGTGTTACCTCTGACAGCCCAGCCAAGCCCTGCTCTGAGCTGATTTTCCAGAGCACAACTTATGTGTCACCATATTACAGGATTCAAGTCTTTCTAGCCTGGGATAATGTCAACTCAGTAAACATGGGGTCCTCCCCAGTTGAACTTCACAATGTTACTAAGAAATGCCTTTTTGGTGGTGGCCCAGCCCTGGTCCAGTCAAGAAGCAGGGCTGGAGACAGCCCACACAGATGGGCAAGCAGACACTACGGCCTGCAGCTCAGGAAACCAGCTCTGGCCTGCTGCAGAGATCCTTGGTCCAACCAGTGTGTCAGGAGCCTGCTTGAGACATTCCCTCTTCAATCCTGGAAAGGAACAGCCTAATTATAATGGCTCCTGGTCTGCACCACTCTCAACTAAGCAGAGCCCAGGAGAGGAGGCCTGCACCTGCCAGATGGACCTGCTCATTAGCATGGGGAGCATGGTATTTCTTATGCAAATGAGGGCAAATAAATCCTTGGGAGAAATGAGAACACAAACACACAAACATGCAGTGGAGCACAAACTTCACTGGGTACTGGCTGACAGGAGAGGGAGCAGAGGAAGCCCCCAGCATTGTCCTAGAGGACTCTTGGCACTGGGTGTTCTGAATTTGCCTATGTGGGCCACCCAAGAAGGAAATTGAAGTCCCTGGGGCCCATCCAACCTGACCTGACCTGCAGCCATACAAAGAACCACCAAGGGGCAAATGGACGGGGAGGAAAGGAAGGCATTGGGAATGGGACAGACGACCAAACCAAGCCAGCAGCCAAAGAGCCAGAGGAAGGACCACCAAGGCCTAACTCATGGAACCAGCATTTCTGGGACATCTCCAAGTCACCACAACACCACACACAACCTGCCATACTCAAGCCTTGCCCCAGAAGAGGTTGTTCCCTGCTCCATCCGTAATCTTTAGTTGTAGATGGACAACAATCAACAATACCTTTATTTTATTTTATTTATTTTTTATGTGGTGCCAGGGATCGAACCCAGGGCCTCATGCATGCTAAGCAAGCGCTCTACCACTGAGCCACAACCCCAGCCCTCCATCCTTAATCTTTCAATGACTCTGACACAGTGCTGGCCTAGGGTGGTCCTGGACCCTACCTTGCCCTCCTCTCCGATTTCTTGCCCATCACTCAGTCTGGCCGGCTCCAGTTCCTGAACATCATCAGTAACTCACCTGCTACTCCATCTCCACCACCTCCTCCCTGCCTCAGGTGAGGGATCTCCTGCCTCCTATCCACTTTGATCTCATCTATCCCAGTACCTTCTCAATGTGCTTCCCTCAGGCCAACCACCCCAAACCTTCCTCTGTCATTGCCAGCTTCAGCCCTCTCTCCCATCTCTCTGAAAACCCTTGAGCTTGACATTTCAACTCAGCAGTGCTGTCACACTGGCCCCTCGTCTGCATCTCTCCCTTCCCTTGTCAGGGTTTTTGGCTTCTGGCTCACTGGTCCTCTCAATCCTATTCCAAGGTCCACATGGAGCTCCTTCCTGCTCCTGGTCTTCACTCTCCAGTGATCTAAAGCCACTCACCACCTGCTCCCTAGATCTCCCAGCCCCATCATCACCGATATCTGCAGGCCTCACCCTCTTGCACCACCATCTCCCATCTTTTCATGGTGTGGGTGGAGATGCTGAGGAAGGGGATCTACTGGGTAGAAGCTTCTGATTTTCTCAATGACCTAGAATGCAAAGTCTGAGTTCAGATTAGGTAGGGAACTAGTAGACCTTAAGGGCCTGAGAAGAGCTGGGAATGCTGAAATGGCATGTGGGAGAGCAGAGGCCTGAGAGGACCAGGCAGGACAGGTGATTGTTGGATGCTCCATGGGCCCACTTAAAGGTCTTGGACACAAGTTCATTTGAGACTAGGTGACTTGGTCATGAATTTTATTTTAGCTGGGGTGCCAGGGAGTCTGAGGCTAGTATTGACTAGGCCTTCAGTTTTGCTAAGAGGGGACAACAAAAAAAGTATATTATAGTTGAAAACGGTAAAGAGAGAGAAAGGGTGCATGTAAAAAATGTGACTGTATGGAGTGATTGTAGAATTTAAGCTGGAAGAGGAGGGAAGGGAAGGCACCTGTAATGGGGGCCTGATTGATGCCTCCTTCTTCCTTGGTCACTCCCCCTCAGTCTTGACCACATCCTCCCCAACTCCCCCAACTTCCTCCTCTCAGAATGCCCAGTGCTCAGTGCTTGGCCCTCTTCTTATCCATAACCATACTCATTTCCTTGGTGATCTCTTGCCCAACAGATTTAAAAACCCATCTAAAGACCTCTGATTTTCAAACTCAACCTTCAACCCAGATCATAAATCCAGCTGCCTTATGACACCTCACCCTGGATGTCTTGTCATCAACTCAAATGAAATATGACCAAGGGATGTGGTTGTGGCTCAGCGGTAGAGTGCTCGCCTAGCACGTGTGCGGCCCAGGTTCGATCCTCAGCACCACATAAACATAAATGCATTGCATTGTGTACAACTAAAGCAAATAAATAAATATTAAAAAAAAGAAAAAAATATGACCAAAACTGAGTTTCTGCTCTTCATTTCAAGTTCTGCATCTCAGTGGATGGCAACATCATCCTTCCAGTTACCTCAACTCCTCTTCTTCTCCATATCCAACCCATCAGCAAATTTTTAGGGCTCTACTTTCAAAATGCATTCACATTCTGACCTCTTCCCTCCACCATCACCTCTAAAATCACCTTCAACTGCTTCTACCCCTTCCCTCCACTGTAAATCAGATCATGTCCCTCCACTTTTCACAGTTCTGCCATGGCTCCCAATTTCTCTCATGACAAAAGCTGAAGTGCTTCCAGCAGCACAGGAGGCCCTCAGGACCTGCCCCTCCGTCTCTCTGGCATCTCCCCTGCCACTCCTTCTGGCTCTCTTCATTCAATTCAATGATTCTCAAATTCTCCAAGAACAGGAACTGAGCTGTAGTTCTTCCCTCTGTCTGGAACTTTTCCTAGACATCCTCTTGACCAAATCCATCACTTACCTCAAGAATTTGCCCAAAATTTACCTCCTTAATGATGCCCTTTTTTAATACCAAAACCTACCTCCTCATCCCCCTAACTTTGCTCTTTTCTTCCTTTCTTAGCACTGATCATATTATAGCACATTAAATAACTTATTGGTTAATCATGTTTTATGGTTTATTACCTGTCTTCTTCCACTAAAATGTGAGCTCCATGAGGGTAGCCTGTTTTGACCACTGACGTGTCCCAAGTGCTTTAAACAGTACAAGTTCATAGTAGGGCTCAACACAAGTTATTTGAGTGAATAAACATAAAATGCTCCATGACCACCCTGTTTATAGACATTAAGTGAATACAGCAGCTCTCATTTAACTCATTTCCAAAGTTTGACTTAAGAGGGAGAATAACAGGGTGAATGTTTTTCAAGTATATTCTGGTTGAAAATGGTAAATCTCACTGGAAACAATTTATCAAAAAGAAGAAGGCTTTTTGGGCTGGGGTTGTGGCTTAGCGGCAGAGCGCTCTCCTCGAACGTGCGCGGCCCCGGGTTCTATCCTCAGCACCACGTAAACATAAATGCATTGCATTGTGTACAACTAAAGTAAATAAATAAATATTTAAAAAAAAAAAAAGAAGAAGAAGAAGAAGAAGAAGAAGGCGGCTTTTATTGACTCAGATTACTGAAAATTCCAAGTAGTTAGCTGTAGGTATGGCTGGATCCAGAGAGGCAAATGCTGCTGTCACAACTTGGCCTCATTATGGCTGCCTTGGTCCTATGGTTGATTGTTCAGCAGTTTCAGGTCAACTCTCTCCCTGTCTCCAATCCAGGAGGCAGAATTTCTCCTAAGAATAGTCTCAACATTAGGTTGCCTGAACCCAGCTTGAAATGGGTAGCCCCCTGACCCAATTGCCATTCCCAGGGAATGGAATACAGTACCCCACCAGATGTGGAGAATTTGGAGTTGGTGAAGTAACTGGAGTCAGTCTGAACCACATGGACTCAGGTTGGGGAGAAGTGAAATCTGATATCAAAATCAGAGCCACAGGTGCAGCACAAGCATGAGAAGTTATCCCCCTGGATGTATGTCAAGGAAATGGGGACAACTCCAAGGGACCTAGTAGGTCTCAACATTAACAGTAGCCCATGAAACCCAGAAAAACCTAAGCTGTCCTGTCCCTGCCTCAGTTTCCATCCAGATAAGAAATAATACAAAAAGCTCGAGATATCAAGACGTCCCCTTTAGCCCAGAGTCTGGCCTCAATTGCAATGCAGCTTAACATGCAACAGGTAGCTACAGAATTCCTGCCCTTGCGCTCCACCAGCCCTCAAACCAGAAGCCATTAAGTCAGGTCAAAGATGGATTGAAAAAAAAAAAAAAAAGATGGATGGCTATCATCATGACTATCATGCCACATTATTCTAATACTATAGGACTACACACTTAGGCATGAAAACAAAATGAGAAGTTTAAATATCAAAGAATTAATGGTTCAATTATAAACCTGAAAAACTTGAGAGAATTGACTGACTAAAAAGGTATTAAAATGTTAGAGTAATTCAGTGAATTTAAAGTTTATTTCCTATAATTAGTTATAGGGTATAGAAATAATGCAAACTGGATTATGTGACAAAAGAAATTATCATTCACACCGTGCACAGTGGCACATGCCTGTAATCCCAGCACTTGGGAGGCTGAGGCAGGAGGATCGTGAGTTCAAAGCCAGCCTCAGCAATGGCAAGGCACTTAGCAACTCAGTGAGACCCTGTCTCTAATAAAATACGAAAAAAGGCTGGGGATATGGCCCAGTGATCAAGTGCCGCTGAACTCAACCCCCTGTACAAAAAAGAAAAAAAGAAGAAAGAAAGAAATTATCACTCACAAAAAAAAATAATAATTAAACTAGGAATTGCTATGAACCTCAAACTGATCTAAACTCCATATAAATAGGGCTGGGGGTATAGCTCAGTGGTAGAATATTTGCCTAGCATCTGAGAGGCCCTTGTATCAATAATCAGCAACACAAAAAAAAATAAAAAATAAAAAAACTCTAAAGAAAAAACTAAAAACAAACTGGGAGCTATAAGGAAAAGTATGAAATTCTACCAAATGACAGAAAAAAAAAAATTGAACAAATAGATACACCTTGTTCTTGAATACAGTTAGCCCTCCGTATCTGCAGGTTCTACGGATTCTGTATCCTTGGATCAACCAACAACAAATGGAAAATATTTGAAAAAAATTGCATTTGTATTGGGCATGTGTAGTCTTTTTTCTTATCATTACTACTAAACAATATAGTGTAGCAACTATTTCCATGGCATTTACATTGTGTTAAGTATTATAAAGAATCTAGAGATGGTTTAAGTTACAGCAGCATATGGAAGGATGAGCATAGGTTATATGCAAATAGTACACCATTTTATATAAGGACATTGAGCATGTGTGGATTTGGGTATCTATGGGGCATCTTGGAACCAATACCCTAAGGGTAACAAGTGATGACTATACAACATTGATACAGACATTAAAGACGCAGTAATTAGTTGGATAGTGTCCCCACCACCACCACCAAATTCATGTCCTTTCTGAAACTTTACATTGTGATTTTATTTGGAAATAGGGTCATTGCAGACGTAACTAGTTGAGATGAGGTCACACCAGTTTAGAGTGGTCTCTTAATTTAGTAGGACTGGTGCCCTCATCAGAAGAGGACAAGAGACACAGAAAAACACACACAGGGAGAAAACCATCTGTCGACAAAGGCAGAAGTTGGAGTGACAGTCAAAAATCCTCAATGGTTGCCAGGAAAACAAAATTAGGGAAAGGCAAAAAACATATTCTCCCTTAGTGCCTGCAGGAAAAAAACATGGCCTGCCAACACCTTGATTTTGGTCTTCTAGCCTCTAGAACTGTTGAAGAATACGTTTCTATTGTTTTAAGGTATGTAGTTTATGAGCACTTGTTACAACAGCCCTAGCAAACTAATATAGATATCAGTGCCACATACATGCCTATATTAACTACAAGCTTAAGTCAATCCTGACCAAAATTCTAAAAGAATTTGATTGAATTTGAGATTTTGTTTTTTGGTGCGTGTGTGTGTGTGTGTGTGTGTGTGTGTGTGTGTGTTTGGAAGAATGGATAGTATTCTGTTCAATCTTCTTCTCTTGTTTTTGCTCATTTTGGAAGAGAAAGAGATTTAAAAGACAAGATCGGGATGGGGAGGTAACTCAGTGATGGATCACCAGCATAGCATGCACGAGACTCTGGTTTCCATCCCCAGAATATGAGGAAAAAAAAACTATTAGAATGAAAATAAAGTTATATCCAGGAAACTTCTGAAAAGAAAAAGTGACAATCCTGGACTAACACTTCCTCCCGATATGATTAACCTTTGTGGTGCCATGACATGATAGAGGAGGATCATTGAATCAGCGGGCAAATGTGCATCATTCCATAAAAGGCATTGAGATAACTAGAAAGTTTATCTGTTAAAAATTAATACCAGACCACAGCTGTACTGCTTGCACTCAAATAAAGTCCCAATGGATCAAATTATTAAACTTAAATGATTCAGAGATGTTCAATTCAAAATGATATTTATATCATATTTATAATGATATTTATATCACATTTATAATGATATTTATATCACATTCCATTCTACCAATAAGAAATAGCAGAGAAGACCAAGTGTGGTGGTACACACCTGTAATCCTAGAAGCTCAGGAGGCTGAGGCCTCAACAATTTAGCAAGGCCCTAAGTGACTTAGTGCAAGCCTGTCTCGAAATAAAAAATAAAAAGGGCTGGAGATGTGATTCAGTGGCTCAGTGGTTAAGTGCCACTGGGTTCAATCACTGATCCCCCACCCAAAAAAAAAAAAAAAAAGAGAGCGAGAGCGAGAGAGAGAGAGAAAGAGAGAAAAAGAAAGAGGACTAAGCCTCACTTTCAAATGAATAAGCTCCCTCCCAACAACAAGGGGATACCAGAATAATGCAAATGGTGGACCATATGTTTCAAGAAATTTCTAGAAAACAAAAAGCAAAAGTGATATAACCTAGAACCATAGCAGAAGTTTCATGTTAGAGAATTTGGTTTTATTACCACATTTTCTTGGTGCCTCACCCAAATGGGGCTATCCTTACAAAAATACTTCCAACAGTAACTAACCAGATGAAATTTTCTATTCATGTTATAAATCATCTTCTATGTGTAAAGATTTTTTAAAATAGAAGCAAATAGGGGCTGGGGTTGGGGCTCAGTGGTGGAGTGCCTCCCTCACACATGTGAGGCACTGGGTTTGATCCTCAGCACCACATAAAAAATAAATAAATAAAATAAAATAAAGGCACTGTGTCCACCTACAACTAAAAAAAAACTAAAAAAATAGAAGAAAACTCAGAAATTTCTGAAATTCTAAAACTTTTTATTAGAGCAAACCAATGTCTAAAACACACACAATACTGTATAAGATGATACACAAACCAAGGTACAACACACTGACCTACGCTTGCCATGTTTTGCTCATGACTGTGTCCCAATGAGGGAAATAAACAGTTGAAGGGTTTGCCACTGCACAGACACCCCACAACAGAAAGATAGGAAGGATACTGGTTTCAGGCAAAGCTCAAATTACCTCCTTCTCCTCCCCCTGCACAAATACCTTTCAAACAGTTCTTAGGTTTTTTGTAAGCTCTCCTCCAAAGACCTTCTCCAGCAAAGACTACATTTACTGAAATGTAATTATTCTCCTGTTGACTTCGCTGAGTTTTGGCTAGTCCTGCTGGTGTTCCACAGAGTGTGTCCTTTGAGTTGGTTCCAGAAGTTGTGATGGATTTTCACTTATCACTTTCTCAGCCCCTCTCAGGCAACCTGCAGAAACACAGTCTACCCCATAGCGCAGAGCGGAACACTCTGGCCTTTGCTGCACAGTGGGAAACACATTCTGGATGTTCTTGAGAAATGGGAAAACTATGTGGAGGCCAGAGCCTCTGTCTCATTCCCCAGCAGTCTGGAAGCATCCCCCCAGGGCAGTGGCTAAAGAATAAACACAGTTGATTGCCATTAGAGGAAATAACCAGTACTAAACAAATCCATGGACACTTTCACCCTTTGTTATTAAAATGTAAGCAACTTTGAGGTCTCATTTACATTCATGAAATTAACAAAGTTCTAGCAAGGGTACAATGAAGTAGCCCAGGTATATACACAGGGCTACGGATCGCAGCCCTTTCCCCCAGGAGGTGTAAGAACCCATAAGTCCCCAAATTCCATCAGCTAACTCAAGTCATCTCCATCACTTCCCACAAATGAGTCTTGACTAAAACAAGGATTGTACTGTATGTTTAGAGCAACTTTGCAAAATTAGAGAAAATGGCAGCTTACCACACAAATTTCCTTAAAAATGAAAGATAAAAATATTAGCACAATACAACAAGATGTAGCCTTAAAATGATACAAAAACTAAGTAGCAATATGGGGGGAAAGGCCACAAATAATATCCAGTTGGGGGCGGGGTGGGGGGAGAAGACCTTACCATAAGGCCTACATCGTCCTTTCAGCTATAGTCATTTCTCAGTGGCTGCAGGACCACATCCATGGGTACCAAAACCCACAGATGCTCAAATCCCTTATATAAAATGGAGTTGTGTTTGCATAGAACTTATGCACATCCTCCCTTATACTAATAGACTTATGAATTCCTGATATTAGACTTATGAATTCCTGATAATACCTATTATAATGTAAGTCCTATGTAAATAGTTGTTATATTGTTTAGGAAATGGCAAAGAAGAAAGTCTATACCTGTTTAGTACAGACATAATATTTTTCTGAATATTTTTGATCTGGGATTGGTTGAATCTGTGGATGCAGAACTTACAGGCTTGGAGGGTCCACTATATAAAAAGTAGCTGCATGCATGGGCAAGAATGAGACCTCTAACCCGGTGTTTATTGGACCCTACCCTGTACCAGGCCAATTGCTAAATGTCATCACATTTAGTATTCAATCTAACTCTGAGGCAGGTCCATTTTGCACATGAGTACACCGAAGCATCAAGAAGTTAAATAGCTTGACCACAGTCACAGGAGCAGGGCCCAAAGCCCAATGAGAGCTCTCAAAGGCAACAGGAAAAGGAAAATCAGTCATTGAAAGGTGGTAAAGGGGCTGGGGATGTGGCCCAGTGGTCAAGTGCCCCTGAGTTAAATCCCCAGTACCAAAAAAAAAAAAAAAAAAAGATATATTGAAAGGTGGTGCGGTGGCGCACTCCTGTAATCCCAGCACTTGGGAGGCTGAGACAGTAGGATTGCGAGTTCAAAGCCAGCCTCAGCAATGGCTAAGGCATTTAGCAACTCAGTGAGACCCTGTCTCTAAATAAAATACAAAAAAAGGGCTGGGGATGTGGCCTAGTGATCGAGTGCCCCTGAGTTCAATCCCCAGTACCCAAAAAAAAAAAAAGAAGAAGAAAGGTGGTAAGGACTGTTGGGAAGCTCTTTACTTGTTTCCAAATTTCCTTCTGAATTTTTCCATCATCTTTCCAATTAAAATAATAAGAAATGTGCAAAAGGACTAGCTCAACCTCCTCTCTAGGAAACCTCTCTCAATCCCTCCTGCCACCCAAGAGCTTACCACCCTATTCTTCCTCTGCTCAGGATGGCATCTGCCACATGGCCTTGCCAATGGCTATGATGGGGTCCATCTCTAGGTCTGTATCTCTGGTACCTGGCACAGGGTTGACCACAGTGGACCCTCAGGCCATATTGGTTGGATTCATTAATAGGTAATTAGCAATAATAGCTGCACAGAGACAGAGGCAATTCCCATTCAGGACCTCCCTGCTTCCTGAGGATCCTCCAGAGGGCCAGCCTTGACTTACCCCCTGCATCCCACCTTCACTGATTAGGCCTCAAATCTCCTTCATCTTTCCCCATGCTTTTCACCCACTGTTCCCATTTTAGCCTTGTATTAGTCAGATTTATGTTACTACAACAAAATGTCTGAAGCAATTAACTTATACAGAGAAAAGGGTTGTTTAGCCTATGGTTCTAGAGATTCTAGTCCAAGACCAAGTGGCCCCATTGCTTTGAGTCTCTGGTGAGGGCATTGGATAGCAATGGCAGGGAGTGTGTATTGAAGCCAACTGTTACATCATAAAGCAGGAAGCAGAGGGACAATAGGGCTGGTATCCCACAATTCCCCTTGAGGGCATGACCCATTGACCTAAGGACCTCCCACTAGCCCATATCTCCTAAAAGTCCACTGCATCTCCCAAAACCTCTACCCTGAGACCAAGCCTTTACATATGGACCTTTGGAGGATGCTCAACATCAAAACCATAGCAAGCCTGGAGTTCAGCCCTGGCTTAAGCTACAGGCTGTTGTTCCAGAGTCGTTTTTCTGATGGGCAGGTCTTTGCCAGCCACTCTCCGGTTCTGGTTTTTTGCTAGCTCACTGTAGCCTTCAAAGAAAACCCACGCACCACAGCTTGTGTGACCCCATCCAAGAATTCCAGGTCTCCAAACACACTGCACTTCTTCACAACCCTGACCACACTGTTTTCCTGCCCAGCAAGCCCTCCTACACTGGCTAGTGGATTCTTGTTTTAGCATTATTTTGTCTTGATGCCTAGTAATCATTCTTATTTATGGAGTACAATATGATAACGTGACACACATAAATATACACTATGTAATGAACAGATCATTTAATAATCAATCTTTTCTTTTCTTTTTTTTTTTTTTTGAAACAGGGTCTCACTATGTTTCCGAGACTGGCCATGAAATCCTGGGCTCAAGCAATCCTCCTGCCTCAACCTCCTGAGTAGGTGGAACTGCAGGTGTGTGCCATCATACCTGGCTTACCTTTATCATACCTTCATGGTGAGAACACTTAATAATCTCTCCTATTAGGAATAAAATCAGGATAACTGTTTTAAAAATTATATAAAATAAATATAATTTTTCAAAAAAAAAAACCTCTTCCAGCTATTTTTGGAATGTTTTATTAACTAGTCACCCTACCATGTAACAGAACACTGCGACTTACTCCTCCCATCGACCTGTAACTTTGTACCCATAGAACCACCTCTTGTCTTTCTCTCTTCTCCCCTCCCCTTCCAGTCTCTGGTAACCACTTTTCTATCCTCTACTTCTCTGTGGTCAGATTCTACATATGAGTGAGATCATATGGTTACTGTCTTTCTATGTCTGGCTTATTTTACTTCATATTATGTCCTCCAGGTCTATCCATGTTGTTATAGATGACAAGGTTTCATTCTTTTGATGGCTGAATAGTATTCCAGTGTGAATACATACTACATTTTCTTTTTTTTTTTTTTCACATTTTCTTTATGCACTTATCAATTGCTATATACATTTAGATTGATTCCAAATCATGTCTATAGGGAATAATGATGTGGACGTGTAGATATTTCTTTGATATGCTGATTTCATTTCCTTTGGATAATATGCCAACTTGTGGACTTATTGCTGAGTCCATAATAATTCTAATTTTTTAGCTTTCTGAGTAACTTCTATACTGTTTCCCATCAACAGTGTTTCAGAATTCTCCTTTCTCCATAGATTTGTCAGCACTTGTTATTTCTTGTCCATGTTTAACCTTTGAGGAATTGCTAGACTGCTTTCCAAAATGGCTGTACCATTTTGCATTTCCAACAGCAGTGTATGAGGGTTTCAATATGAAGTAGTTTCTCACTGTGGTTTTGATTTCTATTTTCATGGTGACTAATAAGATTGAGCATCTTTTATGTGCTTCTTGGGCCATTTACAGATCTTTGAAGAAATTTCTGTTCTGGTCAGTTACCCATTTTTTAATTGGGTTATATCTTTTCTCATTGAGTTGTAAGGGTTGTTTATATATTCTAGATACAAGTATCTTATCAGACATGAAATTATTTTTACTTTTCTGAGAGTGTTCTTTGCAACACAGAAGTTTTTTATTTTTACGAAGTCCTAATTATCTATTTTTTCTATCATCTTTAGTGCTGTACGTATGTATGCATGCACTTGCAGGCTCTTGTGCACAGAATGGGGTTTTTTCCCAGTTTTTTGGAAGCATGTTGCTATGCTTTTGGTGTTTACACTTTATGCATCTCTCCAGATTTTCTATTTCTTCTTCAGTCAGTTTTAATAGTTTGTCTCCTTCTAGGAATTTGTTCATTTAATCTAAGTTATCTAATTTGTGGGGCAAAGAGTTGTTCCATAGTATTCCTTCATAATCTTTTTTATTTCTATAGGGTCAATAGTAATGTCCCCTCTCTTTTGCCTAGAAAATACTTACTCATCTTCTAAAATCCAGCTAATACTTACCCAATTCATTGCCTTCTACCACCACATACACACACACACACACACACACACACACACACACACACACACACCTTCCTGCTGTGCTCTGCATCCACTACCTACATCATCATGCTGTACCAGGGGCACTTCACCACTCTGAGACACAGGCTGCTTGCTTTCATGTCAGGAGGTACTAAGGTTGTCAAAGGCCAAGACATCACCACTCAGCTCAGGACCAGCTGCCAGGACAGTAGCTGGAAAAGACTTGTTGGCATCAAAGAAGGGGATGTCCTTGACTTTCTCTAGCAGTGCCTAGAAGGGGGGAAAAAAACAAAAAACAAGAGTAAAGAAGGTGGGCATAAGGGAAAATGAGATAAGGTAAGAGGGCACCTTTCCAAAAAGTAGCCCACCTATTCTTCCTATGGGGGAAAAAAAAACTCTTTCTAGATCTTATAAATTAACTACAAAGGAGGTATGATACATGAAAGGCTGTGGGAGAAACACTGCACAATTAGCTACTCAGAAAGCGTTTTATGTAGCCTTCTTTTTTTCCCCAGAGGTATTTGGCATGAGTGACTTAACAGATAAGGTTTGAAAGTTAAAACCAGTTCCCACTCATGCAGTTCCCAAGGCCCTTTGGACACTATCACCAGCCATCTAAATTGTGTAACAAACACCCAAGGCCGAACAAAGCATGTCAGGGCTGTTCCATCAGAGCCAAGGAGGTTTTATGGGATCCCTTTGCTAATTAAAATTCACTCTTCTAGACAGCTGTGATCTTTGGTGTCTTATGCACCTGAAAAATACATCTTGACATTTAAGCCACGCTCGCTGGGATGGTACCAGTAGCAGTAATAAGCCAATCAGAATTCCAATCAGAATAAAAATGCTAAATTCTATGTTTGGGGCTTGATTTGAAGGGCAAGGACACTCAAATTCCGAAGGTTTGTCATTAATCCACCAACACCCAGATGGATGGATGATCCTTCTCTCTATCCTTGGAATGTCATGACCATCCACTCAAAGCCCACTCCTAAAATTTGAGGCTGCAATAACAACAAACCACATTTTTGCTCTGGACTATGTGGGATGCTGTTGATGACTAGTTAGCATTAACACAGCACATAGTTCAGGAATGTACTGAGCCACTGGGTCAGGATGGTGGGTGAGCAGAGGCTCCAGCCCTGTTCCAGCTCAGCTCCAAGCCCACAGTGGCATTTAGGCACCACCTCTGCCCAGGGGTTCAAGGTCCCCAAACAAGATCCAAGAACCTAGGGAAAATAGGAAAACTCCTGGCTTATTGCTAGATCCCTCTCTATACGCATTCCCTTTTAGGACCTTGGTCTTTAAGTTACCCACACAGAAGGAAGTTTTCAAGGCTCCCCGTTCCCTCCCAGGTTCTCAACAGACCACCCATGGCAGAATAGGAATGCTCCATAAGCCCAGCGGGGCTCTTCAGTTTGTAGAGAATAAAACCATACATTCCTGACCATGGTGGCTTTGAAAAGTGTCTAAAGTGTGGGCCCCAAACCTTCTCCCCCTACATGGCTTTGCAAGAGCAGTTCTATTATGCCAGATTGCCACTTCCCAACTGTTATTGTTTAAGTATGGTTTGTCCCCACCAAAACTCATGTTGAGGCTTAATTCTTCAATTGGCAGTGCTGGGAGGTTGTTGTCCTTGCCATGGGTCTCAGCCAAACTCAGTCGCGGGGGTAAGTGATGCGGAGGTCAAACGCAGACTCCGGGAGCTGGGTGGAAGCAGGCACTTGGCGACCAGCCTGCAAGCTCGTTTATTGCGGAAGCATCTTAAGCTTTTATAATGCCCCTGCCCAATCATATTGTGCCACAGTGGGTAAGACCACCAAGTTCTCCCCTCGGTTTCCCTGGCAACACTTGCATAATTTGTGGGGAAGGGGTTTCCTCCATCAGCAGGCCAGAGCAAACACTCCTTCCTGCAGGTTTCCAATCGTGAGGGAGGGGGTTTTTACTCCATCCAGCCAGAGCAGAATGCTCCTTCCTACAGATTTTTCCTGTTAGGCCTGTATGTGTATAGGTTTTCCTTATACACGTGAGACATTCACAGCTGCCAGCCAAGAACTGGGCGTTTCTCCTATAAGCAGTGGTCCTAATGGGAACTATTTGGGTCATGGGAGTAGAGCCCTCATGAATGGAACAATGCTTTTCCCACAGGAATGAGCTAGGTACTGCAGGAGTTTGACCCCCTTCTCTCTCTTCCACACACACTCACTTGCCCTTCTACTTTCCACCATGAGTTGAAGTTGCATGAGGCTGTCACTAGAAACCAAACAGATGCTGGTGTCTTCCCAGTCTCCATAACCATGACCTAAATTAAACATCTTTTCTGTATAAATTACCCTGTCTTGGGTATTCTGTTACAGCAACAGAAAATGGACTAAGATACCCATTCTCTGCCCTTAGTGCAAGACCGAACTTATGGTGTCTCCTGCCACCCACATCTCATCAGCCAAGTAAAATCAACCACATCCTTTCTGGGGGCCTCCCCCACTCATGCCCCTGATGCACACAGCCCTGATACACCACACTATGCTGCCATGAATTGCCATTTTCTGTCCCCATAAGTAGCAGAGAAAGCAGTGTTCACTCATAGATCAGTGACAGGAACATAAGAAGAGAACTGTCCTGGTGGTTAAGAAGATCCACCACAGGCCTCTTAGTCAAACCAGGCCCAGAGCAAAGGGTGGGCTAGACAATGGGAACACAGGAGTGAGATGGTCTTCTCAGAGTAGAGAGGCTATCCAAGGAAATGCTATCTTTGTTCTTTTTGCTTCCTCTAGGAGATCACCAGATAACAGACAATTTCCAGGAGAAAGGATCAGAGGGTAAAGAGCAGAGTAAGGGCAGGCTCAACAATGGGGCTCTGCCCTCATCCCCTAGTCACCTCCCAAAAGGCTCCTACCTCCTATCACTATCATGTTGTGATTAGGGTTCAACATGTGAATTGGGGGGAACACAACATTCACAAAATAAAATTTGTTGTAAAAGCATGTGAGGTGTTGTAAAAGAGTGTGAGGTGGGAACATCTCAAGCCAGCTGCTAATGCCCATTATCACTCTCCTACCCAGCAGGTACAGCTAATGTTCTTGCCTATTGGGTGAGTGGGACCAGGTGTGGTTGGAAACACCTGCAGAGGCCCTGGGATGAGGCAGTGCTGCCAGCTGCTCCTCAGAAAAGATGAAAGGGGCTGGGATTGTGGCTCAGCGGTAGAGCGCTCGCCTAGCATGTGCGCACCCCGCGTTCAATCCTCAGTACCACGTACAAATAAACGTGTTGTGTACAACTAAAGCAAATAAATAAAATATTAAAAATGAAAAGAAAAGATGAAAGTCATGCCTTCAGGTTACAACTAGGGAGATTCCTACACCATCATTTATTGTAGCTACCCCTTATCCTTGGTTTTGCTTTCTGCAATTTCATTTATCTGTAGTCAACTAGAGTCAGAAAATATTGATATTTGTCTTGACTCTTTCAATGGAGACCACGTTCATAAAACTTTTATTACAGAGTATTGTTATAATTGTTCTACTGTATTACTGTTGTTGTTGATCTTTTGCTGTGCCTAATTTATAAATTATACTTAGCATAGGTATGCATGTGTAGGCAAAAACAAGTACTATTCATGATTTCAGGCATCCCCAGAGGCTCTTGGAACATATCCCTCAGATAAAGAGATACTATTTAGCTAGAGACATTCTGGCCATCCTGGAGGCTGATAGAGCGGAACACATGACAGAAACTGTGAGGTAGGTCTGAGATGCCTGCCTCAGGCTTCATCTTTTCTCTCTTCCCATTACCATGTTTGAGTTGGATCCAAGGTCGTTGAAACTATGACCTTTAGAAGTCCCTTGCAAAAGATATTCTAGCTTAATTGTTAGGCACCCCACATTTTTTGTTTTGGTGAAATGATTTTTTTCATTGTTTTTTGGAGCAAAGAAACAATTGATTTTGTTTATTGATCATATACCAGGCAACTTTCTAAGCCATCTTATTAATTCTAGTTATCTCTCTACAAATTTGGGGAGATGCTCTATTTATACAATCATATCATTAGGCAACAATTACAGTTTGGTATCTTTTTTTTCTAACCTTTGCACACTGAATTTCTTTTCCTCCTTTGCCAGCACTGTCTGGAACCGCCAGAAAAATATTGGATGGAAAAAGCATACAGGACATCTGATTTTATTACTAATTGGCTAAAGACAACTTCTAGCATCTAACTGTCAAGTATAATATTTGCAATAGGTCATTAGTATACATCTTCTTTTAGTCTTCATTTGCTAGGGGTTTGGTTGCTTTTTTTAATCATGAGATGCTTTTGAATTTTATCAAATTATTTTTCTGCATCTTGTGAGAATATCAACTGCCATTTTCTCCTTCTGCCTGTTAATGTGGTGCCTTAGTCCATTTTCTCTTGCTATAATAGAATACTTCAGACTGGGTGATTTATAAAGAAAAAGAGTTGGCTCACAGTTCTATAAGGTTTGTTGTTGTTGTTGTTGTTGTACCAGGGATTGAACTCAGGGGCACTCGACTACTGGGCCACATCCCCAGCCCTTTTTTTTTTTTTTTTTTAATATTTATTTATTTGCTTTTAGTTGTACACAACGCGTTTTTATGTGGTGCTGAGGTTCATCGAACCCGGGCCACGCACGTGCTAGGCGAGAGCTCTACCGCTGAGCCACAACCCCAGCCCCCCCAGCCCTTTTTTGTATTTTATTGGAGACAGGGTCTCTCTGAGTTGCTAAGTGCCTCACCATTGCTGAGGCTGGCTTTGAACTCACAATCTTCCTGCCTCAGCCTCCCAAGTGCTGGGATTACAGGCATGCACCACCACGCCCGGCGTCAGTTCTATAAATTCTATAAGTCCAAGGACCCAGCTCTGCTTCTGGTGAGGGCCTCATGGCAGAACATCAGAAGGGCAAGCAATAATTTGAGGAAGAGGCCAAATGGTGAGAGAGAAGCAAGAGAAAATCAAGAGCACAAATCACTTTATAAAACCCATTCTCATGATAACTAATCCAGCCCCATAAAAGTGAAAACTCATTCACTCCCCGGAAAATGGCATCACTCTATTCATGAGTTGGAGCTCTGCTCTATGACCTAACCTCTCTTAAAGGTCCTACCATTTCTAAATAATGTTCCATTGGAAATCAAAGTTCAACAGGAGTTTTGGTGAAAAGAAACCATATTAAAACCAAGCATGCACTGAATTTACTAGCAGAGTTTTTTAATGTTAAATCAACCTTGAGTTTCTAGTATTTAACAACCTTCACATGAACTGTATTTACATGTATTACCTGGATTTGGTTTGTCAATATTTTACTTTGGTGATGTTTGCAACCATGTCCATGACTAGATTGACTTGTAATTTATTTTTATCTTGATTTTCTTGTCTAGTTTTAGGGTCTAGGTTATTTTGGTATTATAAAATGAGTCAGAGAATGTTTCTTCTTTTTCTCCAGAAGAATTTGTATATAAGACTGAAACAATTTTCAAGAAGTTTCTTTTTTGTTTTTGTGGTATTGGGGATGGAAGCCAGGGCCTGGAGCATGCCAAGCACATGCTTAGTGGTAGTACTGAGCTATATCCCCAGCCCTAAAGTTTTCTTAAATTTACCTCAGTCTATTGTTTTCTTTGTGAAAGATTTTTTTTTACTCCTGATTTAATTTCTTTAATATCTAGACCATACATTCAGGTTTTCTATTTCTCCTTGAGCCAATTACTTTGGATTTTATTTTCTAGATGTTTTTAGAAATTTTTAATTTATGGGCATCAAGTCATCCATGTTATTTTTTACTATCATTTTAGACTATTGCTTATGAAGTATATCTCCTTTTCTCATTCCTAAAAGTTTTGGGGCATTTTTGCCTTAGCTCTTCTTTATAGTAGCTTTATTGAGATATGTTTCACATGCCATAAAATTCACCCATTTGAAGTTTACAGTTCAGAGGTTTCTAGTATATTCAGAGTTGTTCATCCATTGACACCATCTAATTTTAGAACATTTCGGTCTTTTTTTTTTTTTTTCTTTGAATTGTCAATGGAACTTTATTTTATTTATTTATTTACATGTGGTATTGAGGATCAAACCCAGTGCTTCACACATGCCAGGCAAGCTCTCTACCACTGTGCTACAACCCCAGCCCCAGCATCTTTAACATTAACAGGCATTCCCACTTCCACTACCCACTTATCATCTGAAACTGGTTTTTAATTTTTGTATGTTTACATGGTTCAAAGGCCAAGTGACATTCAGAGGTATAAAACAGGTATAAAAATATACCCAGAGAATTCTAATTTTCACCTCCTCTCCATCTTCACCCCTGCTGCCACCACAGGTAACCATTTTTATTAGTTTTCTGTTTTTCTGAATTTCTTTATGCAAATACAAGGGAGTGCAAGTATACTTATTTTTATTTTCCCTTCCTTACAGAAAAGATAACATAATATATACGGTATTCTGTACCTTTCTTTTTTACTTTAGATCTTGCAGAGCATCTTATTCTTTCTTACAGTTGTGGTTCATGTTTATTTAATCAGCTCCCTATTGACAGACTCTTGGCTTGTTTCCAAGATTTTGCCATTACAAACAATACTGTAGTGTATAACCTCATTCACAGGTCATTTAATACTTGTGAATATCTATCCATTGAATACATTCCCAGAGGTAGGATTGCTGAGTGAAAGGATAAATATGCATATATATAAAGCCATGTGTATATGCCTGGCATATGTATATATATATATATATTATATATACATACATATATATATATATATATATATATATATATATATATATATGGAGAGAGAGAGAGAGAGAGCTCTCCAACTGCTCTCTCTCTCAGGATTGTACAATTTTGTATTCTCTACAACCAAATCTATTTCCCTATTTCCTCACCTCTCCACCAACTATTCATTTTCAAACTTTGGATTTTTGCCAATCCAATTTAATATAAATGGTGTCTAAGGGCAGTTTCATTTGAATTTCTTTTATTAAGACTGAGGTTGAGCAATTCTTGACATTTAAGAACCATTTGAATTTCTTTCTCTGTAACCTATCTACTTCTTTTCTTTGCTTATTTTTCTATTGAGTTCTTCTTACACTCCTTTTACTATGTTAGCTTACCATCATTGGGACAAAATATCCTGAGATGAACAACTGAGAAGGAGGACATGTTTATTTCAGCTCACAGTTTCAGATGTTTCAGTCCATGATTACTGGACCTCGTTTGCTTTTGAGCCTGTGGTGAAGCAGTGCATCATGGTAGAAGCACATGGCAGAGGAAAACTGCTTGCCTCATTGCTGCCAGAAAGCAAAAAGAGAGAGGGAAAGGGGTTGGAATACCAATATACCCTCAAGGGCATGCCCCCAGTGACTTAGTTCTTCTTACTAGGCTCCATCCTAAAGTTTTCTACCACCTCTCTTTAACTCCATTATCTGCAGACCAAGGCTTCAACACACAAGCTTTGGGGGTTATTTAGGATCCCAATAATAATACTTATAAATGCAAATGTGTGGTTTTAATTACCTATTGCTGTATGACAAACTACTTCAAATCTTAGTGGCTTAAAGCATCAATAATGTATAATTCCTTAGGATTGTATGAGTTGAATGGGCTCATCTGGAAGGTTCTTTCATTCCAATTGCCCCCAACTGAGGTTACCGAGTTGGCTACATTCATTCAGCAGCTGGGCAGAGCTGGACAGTCCAAGAAGACTTAATACCTTAATGCTTCTCAGTGTGACCTCTTAAAGTGGCAAAGTTGGGCTTCTTCACAGAATTGTGGTCTCAGGAAAGTTGGACTTCTTACCTGGAAGCTGACTTTCAAGAAGGAGGAAAAAGAAGCTACCAATCCTCTTAATGGATGGATTCTGAAGTCACAGAATGTCACTTCTACATTCTCTTGGTCATAGTAAGTCACAAGGCTGGCCAAATTCAAGGAATAGGAAATAGACTCCACCCTGGATGGAAGAAGTGGTATATGATACAAGGAAAGAAAGAACTGGTGGCAGGCATTTTTAAGACCATCTACCATCTCATCTACATTTTTAGGTATATTATTCCTCTATGTAATTAGTCAGAAATATTTCTTGCCAATTTGTCATTTGCATTTTGACTTTGCCTATGTTTCTGTCTCTGTGTGTCTGTTGCATGCATATGCTTATCATGTAGAATTTTTAAGATATTTTATTTTGAAGCAAATATAGACTCACAGAGGTTTCAAGGATAATATAGAAAAGTTTTCATGTGCCCTTCAGTTTCTCCCAATGATAGCATCTTATATAACTACCGTACACTATCTAAACCTGCATAATCAACATTGGTACAATGTATATCCTTTTATCACATGTGTGGATCCACATAACCACCACAATAATCACAATTCAGAACTGTTCTATCAATAAAGAGTTCTCCCTCTGGAACTTTCCCATTGTAGTCACACCCTCCTACCACTTTTCATCCCTGGAAACCACAAATCTGTTTTCCATCTCCTTAAAGGGTTGAATAGTGGCTTCCAAGAAGTTCTGTCAAATTCGTAACCTCCAGAATCTGCAAATATGATCTCATTTATTGTCTTAGTATGTTTTCTTTATTTCTTTTTTTTTTTTTTTTTGGTACCGGGGATTGAACTCAGGGGCACTTGACCACTGGGCCACATCCCCAGCCCTTTTTTGTATTTTATTAGAGACAGGGTCTCACTGAGTTGCTATGTGCCTTGCCATTGCTGAGGCTGGCATTGAACTCACGATCCTCCTGCCTCAGCCTCCCAAGTGCTGGAATTACAGGTGTGCACCACCACGCCCGGCTTCTTAGTATGTTTTCTATGGCTATTAAAAAAGAGAGAAGCCAGGCGCGGTGGCGCATGCCTGTAATCCCAGCACTTTGGGAGGCTGAGGCAGGAGAATCGCGAGTTCAAAGCCAGCCTCAGCAATGGCGAGGCACTTAGCAACTCAGTGAGACCCTGTCTCTAAATAAAATACAAAAAAGATCTGGGGATGTGACCCAGTGGTCGAGTGCCCCTGAGTTCAATCCCCGGTACCACACAAAAAAAAAAAAAAAAAAAAAAAAGAGAGAGAGAGAGAGAGAGAGAGTAGGCAACTTTTAAAGAACAGAAGTTTATCTTGACTCATGGTTCTGGAGACTAAGAAATCCAAGATTGGGCCTGGATTCTATTCCACACCATCTGCTGAGGGCCTCATGTTGCTTCAACTCATACTGGAAAGCAGAAAGGTAAGTGTGTGCAGTGGAGAGACCAAGCATGATGGGTTCTCTCTCTCTCTCTCTCTCTCTCTCTCTCTCTCTTTTTTTTTTTTTTTTTTTTTTTTTTTTGGTGCTGGGGATCGAATCCAGGGCTTTGTACATACAAGGCAAGCACTCTACCAACTGAGCTATATGCCCAGCCGGGGTTGTCCCATTTTATAACAAACTATTCTCACTATAACTAATCCAGTCCCTTGAGAGCAAGAACTTGCTCCCACAAGAAAGGCATTAATCCCCCTCAAGACCTAATTACCTCTTAAAGGTCCCACCCCTCAACACCACCAGAATGGCAATCCAATTTTAAGTGAGTTTTGGGAGGAACAAACTGTATTTGATCCATAGCATTTGGGAAAAGGTCTTTATAACTCTTAAGGATCTTGAGTTGAGACCATCCTGGGCTTAAGGTAAGCCCTGAATCCAATGACAGGTGTACTTACAAGAGAAAGGCAGAGGGACATTTGGGACTCAAAGACACAGAAAGGATAAATATAAAGATGGAGGCTGAGACTGGAGTGACATATCTAGAAGCCAGATGCAGCCCCCAGAAACCTGGAGAGAGGCATGAAACAGATAACT
Source organism: Tamias sibiricus (assembly GCA_025594165.1). Taxonomy (NCBI): domain Eukaryota; kingdom Metazoa; phylum Chordata; class Mammalia; order Rodentia; family Sciuridae; genus Tamias; species Tamias sibiricus. The sequence goes on along the minus strand of CM046662.1, from coordinate 39,392,762 downwards.
GTCTCAGAGCCTACAGAAGGAGCCAACCCTATGGCACCTTGATTTTACACTCTGGCCTCCAAAACTGTGAGGGAATGAATTTCTGTTGTTTAAAGCCACCAAGTTTGTGATAATTTATTATGGCAGCCCTAGGAAACTAATGCAATCTCTATAATTTTGACATTTTTACAATGTTATATAATTGGAATCATACAGCACATGACCTTTTTTTTTTTTTTTTTTTTTTTTTTTTTTTTTTTTTTGGTACTGGGGATTGAACTCAGGGGCACTCGACCACTGGATCACATCCCCAGCCCTTTTCTTTTGTATTTTATTAGAGACAGGGTCTCACTGAGTTGCTAAGTGCCTCGCCATTGCTGAGGCTGGCTTTGAACTCGCGATCCTCCTGCCTGCCTCCCAAAGTGCTGGGATTACAGGCGTGCGCCACCGCGCCCGGCTAGCACATGACCTTTTGAAACAGGCTTTTTTCACTTGGCATAATCCCCTATTGATCCATCCAAGTTGTTATGTGTAAAAATAGTCTATTTTACTATAGAATACTGCAGTTTACCTGACCATTCATTCATCTATTGAAGAACATCCAGGTGTCTCCAATATGTGGCTATTACAAATAAAGCTGGTATGAACAATGATGTATAGGTTTTTGTGTGGATGTAAGTCTTTATATCTAGGATAGATGCCTAAGAGTGTACTTTCTAGGTCATAGTAAGTGTATGTTTAGTTTTTTTAACTTTTTCATCAGAGCATTATAGCTATACATAATAGTGGGGTCCATTTTGGCATAATCATACATGCATGGAATATCATTTGCTCCATTTCAGTCCCCAGTACTTTGTCTTTCCCTCCATCCCCCACCCCCCATTCCCCTCCTTATTCTACTGGTCTTCCTTCCATTTATGCATTGTCTTTTTTTTTTTTTTTTTTTTTTTTTTGTGGTACTGGGGATTGAACTCTTGGGCGCTCGACCACTGGGCCACATCCCCAGCTCTTTTTTTGTGTTTTTTTTTTTTTATTAGAGACAGGGTCTCACTGAGTTGCTAAGTGCCTCACCATTGCTGAGGCTGGCTTTGAACTCATGATCCTCCTGCCTCAGCCTTCCAAAGTGCTGCGATTACAGGCATGCGCCACCGTGCCTGGCTATGTATTGTCTTTAACTGGCGTTTTATAGATATACATATAGGTGTAATTCACTGTTATATTCACATATGTACATATCAAAAATAAAATAAACTGACAAACTATTTTCTATAATAGCTATCACATTTCACATTCCCACCAGCAAAGTGTAAGTGATCAACTTTCTTTGCATCCTCACTAACATTTGATACTGTGGTTATTTTTTATTTTTTAGCTGTCCTAATATAGGTGTGTAGTGATATCTTCAGTTGCATTTCTGTATTGTCTAGTTAGTCAGTTTTCCATTACTGTGACAAAATACCCAAGATAATCAACTTAAATGGAAAAAAAGTTTTATTTTTAGCCATGGTTTCAGAGGTTTCAGTCCAAGGTTGATTGGCCCTGTTGCTTTCAGCCTGTAGCAGCACAGCACAACACAGTAGGAGCATGAGGTAGTAAAGGCCTTATTACCTCATGGCATCCAGGAAGCAAACAGAGAGAGGAAAGGGGCTGAGATCCCAATATCCCCTCTAAAGGCACACCTCACACTGAGCTTTCTTCCACTAGGCTCCACCTCTTAGAGATCCTACCACTTTCCAACAATGCCAGGAACTGAGGACCAAGTCTTCAACACATGGGCCTTTAGGGAATATTACATATCCAAACTAAAGTGATGCTAATCATATTTTCATGTATTTACTTGCCGCCTGTATATCTTCTTTGGTAAAATGTCTCTGTCTTTTGCCCATTTTCTTTCTTTCTTTTTTTTTTTTTTTTTTTTTTTTTTTTTTTGGTACTGGGGATTGAACTCAGAGGCACTCGACCACTGGGCCACATCCCCAGCCCTTTTTTGTATTTTATTAGAGACAGGGTCTCACTGAGTTGCTAAGTGCCTCGCCATTGCTGAGGCTGGCTTTGAACTCGCAATCCTCCTGCCTCAGCCTCCCAAGTGCTGGGATTACAGGCGTGTGCCACCATTTTTGCCCATTTTCTTATTGAATTTTTCACTGATGAATTTTGACAATACTTTATGTATTCTAGATATAGATACCTTGTCAAGTATATGGTTTACAAATATTTTCTCCCAACCTGCAGCTGTCCTTTCATCTTCTTAACAGGGTCTTTCAAAGAGAAAAGTCCCATTTATCAATGATCAATTGTTTTTATGGATTATGCTTTCAGTATTATATCTAAGATTTCTTCACAAAGTACTAGGTTCTTAGGAGTTTTTCATGTTATCTTCCACCAGTTATAGTTTTACATTTTACACTTGTGTTAGTCAGGTTTGTGTCACCATGAACAAAATACCTGACAAGAACAGCTTAGAGGAGGTAAAGTTTATTTGGCTCATTTAAATGCTCCTTGATGTCTTTCATCAGCATTTTGTACTTTTCAGCATACAAATCCTGTACATGTTTTTTATTAGATTTACATCTAAACATTTCTTTTTTAAAGTAACTGTGAATGGTATCATTTTTAGTTTAGGTCCATGTGTTCATTGCTAGTATATAGAACTATAATGGATTTTGTATCTTACAACTTCACTGAACTCACTTGTTATAACGTGTTTTTGTAGATTACTTGGGATTTTTCTATGTAAACCCTGCATGTCATTTGAAAATAAGAACCATTTTATTTCTTCCTTTCCAGTGTTATGTCTTTCATTCCCTTTTCTTGATTTATCTCATTGGCTAGAACTTCTAGTACTATGTGGAATAGCAGTGGTGAAAATGGACATCTTCATCCTGTCCTGATCTCAGAGAGAAAGCATCCAATCTTTCACCACTAAGTATAATGTCAGCTACAAATATTTTTTGTAGATGTTCTTTATCAAGTTAAAGAAGTCCCCCTCTCTTGCTAGTTATTAGAGTTTTTATCATGAATAGATGTTAAACTGTCAAATGTTTTTTCTACATTAAATGATGTGATCATGTGATTTTTCTTCTTTCCTTTGTTAATTTGATAGACTACACTGATTGATTTTTGAATGTGGAAACATCTCCACATCCCTAGAAAAAAACCCATGTGGTTATAACATACAATTGTTTTTATATATTGCTGAATTCTACTGGCTAATATTTTGTTAAGAATTTTTACATCTCACATCTATATATACATAAGGAATACATATATTTATATGTAAAAGAAATATATAAATTGGTCTATAGGGTTTTTGTTGTTTGTTGTTCATTGTCTAGTTTGGCTATCAGTGTATTATTTTTTAAAATATTTATTTATTTACTTTAGTTGTACACAATGCAATGCATTTATGTTTAAGTGGTGCTGAGGATCGAACCCAGGCCACACACGTGCGAGGTGAGCGCTCTGCCGCTGAGCCACAACCCCAGCCCTCAGTGTAATATTGACTTCATTAAATGAGTTGTGAAGTGTTCCTCTTCTATTTTCTAGTAGTGACTGTGGAAAAGTGTCCTTAATTCTTCTTTACATATTTGGTGAAATCATCAGGATCTGGAGATTCCATTTAGGAGGATTTTTTAAAGTTATGAATTCAACTATCTTAATAATGATATAGCTACTTAAATTATCTATATTTGTGAGTTGTAAAATTTGTGTTTTTATGAATTGGCCCATTTCAACTAAATTGCCAATGCACACATGTAGAGTTTTTCATAGTATTTTTTTTTTGTATTCTTTTGATTTCTTTGGGGTCTGTACTGATGTCCCATTTTATGCCTAATATTAATTTGTACATTTTCTCTTTTTCTTTGTCAGCCTTGCCAATTGTCCTCTTCCTCTAGAAATCTTCTGATATAAATGTTAGATCTTTTGCTACTTTCCTACATGTCCCTAAAGCTCTGTTGTTGCTTCTTTTTTATCTATTTTCTTTCTGTTGTTTAGATTGTGTGCTATATATCATTCTATTTTTAAGTTTACTGATTCTTCTATCCTCTCCATTCTTATTTTAGGTCCATCTGATCAGTTTATTTTATTTTGTTACTGTATATTTTACCCTAAAAAATTCCATTTAGTTCTTCTCTCTATCTTTTTTTCTTTGTTGAAACTTTCTACTTTTTTCCCATTTTTTAAGCCCATTCATAATTTGCACATTGCAGTATTTTTGTGATGGTGGACTTAAAATGCTTATCAGATAATACCAACATATGTTATTGTTTTCTTTGCTTATTTTTAAAATTCATTTTATTTCAATTTTGATTAACATGTATAAATTGAACTTATTAATTGGGTTCAGTGTAATATTTCCACACATGCATCTAGCATGTACTGATCAAGTACAGCCTCCCTTTATCTCTCTCTTCTCAACCTCTAATAACCTTCATTCTACCTTCAGGTTGACTTGTTTTTATATTGCACATATGAAAGAGAACATGTGGTACTTGTCTTTCCGTGTCTGATTTATTTCACTTAACATAATGTTCTCCAGTTCTATCCATTTTGCTACAATGACAGAATTTCACTCTTCATTGTGGCTAATAATATCCATTGTGTATATATGCATTTCTTTATTTATACATTTATGCATTTATGTTGCTTCTTATTTTATTATTGTGCTGAATTCATAATGGTTTTATATTTTTACTTAATTCATTACTAAAATAATGTGTTAGATTATATGTTAAATCTTATGTGACTACTCTGGCTCTCTCTTTTTTAAAAACGGTATCCATTGTTTCCCTACTATGAATAGCAAAATTTAAAATGCTTAACGTCTAGTCTCTTCCTTCCCATTCTTCTCCTGCTCCCCTATATCCCAATTTTATACATTAATGTTGTCTTTCTTTACCTATGCTTACCTTTATTTAGTAGCTTCATTTATCTTTGTCATCTTGAATATACTCCAAATTCTGTTGCTTGTTTCGTTGATTTTAAAAATAGCCTTTCACTCTATTGCAGATGAGGCAATCAGCAAACTTACTTTGCTTTCTACTTTTCTTTTCTTCTTTTCCTCCCTTTGTTTTGTAAGTTGATTAGATCTACATTGTCAGGACATATAAAGCTTACATTCTACTCTCTTGTCCCTTGTGTCTACCTGACAGTTTTAGATCTACAATTACTTATTTTCAATGTTCACCATCGTCTTCCCTGAAGTTTCCTGACTATTGCTTTTTTAGTTGAGTCTCATCCCCTAGAAGATTCCTCAGCAATTGCTCATGGGAACAGTGTTGTTGATGTTCCTGAATATTTAAAACTTGTCTGCAGCCTTCCTACTTGCAGCATAGCTTAGCTGGATAAACCTTGGCTCACATTTTCTTTTATTGAATTTCTTGTGGATGTTATTCTACTGTCTTCTGACTTTGAATGTTAATGTGAAGAAGTGTGATGCCAACCTGATTTTATTTCCCTCAAGGAATATTTTTGCCTGACTTGAGTAAAAGATTCTTCCTTTATATTGCAAGTCCAATCATTTTCTAGGATATACATCAGTGTTGACATTCTGTGTCAATTTTATCTGGAATACTGTGTGCTCTCCGATATGTAGATTAAAATTTTTGTTTCAGGAAAGCTTTCTTAAAACATATTCTTTAGTAGTTATTCTTATTTGTTCTTTCAGTTTTCTTTGTAGATTCCAATTATGCATATATTGGGTCTCCCTTACCTGTTTTCGGCACCTATCACTTTCTCTCTGTAAAAGGATAATTGTTTTTTTAATTTCAGTGTTTTATCATAGTAGAATGCATGTGACATTTACCATTTTTAATCATTTTAAGTGTACAATCCAGTGGCATTAAGTACATTTACAGTGTTATGCAACCATCATCACTAAGCATCTCCAGAATTTTTCCATCACCCCAAACTTTTGGTGAAATTTTGCACCCATTAAACACTAACTTCCCATTTTCCTGCCTTTTCTAAGTACCATTCTATTTTTTATCTCTATAAATCTGACTACTCTAGGTACCTCATATAACATTTGTCCTTTATGACTGGCTAACAAAATATATTCAAGGTTTGTCCATGTTGCACCATGTATCTGCATTCCCTTCCTTTTTAAGGCTGAATAATATTCTTTTATGAATATACCACATTTTGTTTATTCATTTATTCATTGATGGACACTAGGATTGCTTCTACCTTTTGAATACAGTGAATAATGCTACTATGAACACTGGTGTACAAATATGTTTAAATCCCTGATTTCAATTACTTCATGTGTATAACCAGAAGTATAATTGCTGGCTCAAATGTTTAATTTTTTTGAGAAACCTCCATACTATTTTCCACAGTGGCTGCACCATTTTACATTCCCCAAAAAAATTCACAAGGGTTGCAATTTCTCTGCATCCATGCTACTTTTGTTTCCTGATGTTTTCAGCAATAACCATCCTAATGGGTGTTAAATGGGGCCTTGCTGTGGTTCTGATTTGTACTTTCCTAGTGATTTGTGACTTTAAACATCTTCTTGTGTGTTTGTTGGCATTTATAAATCTCCTCTGGAGAAATGTGATTGTATGTGTGTGTGTGTGTGTCTGTGTGAGTTTTAGAAGTTCTGTATATATACTAGATATTAATTCCTCATCAGATATGTGATTTGCAAGTATTTTCTCCCATTCTTTATGTTGTGTTTTTGCTTTTTGTGGTGACATAGTCTCCTTTGATGTACAAAAGCTTTTAATTTTGGTGAAATCTAACTTACCCATTTTTTTTCTTTTGATGTCTTTGCCTTTGTTGTCATATTCAAGAAATATTGCTAATTTCAATGTCATAAAATTTTCCCCTGTATTTTTAACAGGGAGTTTTATCATTTTAGCTCTTAAATTTGGGATTTTCATTCATATAGATATCCAGTTTTCTCCCAGTTTATTGAAAAGACTATCTTTTCCCCCATTGAATGGTTTTATCTTCCTTGTTGAAAATAATCATTCTTTAAAAGAATAAAATCAGGCTGGGGATGTGCCTCAGTGGCTAAGTGTCTCTGGGTTCAATCCCCAGTATCAAAAAAAAAAAAAAAAAAAAAAATGAACATAAAAAAAAAAAAAAAAAAAACATGAACTCTAAAATGAAGATTATATTATAGTAAGGAGTAAAAAAAAAAAGAAGAAAATCATGACTTCATAAAAAGATAAGCACATTTAAGCTACTGTATTTTATTCACTAATAAATGTTAAAATCAATATCATATTACAACCAGTTTAAATTCAAAGAACAGAGACATATATGTACCATGAAATGAATTTACAAACAAATATATAATTGGCTCATAGTTTCCTATTGCTGCTATGAAATATTACTACAAATTTAGTGGCTTAAAACAGCGAATTTATTATCTTGCCGTTCAGGAGGTCAGATGTCCAAAATGAGTTGGCAGTATTGTATTCCTTCTGGAGGCTCCAGAGAAGAATCTGTTTTCTTGTCTTTTCCAGTTTCTAGAGGCTGTCTTTATCCCGTAGCTCACGACCATGCATCACGCCAACCTCTGCTTCCATTTATATATCTTCTCTAATACTCCCTTCCTCTAAAATTAACCTTGCACTTCTCTCTTATGAGGATCTTTGTGATTACATTGGGTCCTCCTAGGTAAATTAGGGTGAGTTACCCTTCTCAAGATTCTTAATTTTATCACATCACAAATCTCTTACCATGTAAAGTAACATATTTGAAGGTTACAGGGATTAGACATCTTAGGACATATTGGGGGGGGGGGGGCATTATTCTGCCTGTCACAATAGGGAATCAATTGCCCTTTCCACCAGAAAAAAAAAAAAATAATCCTCATATTTCCAGAAAAAAATCATTTGCACTGATAGTTTGCAAAGTTATAAAGTAGCATAGAGAAACTGAAAGGCACAAACACAGATAGGGCAATCCAGAAAAAAATGCTTAGTTTCCCATTGAATTCCAAAGTACAGTTTTCCATTGAAGACACACAATAATCCCCTAATCCAAGTCTTTCACAATTTTTCCTAATTTCTCTTACTTGTTTGTGTTTAGTCAGTTTTGTCACTGTGACCAAAATACCTGACAAGAACAACTTAGAGGAGGAAAAGTTTATTTTAGGCTCATGGTTTCAGTCCATGGTCAGCCAATTCCATCACTCTGAGCCCATATGACAAATAACATACTGGTGGAAATATGTGGCACAGGAAGACTGCTCAGCTCATGGCATCCAGAAGCAGGAAAGAAAGAGGCAGGGGGGGGGGGAGGGGGGGAGAGAGGAGAGAGAGAAACCAGGGACAAAATATAATTTTCAAGAACATGACCCCAGCCAGGCACAGTGGTGCACACCTGTAATCCTAGCATTTGGGAGGCTGAGGCAGGAGGATCATGAGTTCAAAGCCAGCCTCAGCAATGGCGAGGCACTTAGCAACTCAGTGAGACCCTGTCTCTAATAAAATACAAAAAAGGGCTGAGGATGTGGTCCAGTGGTCAAGTGTCCCTGAGTTCAATCCCCAGTACCAAAAAAAAAAAAAAAAAAAAAAGCCCCCAGTGACTTACTTCCTCCAGCTACACCCCACCTGCCTACAATTGCCACCAGTAATCCATTCAAATTACTAATGCATCAAACAGATTAATCCACTGATGAGGTTACAGCTCTCATAATCTAATCATTTCATTGCTGAACATTGCTACAGATTATGTTTCCAACACATGAGCTTTTCCAAGAAACCCTTTACATCAAAACCATAATACTGGTTTTTTTCTTAGTTTATGCCATGTTCTTTGCTCATTTCTACTCTTTAGATGCTTTACTGTTCTTTCAACTCCATCTAGTCTCCCTTGAGGTCCTTTTAACTTAGTGTTCATATCTGAAATGCATTTGTATTTTCTTCTATTTCTTTTTTAACTTTCCTAGTCCATGATGTCTACCTGCTATCTGGTTATCTCCTCCTTTTACCTGGCTATTTTCATTCTGAGTTCCTAAATTTCTGCTTTGTAGTCTTTATAGTTGCAGCTACTTGTTGAGGTTTTCCCACCACTTTAACATATGTTGGAAGGTTGGAATACAATTATCCTCCACTTTGAGGAACATTTTTCTGATGTATTTTCTTCATCTGCAGAGAAATTTTGTTGCTCCCCTTCAGGATTTTTCTTAGAGTATTCTATATGAATCAGAAGTTATTCTATTATGTCACTGATAACAGTTTCTGAACCCAACACTGTGCCCAGACCTCAACATGCCCCCAGCAAATATTTTTTGTCATGCTGTGTTGACTGTTCCTCTAGGTTTTGGAGTAATAGAGGGTGGGAGTCTTAGTCCATGTTTTGCTACACATAACAAAATACCATAGAGTGGATAACTTATAAATAGGTTTATTTTGATTCACAATTCTGGTCCAAAGTCAAGTGGCCACATCTGGTGATGGCCTTCTTACTGACTGAGTCCTGAGTTGGTGTAGGGCATCACATGGCAAGAGACAGGGAACACTCGTGTATATCTTCTGATCTCTCTCTCTCTCTCTCTCTCTCTCTCTCTCTCTCTCTCTCTCTCTCTCTCTCTTTCTCTCTCTCTGTCTTCCCCTCCCTCCCTTCCTCTCCTAAAAAAGCCACCAGGAGCCAGGCACAGTGACATATGCCTGTAATCCCAGCAACTAAGGAGACTGAAGCAGGAGGATCACAAGTTCAAGGCCAACCTCAGCAACTTAGTGAGGCCCTACACAACTTACTGATACCCTATCCCAAAGTAAAAACTAAAAAGGGCTGGGGATGTAGCTCAATGGCAAAGTGCTCAGTGGTAAAGTGAGAACCCAGAACCAAAATAATAATAATAATAAAGTCACCCTCTAATATTTCAATTTATGCATGGTTTACCCCCTGATATGGTGTGTTAGTCAGCTTTCTGTAGCTGTAATAAATATCTGAGATAATCAGCTTATAAAGAGAAAAGGGTTGTTTTGGCTCACAGTTTTGGAAACTTCAGTCCAAAATCCATTGGTACCATTGCTTTTGGGCCTGTAGTGAGGCAACACATCATGGTACATGATGTAGCAAAGCCAAGTAGCTTTCCTTGTGACTAGGAAGCAAGAGAGAGAAAGAGAAGGGACTGGGGTCCCACTGTCCCTTTCAAGGGCACATCCCCTATAACCTTAAGATCTCCCACCCAAGCCCCACCCTGTTCCATCACCTCCCAATAGTACCACACTGGGGACCAAACTTTTACAACATAGGCCTTTGGGAGACATTCCAGATCCTAACTATAGCAGATGATTAGTTTTATATCAACTTGGATGAATTATAGTATCCAGTTTTTCAACCCATTAAAAAAGTAAACCTAGGCACAATAAAAATTTAAAGAGCTTATTTGCACAAATAGCAATTCATGTATAGGAAGCTCCAAACTACAAGAAGTTTGAAGAAGTCATTGAAGAAATATAAGGACAGGCTTTTATAGAGGGAATGCCAAAGTAATACAATGAAAATGTTTGGTTACAATTATAAAGTTGCCGTATTTGGTCCACTGCTGCAAAGTCCCTAGTTATATGTTCATTGCATGCTTTTGATTTGTTAAACTTAAGTTCTGTTTTTCTTTCATATAAGTATTTGTAAGAAATAGCTCAAGTTAAGTTTCACTAATGTTTGCAAATCAAGCAAGGTTAAAGTCACTTATGGGGTCTGACTGGCTTTACACAGGGATTCTTCAGGCCTGGTCTCCATTTTTACTTACTTTCACAATCCCACACAAATCTTGGTGTTTTTGTGATGGTGTTTCATTGATCTAATTCTCATCTACAATCAGTTGACTTTAAATAGAAGAAATTATTCTCAATAATCTGAGTTGCCCTCATCTAATGGGATGAACAACCTTAGAAGCAAAATTTCCCAAAGGAAGAATAAAACCCACCTATGGACTACAATGTTGGCTTCTGCCTGAGAGTTCTAGCTGCCCTTTTAGACAGCCTGCTCCAGGGCTTTTTAGACTTGCCCAGCCACCCACAATCATGTAAACCAATTCCTTGTGTGTATATGTGTGTACTTGTTCTGTTTCTTTGGTAGAACCCCAACTAAAACACTACCTAATAAAATTAAGTATTCAAACTCATCACTCTCCTTGCCTCTGCCTCCCACTAACCACAATGCCCATCCAGGTGCCCTTCCACTGCCCCATCCAGTGATCTATGTAGCCTGCCTTACCATTGCCCAAGCAGAAACCCAACAGTCTGACCTGCTTCCTTTTACTCCTTCTGTCCCCAGTCACTGGGCTTGGTTCAGAGTCTCATGACTCTGCACCTGCTCATGCCTCCACTTGTTCTCTCTCTGGTTTTCCACTGCTGCCATTTCACCGATTCCTTTTCTACCCTCTTCCATCCACCAACTAGAATGGGCTTTGAGAAACTCATCTCTCCTGTTTAAAAGCCTATCCTGCAGCATGGAGTCCATGCCTCCAAGCTAATGAGCCCTCTTAGTCCAGCCACTGGCCCTAGGCCCAAGACACCAGGCCTCCATCTATCACCTGTCTGGTTGCTTGCCTCCCTGAATCTCCAGCGAACAGCCACTGGGAATGAAGGCTAAATCACTCAGTTCCTGCTTTGGAGCCCAAAACAGAATAAGTACTTTAAAAATATTCACCAGAGGAGTGATTGCATGATCTGATTTACCTCTTATTCTCCTCTCTCCTTCTCCTTTAACTTCATAATACTCAAAAAAAGGTATCTAGGGGCTGGGGTTGTGGCTCAGCGGTACAGTGCGCGCTCGCCTAGAACGTGCGCGGCCCGGGTTCGATCAGCACCACGTACGAACAAACAAATTGTGTACAACTAAAGCAAATAAATAAATATTTTAAAAAAAAAATAAAAAAAAAAAAAAAAAAAAAAAAAAAAAAAAAGGTATCTAATTAGTTTTGGGGGGCTTGCCAGTGGGCGTTTCATTGTCTTGGTTTATGATTTAATGGCAAATAGTAGGGCAAAAAATATTTTTTCCCAAAAGAAAAAAAAAAAATCTGCTTTTGACTAGTGTTAAATTGAGTTTGATTGTTGCTGCTGTTTCCTAGGGGAGCTTGATATTAAAATATGTTCCATTCTGTTTGTTGATTCTTCAATATGTCCAAGAAGAACATGTGGCCTTAGGGCCACTTCTTCAGGGTCTTAAGCAGTTGGGGGAGCCTTGTTCTGCCCCTCTGCTCCAGCGTCACTATCATTCCTGCCTTCATAACAATATTGGGTGGAATTCACTTGGAACATCTTTATTTCCTAAGCCAGAGCCCAAGCCCCTGACCCCTATTTCCTCCCTGTCATAGAATTCTTCCAAGGTTAGCTCCTTAGATAGAAACCTGTGCTCTGCCAGAACCCACCTTTAGGGCAAAGCCCCAAGCCTGATGTCTCCAATACCACTGGGCTGCAAACAGCAGCTGCAGCCTGCTGACCTGGAAACAGAAAGTACCTGCTGAAAAAGCACACTATGAACTTGGACCTGACTTTGACATTCTAGTCTGAGTTCCTAGGTCCCGTCCCCGCTCCCATGACTCTAAATTCCTAATGTCCTCACCAGGAAATTATGGGACAGTGATTAAACAGACATTTCTGGGCTGCAGCAAGTAACCAACACGTCATCGTGAGCTCGTTAAATGAAGAGACCAGATCAAACAAAGATGACCAGTTCCGAATTCCAAAGGCTGGGGTAAAGGACACTGAGAAAGGGATTCCTGTGGCCCTTTCAAGGGAGGAGCCTCTGTGGGCTGCGAAAACCTTCTTGCGCAGGAAGCTCGGTCTTTGGCACCAGCCTCCCGGCTCGGTTCTAGCCGCTCTTCTCAGAGGCGCGCATGCTCCGGGTACTTTTCCACTCTCGCCTTTTGAATTGCTGCCATTCAATCCTCTCCGAGATAAAGTCGCACTTTTTATGAGATCAGAACTTTAAAGTTCTCTCACACAGGGATCATACTCATAAAGGGAGTAACCAAACACAATCTAAAAGCTCCAGGAACGGAGAGGCAGAAGGGGGGCCTCCTGCCTCCTCATTACCGAGGCTGCCAACAGCAAGCAAGTGAACCAGCGCAAGCCACCTGGCTGCGCGTCCCCGCGGGCTCCGCGGCCACTGCCATGGAAACCGCACACAGCATCGCCTGCTCCTCGCACCCACGAGGAGCCAGACGACCGCGCTTGGCGAGGCCATTCGCTGGGTTTAAAAAAAAAAAAAAAAAAAAAAAAAAAGCTGAGCAGAACTTCGGGAAGCTGGCCTTCTTTTTTCAAGTCTGACACCCTCTCTTCGCAGTGTCTTGGACAAGGTATTGTCCCACTAATGAGTGTTTCTGCCTTGAAAGTGGGAAATAATATCTTCAAAATGGGATGTTCTGAGGCACCAGGGGCTCTATGAGCTGGAAGTGACTCACATAATGTCTTGATTAGTGTGCATTTGAATGACAATGACAAAGAGCTCTTGAGGAATCAAGTGGGCCCCTCAACCCTTCTAGCTAGAAAGCATAATAGTGAAATTATCCCTCCTGGCTAAGGATTTTTTCCTCAGCCTCCCCCTCCGTGTAACACAACAGAAAACTCCTAATTAGAAATCTTCCACGTTTACTTCCATAACAAGCCATAACAGGGAAGTTTAAGAATTAAAAGTTACAGTCTCTCGTCTTTTCTTCCACATCCTGCATAGACTACTAGAATTAAAATCTGCCTTGACTGAGTTTTAACCATCCCCTTCCTCCTCAGTGAAAGCTTCACTGGCTGCATATTGCCTGCAAGAAAAATCCAAAGCTCTTAGTATGTGACAGCTCAAGTTCTCCACAGTCTAGCCCTGATCCTCCCTCCCACTACCCAATGACTTGAACTGCACCCCCTACCCCAGCCTGCCCTCTACATCTTTCCTTAGACATTCTGGGCTCTCTTCAAGAATTCCTCATCTGAAACACCACAAAGCAAGTATAACACATTGTCTACTTAGGATGGCTTTACTTGTGCTGATAGAAACTTTGATAATACTCAAAAACAAATACAGTACTACAAGAAAAATGTGTAAGTGCATACATATTATTGGTGCTAAAAGACAAGGAAGGATTAGAAATATTTTTACCCGGGAGAAAGAGACTTTCTCAGACACTGCTAGGAGACGACAAGATGGTACAAACCCTATCTAGGGACAGCTGGCAAAATCTGCCAAAATTATAATTGCAAGTGCCCTTTGATTCAGCAATCCCACTTCTGCAAATCAGTTCCACAAATACTCCTGCATGCATACAAATGGCACATGTACAAAATTATTCACGGGGGCACTCATTGTAATGGCAAAAGATTGGAAATATCCCAAGTGGCTATCAATAAGGAACTGGTTAATGTACTATGATTCATCCACATAGTGAAATACTTAGTGCTATCAAAGACAATGAGGAAGGTCTCTATGGAGTAATGTGAACTCCAGGGTATGTTGGTAAGTATATAACACACCACCCATTTTAGGAAAGGAAAATTAAAACACAGGTTTATATATAATTGCATAAGAAAACACTAGAAGTATAAACAAGAATCTTTTTTTTTTTTTTTTTTTTTGGTACCGGGGATTGAACTCAGGGGCACTCGACTACTGGGCCACATCCCCAGCCCTTTTTTGTATTTTTATTAGAGATAGGCTCTCACTGAGTTCCTAAGTGCCTTGCCATTGCTGGGGCTGGCTTTGAACTGGCGATCCTCCTCAGCCTCCCAAGTGCTGGGATTACAGGCATGTGCCACCACACCCGGCTTTAACAAGAATCTAATAAAGTGATTAGCTAAAGGGGGAGGTGGGAAAAAGGGAGCAAGCAGATGGGGATATCTTTTCATATAATTTTGATTGTTGAACCATGTAATGTATCTACCCCTAGAAAGTGTTTTTGTTTTTGTTTTTGCTTTCTGGTACTGGGAATTGAACCCAGAGGTGCTTTACCACTGAGCTATATCCACCACCCTTTTGTTTTGAGACAGGGTCTCTCTAAGTTGCCCAGGGTGGCTTCAAATTTGTGATTCTCCTGCCTCAGCCTCCCAACTAGCTAGGATTACAATCCCATTGAAAAGTTAAACATAATCTTCAAAAATAATTGTACTTGACCGGGCACGGTGGCACACGCCTATAATCCCAGCACTTGGGAGGCTGAGGCAGGAGGATTGCGAGTTCAAAGCCAGCCTCAGCAATGGCAAGGCACTTAGCAACTCAGTGAGACCCTGTCTCTAATAAAATACAAAAAAGGGCTAGGGATGTGGCCCAGTGGTCGAGTACCCCTGAGTTCAATTCCCAGTACCAAAAAAAAAAAAAAAAAAATGTTCTTATACAAACATGAAACAATTGTCAGGTCAGTAACTCCATATAGACATGTAAAGTTGAGCTCTACTTGCTCAACTTGGCCCATGGAATCTGCTTATTTTGCTGCTTCTTTCCTGTAGAAAGCTTCTTGGAGATCAGTATCTTGTCCTGTTCATCTATGTGTCGTTAACACTGAGCACATAGTAGGTATTCAGCAAATATTTATTGAATAGATGGGTGTTGTTCTGTGACAGCCACAGATAAACATGCCAAATAAGGTACTAGGGCACATGATCAGGACTGTTCACTTTATTTAACAAGAATCACCATAGTGATAAGAGACAAGTGAGAGAAATGGTACTGCGGTTGCTAACAGCAGCAACCTGGGGCTGATGGGTCCCCGGAGGCAAAGCCTGTACCACATCTCAATGAGGGGATCATCACTGGCTGGAACTTTATGCTTTGGGGGGATTTTTTTAGTAAAGTTTTCATTTTAACAGCACATGTTGAAAATGTTTAAATATGCATTATCCCCTAAAATGTGTAGCTATAATATAGGAGACTTGGTTTTCTTGACATTTTTTTTCCTTTGCTGATTAAAAGAAAAAAAAAAAAGAGAAAAAACAGGAAATGAAATCTGGTTTATATATAATTTGTCACACATGTAATATATCCAACTTTGTAAGCACTCCAAGTTTTCATTAACTCTGCTGAAATATATTTACATTAAGAAATCTCTCAGCCCTAATGTCGTTAGTTTCAAACTTCCAAACTTAGTTGTTTTGCTAAAAATGCAGATCAGAGCCAGATGGAGGACCTAGCACCCCCATTTGACCTTCCTCCCAACTGAAGTCCCATAAATGACACAAAAGTCTTCTTTAAGTAGAAGAAGCATAAAAGGGAAAGAAGAGGAAAGGAAAGCAAATCTGTAATGTTATGGGGAAATAAGAAAGGCCAACATCATTGAACCACAGCCTTTGTCCCAATCTGAACCTGCAAGTGTGAATACTTACTCCAGAGAGGAAAGAAGAGTATCCCCAGTGGTTGCAAACTCCCCATCCCCAGGAAGGACAAGGAATTCCTACACCACTCTGATAATAAAGCCTTCCCCAACCCAAAATCATCAGAGACAGATAATGATAAATAGAATAAGGTTAATAGGAATTCTTACATATAGAGATGGGCCAAGAATCTCCAAATATTTTAGAAAAACTAACACCATGATAAAAAGATAATAAACATAACAATGAAGAATTATAATCAAAGGAAATTAATAGATAAAATGAAGAGGACAGTATAATAGATATAATTAGATATAATTTCTTTCTTTCTTTCTTTCTTTCTTTCTTTTTCTTTTCAGTGCTAGAGATGAAACCCTAGGCAAGTGTTCTACTGTGGAGCTATAGCCTCAGACCAATAAATATAATTTCTATATTTTCAGAGATAGTAGAGGATATTTCATCCATTAAAATATTAATTATAAGCCGGGCGCGGTGGCGCATGCCTGTAATCCCAGCACTTGGGAGGCTGAGGCAGGAGGATCGCGAGTTCAAAGCCAGCCTCAGCAATGGTGAGGCACTTAGCAACTCAGTGAGACCCTGTCTCTAATAAAATACAAAAAAGGGCTGGAGATGTGGCCCAGTGGTCGAGTGCCCCTGAGTTCAATCCCCGGTACCACAAAAAAAAATTAATTATAAATAACAGAAACTGAAGATAACTTCAAAAATTCAATAGATGGGCTGGGCACAATAGTGCACACCTGTAATCCCAGCAGCTTGGAAAGCTGAAGCAGGAGGATCTTAAGTTCAAAGCCAGCCTCAGCAATTTAGTGAGGCCCTAAGCAACTTAGCAAGACCCTGTCTCAAAACAATAAATAAATAAATACAGCTGGGGATGTGGCTAAGTGGTTAAATGCCCCTGGGTTCAATCCCCAATGCCAAAACAAACAAACAAACAAAAAAAAAAACAGTAGATGAAATAGATACTGAAATAAATAAAGCTAAGGAGAATTAATTCAACCGGGCGCGGTGGCGCACACCTGTAATCCCAGCACTTGGGAGGCTGAGGCAGGAGGATTGTGAGTTCAAAGCCAGCCTCAGCAAGGGCGAGGCACTTAGCAACTCAGTGAGACCCCGTCTCTAATAAAATACGAAAAAAAAAAAAAAAGGGCTGGGGATGTGGCCTAGTGGTTGAGTGCCCTGAGTTCAATCTCCAGTACAAAAAAAAAAAAAAAAAAGGGGGGCTGGGGTTGTGGCTCAGCGGTGGAGCGCTCGCCTAGCGTGTGCGCGACCCGGGTTCGATCCTCAGCACCACGTAAATGAACACATTGTGCACAACTAAAGCAAATAAATAAATATTAAAACAAACAAACAAACAAACAAGGGATTCTCCCAAAGCTTAATGTGCTTAACCTTCAAGGACAAAGAAATAAACTATATGAACTGAATGTTTTGTTGCATTACAGAATCCCAGGTACTTGGGGAACTAACGCAAGAGAACTACAAGTTAAAGGCCAGCCTGGACAACTTAGCAAGACTCTGTAAGAGAAAGAAATAAAAAGAAAAGAAAGGAGGGGAGGGAGAAAAAGAAGAGAGGAGAGGAGAAAAGAAAGGAAGAAACAATATGGGTCAAATGTCATCAGATATGGAGGACAGACCTAGAAATCCCAATATCAGTATAAGAGAAACTCCAAAAGGAAAGAGCAGTTAAAATTGAAGTGAAGAAATACTCAAAGAAATAATGGAGTGCAGTGAGGGGAATTCCAGACCTGAAGAAAAACTTCAGTCTTCAAATTGACAGGGTCCATATCAAGCAGATGGAATGAAACGTGAAAAAGAATTTTCAAGGGCTGGGGATATAGCTCAATTGATAGAGTGCTTGCCTCACATGCATAAGGCCCTGGGCTCAATCCCCAGCACCACAAAAAAAATTTAATTTCAAAATGTAGGTACAATGCAGTAAAACGTTGGAATATCAAGGAAAATCATAGCTTCCAGAGAGGAAAAACATAGGTTGTCACAATAGAATTAAAATCAACTTGATATCAAATGTATCATCAACTCCATACACTAGAAAGTAGTAGAGCAATATCTCTAACATTCTGAAGGAAAAACTTTTTTAAAAAATATTCACTTTTTAGTTATATATGGACACAATATCTTTATTTTATTTTTATGGGGTGCTGAGGATTGAACCCAGTGCCTCACGCATGGTAGGCCAACCATTCTACCTCTGAGCCACAACCCAGCCCCAGGAAAAACTTTTAAATCTAGAATCCAATACCCAGCCAAACTAGCATTAAAGTTAGAATGCAAGGTAACAACATTTTCAAGCATGTATAGGTTCTTATCATCTCTAAATTCCCCCCCACAAAGAATCCAAGAAAATAAAAATTTTATAATACATTCAATATCGGGGGAGAGAGAATGGGAACGTAGCTCAAGCAGTAGAGCACATTCTTAGCATATGTGAGTCCCTGGGCTCAATCCCCAAAATATAATAATAATAATGAAAAGAGAATAACCTAAAAACTTATGATGCATTTGCATTAAGCTGATCTAAATAGTTTTAAATATCAATCTTTTTTTTTTTTAGATTTCTAAGGATTTTTATTTCCCCTCTAAATGGTATATTTTTTTCCTTTTTCATATTTTATTTTTTTTAATTATTTATTTACTTATTCATCATGCACAAGTATAGTATCTTTTTACATACAACTGCTTGTATACAAAGTATATAAGTACCATTCAGATCTTCAATCATGCATTTAAGATAATGACATCCATCTCATTCAACCACCAATTTTTTTCCTCCCCTATAGAGAATCAGAAGAAGAACAACAAGATTCCTTGCAAACGAGGCCTTGTTGTCCTCGGTGGGCGTGTCTGCAAACGGAACGTTCTGCTGAGAGGTGTAGAACAGATAGAGAAGAAACAAGTAGTTTATCAAAAGTAATGGGTGAGGGTGTTCTCGTAAACGAGGCACTTATCACCCCCTTGGTGAACATACTGCAAACGGTATGTTATGCCAAGAGGCTAATCAGAAAGTTTGGCAACAACAGTTCTTGCAAACGAGGCTTTGTTGCCCTTGGTGGGCGTGTCTGCAAACGGAACGCCTTGCCAAGAGATATAGAATAGATAGTAAAGAAACATTGCTTGCAAACGAGGGTGTTTCTTTCTTGTTTCTTCTATATTGAAAAGAAGAGGAGCTCAAAGTGTTCTAGCCCTAACTAGTTTAAGATATTCTTTAGGGAAAGTTTATCTGGCTGATTGCGGATTCGCAAATTTGTGCTCGTCATTGCTACTGGCTATTTGCCTTCATTGTCTATTAATGTTTGCTGATGGCTAATTGCCCTCTTTGTCTGGAAGATGTATAAAAAGGCTGAGAGAAAGATAATAAAAAAAAACACTGCATGCTGTTCCTGTGTGGAGTCTGTCCTACAACATCTGGCGTAGTCGGCAGGATCGGCACCGAAAGGGTAAGCCCCCGGGGTTATAAATTAGGATGGGGGACTTTCGGGATAATTATTAAAAATTCTAAAATTATTTTAAGGAATTCCAATTCATGCAGTCTCTGCACCGAAAGGGTTATCGCCCCAAGGACGGGGGACTTTCGGCATTATCTTAAGGAATTCCAATTCATGCAGTTTCTGCACCGAAAGGGTTATCGCCCCAAGGACGGGGGACTTTCGGCATTATCTTAAGGAATTCCAATTCATGCAGTTTCTGCACCGAAAGGGTTATCGCCCCAAGGACGGGGGACTTTCGGCATTATCTTAAGGAATTCCAATTCATGCAGTCTCTGCACCGAAAGGGTTATCGCCCCAAGGACGGGGGACTTTCGGCATTATCTTAAGGAATTCCAATTCATGCAGTCTCTGCACCGAAAGGGTTAACGCCCCAAGGACGGGGGGACTTTCGGCATTATCTTAAGGAATTCCAATTCATGCAGTTTCTGCACCGAAAGGGTTAACGCCCCAAGGACGGGGGACTTTCGGCATTATCTTAAGGAATTCCAATTCATGCAGTTTCTGCACCGAAAGGGTTAACGCCCCAAGGACGGGGGACTTTCGGCATTATCTTAAGGAATTCCAATTCATGCAGTCTCTGCACCGAAAGGGTTAACGCCCCAAGGACGGGGGACTTTCAGCATTATCTTAAGGAATTCCAATTCATGCAGTTTCTGCACCAAAAGGGTTAACGCCCCAAGGACGGGGACCTTTTGGCATTATAATGGGAAATTCCCAATCATTGAAAACTCAATATATAGAGTTACTACAAGGGTTATTATATTCAATAGAGGTAAAGACCTCTCAAAAAAGATTAAAAAAATTATTTCAGACAATTGAGAGTCATTGTTATTGGTTTCAGTATCAAACTAAAGTACAATTAAACTTAAGGGAATGGAAACTTGTCCTAAAAGAATTGCGGAAGCAACATCAATCTGGTAATGTTATATCTGTGAAAGAATGGATGCTTTGCAGTGCTATTACTCAAGCTTTACAGTTGTTAGAAACTAACAGTGATAAGGAGACACAGAGCCATATAAAAGGAGAAGACAAAATATCTGATGAAAAAATCGAAACTAAGGAAGGGGTTCATGACTCTGTAGATGAACCCCCCTGAGTCTGATGGGAATACATCCTCAAAATCAGAATATGAGAATGATATTAGCAAATCTGATAATGATTTAGAAGTAAAAGAAATGATGAATATTTAAAAAAAAAAACAGATGAAATTAAAAAAGCAAAATGCTTCTTTAAGAAAATATATTAGAGCTTATACTAGAGTAAATGGCCTTAAACATCAAGCCTCAATTTTTGTTGCTGCTATAGCTGAAACCTTGAAACCTGATAAGACAGAAATTTGTTACAATTGTAGAAAAGCTGGGCACTTTCAAAAAGATTACCATAAGCTAAAAGAGAATTTATCTATTCCCAAGAAAAACAGAAAAAATCACCAACTGAAGTTTGCCAACGTTATTGCCAAGGCAAACACTATTCCAATTAAGAATACAATAAAATTATTTCAAAAGATGAAGAAATAAAGGAAATTAACACATAAAAAAAAAAAATTAAAAATTATACAACTATATTTAAACAATAACTATTATTTTAAAGTATTATAATGTTATTTCTTTAAGAACTAAACTTGATTGATATAAAAATATCAATATAATTATAATGAAATAATACCCTTCTTTGTATATTATATGTGTTAATATCTTTCAAGTATAGAAACCTTAAAATAAAAGCTTTAAAAGAACATTATATCAAACTGATGTTCTCCAAACTAGGGTTATATAATAATTTAAAACTTATAAAGATAATATTAAAGGTTTATTTATATCATTTAAAATATGTTCTATAAATGGACCTAATATCAATAAGATATAAAGTTTTATATTACTATTTACACTTATATACAATTTAAAATATATATATATATGTATATATATATATATATACAAACTATATGATCCAAAATAAATTAATAATAATAATAATAATAATAAATAACTATATAATTATAAACTTAAACCCAATGATCTTAATTTAAGACTAATGAAACTAATCTGCTAAATGCTTAAGATCAAATCTTTAAAGCCAAATCAATTTTTTTAAAAAATTCTATTTGTTATTATATTTTGCTATTATGGGCCTACCAACTAAAATTTTAAACTAACTATGCTCCTGCTTTTACCTCTCAAAAGTTATTTAATTTTTTACAACATTTTAATGTAACACATACTTTTGCTATTCCCTATAATAGTCAAAGTCAAGCTATTATTAAAAGGGCTAACCATACCCTTCATGAATATATTCAAAAAAATAAAAAGGGGGGATATACAGATAGCCTATACACTTCAAAACATTCTTCATAGAACTTTATTAACTTTAAATTTTTTTGAATGTTTGGTCTACATTATTTAAACAGTTCAAGATACTTATTTGGTATAAGAATAAAAAACAACAAATAAATGTCTAAATTGTTACATAAAATAGGGAGGAGATTTGCTCTTATTTCTACAGGTGGAGCACCTTTTTGGATTCCTTCAAGATTTCTTAAGTTGCAGGATGAGAAATCCCTTCATCAGACAGTTTCAGGAATTATCAACCCAGAGAACCCTCACTATGGCAACAGCAAAAGGACCTGACACTCAGCTTGCTACAGATGTGCTTAACCTGCAACATACGGTATCCTGGCTTGGAGATCAAATAACACTTTTGGCCACACGCAGCGTTTTGAAATGTGACTGGAATTCTTCTCATTTTTGCATAACTCCTGTGCCTTATAATATTAGTGAATCTTGGGACAAAGTTCGGAAACATTTGACTGGACACCAAAATTTAACTGTGGAAATCATGGAATTAGAAAAAACTATTATGGACACTTTTAATAAAAAGTTGCCTGATATAACAGGATCTGACATCATTCAAGGACTTACCACCAATATTGCTAATCTTAATCCATTGGGTTATAACTCTACTATGTTATTCACTTCCTTGGGTAATATTATATTAATTTCTCTTGTATGCTTTGTTTTGTATATAGTCTTCCAGCGCTATAAGAAACAACAGCAATTGAACCACGACAAAAAAAAACTGCTCTTATCGCTTCAGCCTTGGCATCTTACGAAAACAGAAAGGGGGAGATATAGAGAATCAGAAGAAGAACAACAAGATTCCTTGCAAACGAGGCCTTGTTGTCCTCGGTGGGCGTGTCTGCAAACGGAACGTTCTGCTGAGAGGTGTAGAACAGATAGAGAAGAAACAAGTAGTTTATCAAAAGTAATGGGTGAGGGTGTTCTCGTAAACGAGGCACTTATCACCCCCTTGGTGAACATACTGCAAACGGTATGTTATGCCAAGAGGCTAATCAGAAAGTTTGGCAACAACAGTTCTTGCAAACGAGGCTTTGTTGCCCTTGGTGGGCGTGTCTGCAAACGGAACGCCTTGCCAAGAGATATAGAATAGATAGTAAAGAAACATTGCTTGCAAACGAGGGTGTTTCTTTCTTGTTTCTTCTATATTGAAAAGAAGAGGAGCTCAAAGTGTTCTAGCCCTAACTAGTTTAAGATATTCTTTAGGGAAAGTTTATCTGGCTGATTGCGGATTCGCAAATTTGTGCTCGTCATTGCTACTGGCTATTTGCCTTCATTGTCTATTAATGTTTGCTGATGGCTAATTGCCCTCTTTGTCTGGAAGATGTATAAAAAGGCTGAGAGAAAGATAATAAAAAAAACACTGCATGCTGATCCTGTGTTGGAGTCTGTCTTACAACACTCCCCCCCTCCCTCCTTACTCCCTCCCTTCCCCTCCCTTTCCGTTGACCATTCTAGTGTTCCTCTGATCCTCCTATGTACCCCCTTCCAACAACACTGTGAACTAGCCTCCTTATATCAGAGAAAACATTCGGTATTTGGATTTTTGAGATTGACTAATTTCACTTAGCATTATATTCTCCAACTTCATCCATTTACCTGCAAATGCCATTATTTTATTCTCTCTTATTGCTGAGTAAAATTCCATTTTGTATATATACCACATTTTCTTTATCCACTCATCTACTGAGGGACATCTAGGTTGGTTCCACAACCTACCTATTGTGAATTGTGCTGCTATAAACATTGAAGTGGCTGTGTCACTGTAATATGCTGTTTTTAAGTCTTTTGGGAATAGACCCAGGAGTGGGATGGCTGGGTCATAGGGTGGTTCCATTCCCATTTTCCCAAGAAATCTCCATACTGCTTTCCATAGAGGTTGCACCATTTTGCAGTCCCACCAGCAATGTATGAGTGTGCCTTTTTCCCCACATCCTCTCCAACATTTATTGTTGTTTGTGTTCTTGATAGCTGCCATTCTGACTGGAGTGAAATGAAATCTTAGAGTAGTTTTGATTTGCATTTCTCTAATTGCCAGCGATGTTGAGCATTTTTTCATGTATTTGTTGATTAAATGTGTATCTTCTTCTGAGAAGTATCTTTTCAATTCCTTAGCCCATTTATTGATTGGGTTATTTGCTTTTTTGGTGTTAAGTTTTTTTAGTTCTATATACATTCTAGAAATTAGTGCTCTATCTGATGTGCATGTATTAAATATTTGTTCCCAATTAGTTGGCTCTCTATTCACCTCACTGATTGTTTCTTTTGCTGAGAAGAAGCTTTTTAGTTTGAATCTATCCCATTCATTAATTCTTGGTAATAATTCTTGCGCTACAGCATTCTTATTAAGGAACTTGGGGCCTAATCCGACATGTTGGAAATTGGAGCTTACTTTTTTTTCTATTAGGCGTATTGTCTCTGGTCTAATTCCTAGGTCTTTGATCCACTTTGAATTGAGTTTTGTGCATGGTGAGAGACAAGGGTTTAATTTCATTTTGTTGCATATGGATTTCCAGTTTTCCCAGCACCATTTGTTGAAGAGGCTATCCTTTCTCCACTGTACATTTTTGGCGCCTTTGTCTAATATAAGATAGCTGAAATTATATGTATTAGTCTCTGTGTCCTCAATTCTGTACCATTCGTCCACCAGTCTGTTTTGGTGCCAATACCATACTGTTTTTGTTACTATTGCTCTATAGTATAAAGTCTGGTATGGTGATGCCCCCTGCTTCACTTTTCTTGCTCAGGATTGCTTTGGCTATTTTGGGTCTCTTATTTCTCCAGATGAATTTCATGACTGCTTTTTCTATTTCTTTGAAGAATGACATTGGGATTTTGATTGGAATTGCATTAAATCTGTATAATGCTTTTGGTAGTATGGACATTTTGACAATATTGATTCTACCTATCCAAGAGCAAGGTAGGTCTTTCCATCTTCTGAGTTCTTCTATGATTTCTTTCTTTAGTGTTCTATAATTTTCCTTATAGAGGTCGTTCACCTCTTTCGTTAAGTTGATTCCCAGGTATTTTTTTTTTTTTATGCTATTGTAAATGGGGTGGTTTTCATCATTTCCCTTTCAGAGGCTTTGTCACTGATGTACAAAATATCAGGAACATATCTCAACATTATAAAAGCTATTTATGCAAGGCCCAGAGCTAACACTATCTTAAATGGAGAAAAATTGAAAGCATTCCCTCTAAAAACTGGAACAAGACAGGGATGCCCCCTTTCACCACTGCTATTTAACATAGTACTGGAAACTCTGGCCAGAGCAATTAGACAGACGAAAAAAATTAAAGGGATCCAGATAGGAAAAGAAGAGCTCAAATTAGCACTATTTGCTGATGACATGATAATATACCTAGAAGACCCAAAAAACTCTACCAGAAAACTTTTACAACTAGTAAATAAATTTGGCAAAGTAGCAGGATACAAAATCAATACCCATAAGTCAAAGGCATTTTTGTACATCAGTGATAAATATCAATCTTAAAATAAAATCTCAGCCGGGCGCGGTGGCGCACACCTGTAATCCCAGCACTTTGGGAGGCTGAGGCAGGAGGATCGCGAGTTCAAAGCAGCCACAGCAATGGCGAGGCACTTAGCAACTCAGTGAGACCCTGTCTCTAAATAAAATACAAAAAAGGGCTGGGGATGTAACCCAGTGGTCAAGTGCCCCTGAGTTCAATCCCCGGTACCACAAAAAAATAAAAAATAAAATAAAATCTCAAATGAGCTCAACCTGGAAGGGAACTTGTTGCAAGGAGGGAGAAATTGAAGTAAAATCACACTCTAAGTGCAAGCATTACTATTTAAATGCAAGAAAAGGCCTTTATGCAAATTATCCAATTAGAACTACCACATTTTTTAAAATATTGTAATTGGAGATGGGGGGTATTGATGGGGATTGAACTCAGAGGCACTTAACCACTGGGCCACATCCCCAGCCCTATTTTGTATTTTATTTAGAGACAGGGTCTTACTGAGTTGCTTAATGCCTCACCATTGCTGAGGCTGGCTTTGAACTCATGATCCTCCTGCCTCAGTCTCTCCAGCCACTGGGATTAAAGATGCAATTTGGGATTTTTAATAAACTGCAGTGATTACTAAATAATTGGACTAGCAAAAACCAGTTTTGCTGTTCTAAGTAATGAAAGTGTTTTGTATATTTTGTGTCTTCAAATTCACAGGAATAAGAGAGAGAAACATATCAAACAAATTCATTTAAATCATCATATATCCTTTTCAGTTCCCCTTAAACTACATCAAATCAAATGATATTGGCCAAATTATATTGTTGTGTACATGTATGAATATATAAAAAGTCCTACCGTTATCAACTACAATGCACCAATAAAAATTACAGAACATATATGAATAAATAAATAAATAAACTACATCAGTTGTGCTTCCTAGAGAGCTTCCTGGATGCAAAATAGATCAGATATGATCAGGAACTGTACAGAAAAAGCTGAATCCAAACAGGTTCTTTTTTTATTTTTATTTTTTTCTCCATGCTAGGGATCGAACCTAGGGCCCTACACATACCAGGTACACACTCTATCACAGTTCTCTTAAAGAGAGTACTGAGTTGCTAAAATATAAAAACCAAGAGTTCCTAATACATTTGCTCTTAGACTTACAATGAAGCTAAGTCCTGGGTAAATCAACCACAAATTTAAAATATTATAAGTCTAAGATACATCAACTACACCTAATCTACTGAACATCATAGCTTATTAACATAATATACCAGAGTTACTGGTTTCTCCTGGAGATTATAAGTCTGACTAGGAGTTGGGAATCACTGCCCTGCTCATCATCACAAGAGAATAACATACAGCATATTGCTAGCCCAAGAAAAAATCCATATTCAAAATTCAAAGTATGGTTTTTACTGAATGCATACTTTACACCATCATAAATTGAAATGTGTTAAGTCATTGTAAGTCAGTCAGTATATATCCACATATTAAATTAAACATATCTCTCTTTCATCCTTTCAAGTCCAATAAAGAAATTTCATTTGCCGGGCGCGGTTGCGCACGCCTGTAATCCCAGCACTTGGGAGGCTAAGGCAGGAGGATCACGAGTTCAAAGCCAGCCTCAGCAATGGTGAGGCACTTAGCAACTCAGTGAGACTCTGTCTCTAATAAAATACAAAAAGGGCTGGGGATGTAACGCAGTGGTCAAGTGCCCTGAGTTCAATCCCCGGTACCAAAAAAAAAAAAAAAAAAGAACTTTCTTTTAACTTAGAACAAGAGAAAATAGGAGGTGGTAGATTGAATCCTTGGCCCCATTTTTTCTTGCACCCACTCTTGCCATAGCAAGATGTACTTTACCATCCCTTGACTTTGGGTTTGGCCAGTGGAGTGTTACAGATGTGAAACAAGCAGAAACTTAGTGTTTTCACATGATTGAATATGCCCTCTCTCTGGGCCCTGCTATCATCCACAGATGAGCATGCCTCTGCTAGAAGGAATATGAGAAATATGTAAGCTCGCCAGGCATGGTGATGCAGGCCTGTAATCCCAGCACTTGGGAAGCTGAGGCAGGAGGATTGCTAGTTCAAAGCCAGCCTCAGCAATAGCGAGGCACTTAGCAACTCAGTGAGACCCTGTCTCTAATAAAATACAAAAAAGGGCTGGGGATGTGGCCCAGTAGTTGAATGCCCCTGAGTTCAATCCTCGGTACAGAAAAAAAGAAGAAAGAAATATGTAAACTCATGAGCAAAACAAAATGTTTATTACTGGATGCCATTGAGATTTGGTGGTGATTTGTTATGCAGCATAACTATGGCACAATAGCTAACTGATACTTGGGGAGCAGGTGGCAGATAACACTGCAACAAATATGCAGAGTAATTTCTGAGCCTTTATATTAAAATGACTGCTTTCACTACAGATAGAACTTTTGATGCAGGTAAAAAGCAGCTGCTTTCCAGGAATGGCACAGTGACATGGGCATTCTGACATGCTGCTGGCAGGAGGATTTAGGGAAATCTTTTAGAAAGCAATGGGGATAGCTGTCAAGATTCTTAAAAATGCTGGCATCCACTGACCCAGTCATTTCACTTCTGGATATTGATCCTAAAGGAGTAACCCTAAATAGAGAATAAGGCTTTATGCACAGCGGTAAGGTGGTTTATAATAGACAGAAGCATTTACTGAACACTTATCCTCTAGAATTTTAACTTGCACTTTCTCTTTCAATGCTCACAACTCTGAGGTTTTACAGGGACCCAGACAATGGGTCACCTTCCCAAAGTCAGACAATGACTGGTAGTGGGCTTCAAACTAAGACCTCTAGCTTCAGAGTCCATGGCCTAAACTCCATACTATCTGGCCTAAAATAGCCAACAAAAAGTTGCATGATTCACTGAGATTCTGGAATGGTAAGCAGTTACTTAAAAGAAAGTACAGCAACATCTTTTAAATTCTTCAAAAATAGATTATAATATGAGGCTACACAGGAAAAAAATAAAATACAAAATGAGGTCCCTAAAATCATTCCTAGAATAAGACAGTGAAAATGTTAGTAAACAAAAATAAATACTTATAAAATCAAATAAAATGAAAATTAAAAGTATAAGGTACACTATCCACCCATTAAAAAGATTGACAGCTGGGCGCGGTGGCGCACGCCTGTAATCCCAGCACTTTGGGAGGCTGAGGCAGGAGGATCGCGAGTTCAAAGCCAGCCTATAATCTCAGCAATGGCGAGGCACTTAGCAACTCAGTGAGACCCTGTCTCTAAATAAAATACAAAAAAAAAGGGCTGGGGATGTGACCCAGTGGTCGAGTGCCCCTGAGTTCAATCCCCGATACCACAAAAAAAAAAAAAAAAAGAGAGTGAAAAAAGGCAAATGACATTTTAGTATTATTATGAAAATAGTTTAGGCTACACTTTGGAAACGACTGATGTGCAGTATGATCACAACTATATAAAAATAGGCAAATAAAAATTTCTGTATAAATGCCATAATGCCACCTAGCGGTATGTCTAATTATTGCCATTCCTGATCAACAAACTTGCATATGTGCATGTAGTATGCGATGTGCGTTCATAATGTGTTGTGTGTGCGTATGGAGTGTGTATGAGTGTCCATGATATTTGTGTATAGGTTGTATGTATGCCAGTATGTGGGGGTGTGAACATGTGTGTGTACAGGTGGTATGGTATAAATATGTGCGCGTGTAGCATGTGAATATGTTTATGTTTGCATGTTGTGTGTGGTGTATATGTACGTGCATGCAGTGTGTGGAATATATGTGTGTTTATCTGGATGGTGTGTTCATGTGGTATGTGCATGTCATGTGCCCGGATATGTTGCATTGTGTAATATGCTGTGTGGTACACGTGTGTGTGTTATGTCTGGTGTGTGTGTCTACAATGTATTGCTTCAGTGCATGTGTGTATATGTACACGTGTTATGTGTATATTATTTATGGTGTGTATTGCATGTGTCGTATGTCTGTATGAGGGGTGTGTGTGGTACATGTTTTGGACTTGTACATAGAAAAATGGAATTAATTTTTCACCACCTTCTGCACATGTGCCTGCTCTGTGCGAAGTCCTTTAGTATTCAGAAAGCATACATTAAACTGCTCTGGGAGTACCAGAGAGGCACAAGTCCTCAAAAGACATTCTTTCCTCTCTGACGACTTCACTCCACTAGCTTGTGACTTAGACATTGTATGCATTTTACAATGAGGACTCCTGGAGGTGAAGTATCTTCCTCCAATGAATAAGTAATGGATCTAGGATTCTAATTTGAGTCTTATAACCAGCAAAGAATTTAATATCTCGTACCAATATATTAATGTCAGTTCTAACATTAACACTAACTGTAACATAAAATAGAAATATAACATTATAACACCAATGTTTATCATAAACATGAAAATGTTTTTGTAAAAATCCTCCAAGTTTTAAAAAAAAACAAGAAAATCACTTATATGCTACAGTCAAATATATGTAGATTTGGAGGTATAGCTCAGTGGTAGAGTGCTTGCCCAGCATGCATGAAGGTCTAGGTTTAATCCCCAGCAAAATAGTAATGTGTAAAAAAGCAAACAAATTTCTGAATGAAAATAAAACAACAACATCCCCAGGAGCATTCTCATTCTCAATAACCCTTTCCACTGGTGTGTGTGTGCACATCATTAGGCCACGTACAGTACTGGAAAAGCATTAGCTGGCAAATTACTGGGCACTGGATTATAAGCCAGGCATTGTGCAAGATACATTCATGTTCACATATAAACATAGCAAATACAAATTTTCAGCCTCAAAAGTCATGTAAACAAAATATAATTCTCTATTCGTCATCATTTTAATTTGTTCCCAGTTTCTTAAAAGGTAATGCATACTCTCCAAGGAAATCTCAGCCCAGTTTATGGTCACTTAGACACCTCAGGTGGATTCATCTGACCGTGTTCTCTCCCATTCCACAGCATGGTGCCCTGACATCGGGGAGAACAATGCCTGGTCCCTGGTTCCCCAGTATCTGCCTACTCAGCATATGATGGGCTGGTGTCTCTTGAAGCCCCCAACTCTACCCACAGCCACTGGCTGATGGGGAATCACTCTAATACATTTGTGATAGCTGGCAATGCCCCTAAAGTGCACCAGTCATCAAGAGACCCGGGGACATACAGCTGCTCTCCCTGTCCCCCTCACTGGTTCCTGGGTACTGGGACACTGCAGCCATCAGGCTTTCCTTCTGAAATTGGTGCTCCCACACTCAATCCAGCCTGGCGGAGGGATCCTCTCCAGTCCATAGGCCTAATCTCTTAGCTCCTACCTCCATCCTCTCCCCAGTTTTTTTTTTTTTTAATATTTATTTATTTACTTTAGTTGTACACAATGTAATGCATTTATGTTTACGTGGTGCTGAGGATCGAACCCGGGCCGCGCACGTGTGAGGCGAGCGCTCTGCCGCTGAGCCACAACCCCCGCCCCCCAGTCAGTTCTTTATACAGAAAAAATGTTTAGTCAGTCTTTCAGTAGTTGTATCTTGACTGCCAAAGCAAATCAGACATGTCTTGATTTTCAAACTTGCATTTCCTCTGCCATGACTTCTGCAAATTCATTTAGAAACACTCCTTTTCTATCTGGGTCTAAGAGTCATTGTCTTCCTTTTGCTGGGCAAGGGCAGGACATTGAAAAAGCCACAGAGGGGCTGGGCGCTCGCCTAGCACGTGCGCGGGCCTGGGTTCGATCCTCAGCACCAGCAAAAATAAATTAAAAATAAAGGTATTGTGTCCAACTACAAGTAAAAAATAAATCTTTTTTAAAAAAGAAAAAGCCACAGAGACCACCACGAAATTAAGAAGTGTAACTAACACACACAGGGATTGCTGGGTATTCAGTACAACTCAAAATGTACCCATGAAGAATCCTGTGAAGTTGGGGACACCTCTAGGATGGCTCCATTGCCAGTTTACCCACCACCTTCCTCTAGAGAGGGACTTGCTTCTGTACTACCCAGTATAGCCTCTGAGAGCCCCAGATCCCAATCAGCACAGGTCTACAGATGTCCATGCCCATGATAAAGGCAGGAAAGTTGAGGCTACAGGTAATAAAAAACGGTGCTTCTCAACAGAATCCCCTGGGGAGTTAGTGAATATCTACATTCCTGGGCCCCACCCCAGAGATGTGCTTGGGGTGGCTGGGTGTAGCCTGAGGATCTGCATTTGCAAGAGTCTTCCAGGTGATGCTAACACTAATCATTGTCAGAATCACAGCCAGCAGCACTGATGGAAGATCCAGTGGCTCAAGGAAGGGGGACCAAGGCCAACTAGAGCAGGTAGGCCAGAGAAGGAGGCTTCAGAGGAGAAATAAGAGATAGCATTTTAAAAAATTTTAACATAAGTATGTGTGTGTGTGTGTGTGTGTGTGTGTGTGTGTGTGTATTCTAAATCAATCTCTCTCTCTCTCTTCTCTCTCTCTCTCTCTCTCCCCGTGTGTGTGTGTGTGTGTGTGTGTGTGTGTGTGTGTGTATTCTCCCCAAATTATGATGGGGTTTACATTTCAAAAACACTCATTTAAGTTGAAAATATCACAAGCCAAGATGTATCTAATACACCTAACTTACTAAATATCATAGCTTAGCCTAGCCTACCTTAAACAAGCTCAGAACATTTATATTAGCCTACAGTTGGACAAAACCATCTAATACAAAGCTTATTTCATAATAAGTGTTGAATATCTGATGGAATCTATTAAATGCTGTGCTAAAAAATTAAAATCTGAATGATTGTGTGCATATTCTTTTGCACCATGGTAAAGTTAAAAAATTGTAAGCTGAACTATTTTGTCAGAGACTCTGAGGGGGGTGGGGTGTATTCCAGGATATTTTTCATTTTTTCTCACTGTTTCTTCACAATATCATCATGACTCTCCCCTAAAGTTTCTCACTAGTTATGTGGCACAGGCCTATAATCCCAGCAGCTCTGGAGGCTGAGGCAGGAGGATCACAGGTTCAAATCCAGCCTTAGCAACTTAGTGAGGCCCTAAGCAACTTAAAGACCTTGTCTCAAAATAAAATAAAATACAAAAAGGGGTGGGCATATAGGATTAGGCTCTTACTTCCTTAATAAGACTCTTATTGCACAAGAATTAAAATCTAGAATTAATGAATAGAATGGATTCAGACTAAAAAGCTCCTTCTCAGCAAAAGAAACAATCAGTAAGGTGAATACAGAGCCTACTAATTGGGAATTAATCTTTACTACACGCATGTCAGATAGAGCACTGATCTCTAGAATATATAAAGAGCTTAAAAATCTTAACACACACACACACACACAACAACAACAACAAAAAACACAAATAACTCAATAAATGGGCCAAGGAACTGAACAGACACTTCTCAGAAGAAGATATACAATCAATCAACAAATACATGAAAAAATGTTCAACATCTCTGGCACTTAGAGAAATGCAAATCAAAACTACTCTAAGGGCTGGGATTGTGGCTCAGGGGTAGAGCGCTCGCCTAGCATATGTGCAGCAGGGGTTCAATCATCAGCACCACGGAAGAATAAAGGCATTGTATACAACTAAAACAAATAAATAAATTAAAAAAAAAAAAAACTACTCTAAGATTTCATTTCACTCCAATCAGAATGGCAGCTATTAAGAACACAAACAACAATATATGTTGGAGAGGATGTGGGGAAAAAGGCACACTCATACATTGCTGGTGGGACTGCAAAATTGTGTAGCCATTATGGAAAGCAGCATGGAGCTTCCTTGGAAAACTGGGAATGGAACCACCTTATGACACAGCCATCCCACTAATGGGTCTATTCCCAAAGGACTTAAAAACAGTATGCTACACAGACACAGCCACATCAATGTTTACAGCAACACAATTCACAATAGCTAAATTGTGGAACCAACCTAGATGCCCCTCAGTAGATGAGTGGATAAAGAAAATGTGGTATATATACACAATGGAATATAAAAGAGAATAAAATAATGGCATTCGCAGGTAAACGGATGAAGTTGGAGAATATAATGCTAAGTGAAGTTAGCCGAATGTTTTCTCTGATATAAGGAGGCTGATTCACAGTGGGGTTGGGATGGGGAGCATAGGAGGATTAGGGGAACACTAGAAAGGTCAATGAGGAGGGAGGGGAAGGGAGGAGCAAGGGGGTATAAAGGGAAAAATAAAGATGGTAGAATGAGATGGATATCATTACCCTAAGTGCATGTATGAAGACATGAATAGTATGAATATACTTTGTATACAAACAGTGATATGTAAAAATGTACTCTATATGTGTATCATGAATTGTAATGCATTCTACTGTTACATACAACAACTTCGAATAAATAAAAGGGGGGGATGGAGATGTTGCTCAATGGTTAAGCACCCCTGAGTTCAATCCTCAGTACCAAATATATATAAAATATATACTGGATATACATATTTATATCCAGTAAAGGAAGTAAAATATAAAATGGAAGCTGCTGGCCACATAATTCATGATCCAAAATATTGAATAGAAGAACTAACATGATCATAATTACCATCAGCTCCTCACACACACCCCAAACTCCCTGCCTTCTCACTTCCTTGACCTCTCAGCTTGGTTAAATCCAACTCTCTAGCAGAATGTGGCTCAGTAAGTCATGTTAGAAATGGTCCAATGGCCCATTTTCAGAATACAGTATTTAGCCTTAAAATGTAAAATTACTGGGGATGTAAGACAAACAGCCATAGGGGAAATAGAGCAGAGTGGAAAGTTACCAGTTAACTCACACAATAGCACCATAGCCTGTGAATGTGGTAGATTCAAAGTTCATGCACCTAAACAGTCTCTTGACAAACAGGAGATGGGGGAAGGGGTCAGTCTGACCAACAGAAATAGAAATATATCCCTGTTAAGAAATCATAACTTAAATAAAGAAGTGAGAATTGCATATGTGCTGTTAGGTAGTAACTAGCAATGAGCAGTGAAATACATGTCAAGGTCACAAGTGTTCTTTAAACTACTTTCAAGTCTTATTTAAACTACTTTCAAAGTAGATGAGAAAACAAAGGGTGGTAGTTAATTTGTAGAAAATAAACAGAAGCAAAGGAGCTAATGGGAAAATATATGAAAAGAAAAGGATTAATGGGACTGACTCTTGACAGGGTCCACTGAGGTTGATGTGAAGTTAGGAATTAAAGCTATAAGTGTTCTCCATCTGTCTGGGAAGGAAGATTCCTTCAGTAAAATTCCTTTAGATTCCTTAGTGCACTAAGGTAACTTCTGACCAGTGCCCACATTAACATGGGATTGTACATGGCTCCCCTAATTAGGATGGCCACCATGACAGTTCTGGAGAGGACCAAGTAAGGTCAAAAACTCGAACACGGGACGTGAAGGAGGAGTTGAACACCTGATTGGCAAAGAGTATAGAAGATGGTCTCCAATTCTTCTGGTGAACATCAAACTGTAACAAATTTGGAGACAGCATTGTCTCCTTTGTCGTTCTTGATGTGGAGATGGCCCACTCTCTCTCTTAAGAGTGTTCTCTGCTTACGCCTCACTGTGCTTTTACTTTACTTTCACTTATAATAAAGCTCTCTTGCATAGCTTTTGGTGTCTGACTTTAAATTTTCTTTGGAACGTAAGAACAGAGGTTTGGAGTTTCAGCGCCCTGATTTCCTGGAACAATGCCAAAATGCATTCACCCCAGGAAGG
This sequence comes from Tamias sibiricus, assembly GCA_025594165.1. NCBI lineage: Eukaryota > Metazoa > Chordata > Mammalia > Rodentia > Sciuridae > Tamias > Tamias sibiricus. Next base: position 39,357,437 of record CM046662.1, on the reverse strand, counting down.
CCTTCCCACCGCAACAGTACAAAGGGAGTGGGACAAATAAAGGTGCATTTCTTTAAATAACCCAGTAGGAGACAGAAAAACCTAGGTGACCCTCAGGCAAGATTGTGCAGCCCATAGTACTCAACCAATGAGGAACCAGGGGAGGGGCCTTACACATTAGGGGATAAAATACTGATTGTAACTGCTCTGGTTGTGTCTGTTCACCAGACACCCGATCTTGCAAGACTGTCGTTAAAGTCTCATTCCCGCTGCACCTCCATTCCCGCTGCACCTCGTGTCTCTGAGTCCATTCTTTGGGTTTGGGCAGGTGAGCAGGTTTTTCACAGTTACAAGCCACATCAACCTGGATCTCACTTCAATTCATGACTTTCAACCGCCTCTTCTTCCTGCCCTGGTCACACTGTGCTTCCCCAATATTTCTGCATTCCTCCCACCCCACCTCACCCCCATCAACAGAAGGCAATTCCACACTTTCTCCCCTCTCCTCCAAGCCCCCAGTACTCTGCCTTTTCCAGCCTTCCTCCACTAGAATCTGCACCACTATCTCCACCTTCCACCTGCCACCCACAGCAAGGCATCCTGGCCATCTACAGCCATCCCCTCTGCAGGCCACCCCTCTTGCTCCACTCTCTCTCCTACATCACCAGTTTTAACCCTACCAAACCTTCTTCAACAGCATAGAAAGATGCTGTTACCTCTTCCAGCTGAAAAGAACAAACAAAAACACCCTAGTCTTAAACCTACTTCCTCTGCCAGCTATTTGGCTATACTTGTCTCTAATTCCCTCTAATTCCTTTTCACCCTCCACCATCTCTCTTAAACCTACTCCACACAGGAATATTATTTTATTTATGCATGTCTTTGAGAAATTGTTCTTCTCAAGATCACTTCCTCCTGGCTAGATCCAATAGCCAGTCCTCAGTCATCACCTTGCTACCCCATTTTGATCACTCCCTCCTTGGATTCCATTATACCATCTCCTGGCTCTCCTCTCCCCCTCCCTCAACATTCCTTCTCTATCTCCTTTACAGGCTCCTTCTCTTCTCTATGACCTTCTTTGCTTCAGTCTACCCTCCCTTGTTTGGTCTCTTGATTCATCTTTTTTTTTTTTTTTTTTTTTTTTGGTATTGGGGATTGAACTCAGGGGCACTCAACCTCTGGGCCACATCCCTAGCCCTTTTTTGTATTTTATTTAGAGACAGGGTCTCACTGAGTTGCTAAGTGCCTGGCCATTGCTGAGGCTGGCTTTGAACTTGCGATCCTCCTGCCTCAGCCTCCCAAGTGCTGGGATTACAGGCGTGAGCCACCGCACCCAGCTTTCTTGATTCATTTTTATCTCCTCCCATCCCTTTCCAGCAAGTGGACAAACATATGCAACTGATTCTGGACAATGGTTTGCAAGCAGAAGAATCAGGTCACTTCCCAGCAAAGCCTGGCACACAACTCTCCAGCTGTCTTTGCTCCTGCTGCAGCTATTTGGGGAGAGGTACTCACACTGAGACATGAAACCAAAAAACCAAAGCAGTTGGATCACTGAGTCATTCCATGAAAGACAGATGTCCTGGAAGGAGCCAGATGTCCTGGAAAGGAGCCCAGGCCTATAATAGGCTTCATATGAGCAAGAAACAAAATTTCTCTTGTGTCTGGCCACTGGAATTTGGGAGCTGTTTTTTACCAAGGCCAAAGCCTGAGTCTATCATGACCAATATAGTTATCTTGTCCAGGCTTGCAGCTTTAAATACTATACACATACCAATAATTTCCAAATTTATAGATCCTCCCAGTCTCTAGACTCAGCTATCCAGTTGTCTACTTGATACTCTACTTGTATGTCAGACATTTCAAAGTCAACATGTCCCAAACTGAATTTTTATTTTACCTACATCACACTTCCCATTTCAGCTGGCAGCAACCCCCTTCCAAATGGTCAACATTTTTCACTAATCCTGACTGCTCCCACCCTGCTTCAAACCATCATCAATCATTATCTGAATTGCCAGAATGCCTCCTATCTGGTCTTTTGCTTCAGTCTTTGCCCAAGTACAGTCTAATCTCCATAGGTCAGCCAAAGAGATCCTTTCATAATCTATGTCAGATCAAGTCATTCTTATGTCTCAAAACCTTACAATGGCCAGGCGTGGTGACACATGCCTATAATCCCAGCAGATCTGGAGGCTGAGGCAGGAGGATTTCAAGTTCAAATCCAGCCTCAGCAACTTAGTGAGGTGCTAAGCAACTCAGTGAGGCGCTAAGCAACTCAGTGTAGACCCTGTCTCTAAATAAAATGCAAATTAGGGCTGGGGATGTGACTCAGTGGTCTAGTGTCCCTGAGTTCAATCCCTGGAACCCCCACCCCCCAAAAAAAACCCTTACAATGGCTTCTATATTAATCTACTCAGTCTTCTCTAACAAAATATCATCAACTGAGTAGCTTATGAATAACGCGTTTATTTCTCCCAGATTGGGAGCAAGGTACCACAGATTCAGTGTGTGGTGACGTTCTACTTCATGGTTAATAGGTGGCACCTTGTATCCACCTATGTGAGGACATGGTGGAAGTGGTAAGGTAGCTCCCTGGGATCTCTTTTACAAGGGCACTAATCCCATTTATGAAGATTCTAAACTGATCACCTCCCAATGGTCCCACATCCCAACATCATCACTTTGGTGATTAGGTGTCAATGTATGAATTTCAGAAGATAAGGGCACATGCATTCATAGTAGAATTAAACCAGTCTTTACTGTGGCCTATAAGGCCCAAAAGGACCTGTGGCCTGTTACCCATTCAAAGCCCCTTGTTTATCATCCAACATTCCAGGCTCACTTGGTGTCTTTACACTAACTGCTTTCTAGAATACCCTGCCCCACTTTCTGTATGGTTCACTCTCTACCTTGTGTTTCTTAAATCTCATCTCAGTGAGACCTGAACATACCATTTAAAATTGTAAATTATCCCTGCCTGACATTCCTGATCCTCTTGCCTTATTTTTACTTGCTTCTTTTTTTTTTCAGTAACATTTTTCACCTTCTAATATATTTATTATCTCTTTCCACTAACAAATAAGTTCCATGAGGGCAGCATTATTTGTACTTCTACTAATCTAATTTCAGTACCTAAATTTGAGCATAAAAGAGGTGCTTGATAATGTTTGTTGAAAATAAAGCAACTCCCCAAACACACATATACACAAAAGGATAATTCATTAAAATAAAGTGCATAAAATGATGATAGGAGCTCCAAAGTGAAAGAAAGGAATAGATAGGGAAAAGCAATAATATAAGATGCAATACAGGAAAACTTCCTTTAGCTGAAAAAAGACTTGTATTTTCTGATTGAAAATGCCAAACCAAGTACCAGGGAAAATTAGTTTTCAAGGTCATAAACATTGACATATCTTACAAAATTAATTTTAACAACCATGATCAAAGGAAAATCTTAAGAGTTTCCAACACACAAGAAAGCAGATTTCCAACATATTTCTCATGAAGTCCATCATAAGTATAATTTCTAAGGAAATTATCATCAACATGAAAGTTAAATCAGAATAACGACCTCAAGATAGAAAAAAATAAAGTAAGCTGGGCGCGGTGGCTCACGCCTGTAATCCCACCACTTGGGAGGCTGAGGCAGGAGGATCTGGAGTTCAAAGCCAGCCTCAGAAATGGCGAGGCACTTAGCAACTCAGTGAGACCCTGCCTCTAATAAAATACAAAAAAGGGCTGGGGATGTGGCCCAGTGGTTGAGTGCCCCTGAGTTCACTCCCCGGTACCAAAATAAATAAATAAATAATAAAGTATACAAGAAATACTGGTGCCGGGCACAGTGGCGCACACCTGTAATTCCAGTGACTCAGGAATCTGAAGCAGGAGAATCACGAGTTCAAAGCCAGCCTCAGCAATTTGGTGAGGTCCTAAGCAACTCAGTGAGACCTGGTCTCTAAATAAAATACAAAATAGGGCTGAGGATATGACTCAGTGGTTAAGTGCCCCTGAGTTCAATCCCCTACCAAAAAAAAAAAAATAAATAGGGCTGGGGATATCGCCCAGTGGTTGAGTGCCCCTGAGTTCAATCCCCAGTACCCTCCCCCCAAAAAGAAAAAGAAATACTGGTGATGGAGGGCATGAAACTCCACTTTGAAATTCCACTTCATGTACAAATAGGATCCTAATTAGAATAAGTTATACTCCATGTATGCATAATATGTCAAAACCCATTACTGGTCTAGGGTTGCGGCTCAGTGGTAGAACACCTGCCTAACATGTGTGAGGCACTGAGTTTGATTCTCAGCACCACATAAAAAAATAAATAAATAAAATAAAGATATTGTGTCCACACAATTTAAGAGGAAGAAAAAGAACTCTACTGTCAAGTTTATCTAAAAAGAACAAATAAAATGAAAAATAAATTTTAAAAAGAAAAGAGGGCTGGGATTGTGGCTCAGCGGTAGAGCACTCGCCTAGCACATGGGCAAACCGGGTTCGATCCTCAGCACCACGTACAGATAAAACGCATTGATTAAAATGCATTGTGTACAACTAAAAGCAAATAAATAAAAATATTTAAAAAAGAAAAAAGAAAAGAAAGATGGCCTGTGATATGGATCTACAGCAGTTCATGGACAGTGATTAACAACTGGACCAGTTGGTCAAGAATTTGGAAAGTAGCTGAATACTCAGCAGATGGCCTCCATCCCCTATAGAGAAAAAGCTCTCATAACCAGGTAACCAAATGAACTTATCCATTGTTGTCCAAGCCTCTTCTCCAACTGCTCATTCAGTCTAGGCTCATTCAGTCTAGGCTCAAAGTGGCCATGGAAGCAAGGATGGAGGCTCTTGTATGGCCTTTCTCTCATCAATCCTGCCCTGGCCATACCCACTGTTGAATGCCCAGTCTGCCAAACAGATGCAATGATGACAACACTTCCTGGAAAGACCACTCAGGTCACTCAAGGTAGACTGATTACACTGAGTCAATTCTATCATGGAGAGGGAAGGGATTTATTCTTACAGTGATAGATGTATAGCTGGGATATGAATTTGTCTTCCCTGAGTGTGATATTCTTGGAGGCTATCCTAATCCTGCTACCAAACTAGACAAACAAGGACAAGTTTTTTGTTGTTGTTGTTTTTGTTTTTTTTTGGTACCAGGGATTGAACTCAGGGGCACTTGACCACTGGGCCACATCCCCAGCCCTTTTTTTTTTTTTTTTTGTATTTTATTAGAAGCAGGGTCTCACTGAGTTACTAAGTGCCTCGCCATTGCTGAGGCTGGCTTTGAACTTGCGATCTTCCTGCCTCAGCCTCCCAAAGTGCTGGGATTACAGGCGTGCGCCACCGCGCCCGGCTAAGAACAAGTTTTAAAAAGGAAAAATGAGCCAAGCATTGTGGCACATGCCTGTAATCCCAGCAACTCAGGAAGCTAAGGCAGGAGGATCACAAGTTCAAGGCCAACCTCAGCAATTTAGCAAGTCCCTAAGCAACATAGTATAATTTATGTATAGCATAATCAAGGCCCTAAGCAACACAGCATAATTATGTACTAACATAATGGGTGTCAAGTTGCATGTTAGATCCTGCTCAACAACTGAAATCAGGTCCACCCTTTGCATCTCTGGAGACAGAACTTGGTTGAGTAGGAAATTATAGGCTCTTGGGTTTTCTTTTATGTCCCCAAATAAAGAAGAAAAAGGGCCAGGGCTGTAGCTCAGGGGTTAAGCATCCTTTGGCTCAATCCCCAGTGCCAGAAAAAGAGGTGGGAGGGTGGATGAAGGAAAGAAGGAAGAAAGAAAGGGAGGGAGGGAGGAGGGAAGAAAGAACAAAGGAAGGGAAGGGGTAGGAAAAAAAGGATATAACAATGTGCTTACAAATGCAAATAAAAAAATGGTAAGTAAAATATTAGTAAATAGAATCCAACATCCTATTAAAAGAATTATAATCATAAACAAGTAAAGTTTATTTCTAGACTGAAAAAGATGGTTCAAGAGTAGAACATCTTTTTTTATTTTTTATTTTTTTAGAAAGTCTCTTAATGGAATTCACTGCATTAACAAATCAGTGAGAAAATTTTTCTTAATACCTTGATAAATATTTTTAAAGCATTTTATAAATTTATTTTAAAGTTTAAAAATAGAAGGAAGCTTGCTTAACTTGATAAAATTAAAAAGTGTCTTCTTATAAACCTGTAGCAAGAAACAAGTACCACACATGACCAGTGTAACTCCACATCGTATACAACTGAAAGAATGGGAAAATATATTTCACATATGTATAATATGTCAAAATATATTCTATTGTCATATATGACTAAAAATAACAAATAAAAATTTTTTAAAAAGGAAAGAAGTGCCACAGTCAAAGTATCCAAGCAGGAATAAGATGAGGAAAAGACGAAGATATAAATGTTGTAAAATAAGAAAAAAAAAACTGACAATATTTTGCAAAAGATGTGATTGTCTAAAAAATCCAAGAGAATCAACTGATAAATGAGTAGAACCAATAGAAAAATAAAGTAGACATATATAAGCTCAAGATACAAAAATCAATCCTTCACATTTCAAGTCAGTGGAGAAAAGATGGACTATTGAATAAGTGATGTTTACATAAATGGCTAATATTTTGAGGAGAAATTCAGTTAAATTCTTGTATCACATCATACATAAAAATGTATTCCAGATATATTTATATGCCAAATATGAAGAATAAAACCATAATAGCCGGGTGTGTTGGCACACACCTGTGATCCCAGCAGCTTGGGAGGCCAAGACAGGAGGATCACAAGTTCAAAGTCAACCTCAGCAAAAAGTGAGGAGCTAAACTCAGTGTAGACCCTATCTCTAAATAAAATACAAAAAATAGGGCTGGGGATGCGGCTCAGTTGTTGAGTGCCCCTGAATTCAATCCCAGGTACCCCCCCACACACACACAAAAAAATAATAGTATTAGACAAAACTAGAGGAGTATCTGTCTAGAATCTTAAAATTGGAGGAGGGGACATGTTAACATTTTATGAAAATGCAGAAGACATAAAATTAAAGAACAATATAATTTCCAGAAAGTCCAAATCAAGGAAAATCAAGCAGACTGGTGGCACTCGGAGGTGGGACAGATTATCAAAGAAATACTTCAAGATCTGGAGTTGTAGCTCAGTAGTAGAGTGCTTGCTAGCACCTGTGAGGCACTGGGTTCGATCCTCAGCACCACATAAAAAATAAACAAATAAAGGTATTGGGTCCATCTATAACTTTAAAAATATTTAAAAGAAGAAGAAGGAGGAGAAGAAGAGAGAAATACTTTGAAACCAATCCCAGAAAATTAGGATTATGAGGTTCTAGATTGAAAGTGTCCATTGAGTACAAGGAAGGTCTTTCAAGCTATAATGCAAAATCCAGAGGCCACAATGGCACTGGTTCCTGCCCAGTTGGCAAACAGGCAAGCATTGCAAATGTGCTCTGAAGAATAGAGAAGAGAAAATGAATTCTAGAAACTGACCCCCTAAAAAAAAAAAATCCCTGAAATAACTAAAACTAAGCAAAGCCAGGAGTTGCAATGAGAAGGTCGGTTGAAGGAGAGCTTTTTAAATCTCTTCCTTTGCAGGGCACAGTTGCGCATGCCTGTAATCCCAGAGGCTCAGGAGGCTGAGACAGGAGGCTCACAAGTTCAAACCCAGCCGCAGCAAAAGCAAGGAGCTAAGCAACTCAGTGAGACCCTGTCTCTAATAAAATACAAAAATAGGGCTAAGAATGTGGCATGGTGGTCAGGTGCCCCTGAGTTCAGTCCCCAGGACCCCCCCAAAAAAAGCTCTTTCCTTGCCACTCCATTCTCCCAACCCTTTACCCACACACTCCTTTGTACTATAGGTACTGGTGATCACTGGGTAATGTTAAGGCAGTATAAAACATTATGAGATTAAAGTTGATGAAGAAATACTATTCAGCTATAAGAAAGAATGGAATTTCAATATGTGCTACAACATAGATGAACATTGAAAACATTATACTAGGTGAAATAATTCAGACACGGAAATAATTTAGACACAGAATTGTATGATTCCTCTCAGAGGAGAAGCATACAAAAAGCAAATTCATAGAGACAAAGTGGAATGGAGATTCTGGGAGCTAGAGGAAGAGGAGAAACAATCCTTAATAGGTAGAGAGTTGATAGAGTTTGGATCTTGAATGTCCCCCAAAGGCCCATGTATGTATTGAAGGCTTGGTCCCCAGCCTGTGGAGCTGTTAGGAGGTGGGGCCTAGTGAAAAGAAGTTAGATCATTGGAAGTGTGCTCTGGAAGGGGTATTTGTACCCTAGCCTTTTCCTATTTCTTCCTCTGCTTCCTGGCCACCATAAAGTGAGCATCTTACTCCATCATATGCTCCTGACATAAAGTACTTCTTTGCCACAAGTCCAAAGGTAACAGAGCTAAACAACCATGGTCTGAAATCTTTGAAACAAAGAGCCAAAATAAACCTTTCTTCCTTTTAAGTTGATTCTCTCCAGAATTTGTCACAGTAGTGGAAAAATGGTGTTTATGTTTGGGAGGATGAAAAAGTTCTGGTTATAGATAGTTGTGATGAGTACACATCATTATGAATGCATTTATTGCCACCAAACTCTACACTTACAAGCGGTAAAAATGATAAATATTATTCTGTGAATATTTTTATCACAATATTAAAAGTACTCTTAAGGAAAATAAGTTGATGAAGTGAGGTATCCAGCCATCAACAGCCACAGAGCATCAGTTGTCCACCATCCCAACCTCTAGTCCCCAAGGCTGGTGGATTACAACATCTACCTCCTCTTGGAGCTATCTTAAACATAAGGATTGGAAGATAAAATTCTGACTTAATGAAGTGCCTGGTGAGTGGCAACAAAGAATGATCGATAACAGTTCTATGGGACCTGGGAGTTCCATGTTGGGTCTCATAATTTTTCAGTCAATCCCACTGGGCTAGAACCTCACCTTCAGTCATTCCTTTCTCAGTATACATTGTTATCTTAAGTATCTGGCACTCTCAAAATAGCCTCACACCTGAGGAGTACAAACACCTCAAAAGAAAGGCACTGGGGCTGGGGTTGTGGCTCAGCGGTAGAGCACTCTCCTAGCATGTGCGCAGCCTGGGTTCGATCCTCAGCATCACATAAAAACAAAGGCATTGTGTACAACTAAAAACAAATAAATAAATATTTTAAAAAAGGAAGAAAGAAAGAAAGAAAGAAAGGCACTAAACATATAGTGAGAAAGAAAGGGGTAACAATAATCATCTGAAGCAGAAGTATTTAGAGAGAGACTTTAACTAAACATGGGTAGCATGTCTAAGGAAATAAGAGACTACTATGTTAGCAACATGAAGTGAGAACAAAATATAATAATAATTTTTTTAAATAGATTAGGTATCAAAATATAATAATAGAAATAAAGAACACAATATGTGGTATAAGTAATAGGAGAGATAGAATTGAAGAGAGAATTGCTAAACTGGAATATCAGCTTAAGAAACATTCTCAGAAGGATAAAGAGCTAGAAAATAGTAAAAGTAAAGATAAGAAATTTAGAGGATAGTGATAAACATGTCAATACATAGATAATAATAATCCTACATGAGAAAAAATGGGAGTAGAAGAAATTCCTGAAGATAATAATAGAAATAAATTTCCCAGAATCAAAAAAAGTTGAAAGGGAGGCTGGAATTGTGGCTCAGCAGTACAGCACTTGCCTAGCAGCCCTGAGTTCAATCCTCAGCACCACGAAAAAATAAATAAATAAAATAAAGGTATAAAAAAAAAAAAGGATGAAGCCAGGCGCAGTGGCACACGCCTGTAATCCCAGCACTTGGGAGGCTGAAGCAGGAGGATCGCAAGTTCAAAGCCAGCCTCAGCAATGGCGAGGCACTTAGCAACTCAGTGAGACCCTGTCTCTAATAAAATACAAAAAAGGGCTGGGGATGTTGCCTAGTGGTTGAGTGCCTCTGAGTTCAATCCTCGGTTGTTGGGGACATTAAGAACACGTCAGCCGAAAGAATAGTTTAAGTCAAGGAAATGAAAACGTAATTCTCTGGCTGTCTCCCACTTCCTGATGTGTGGACTTGGCCTAGCCCAGGGGTGTTGCCCTGACATATATGACGAAAAATCAAACCACCACTAGGATAGGCTAGTGGCTGTTCCTCCAATGTGATCTGTTCATGCTCCCTATGCTCCCCTATAACCTTTCTGCTGATTGGCCCATGTCTTCTATAAAGGCCGTCCAACTTCCTCAATAAACGAGCTCCTGCCTTGCCGGGTCTCCCTGACACGTCTGATTGTCCTCCGAAAGGAGGGCTGGGTGCGGGAGGTCAGTCGGCACTTACCTTTCCTGATCTGTCCTTGTTGGGGCGTGCTCCCCCTTCTCTTGTGGGTCGAGGGGAGTCGGGGGCTAAAAACCCCAACACTCGGTACCAAAAAAAATAATAATAATAAGAGAAGATGCCAAAAGCTTCCAAGGAAAAAAAAACAATTCAGTTTAGAATAAGTTTGACATCAGATTTTTCAGGACAATATTGAATCAAAGAAAGCAAGTGAGTAAAAATTTAATGTACTGAAGTAGAAGAAACTTGAGCCTCGATTTTTATATCTGGCCAAATTTTCATTCAAATATGAAACTATAATAAAAATAATAATAAGTGCTGGGCGCAATGGCGCATGCCTGTAATCCCAGCACTTGGGAGGCTGAGGCAGGAGGATCTCGAGTTCAAAGCCAGCCTCAGCAATGGTGAGACACTTAGCAATTCAGTGAGACCCTGTCTCTAATAAAATACAAAAAAGGGCTGGGGATGTGGCCCAGTGGTCGAGTGCCCCTGAGTTCAATCCCCGGTATGAATAATAATAATAATAATACTCTCAGGCACACAGATCCTCAGATGTTTGCTCACATGAGACTTGCACCGGAAACACAATTCTAGTTTCTTATGACTCAAAAAGAAATAAGGGCAATGATTGATATATTTGATTACATAAGAAAAAAACTGCATGGTCAAAGCTGCCACAAACAAAAACTGATGTGAGAAAAATATTTAAAACTTATAATACAAAAGATTATTACCCTTAATGGATGAGGAATTTCTATATATTGAAAAAATGGTTGGAGATGTGGCTCTGTGGTAGAGTGCTTGCCTGCATGTGTGAGGCCCATGGTTCCATTCCCAGCTAGCACCAAAAAAAAAAAAAAAAAAAGGAAGGAAAGAAAAGAAAAAATGTAAAAACTGACAACCTAATTTAAGAAATGAAGATCTCCTCAAGGTAGATGAAACTGTGGCACTTCTACAGGCTTATCATGTCAAGAGAAAAGCTCCCCCAAAGCAGGCTGCTATTGCTGCTGCTGCCTCTTAAACAAGGAAAACCCATTTCAAAAGTTAAATAACCCCTGATGAAAATCAGCTGAAGGTTTGAAGACTTGTCCTATGGGCCTCAATATCAAGAATCACAAGTTGCAAATTTATTAGGTCATTTTGTATCAAAAGGTCAATTATGGAATGCCTAGAACTTTTCAATTATAAATATATCCTCTGAGTTCTGATATAGCCCAGACAGTGTTAATTTATTTTTCTACTGAGGGGTTTGGTCTCCCCACCAAAAAATAGTTTATTTGATATACCCAAGTCTTAAGTTTCTCAACAACGAAAAAAATCTTCATTAAAAAAAAAAGAAATTAAAATGTCCGGGGCCTGGGGTTGTGGCTCAGAAGTAGAGTGCTTACCTAGCACGTGCAAGGGCCTGGGTTTGATCCTCAGCACCACATAAAAATAAATAAAATAAAGGTATTGTGTCCAACTACAATTAAAAAACAAATATTGAAAAAAAAAAAAAAGAATGAAAGAAAGAAATGAAGCCAGACGCGGTGGCACACGCCTGTAATCCCAGCACTTGGGAGGCTGAGGCAGGAGGATCTCGAGTTCAAAGCCAGCCTCAGCAATGGCGAGGCACTAAACAACTCAGTGAGACCCTGTCTCTAATAAAATACAAAAAAGGGCTGGGGATGTGGCCCAGTGGTCAAGTGCCCCTGAGTTCAATCCCTGGTACCAAAAAAAAAAAAAAGAAATGAAAATGTCATCTTAAATCTACAGAAAAAAAGCTCACCATAGCTTACAATAAGATGCTATGGTTGAATGTTTTTGTCCCCCAAAATAATCAATCCCCAAAACAGCATTGGGAGGTGGGGCCTTTGGAAGCTATCATGAAGTGTAACAGTTAATTTGAATTTTTCAACTTGATTGGATTAAGAGATGCCGAAGATTAAGAGGCTTCTGGGTGTGTCAATGAGAATGGGTCTAGGAATGATTGGCATGTGAGAACATAAACTGAAGTGATGAACCTCCCTAAGCATGGGCAGCACCATCCTATAGGATGGTGGCTTGGATGGAATAACAGTTGGAAGCACAAGGAAGCAGCAGCAGTTGTAAGCTCCATTCTTCTTGAATGGGTTCTTGATTGCTACTGCAATCGCCTAAGGATATCAGATTTGTACTCCTTCGCGCTTCCTTCATCTTCCTAAATGGACTCTGACAGTGATCATCCAGGGAGTTTCCAGAAGCCTTCTGTCTCAGACTGGAGTAGCATGTTGATCCCTCCCATTCTGAGGCTTCAGCCTCTTGGACTACAAAGCTCAGACTGGTTCCTCCAGCTCTCCAGCCTGCAGATAGCCATTGTGGATTATCCAGCTTCTGGTCGTGTAAGCCAGTCTAATAAATCATACTTCTTGTTGATTCTGTTCCCCTAGAGAACCCCAACTAATACATAGGGCTCTGCCTCCTGAATGGAATCTGATACCATTATAAAATGTCTTGATAGAAGGAGTTTGCCCCTTTGGCCCCTTCTGTCATGTAAAGACATGTAACAGAGGTCCCTTTCATATAACAAGGGTCCAATTTATGAAATGAATGTAAACCTTGACATTTATAAATGGTTAAACTATTGGAAGCTTATTTTAAACTGACTTTTTTCTTCTTCTTCTCCCTCTTAACCCCACAACTGCAGGGCAGCAGGCAGGAGTGGGGGAGGCAAGATTAACATTCTTCCTATCCTAGGTGGATTTATCTGTCCTGTTTACTACCCACCTGAAAAAAGAAACTCCAAACGTTGAAATGGGAAAACAGCTCTCTTAAGAATAAAGTTGAACACTAATTGCATCTACTGATAATAACTGGAAAACAGCTCCTGTATTCCCTCCATTCCTCCTCCCAAGCCTCTGTGACATGAGTCCATTTCCTTTCTCCTTTGTTAACAAAGCAATAAAACTTCTTTATTTCTTTTTCTCAATGCCTTGTCCTCATTACTGGATGGGATTGAGGAAAAGGACCATCTGATATCAGACATAGTGTTCCTCCCTCCCAAAGGATGCAGCAGTAACACACCATCTTGGAAGCAGAGAACAGCTGCACCAGACAACTCAATTGATTTTCAATTCCTGCAGTCTTCAGAACTGTGAGAAATAAATTTCTGTTCTTTATAAATTACTCAGTCTCAGTTATTTTGGTATAGCAGCACAAATAAAGTACGACATAAGAGGAATATACGTTAAAACTACAATGACATATACTATCTCAGTCATTATATTAACAGAATTCCTCAAACTTCCCATACACCTTACCTGTAAGGTTATGGGGAAACCATCACTCTCTTATACCTACCCGCAATGCAATATGATAAAACCTGTGCAGCAGAAATGGGCAATATCTAGCAAAATTACAAATACCCTAATAGAAAAAAAACATATATATCCACATAGACATAAATGCCCCTAAATGTAGAGTCTCAAGTTATGGAAAGTCACAGCTGAAATAATTTCTAGGAGAAATGTCAATAATGTCAGTATGCCTTCTCAGAAATTGATAAAATGGCAGAAAGTATAACTAAATCTACCACTTTAACATACTTCTCTCAGAAACCAATAAACCAAGCAGATAAAAAAAAGGGATCTGAAGATCTTCACTATCAATAAAGAACTGTATGATTTTTAAGCACTCTGAAAATTTACAAGAATTAAATATGTGTTACATCTTAATTTTTTCTTTCTTTCTTTTTTTTTTTTTTTTTTTTTTTTTTTTTGGTACTGGAGCTTGAACCCATAGGCACTTAACCACTGAGCCACATCCCCAGTTTTATATTTTAATTAGAAACAGTCTCACTGAGTTGCTTAGTGCCTTGCTAAGTTACTGAGGCTGGCTTTGAACCTGTGATCCTCCTGCCTCAGCCTCCTGGGCCGCTGGGATTACAGGCATGTGCCAGCGTGCCTGCCATGTGTTGTATCTTAAAGGAAGTTTTTTTTTTAATATTTATTTATTTACTTTAGTTGTACACAATGCAATGCATTTATGTTTATGTGGTGCTAAGGATCGAACCCAGGCCACGCACGTGCGAGGCGAGCGCTCTGCCGCTGAGCCACAACCCCAGCCCAGGAAGTTTTAATAATTCCAAAAAATTGATATTGTACTATGTTATCCATCCATAGCAGGAAGGAAGGGGGAAAGGAAAGGAAGGGAGAAGAGAAAGAGAAAGAAGAAGGGAGAAAGGGAAGGGATAAAAACAAAGAAAGAATTATTAGAAAATAAATAATGCATTTCTAAACAACTCATAGTAGAAAGCAAATTATGAAATATTTAAAACTGAACTATATAAATGTCAAAATTTGTGGGACTCAAGTAGCACAATACTTCAAGGAAAACATGACCCGGTTGCAGTGGCACACATCTGCAATCCCAGCAATTTGGGAGGCTGAAGCTGGAGGATCACAAGTTTGAGGCTAGCCTCAGCAACTTAGTGAAGTCTGAAGCGACTTAGTGATACCCTGTCTCAAAATAAAAAATAAAAATGATTGGGGACGTAGGTCAGTGGTAAAGCATCCCTGGGTTCAATCCCCAGTACCCAAAAGGAAGGAAGAAAGGAAGACACATGTATCAGAAAACAAGAAATGTTAAAGATAAATGAGCCAGGCATGGTGGCACACACCTGTAATCCCATCAGCTCAGGAGACTGAGGCAAGAGGATCACGAGTTCAAGATCAGCCTCAGTAAATGAGAGGCAATAAGCAACTCAACGAGACCGTCTCTAAATAAAATACAAAATAGGGCTGGGGATGTGGCTCAGTGTTCAAGTGCCCCTGGGTTCAATCCCCAGTACCCACCCTCAAAAAAAAGATAAATAAGATAAGCATTTAAAATAAACATTTTTCCCTTACTAAATTGATTATCTTATCACAGTAATGCAAAGTTGACTAAAACCAAGCTGTAAAAATAAAAAAGACTTCCCTTTCTTGTCTGAGAAGAAAGAAGGGAACCCCAGGAAGACAGAGAAAATGAGGGATATTCCCTGTCTGTTTGTTTTTCGTTTTCCTCTCAAGTTCTGGTCCCAGGCAACAGTTCTGAAGCTACAACACTTTGGTTTTTATTCTTTTTTTCCACCACTTGACCACAAAGGTAGACCTGGACACAGAGAGGGCACAGAAGAAACAGAAGACTAACATCTTGGCTTTTGAGCCAGAGGACAAGAAAGGGGGTGCCTGGGAGTTAAGCATAGCCATATGTCCACTCTGGCCAACGAATGTGAGCAGAAGAGTGTAAGTCACTTCCAGAAGGTCCTTCCGTACCCTTTCCACTTCAGAGGTGAGAAAGGAAGTTCCAGAGGGTGGAAGTTAGAAGGAACTACTCTGCTCACCCAACATGGCTATGTAGAGTAACATGAAATAAATGCTGCTGTTTAAAGTCACTAACATTGGAGTAGTTTATCCTAAGTACAGAGGATACAGCAGTGAACAAGATAGATAAGTTTCCCTCTGAGCTACATTCTGGTAGGGGGAAAGCAGACAAGATCAAATAAGACTTCAACAGGAAAATATTAGGAAGGGATACATACTATGCATGAAGTAAAGCTGAGTGATGTGACCAAGAGGGACTGGAGGTTGGGAGGGGTGCATATCTTAGAACGATTTGGGGAAATTCTCTTTGGAAAGTTAAGTTGAACTTGGATATGAATGATGATAATAAAAAGCCAGATATGCAAAGACTGGGATAAAATGATTCCATGAAGAGGGAAAAGCATATACAAAGAATAAGCTTGGTGTGTTTAAAGAACAGAAAAGAGTCACGTGGGACTTTGCAAATGCACATACTATATTGTGATATGAACTGGGGTCAGAAAGATTGGCAGGGGCCAGATCACATAGATCTTTGTTATCCAGGATGGACAGATGGATGAATATGGATGGACTGGAGGATGGAGAAGGATAATAGCATGGGAGAACCAAAGGATGGATGCATGTATGCATGAGATGGTAACTATAAAATCTTGAAGTTAGAAATTCAAATTTATTTTAGGACACTAGATGGCAGCAAATATT
This sequence comes from Tamias sibiricus, assembly GCA_025594165.1. Lineage (NCBI taxonomy): Eukaryota > Metazoa > Chordata > Mammalia > Rodentia > Sciuridae > Tamias > Tamias sibiricus. The sequence goes on along the minus strand of CM046662.1, from coordinate 39,341,074 downwards.
TACATTTGCTACATAGCTGTTTCTGTATATTAGCACAAATTTAAAAGTATTCATGATATTCTTCACCAGGAAGTAGACAACACTTCACTCTCCACAGAGAAGAGCAGAGCTTCCTGACTAGTATGTCTATTGGGAAAATTGGATGTACGGAGGTATTAATGCGTTTGGTCCAAGGAACCCCAGAAAGTCTGGGGAAGCCAGATTCTGAGTATTACCTCTGCAGCAAGCAGCCTCCACCTATATACAATGCTGTTACACAAAAAATATCATTGCATTCTAGGAGGGTCATGATAGGAAAAATATGAGATACAGTCTTCAAGTATAAGAATCTTAGGTCCTAGATGGGAGCAGTGGCGCACACCTGTAATCCCAGCACTTGGGAGGCTGAGGAAGGAGGATTGCTAGTTCAAAGCCAGCCTCAGCAATGGCGAGGCACTTAGCAACTCAGTGAGACCCTGTCTCTAATAAAATACAAAAAGGGCTGGGGATGTGGCCCAGTGGGCAAGTGCCCAGAGTTCAATCCCCGGTACCAAAAAAAAAAAAAAAAAAAAAAAAGAATCTAGGTCCTGATAAAGGAGTAAAAAGATCAAATACTTTGGGAAGAGGTGTAACTCAGTTAACTCAGTTGTAGAGCACCTGCCTAAGATGCATGAGGACCTGAGTTCAATCCCCAGTACCCACCAAAACAAACAAACAAACACACAAAAACATCAAAAAGTTTAAGAACATTGGTTCAGGAAACAACTGGGGGAGCTATTTACTCTAGAAAAATAAATATTCATCCTGAACTCTCAGAAAAATAATTTGCATATGGAATTAAATTACATTATTCATTCCTTCAAAACATAATGTCCACTTTATATCACTCTGTAACATAAATTAGAACAGAAAGTGATGGCACATGCCTGTAAGCCCAGCATTCAGGAAGCTGAGGTGGGAAGATCACTTCAGCCCAGGAGTTTGAGGCCATCCTGAGCAAACTCAGGCTGAGTGAGACCCTTTCTCAAAAAGAAAAGAAAATTCACAAACTACCCACATATCCAATGATAGGAAATTGGTAAAAATCCATGAAGATACTTCCATAAATGCACTGAAATATGGTCATTTTTAAAACTAGGGATTGGATACAAATGCAAGATTAGAATAAGAGTATAAAACGAGCTGGGCACAGTGGCACACACCTGTATTCCCAGCCATTTGGGAGGCTGAGACAGGAGAATCACAAATTCAAAACCAGCCTCAGCAAAAGTGAGGCACTAAGCAACTCAGTGAGACCCTGTCTCTAAATAAATACAAAATAAAGCTGGGGATGTGGTTCAGTGGCCAAGTGCCCGTGAGTTCAATCCCCAGTACCAAAAAAAAAAAAAAAAAAAAAAAAATGTGGACATAATGATATTAAATTACTGATGCTCAGAACTTTACCATGGTTATACAGAGAATATCACAGTGCTCAAGAATATTTCTTGCTGTTGGTGGAAATATAAATTCATATAGCCTTTATGGAAAACAGTATGAGTTCCTCCAAACATTAAAAATAGAACTATCATATGACCCACCAATCCCACTTCTGCATACTTACTCAAAAGAATTAAAATCAGAATCTCAAATAAATATTTGCACTTTCCTATTCCTCACAGCTTCATTCACAACAGCCAAGATATAAAATCAATAGATAAATGGATAAACAAAATGTGGTACTCATACACGATGAAAAAAGAAAAGAAATCCTGTCATTGTCAACAATGTTAATGAAATTGGAGGACATTTTGCTAAGTTAAATAAGGCAAGCAGAGAAAGACAAATACTGCATGATCCCATTTACATATAGGATGCAAAAAGGTCAAATTCATAAAATCAGAGAGAAGGATGGTTACTAGGGACTGAGAGTAAGGAGTTAGAGATGTGGGGTGAGAAATGAGGCAATGCTGGTTAAAACATATAAAGTTTCAGTTAGAAATAAGCCCTGGAGACCTATGTCATACTATATTATCTATAGTTAATAAAGTATACTTAAAAATTGCTAAGAAAATCCGGGCGCGGTGGCGCACGCCTGTAATCCCAGCACTTTGGGAGGCTGAGGCAGGAGGATCGCGAGTTCAAAGCCAGCCTTAGCAATGGCGAGGCACTTAGCAACTCAGTGAGACCCTGTCTCTAATAAAATCCCAAAAAAGGGCTGGGGATGTGGCCCAGTGGTCAAGTGCCCCTGAGTTCAATCCCTGGTACCAAAAAAAAAAAAAAAAAAAAAAATTGCTAAGAGAGCCAGGTATGGTGGCACACGCCTGCAATCCCAGCAGCTGGAGAGGCTGAGGCAGGAGGATCGCAAGTTCAAAGCCAGCCTCAGCAACTTACAAAGGCCCTAAGCAACTTAATAAGAACCTGTCTCAAAATAAAAAATAAAAAAATTTTTTAAAAGGGCTGGGGGGCTGGGTTTGTGGCTTAGCGCCTCGCCAGGCATGTATGAGGCGCTAGGTTCACTCCTAAGCACCACATAAAAATAAACAAATAAAATAAAGGTATTGTGTCTGACTACAACTAAAAAAAAAAAAAAGGCTAGGGGTGTGGCTCAGTAGTTAGGTGCCCCTAGGTTCAATCCCAATATTTAAAAATAAAAAATAAAAAATTGTTAAGAGAGTGGATTGTAAACATTCTCACTACAAAAGAATAATGTGAGGTGATGAATATGTTACTTAAGTTGATTTAATCATTTTTCAATGTATAATACATCAAAACATTATATTGTATACCATAAATATAATTTTTGTTAACCCTTAATAAAGCTGAAAAATAATCAAAAGCAAGAAAGAATAACTTTTTTTTTTTTTTTTTTTTTTGGTACTGGGGATTGAACTCAGGGGAACTCGACCACTGGGCCACATCCCCAGCCCTTTTTGGTATTTTATTTAGAGACAGGGTCTCACTGGGTTACTAAATGCCTGGCCATTGCTGAGGCTGGCTTTGAACTTTCGATCCTCCTGCCTCAGCCTTCCAAGTGCTGGGATTACAGGCATGCGCCACCGCGCCCGGCTCACAACACCTTTATTTTTATTTTTTATTTTTATGTGGTGCTGAGGATCAAACCCAGTGCTTCACACATGCCAGGCAACTGCTCTACCACTGAGCCACAACCCCAGTCCAGATTGAAATAATTTCTACATGAAAAGTTTGTTTTATGTATTAGAATCTGGAATTTCCTTTGAAATACATCAAAAAGCAAAATGGAGTAATGAAGAAATTTTTAAAATGGCAAATGAAGAGAGATGGTAAGATGTTATACTCCTTGCTTGATTTTTTTTTTTTTTCACGTGTGTGTGCGTGCGTGGTGCTAGGGATTGAACCCAGGGCCTTGTACATGCAAGGAAAACACCCTACCAACTGAGCTATATCCCCAGCTCTGCTTCAAATTTCTCATAATAAAATGTTATAGGGCAGAGGGAAAACTAGGTCAATTTATATGGCCTGTCATGGGGAAATGTTATCAAATCAGAAAGGTCATCATTTAGAAGCTGCTGGCAGGGACTTTAAGGCTACCTTCGTGGTTCTGCTGGCTCCTAGCATTTCATCTGAAAGCATGTCTGGATGGGGATGTAGCTTGGTGGTAGAGCACTTACCGGACACTTATCTGACAAGCGCAAGGCCCTGGAATTGATCCCTAGCACAACAATAAAATAAAATAAAAATAATTCTGGTATTCTGTGGCCAGTGTAAGATGCCAAGCAGGAAAATGTCAGGTCATTCAGTTGACATGACAGCTCTCTCTTCTGGGGACCCATTATGCAAATTCTCAGGTTAACTTTCTTGCTTTAAATTATCTATTTTTGGATGAACACAAGATTATTTTCATAAAATAAGTGCTATATTTTGATTCCATCTCAGCAACAGTACCTATATCCCTTTACTTGTATCCAACTAAGCTCTAAAGTTTCTGAACTCAAAATAGAAAGGGTTCCTGTTATCTAAAGCTGTTTTACCCAAATCCCTGAAGTTACAAGGCCATTTAGAGAAGCAGAAGTTTGCTGGGCATGGTGGTACACGCCTGTAATCCCAGCCATTTGGAAGGCTGAGACAGAAGGATTACAAATTCAAAACCAGCTTCAGCAAAAGTGAGGTACTAAGCAACTCAGTGAGACCCTGTCTCTAAATAAACTACAAAACAGGGCTGGAGATGTGGCTCAGTGGCCAAGTGCCCCTGAGTTCAATCCCCAGTACCCACCCCCCACAAAAAGAGAGAGAGAGAGAGAGAGAGAGAGAGAGAGAGAGAGAGAGAGAGAGGAGCAGAAGTTTTTCTAATGTTAAAATATTCACTAAGGAATAAATCACTTTATTTATTTATTTATTTATTTTGGTACCAGGGATTGAACTCAGGGGCACTCAACCACTGAGCCACATTCCCAGCCCTGTATTGTATTTTATTTAGAGACAGGGTCTCACTGAGTTGCTTAGTACCTCACTTTTTGTTGAGGCTGGTTTTGAACTTGCAATCCTCCTGTCTCAGCCTCCCAAGCTGCTGGGATCACAGGCGTGCACCACCGCACCTGACAGGAATAAATCACTTTTAAAATGAGCCCCTACTACCTGGGCAAGATGGTACTCCCTATAATCTCAACTACTTGGGAGGCTGAGGCAGGAGGATAACAAGTCTGGGCAACTTAGCAAGACCCTGTCTCAATATCAAAAACTGTTTTAAAAAAGCTGAAAGGAGCCGGGCGCGGTGGAGCACGCCTGTAATCCCAACACTTTGGGAGGCTGAGGCAGGAGGATAGCGAGTTCAAAGCCAGCCATCAGCAATGGCAAGGCACTTAGCAACTCAGTGAGACCCTGTCTCTAAATAAAAAAAAAAAATACAAAAAAAAGGTCTGGGGATGTGACCCAGTGGTCGAGTGCCCCTGAGTTCAATCCCCAGTACCACAAAAAAAAAAAAAAAAAAAAAAAAGCTGAAAGGATAGCCAGGCGTGGTGGCGCATGCCTGTAATCCCAGAACTTTGGGAGGCTGAGGCAGGAGGATCTCGAGTTCAAAGCCAGCCTCAGCAATGGCGAGGCACTTAGCAACTCAGTGAGACCCTGTCTCTAATAAAATACAAAAAAGGGCTGGGAATGTGGCCCAGTGGTCTAGTGCCGCTGAGTTCAATCCCCGGTACCAAAAAAAAAAGCTGAAAGGTGAGGATGTAGCTCAGAGGTAGAATGCTCTTGGAATCAATACCCCATATGAGGGACCAAAAAAAAAGAAAGTTCCCTACTCAAAGTTCACTCCCTACTGTACCATGAAGCATCATTGCCAATGTACTATACCAATAGCAAGCTTGTCTATTCCCTATTGTCAGATGCCTACAATACAAATCATCTGGGTTTCACAGTGAAATTGTGATCTTGCACACAATGCAAGATTTCACAAATAAACAAAAGTCATGACCAAGCTCACACAAAGCTACTCATTTCCCCACACAAAGCCACTGGCACATGAGTTTGGCAGAATTATGGACCAGTCAATAATTGAAGAAAAGAAAAGTGATGCTGAAACTCAATAAGAGCTTCTAAATAGAATAGTTTGAAAAAAATAAAAAATTTAAAACAAATGTAAAGCAGAGAGTGAGCTTGGATAGGCTCAAAATACTGAATTGAGTAACAATATCATAAAACAGCTTATATTTTACTATGAGACACAAAAAATAGAATGATAAATAGCAAGAAGAATGGAATAATTACCACTTTGGACCAAATAGATTGAGTACTAGCTACATATAAATAAAATGAAATAGCAGACATCTCAAAAGAAAGAGAGAAGCCTGGTGCAGTGGCGCACGCCTGTAATCCCAGCACTTGGGAGGCTGAGGCAGGAGGATCGCAAGTTCAAAGCCAGCCTCAGCAATGGCAAGGCACTTAGCACTTGCCTCGCACACATTGAAACCCTGGGTTCGATCCTCAGCACCACATAAAAAAGTAAATAAATAAAAATAAAGATATTGTGTCCATCTACAGCTAAAATATGTTTAAAAAGAAATGAATGCTGCTGTATCTTGGTATCAGATAATTTTTCAGGAAAATATATGCAAAATAATCAATACTTGCCGGGCACGGTGGTGCACACCTATAATCCCAGCACTTGGGAGGCTGAGGCAGGAGGACTGCTAGTTCAAAGCCAGCCTCAGCAATGGCGAGGCACTTAGCAACTCAGTGAAACCCTGTCTCTAATAAAATACAAAAAAGGGCTGGGGATGTGGCCCAGTGGTCGAGTGCCCCTGAATTCAATCCCTGGTACAAAAAAAAAAAAAAAAAAAAAAAAAAAAAATCAATACTTGATGACTCCAAATTTTTAAACACACTCTACATTTTGTTAAATATAGGAGAAAATAAATTCATTTCCACAATTTTTGTCTTTACTCTTCAAAATAAAATCTTTTTGTTTTAAATAGGTGATTTTTTAAAGTATTTATTTATTTATTTTATTTATTTATTTTTTTTTGGGGGGTACTGGGGATTGAACTCAGGGGCACTCGACCACTGGGTCACATCCCCAGCCCTTTTTTGTATTTAATTTAGAGACAGGGTCTCACTGAGTTGCTAAGTGCCTCGCCATTGCTGAGGCTGGCTTTGAATTCGCGATCCTCCTGCCTCAGCCTCCCAAAGTGCTGGGATTACAGGTGTGCGCCACCGCGCCCGGCTTAAGTATTTATTTATTTACTTCAGTTGTACACAATGCAATGCATTTATGTTTTCGTGGTGCTGAGGATCGAACCCGGGCCACGCACGTGCGAGGCGAGCGCTCTGCCGCTGAGCCACAACCCCAGCCCACAAAATAAAATTTCAATCAAGTCTTTTGTAGAATTTTTTCACTGTTTATGAAAACCTGGTTCCTGTTTCATATAGATTCACATTGGCATACATAATTTTACTCTTCAGTATGAAAATGCACACATTCAGAGAAGTAGAGAAATGCTTACACTAAACAGAGATAACTTTTTTAAACTGTTTTTCCCCCCTGAAGAGCTGAGGATTGCATGTAGGCACTGAGCCACACCCCAGCCTAGATATAAATTTTTTCAACCTTTTGCCATACTTCCATTTTATGTTAGTGGGACAAGTGGCAGTGCTAGAAATCAAACCCAGGGCCTCACACATGATAAGCAACAGATGTACCACTGAGCTACAGTTCCAACGCTGTTTTATTTTCTGTAAATATCATGACATTTGCCACAACTCTAATGTAGCTCAAAAAGGGGGGGGGGGTTAATCTGACATAACTTTAATCCATTATTAAATTTAATACAAATAACTATAAGTCTATAGTGTCATCTAATATCCAGTCCATACTGAAATTTCCTGAATTTAAAAAAAAAAAAAAGTATTTCTTTCCAGGCTGTTCCTGTGTAACCAGGTTTGTCTCTGAGGTTGCACAAGGCCCTGTAGCATGCTGCCTCCTCTTGCTGTGTCTTTTTGCTGCTACAGGTACTGTTTTGCTTTTCTGATATTTTCTGCAAATTGAAAGATCTAAAGCTGTGCTACTAGTCACATCTAAATTCAAATTAATTTAATTGAAGTAAAAATTCAGTTCCTCAGTCACATGAACCACATTTCAAGGGCTCAGTAACCACCTGTGGTTAGTGGCTATCATGTTGGTGAGTGGAAAAGTAGAAAATTTCCATCAGCTTAGAAGATTCTATTGAATAGCATTGCTTGAAAGGCTTGATTTGTTTTTTAGGCAAACATTTGTGGCAAGAAACTATAACTAATGACATGTACTAAGAACAGTGGTTTTATTTTATTTTTTGTAGTTACTAGGGATACCAAAGATACTCTGCCTTTATGCTGCATTCTCAATGCTTTTTATTTATTTATTTTTATTTTGAAACAGTATCTCTTAAGTTGCTGAGTCTGGTCTTGAACTTGTGATCCTCCTGCCTTAGCCTTCCAAGTTGTTGGAATTGTAGGCATGTGCCACCACACCCAGCAATCTTATTTTAATTGCCAGTTCCTGACATCAATTATGTCCATACAGTGAGAATCTCCTACATTACAAAATACCAAACCAAGTATAAAATTTTTACATGTGAGAGCCACTGATATAGCTAAGTGTTAGAGCCCTTTCCTAGCATGTTCAGGGCCATGGGTTCAATAACCACCACTTTAAAAAAAAAAATGTACACATGGAATAAAATTACTAAAGCTCCAGCCTCTCTCAGTAGATATGGCCAACTTATAATACCAGTAAAACTACGTGGACCCATCTTTTTAGATACTCCTTTGGGCTGAGGCAAGGCACCCAAACTACCCCAGGTACTACATAACTATTTTTCATCTACACCAAGTAGAAAATGAGCAATCTGCAACTGCAGCACCTGGGTAAGACCCTCCTGCAATAGAGAAGGCCATAGGAGATTTGTAAGCAGGAAGGTAAAGAGGTCAAACCTGGGTTTTAGAAAGTCCTTGAGCTGAGCTGTGGAGAATAAAGCACAGAACACAGAACCAATTAAGTCAAGCCTCCCGAGATGCATTAGTGCACACTTGTAATCCTGGCTACTAGGAAGGTTGAGAAAGGAGAATGGAAAGTTTGAGGCCAGCCTGGGCAACCTAGTGAGACCCTGCCTCAAAACAAAAAGGGTTGGGGTTGTAATTTGAGGTAGAAAGCTCCTGGGTTCAATACCTAGTGTTAGAAGGAGTCTGGCATTATGTTGCTGTTCCCAAGGGTCACAGTATTTTTCTTGGTTCTTGTAATCTCATAAGAGAATTTCCAGCAAGACACAAAGTATGGTAGAAGTACAATAGAGTTCATTAAGAAAGAAGGCACCCCCAAGGGAGAAGGTGGATTATTTCAAAGAGGAGATCCACAACTCTATTCTTGGTGAGTTCAGTTTTTTGGAGTAGGGGAAATTGTTAGAAGATCCTACCCAAGTATTGTCTCTTGGCTCTGAAGGACAGACTACATTAGATTACTAAACTTCTGCTGCACATGTTTATACCCATAGGTATCTAAGTGAAACCCATAAGCAGGAAGAGAAGCTATATTTACAATGATATTATAAGGCTATGCTAATAACTTAAGGACAACTCTTGGTCATCCTGGCCCTGCTCACAGGTCTTAATTGGAACTGGTTTTACACAATTTATGATCAGTAGGCTCTGGTCTTAATTATCCTGCTTTCCCAGGGACTCAGCATTTTGTGACCATTGTGAGTTTTATGGTTGTGTCATGTTTATCTTAGGCCACAGTTTGGTCAGCGTTGTTTGTGCAGGAACTTGCTGAAGATATTTTAGCAATTAGGCCCTTCTGAGCAATCATACTATTGCCCTTTGGCTCTTACCCTGAGTTTATCTGTCTTCCTCCTGTTGCAAAAGGAATAGTTTATAGGGCCGAGATCAGAAAAGGGTCCTGAAGCTTGTCAGACTTTATGGCACCTCTGAGGCAGGACTGTGATTAACTGATTTGTTCTGTACTAAGTATTTTCTTTTGTTGAGTGCAGGTTCTGAGTTTTATCCCAGGGATGCTTTACCACTGAGCTACATCTCCAGTCCTTTCTATTTTTTATTTTGAAGTAAGATCTTACCAAGGTGCTTAGGACTTCACTAAATTGCTGGTGCTGGCCTTGAACTTTTGATTCTCCTGAGTGAGCCTCCTGAGTCACTGGGATCACAGGTGTGCACCACAATGCCCAGATGTACTAAGTATTTCCTTAAATCCCTGAGACCCATTGCTCATGTCTAACTACTACCTAACACCAATACCACAAAACATATGTATATGAAACAAAGATATATATTTCAATACATAAATGTGACACAATTACCTCTTAAAGAAATAATGTAGCCAGACATTTGCACCTTTATATTAAATCACCGTTATTGTAATAGCACGAGTGTTGATCTCAGGTATTGCTTTGAAGATTCAACTTCCCAAAGAAGTGCTTTTGTGAGCAACATGATTTTTTAAAAAGGCTAATAATGGGGCTGGGATTGTGGCTCAGCAGTAGAGTGCTTGCCTAGCACGTGCACGGCCCGGGTTCGATCCTCAGCACCACTTAAACATAAGTGCATTGTATTGTGTACAACTAAAGCAAATAAATAAACATTTTTTTTAAAAGGCTAATAATGCTTAAATTCTGAACAAACCAGTTTAACTGCATTCTGGGACAATTCAGGGTACAATTACGGTAGTCATTGTACCTTTTCCCAGACACTACTATGACTGAACTTCCCAACTCTCTTCAAGTTGGATATGGCTATATGACTTGCTTTTGCCAATGAAATGTGCATAAGCAAAGTTTAGCACACTTAAAATTGACTCAGCATTCCAACCCAAGAGCCTACGATCGTTAGAGCAAGTACTCCTTCCATCCACGTGGACATGTAGCATGATGAGATACATACTTTTATGTTAAGCCACTGAGATTTGGGGATTATTTGTTACTGAAGCATAACTTTCTGATATAATAATAAAACTGTTCACCAAATAAAAAAACTTTATATTTTTATACAAAAACAGTTTCACCTACATAATGTCTAGTAGTATTGGAAAGTCATGAAGGAGCAATTCTTTGTTAATCCAGACAATCTTCATCGTCTGTTCACCTCCAATAAAGAAGTAGTAGTATGCCCTCTATCATTGGAACAACCCAAACAACATCCCCACAAATTCGCATGAAGTAGGACCACCCCACTGAGTGTAGTAGTTCCATAAATATCTTTCAAAGATCAGAGATCAGACAGATTGTGAAAACTGATGAAGTGGGCTGGACCAAGAGTGAAACCCAGGGAGTGCCTGGGATTTTTTTTTTCTTTTCTTTCTTCCTTTTTTTTTTTGTACAGCAGATTGAACTCAGGGGCACTCAACAACTGAGCCACATCCCCAGACCTATTTTTGTATTTTATTTAGAGACAGGGTCTCTCTGAGTTGCTTAGTGCCTTGCTGTTGCTGAGGCTGGCTTTGAACTTGTGATCCTCCTGCCTCAGCCTCCGGAGCCATTGGGATTGCAGGCCTGTGCCACCATGCCCGGAATACCTGGGATTTTCAAGGGGGAATTACAATGATTTTTTTCTTCACTGACCTTCAGTGAGGCATCTAAACTCTCTTTGTCCTTCTGTGTACATCCTTGTAAAATCCAGTTTTAACTGTTTTACTTTTTTTTTTTTTTTTTTGGTATTGGAGATTAAACCCAGGGCTGCTTAACCACTAAACTACATCACCAGACCTTTATAAATATATATATATTTGTGTGTGTGTGTGTGTGTGTGGTACCGGGGATTGAACTCAGGGGCACTCGACCACTGGGTCACATCCCCAGACCTTTTTTGTATTTAATTTAGAGACAGGGTCTCACTGAGTTGCTAAGTGCCTCGCCATTGCTGAGGCTGGCTTTGAACTCGCGATCCGCGATCCTCCTGCCTCAGCCTCCCAGAGTGCTGGGATTACAGGCGTGCGCCACGGCGCCCGGCTAGACCTTTATATTTTTGATGAACCAAGCCTAATTCCATTTTAAGATTGGGAGCCAGGTCATCACAAAGTTATGAAAAGTTCATTTCTGTTTTACTGTAAAATGCTAAGATTCCTATTTGGCCTGACTATATTTTGATGTTTTTTAAAAACTTGCTTGAGTATGGAGATTCCTTGGAAAACTGGGAATGGAACCACCTTATGATCCAGCTATCCCACTCCTCAGACTACACCCAAAAGAATTAAAAACAGCATACTACAGGGACACAGCCACATCAGTGTTTATAGCAGCACAATTCACAATAGCTAAACTGCAGAACCAACCGGGCGCGTTGGCGAACGCCTGTAATCCCAGCACTTGGGAGGCTGAGGCAGGAGAGTCACGAGTTCAAAGCCAGCCTCAGCAATGGCGAGGCACTTAGCAACTCTGTGAGACCCTGTCTCTAATTTCACACACACACACACACACACACACACACACACACAAAGGGGTGGAGATGTGGCCCAGTGGTCGAGAGCCCTGAGTTCAATCCCCAGTACCAAAAAAAAAAATTTGAGACAGAATTTCACTAAATTGCTCAGGCTTGCTAGAATTTGTGATCTTCCTGCCCCGGCATTCCTAGTACCTGGGATTAGAGGTGTGCGTCACCATTCTGGCTCTTCTGCTAGCCCAGGAGCCTCACTTTTATACAGTGTTAAATGCTAGCGAAATTTGAATTTCTACTTAGCCAAATTTCCTTCTTTTCCGGATAAAAATGCAGACTGAATAACTCTACATTTATGGTGAGTTGCTCAAGCCGTATGGTTGGTAACTACAGCCAGTGGTTTCCAACAATGGCTAAAATCTGCTATGTAGTCCTTACTGCAAAATCTTATTTAGCAATGAGGCCAATTCTATTATTATCCCACTTAACTAATTAATAGCAAAACCTAGATCTTCTAATTCCCAGTCCACCACAGTATTAAACACTTTCCTGCCAAGCTGTCATATGTAGTCATTTGATTTTATTGTACCCAATTTGCAGGAAAAAAGGTCTCATAAGCCACTCATGTAATAGCCAATGAAGCCTTTATTCCCGCTGGGGCCACCAACTACATCTAGCACAAAGCACGTTAGTAGAAAATGGCCCCAGCTAGTAGCAAGGGCAGGGTTTATAAAGCACAGGGTTAATACGCCCTCAAGCCCTCAGGTGGAGAGGGTTTAAGGGTGGGTTAATGGGTCGCCAGGTAAAGACAGTTTAAGTCCAGTTTAAGTCACCTTTGCTTATTACAATTTAAAAGGGGGAAAAATCATATTTCTTGATTTATCTATCCAAATTTGTTTAACCGCCAGTTTAGGGCTTATTCTTTTCTTGGTGGTGGTGGTGATGGGGTGGTGGAAACGGATACCGTGGATTGAGCTCAGGAGCACTGGACCACTGAGTCACATATCCAACCCTATATTTTTGTATTTTAAATAGAAACAGGATCTCAATGAGTTGCTTACCGCCTCCCTAAATTGCTGTGGCTGGCTTTGAACTCGCGATCCTCTAGTCTCAGCTTCCCAATCTGCTGAGATTACAGGCGGGCGCCCCCCCCCCCCCTTTAGGGCTTATTCTTAAGAATGTTACATAAAAATGACACCGTAGAAATATTAGACAGGAAATGAAATTAAAAAGAGGAAATCGTGTCACTAGGAAAATGAAGGCCTAGGGAGCCCATTATATTGCAGTCTGGGTGCAGAGTACTGGAAGGGAGAAAGTTTAAGAGCAACTTCCATGCAAGTAAATTCCCAGCTGGTGGGATTATGGGCGGTTCTCATATGGCGATCGGTACGTGCCTGAACATTTTTAAACCGAAAGAAAAGCAAAGCAGGCAGTGAGAAGTGAGAAAAATCTGGGAAACAGAAATAAAAGAGCTGCGAGGGAATGGGAACGCCCGCCCGCACCGCGCTCCTACGCCTGCGGCCGCCAGCCCACAAAACACGTGACGCGGACAAGATGGCCGACCGGAAAGACTGCTGCCCGGCGGGGCCGGAGCCAGAGCCAGGGCTAGGGTCTGCGACGGAGCCGGAAGAAGAGTTTGAGATAGTGGACCGGAGCCAGCTGCCAAGCCCAGGTGAGCTGCGGAGCGCCGCGAGGTCCCGGGCGACAGCCGAGGGCTGGTCTGTGCCCATACTGACCCTGGCGCGAAAGGCCACGGGGAACCTGTCGGCGAGCTGCGGGAGCGCGCTGCGTGCGGCGGCTGGGCTGAGCGGCGGGAACAGCGGCGGGGACGGCGCGGTGCAAGCAGGTAGGCTCCGCGGGGGGCGCCCTGTGACCCTGCTGCTGCACTGTGTGTGGGTGGCTTTGTATAGTAGTTGTACGCCCCAGAACAGCAGCGCTGTTCTCACGGATTGACTGTAGATAATAAAGGGTACGGATTTAGATTTAAGTAATCTGTATTAATTTTCGAATACTTAAGTATTGTAGGGCGCGGTGTCTTTGGAAGGAGCTGCAATTCAATTATTCAGGGGCCTTTTTTTGGTCACAGAGGCTCCCGGTAGCGGCGGGATCCGGGCTGGCTAGGGTGTGTGTGCTGTTCACCTAGTTAGACGAGTTGTCAGAACAAACAGCCTGGTACGCGCCTCACTGCTCGCCTGCGTTCTTTACGCTGCACAGCTAAAACTAGATACAGGAATGGGATTGGACCGCCTGAAGTTGGGCCACGGCCATTTATCATTTTGTATTAGTAGTTGTACGCCCCAGAACAGCAGCGCTGTTCTCACGGATTGACTGTAGATAATAAAGGGTACGGATTTAGATTTAAGTAATCTGTATTAATTTTCGGGAAGCGGAGGCGGGAGGAGCGGAGGCGGGAGGAAATTTGAGGGCAGCCTCAGCAATTTAAGGAGGCTCTACGCAGCAATTTTGTAAGGAGGCAGCCTAGCAATTTAGCGAGACCCTGCCTCAAAATAAAAAGGGATGGGAGTCATTGTTGGGAGTTTTTAAGATGCACCTAAGGTTGCAATAGCTGTTGCAATTACCCCCTAAAGCCCTAGATTATGTTATTTAGTTTATGCATAAAGCATATCTCATCATCTCTTCATATTTATAACTTTCTTATTATTATCAGCCCTTGTTTTTTTGGTACAGAACGAGCCCTGATGACTTGAGGGTACTCAGACCTACTCTTGTAGCTCCGCGGTTATACCACCAGTGGGGGCGCCGGGGCCTTTTTGATTTTCAGTAGTGTGGTAGGTTCTTTAGTTATGACTTTAGAGGGGTAGGTGGGTCTCATCTGTGGTGTGCTTTGGTTTGCCACTTGCTTTTTGTTGAGGGCTGGCCTTTGATAATTCGTGATCCTCTGGCCTCTAGCGAGTGTCCTAACCATGCTGGGGGGGGGAGGGGATTACAATGGTGATAGTGGTCTATTGTTATGTCACATTTTCGTGGGTAAATGTGTCTTTATTTTTAGTTGCCTGGTAGGTTCGGGGCTGTACACAATACCATTGTCTTGCTGTTAAAATCTCAAAGTGCTAGGGTTCTCCCACCTCCCGCAGGTTGTTGACAGCACATCTGTGACTCACAGTGGAGTAAGAGTAATAAAGTCGGGAGTCAGGAGGTTTTGGTTCCCCTCAAGCACTGCCACTAACGGAACAAGCCACCACACTTAGAGTTTCCAGCCTGTAAAAATAGGTTTTCGTTTTGTTTTGTTTTGTTTTAATCACCCAATGAGCTCTTGAAATCCATTTAAACAGCCAGGCATGGTGGTGCGTGCCTGTAATCCAAGCCAGAATCCCAAATTAAAGACCATCCTCAGCAATTTAGTGAGGCCCTAAACAATTTAGGGAGACCCTGTCTCAAAATAAAAAATAAAAAGGACTAGGGATGTGGCTCAGTGGTAAAGTGCTCCTGGGTTCAATCTCCAGTACAGAAAGAAAAAAAAAATCCATTTAAACCCTTGTAATCTATGTTTCAGCAAATCTATAAGAGGAAAGGAAACACTAAATGATTATGATGTTAAGATTTGACCTATTCCTATAAGCCAAATATTTAGAGCTGTGCTATCCAATACAGTAAGCATTAGACGTGTGTGATATTTAAATGTGAAATTAATTAAAATTCTATTAAAAATTGAATTTCTTGCCTGGCATGGTGATGCTTGCCTGTAATCCAAGCAACTGGGGAGACTGAGGCAGGAAGACACAAGTTGCAGGCCAGCCTTAGAAACTTAGTGAGACCCTGTGTCAAAAAATAAAGGACTGGAAGCCGGGCTCTTTGGCGCAGGCCTGTAATCCCAGCACTTGGGAGGCTGAGGCAGGAGGATTGCTAGTTCAAAGCCAGCCTCAGCAATGGCGAAGCACTTAGCAACTCAGTGAGGCCCTGTCTCTATTAAATACAAAAAAGGGCTAGGAATGTGGCCCAGTGGTCGAGTGCCCCTGAGTTCAATCCCTGGTACCATTCGATCAATCAATCAATCAATCAATAAAGGACTGGAATATAATTCAGTAGTACTATGCCCTGGGTTTAAAATACACACACACACATATATATAGAATTCCTTAATTTTTTTTAATATTTATTTATTTGTTTTAGTTGTACACAATGCCTTTATTTGTACGTGGTGCTGAGGATCGAACCTGGGCCATGCACGTGCTAGGCAAGCGCTCTACCGCTGAGCCACAACCCCAGCCCTGTTTTGTTTTGTTTTGATTTGAGACAGGGGTCTCACATTTCTATATGTTGTACAGGCTGACCTAAAATTCACCATCCTTCTGCCTCAGCCTCCTGAGTAGTAGGAACAACAGGCATGTGTCACCATGCCTGGCTGCTTTATAAATTGAATTTAAAAATTGAAATTGATACAATCAGCAGTCCATATACATGGGTTCTTCATCCATGAATTCAACCAATGCAGATGAAAAGTGTAGTATTCAGGAAGAAAATTGTGTCTATACTGAACATGTACTGACTTTCTTGTCATTTCCTAAACAATATCATATGGCAGCTATATACAGAGCATTTACGTTGTTTTAGGTATTATAAGTAATATAATGATTATTTATTTATTTATTTATTGGTACCAGGACTCTACTGCCCTCTAAGTGGACCCCTTTCTGGAGACCTTTCCACATGTCAGTGAAAGTTTGATTGTACAACAGTCTTTAGAGTCAAGACACAGGATCTCCTGGTGACCTCTTAGCTCAGATGACAAAGTAAGCAAATATAGTCATGCAGCCCTTAACAATGAGGGTACATTTTAAGAAATGCATTCTTAGGTGCTTTCATCATTGTGTGGACGTAACGTGTACTTACAGAAACCAGCTTGGGCTAGCATACTATATACCTAGGCTACATGGTATAGCCTATTGTTCCTACACTACAAACCTGTATGGCATGATATTGTACTGAATACTGTAGGCAGCTGTAGCACAATGGTGTTTGTGTATCTAAACATAGCTACAGTCGTGTAAAAGTAAGATATAAAAGATAAAAGTTATATACCTGTATAGGACACTTAACCATGAATGGAGCTTACAAGCTTGGAAGTTGCTCTGAGCAAGGCATGATTGAGTTATAAGTGATGAAGACCAAGGACATTACTATACATCCCTGTAGACTTTGTAAACACTGTATACTTGGACTACACTATGTTTACTAAAATATTTTTTCTTTCCTTGGTAATAAATGAAACTTAGCTTACTATAACTTTTTTAGCTTAATAAACTTTAATTTTTTTTACTATGTGACTCTCATAATAACAAATTATATAGCTGTGCAGAAATATTTTCTTTATATCCTTTATCTGTTTTTGAAATTTTTAATATTGATTGATTGATTGATTTTGCAGTGCTAGGGATCCCAGGGCCTTGCATATGCTAGGCAAATGCCCTACCACTGAGTCACATCCCCAGCCCTATTTTTGTTTTTACTGATTTATTGATGTATATATGTATTGATGGATTTATTTTGCAGTGCTAGTGATGAAATCAGAGCTTTGTATGTGCTACCACTAAGCCACATCCCCAGCCCTGTTTTTATTTTTATTTTTTTACTTTTTAAACTTTTTGTCAAAACCTAAGGTTCATAGAGAATAGAATGGTGACTACCAGAGGCAGGGATGGGAGAGGGTAATGGAAAGAGGATGGTTAATGGGTATGGGGTACATTTGGATAGGAGGAATAGCTACTAATGTTCTGTCATACAAAAGGATAACTATAATTGGTAATTACTGATTTTTTTCTTCCTTTTTTTTTTTCTTTTTCTTTTTGGTGGTGGTGCTAAGGATTGAACCCAGGGCCTTATGCATGCCAGGCAAACACTCTGCCGTATCCCCTGGCTGACTGGCAACAATTGATTGAATATTCCATAATGGCTAACAGAGATTTGGAATTTTCTCAACATAGGGAAATGATACTATCTGAGGTGCTAGATATGCCAATTACCTTGGACTGGTCATTACCTTGTATACATGTATTGAAAAGTTACACTGTATTCCCATAAATATGTATAATTACTACATGTCAACTAAAAATAAAGATATGCCAGGTATTGTGGCACACACCTGTAATCCCAGCAGCTTGGGAAGCTGAGGCAGGAGGATCACGAGTTCAAAGCCAGCCTCAACAAAAAGCAAGGCACTAAGCAACTCAGTGAGACCCTATCTCTAAATAAAATACAAAAAAAGGCTGGGGATGTGGCTTAGTGGTTGAGTACCCCCAAGTTCAATCTCTGGTACCAAAAAAAGAAAGAAAGTAAAAAAGAAGAAGATATGCTTTTGAATAAACTAAAATACAGCAGAACGCAGTGGCACATGCCTGTAATCCCAACAATTTGGGAGACTGAGACAGGAGGATCACAGTTTGAAGCCAGCCTGAGAAATAAAAATAGAAGGGCTGGGGTTTTAATTCAGTAGTAGAACACCTCTGAGTTCAATTCTCAATACCAGAAAGAAAAAAAAAAAAAAAAACACCTAAAATACACACATAACTTAGGCCTATGCAAGGTCAGGATCATCAGTACCACTGTCTTCCACCTCCACATCTTGTCCCACTGGCAGGTTTTCAGGGGAGGGAACACACTTGGAACTTTCATCTCTTCTGATAACAATGTGCCTTCTTCTGGAATACCACCAAAGCACCTGTCTGAGGTAAATGTTTTACAGTTAACTTTTTTAAACAGAGCAAACACTAGCCGGGCATGATGGTGCACACCTGTAATACCAGCACTTGGGAGGCTGAAACAGGAGGATGGAGAATTCAAAGTCAGCCTCAGCAATGGTGAGGCACTAAGCAACTCAGTGAGACCCTGTCTCTAAATAAAATACCAAAAAGGGCTGAGGATGTGGCCCAGTGGTTGAGTGCCCCTGAGTTCAATCCCCAGTACCAAAAAAAAAAAAAAAAAAGAGTAAACACTAAAATAATAATAAAAAGCATAGTATAATAAATACATAAACCAATAATGTCATTTATTATCACCATCAAATATTATTACAGTACCTAACTGTATGTGCTGTACTTTTATATAACTGGCAGCACAGTAGGTGTGTTTACACCAGTATCACCACAAATATGAGGTATTCATTGGTCTTTCATTGACTATAAGAAACATCAAGCCCAGCGTGGTAGCACACGCCTGTAATCCCAGCACTTGGGAGCCTGAAGCAGGAGGATCACGAGTTCAAACCCAGCCTCAGCAATGGTGAGGCACTTAGCAACTCAGTGAGACCCTGTCTCTAATAAAAATATAAAAAAGGGCTGGGGATGTGGCCCAGTGGTCAAGTGCCCCTGAATTCAATCCCCAGTACCAAAAAAAAAAAACAAGAAACATCATTACACCATGCATGATTATAGTAAACATTAGCTATTTGTTGATAAGTAAAATAAGCCAGTGCCTAGCAAGAATAATAAGTAATCAATATTTGATGAATAAATACATATTTGAAAAATTTCTGGTTTTTTCGGGCTAGGGTTGTGGCTCAGCGGTTAGAGCACTCGCCTAGCATGTGCGCGGCCCTGGGTTCGATCCTCAACACTATGTAAAAATAAATAAATAAAGGTATTGTGTCCGACTACAACTAAAAAATAAATATTTTTTAAAAATTAAAAATAAATTTCTGGCTTTCCACTTAGGGTAATGACATAAAAATAGCCAACACTTGCCAGGCAGCTGGGACTCAAAAGGCTAGGGTAGGAGGATCACAAGTTCAAGGCCAGCCTAGGCAATTTAGCAAGAATCTCTCTCAAAATAAAACAAAGGGCTGGGGCTATAGCTCTTTGATACAGCACGTGAGGCCCTGGGTTTGATCCCAGTACTGCAAAAAAAACAATAGCCAGGCGTATAATCCCAGCAACTCCGGAGTTTGAGGCAGGAGGATCGCAAGTTGGAGATCAGCCTCAGCAACTTAATGAGGTCCTAAGCAACTTATTGGGGACACTGTCTCAAAATAAAAAGGCCGGGGGATGTGTGTGGCTCACTGGTTAAGTGCCCCTGGGTTCAATCCTCAGTACAAGAAACAATGACAATACCAACAACCAACCCTTACACTGTGCTTACTAGGCACCCAGCATTAGTTTTTAAGTCTGCACATGTTCCGTCCATTTAATCTTCACAGTAATCCTTGAAGGTGGCAGGACTGGCTTCATGGATTCAGACTTCAATGCAGTCTGATCAGTGTGGTTCAAAGGGCCAGTCAAAACTGCCCCATGCTTGACATTCTTTTTTTTTTTTTTTTTTTTAATTCTTAATTTTTTCTTTCAATTTGTTTCATAAGTGAAGTCTGTTGGCACCAAGGAGCATATGAGGGGGCCTTGGAGCCAGGCTTCTATGGGGTCTCACCTTCTACTTCCTCACTGCTGCCATGGCTCACTCTGGAAGCCTTGAGGTTTCTCCTTACCCTCCTTAACCCCACTACACCACAGGTGGCCCAGGGAAGCTAAGGTCAGAAACCTCTCAATCTCAGGGCAGGGCAGCATATTAGGCAGGCATGTAGGCAGGGGCCTCCCACTCACACCATCCTTGCAGCAAAGTTGCAATCCATTAGGGTTGGGGAAAAGGAAATTGACTTCTGTACTTCAGTCCAGGCCCTGGACCAAAATTTTGCACTGGTCTTGACAAATTGTGTAGCTGACCCCTGTGTGATAGGTAATATTATTATTCCATTTTATACAGAGGGAAACTTGAATCAAGACAGTGTGTCTTTTGAGCCTATATTCAGCTTCTCTCTTTAAATATAAAATGTCATAATGGGTACTATGTATTTTTTTTTAATTAGTCAATTTAAAGAAAGTAGTAAATGCTGGGTTTGGTGGCACATGCCTATAATCTGAGCAACTCAGGAGGCTGAGGCAGGAGGATTGCAAATTCCAAGTCAGCCTCAGCAATTTAGTGAGGCCCTAAGCAATTTAGCAAGAGGACAAGCGGACAGAAATACACATAGTTAAAACTGTCCTATCTTAAAATATAAAAAGAAATGGGGATGTGGCTTAGTGGTTAAGCATCCCTGGGTTCAATCCCAATATAAAAATAAATAAATAAAATAATGAACTGCTGCTCAATCTGGCAAAAATTATGAACATGTCTTCCAAAGGACTGAAATTCAGATGACTATGGGAATGAGCTGTGTGGTTGGTCCCAAAAGGTCACTGGGAACTGAAGCCATTAGGTGAGACAGAAAGGAAATGGGCCCTGCACAGCATACTCTGCAGAGGCCCCAGAGAAATAAATTAGAAGAAAGAGTCACCCACTTGATCCAGGGCCAGGGCCACAGCTGGCTAATCCAAGTAATAAGGACAATAAGAGTTTTCAGAGAGAGCAGTTTAGGAGTGGAGATGGTTGAATGTGAGTAGCAACCCTGCTGCCAGAAAACATTTTTTCAGAGGCAATTTTAAAGGACTCTTGGATAATGCTTTGACTGCTTGTTTTAAAATGTTATCCAAAAGGCTGGACATGGTGCATGCCTGTAATCACAATGAATGACTGGCTGAGGCAGGAGGATTGCAAGTTCGAAGCCAGCCTCAGCAAATTGGTGAGGCCCTGTCTCAAAAAAAAAAAATCAAATAAAAAGGGCTATAGATGATAAAGCACCCCTGGGTTAAATCACCAGTACCCACCCCCCCAAAAAAAAACAGTTAAAGTTATCCAGTGTGGGATCTGGTCCCAAGGTGGGTGATCCTGTTGTCCACGGTTGTCCTGTATTTTTTGGGGGGGTGGGATGGGGTAGGGTTATTAAAGAAATGCACGTAATTTTAAAAAATCCAAACACATAAAAGAATATTTAGCATATAATCTTCCTTCCTCCAGACTGTCTTCAGCACTATTGTATCTTTCCAAGTATCTTTGCATATAGACTGAGTGCTTTCCTTTCCCAACACACTAATTTCACACAAATAGGATGTGACCTCCTAAAGGATGAGTAATGTTTTATGCATGCATGCTCATACGAATGTGCTCATGTGAGAAGGCATTAACAAAACAAAAACTAAAAACAAAAACATAACATTAGTTAGCTGTATCTTTCTCATTAGGTTGGTAGTATATATCATGCTTTTTTTCTCTTACCTTCCATGGCAAATTTTATTTTCCATATGTCAAAAGGACCCTGTATTCTGGGCGTGGTGGTACACGCCTGTAATCCCAGCACTTGAGAGGCTGAGGCAGGAGGATCGTGAGTTCAAAGCCCACTTCAGCAATGGCGAGGCATATATCAACTCAGTGAGACCCTGTCTCTAATAAAATTCAAAACAGGGCTGGGGATGTGGCCCAGTGCTCAAGTGCCCCTGAGTTCAGTACCTGGTACCCCCCCCCCCCAAAAAAAGGCCCCTGTATAATTGATGCAGCTCCTTCCAAAGTGAACCACACTTTTTCCCTTTCCTATTGGCAAACTCCTTAAGTTAGCCATTGAGATAAGTGAAAATTAAGCAAGTGCAAAAATGTTTTATTATCAATTCAATACACAATAACACCACTGTATTAAAAGATTATTCAAGACACCAAAGGGTTACTCGCAACTCAAATAAGCTTATAAAGAATTTGTTACCAAAAGCTCAGTCCTTGTCTCTAATGCCAGTCCAATAACAAGGAGATCATTTTGGAAAAAAAAAAATGGAAAAGTGAAGGAGCCCCAATTAGGAAGGGCTATTGCAGCTAGCTGGAAGCCATAAGTTCCACCTGATATGTATGTGACGCACCTGTAGGCACCCGCAAACCTGAAGGTATATAACCGGGTGAAAGCGGTCCGAGTTAGGAGAACGGAGAATTCAGTCAGCCGGGCAGTCACTCGGTCGGTCAGAAGAATCAGAGCGGCCAGAACGTAGGCAGAGCGGTTACAGAAGAGAAACCAGATAGAAGAAGTAATTACTGGTCAGTCAGGCTGAGGCTCCCGAGGAAGAAGGAAGAAAGAAGAAAGAATTGCTGGTCAGTCAGGCCGAGGCTCCCGAGGAAGAAGGAAGAAAGAAGAAAGAAGCTCTAAAAAATAATCTTTCTCTAAGCTAAGCTCTCTCTATCTTTCTTTCTCTCTCTAAGCTCTCTCTAAGAAAGTAGAAGTAAAAGTAGTAATAGCTTTACTCTGCCTCCGAGTTTTCCTCCTGCGGCGCTGTGGCTGGCCATTGACAGGCAGCTTACAGAAAAGGTTTATTGCTTTGCTAGCAAAGAAGAAGCACAGAAGAAGTCCCAGAGGCTGTGATTCTGCCCATCAAGGGGAGCATGAGACTTTTATTTAAAAGAGGTGATTCAAAGGCTACATTCCACTGTTCTCTGTTGGAGTTGTAATTTACTTAGGAGATAGTCATTTCTGAGATCTTCTGGTGCCATCCCCAAAATCTGGATTACTTCATTCCTATGGTAGATGTATGCTCAAGGACAGAAAAATCTGCCTAGGATGGGGAAGAAAGGTAATCCTGTTTCCCCTAAGATTAGGGACAGAGATTAGGGAGGTGCAGGGAAAGAGGAAGAAAAAGATACATATCCATTTTAAAAATAAATTATCGTGACAGAGCAGCAAGGGCTATCTATATTCAAAGCATAACGTGGACCACTGTAAGAAATTCCATCGCTTTTCTGTAATTCAGAACCCAAAAAAAGAATCCCTAAAACCTTTGAGATTGGACATGTTTTCTCTGATTCAGTCTTTTATCAGCTTTATTCCTTTAGGTGACAGGCCTGGACCCTGTAAAATAGACAAGACTGACATCCCTCATCAGACCATTTATTTGGTAATTCAAAAAGTGTAGAGCTTTGTGATGTTCTGTAAATTGCATTTTTGTGTGTGTGTGTGTGTGTGTGTGTGTGTGTGTGTGTTTTACTGGGGCTTGAACCTAGGGGTGCTCTACCACTAAGGTACGTCTCCAGCCTTATTTATTTATTTATTTATTTATTTATTTATTTATTTAAATTTTGAGGCAGGGTTTTGCTAAATTGCCCAGGCTGACCTTGAACTTTCTTTTTTTTTTTTTTTGGTACCGGGGATTGAACTCAGGGGCACTTGACCACTGGGCCACATCCCCAGCCCTTTTTTGTATTTTATTAGAGACAGGGTCTCACTGAGTTGCTAAGTGCCTCGCCATGGCTGAGGCTGGCTTTGAACTCGCGATCCTCCTGCCTCAGCCTCCCAAGTACTGGGATTACAGGCGTGCGCCACCGCGCCCGGCTGCATCATTCTTTTATGTTTAAATATAGTTTTACTTATGGCTGTATAAAAGAGTCTGTGTACATGTTTTTTAACTGTGTGTCCATATTAATGCAGCATCTGGAATATAGAGGGCAAAGAATTCTACACAAAAATTAGAAGATTGAACATGCAATTCACAAATAAATGCTAGGAGGAAATGAACTTATGAAAAGGGGCTTAACCTCAGTAATAATCAGCTGCAAACTGAAACAATACGATCCCAGCCCCCTCCCCAGCCCAACTGGGAAAGTGATGGCACAGGTGCTGTGAAAGGGGCGCCTCCGGCCCCCAGGGAGAGCCCTCTTCGAACCTGAGGTTAGTTTTCCTGACGGGGCTCTGAGTTTGGGATCTAAAATTTTAATTTCTGGGATGGCAGTTTTCTAGGTTTGCGAGAACATTTGGTAAGCACTTGTCCGGTATTAACTGTAGACACTCTTTTGCTCTCCAGATAAAGCAAAAAGATCACTGGAGTGGAAATGGAAATGTAGCTGATTTGATTCTGACATATTTTTTAAAATTCTCTCTCTCTCTCACTCTCTCCCTCTCCCTCCCTCCCTCCCCTCTCCTCCCTCTCTCCCTCCCCCCCCCCCCTCCCTCCCCCCCTCTCTCCCCCCCCCTCTCTCTCTCCCTCCCCCCCACCTCTCTTTCCCTCCCTCCCTCCCTCCCGGTGCTGAGAATCGCACCCTGTGCCCCACACATGCCAGACAAGCGCTTTACCACTGAGCCACAACCCCAGCCCTGATTCTGACATTTTTTGTCTCCCTCTCCACAAAAAGTGGAGTACCGCCCGCTAGTTGTGGAAGAAAGTTCGGTGACAGGAATTTGAGTCAGGAACTGGCGGGGGGGGGGGGGGGGGGGGGGGGGGGGGGGGGAATGCTTCCCTACTGCAACCCAACCCACACCACCGAACAAAAGAATCCCGGGAGCAGCCTTTGTGGTGGAGTCGCGCCTGGGTCCCAGCCTCAGTGTGGCGCCTGCGTGGTCGCCCTCCGGGGGCACGGCTTTGCGCTGAATTTTCCCAGTAGCAATACGAACAGACCAAACACTTTCTCAGCAAGCCCTCTAGCTTGGGGCAGGGCTTCCTGAAGTTTCCGCCCTTTCATTGGTTGGAAATGGAATAAGGAGAGACCAATTGCGATGAGTCTTGGTAGAGCTGTCGCCCTAGCAACGCGCGGAGCCCCCTGGGATAGGCCTCTGAAGTAGGAAGCCCTATGTTTTTTCTGATCCTAGGCCCTGGCGGTGCCGGTGGGACTCTGGCCTCCAGCCACTCAGCACGTTCGCACCCTGAGCAAACCGTCTGACACCCTGCTTAGCTTGTCTTCCCTCCATTATCCAGCATCAAATCCCCACTCCTGGGACCACATTCAGTCCACTAACGAAGCTCTCCCTGCTTGTGTCCTACAGCTTCCAAGGGCCAGATGATGGAGGAGCGTGCCAACTTGATGCACATGATGAAACTCAGCATCAAGGTCTTGCTCCAGTCTGCCCTGAGCCTGGGTCGCAGCCTGGATTCGGACCATGCCCCCTTGCAGCAGTTTTTTGTAGTGATGGAGCACTGCCTCAAACATGGGCTGAAAGGTGAGCCTGAGGTAACGTTCGGGAGTGTGGAAATGTGGGTTAGGTGTTTTCTTATCATTTTTCACCAATGCCAAACATTGTTCTTGGTGTAGGGATAACAGCAGAATACAGAACAGCTTCTCTGCCCTCGAGAAGCAGCATTCTTTCTAGAGCAGCGCTGTCCAATAGAAATGTTCTGTAAGCCACATAGGCGTTTTAAAATTTTATGCTAGGCACATTTAAAAGTAAAAAGAAACAGATGAAACTAATATTGGTAGCGCATTTTATTGAACCCTGTAATATCCACAGTATTATTTTGACACATAATCATTATTTTGAAGCCTTATTAATGTCATATTTTGCATTCTTTATCCTAAGGCTTAAAAGTCCATTGTGTTTTACACTTACAGCACATCTCTATTCAGTTCCTCAATTTTACTTAGCCATGCTGCAAGTGCTCTACAGGTAGCATATGTGGCTTGTGATTCCTTTGGACATCACAATTCTAGAGGACAAGAAGTTAGTAAATGTATAAACAATTACAGAATGCTACAAATTCAAGAAAATAAAATCAAGGAAGGAAATTTCAGCTATTGTGGAGAAGTTAAACAGTCATACAAAGATTTGAGGCAAGAACATTCCTAGCATAGGAGAAAAAAACAACAATAACACCAACAACATGCATAGCTCCTAAATATGACCAACCTTGGTTTGAGGAAGACTAATTATTGAAGCATGCTAAGAGAGAAACTGGAAAGAGATGAGGTCCGGGAAATGGGAAGGGGTTGAATAACATATGCCCTTAGAGGTCATGATAAGGAGTTTGATTCAATTCTATGTGTATTGGGGGGGATTTTAAACAAGGGAGAAACATGACCTAACCTGTATTTTTAAAAGAACTTCCAGCTGTGTCCAAAACAGACTGAAAGAGTGGGAAGTGATGATATGAAGAGCAAGGAGACCAGCAATTATTACAGCAGTTTGGGTTTAAAAAAAAAAAAAAAAGGCAATGATGATTTGATGAAATCAAAGGGTAAAGGGGAGAACATAGAAAGTGCTTTTTTTTATTTGAGAAGCATTAATACTTGGAGAAAGAGCAGAATAGGTTTGTCAGAGAAACTCAGTTGCCAGGGGAAAGGAATGCTAATTTGTTCTTTGGCCTTTCCCTGTCTCCAAAATTGAATCAGGAAAAAAAGAAGAAGAAAAAGATTCAATCAGAAGGATTAAGTAATGAAGCTCTGCAACTTTCTATTTCCTTTTGGGAGAAGAAATCTTGCAACCTGTTCTTATGAATAATGCTTTTGTTTTCCCTTTTAGTTAAGAAGAGTTTTATTGGCCAAAATAAATCTTTCTTTGGTCCTTTGGAGCTGGTGGAGAAACTTTGTCCAGAAGCATCAGATATAGCTACTAGTGTCAGAAATCTGCCAGAATTAAAGTGAGTGAGAAATAATTATACTAATTTGATGGGGTTTTTTTTTAATATTTATTTATTTACTTTAGATGTACACAATGCAATGCATTTATGTTTACGTGGTGCTGTGTTTACGTGGTGCTAAGGATCGAACCCGGGCCGCACACATGCGAGGCGAGCGCTCTGCCACTGAGCCACAACCCCAGCCCTAATTCGATGTTTTTTGTTTTTGTTTTTTTTGTTTTTTGTTTTTTGGTACCGGGGATTGAACTCAGCGGCACTCGACCACTGGGCCACATCCCCAGCCCTTTTTTGTATTTTATTAGAGACAGGGTCTCACTGAGTTGCTAAGTGCCTCACCATTGCTGAGGCTGACTTTGAACTCACGATCCTCCTGCCTCAGCCTCCCAAAGTGCTGGGATTACAGGCGTGCGCCACCGCGCCCGGCTGATTTGATGTTTTTTAAAAAAATCTCCCTCCTATTTACCCATTTCTCAATTCCTTGCTAATAAAACTTTTAATTTGAAACAAATTGTAGCATTAACCACACTCAATTTAGATTTTTAAGCTCTGCTGTTCATTATCCACATGATCTTGAGCAAGATTTGCACCTTTCTGAGCCTCAGTTTCCTTTAACATGAGGATAATGACTCTTACTTACCACACAAGTCAAATAGGTTATGAAGACATTGTCAACCAAAGATCATTCACAGGAGGAAAGGGAATTGTTACCCTCCTAGAATCTATTTTTGGATACATTTGAGCAGTTTGAGTAATACAATTTAGGCCATATCTTAGATTCCAGGACAAGGAGCATTTGTGAGCAGGCTAGGACCAACAGATTATTATTTCATGACTAGATATGCCCTTGGGACCACTATACCTAGGCTTAAGACCAAAAACTAGGCAAAACATACACAAGGCATCATCATGGAATCTGGCATTTAGAAGGGGCCTTAGGGATCTTTACACTGATGTAAAACTTTACTTTTCAGCCTTTGTTTGACACTTCTGTGGAGCGAGCCTATGCCATTTTCAGATAATAACCGCTACCACCCTAAGGATCTGCTACACGCTAGGCATTGTACTGAGCACATTTCATTGTCTAATTCCGCATACCCATCTTCTAGGATAGCTTTGACATCCCCATTTGCCAGTGTGGAAACTGAGACTTAGAGTGGTTAAGTGACTTGTTCATTGCTCCTTGGCAAGTGAGTAGTGGAGCCAGGAAGATCAGTTGAACTTGAAAATCATTTAAATCCCACTAAACTTCATTGCTGCTGAACCCTGTGCACTCTTCTTAAGATTGGATTTAAACCTTCTGTCCCTATCCCTAGTTCAGCCTTCTGGCCTACAGCATATAAGTTGTAAAGTTTTTTGCAGACCCAGCTTTTCAAGTATTTGTTTTGATGACTCTCCTACCATATGCTGGAAATAGAATCTAGGGCCTTCACCCCCCAACACCAAGGCATTTCTGAAGTTTTACTTTATTTACTCAGAGCATACTATCACCCAAATCCACCACATCTGTTTCCTTGTTAATTCTGTGGTTGTTAAACAAGCCACAAGCTTATGTATGTACAAAAAGAACATATATAACAGTTCCCACCTTTTAGAAAGAGGAGCCTTGTTGAGGGCTGTTTTGTTTCATAAAGAGCTGCAATGTTTTTACTATTTTATTAAATATTAACAAAATTCTAAAATTACTACAGTATTTTCAAAATATTATGGCTAATGTTTTTTGTTTTTGTTTTTTAGGAGTGTGGAGGATTGTTTAAGGTAGTTTGAAACTTATAGGATGAATTTTGCATCATGGGAGGAATCTCTAGAGTTTAATACCCCTGTCCAATTGACATCTTTTTTTTTTTTTTTTTTTTTTTGTACCAGAGATTGAACCCAGTGGCACTTAACCAATGAGCCACATCCCCAGCCCTTTTTTGTATTTTATTTAGAGACAGGGTGTCACTGAGTTGCTTAGAGCCTTGATAAATTGCTGAGGCTGGCTTTGAACTCGCTATCTTCCTGCCTCAGCCTCCTCAGCTGGTGGGATAACTTTTTTTTTTTCTTAAGTACCTAATTTTTAATTGAAATAAAAACAAGGCAAAAAATTTAGTTTTTTTAAACTTCCACTATCCTACTAGCTAAGGAAAAAATTTGGGGACTGTGGAGTGTAGCTCAGTAGTAGAGCAGGTTCCATCTCCAACACAACAATAACAAAGACAATAAAGAACAGAAAATTTATTAATGTCTTGGTTAGTATCCTTCCAGGTCCTTTTAGTGTATAATTAACCAGACAAATAGATTTTATGTTTTTTTGATTGTCCCAACCCTCACATAGCATCATATTGCACTCATTCTTGTGAAAGATAGCTTGGTACTATCCACCAGAATTACAAATACATTTACCCATTGACCCAGCAATTTTGTTTCTAGGCATATTATCCTACAGATGTCATACATGGAAAACGACATAAAGTCAGACCTAGTGGCACACACGACCTTAGAGGCTGAGGCAGGAGGATAACTTGAGCCAAGAAGTACCAGACCATCTCAGCAACAGAGAAAGTCTCAAAAAAAGAGAGAGAGAGATGCATATAGCATGTAGAATTATATTTGACAACATTATTTGTAACAGCAGATTAGAACCAGCTTATTTTTTAAAAAAAAAAGAAGCTAGCTGGGCACAGTGGCACACGCCTATAATCCCAGCAGCTCCGGAGACTGAGTCAGGAGGATTGAGAGTTCAAAGCCAGCCTCCGCAAATTAATGAGGCCCTAAGCAACTCAGTAAGACCTTGTCTCTAAATAAAATATAAAAAAGGGCTGGGGATATAGCTCAGTGGTTGAGTGCCCCTGGGTTCAATAAACTCTGGTGCTGTCTAATAATAAAGCACTAAAGATATAGAAAAAGTGAAATAAGCAAGTTGCAGAATAGCCAGTTTTTTTTTTTTTAAACAGGAGTTTGTATTTGTACTTATTTTCATATGCATAAAATGCTGTTACCACATGGTGCCATACATATATATATGTGTGTGTATATATATATATATACACACATATACATACATATATATATGTAATTATTAGGTCATTTAGCAATATTAATTAAAAAGATATTAATGAATATTTGATATGGAAAAAAGTTAAAAATCACGTGAAAAAAACTAAAAAAACGGTACAGTTTAATACTGTTTTTTTTAAAAATATTTTTAGTTGTAGATGGACACAATACCTTTTTTTTTTTTTTTTTTTTGTACCGGGGATTGAACTCAGGGGCACTCGACCACTGGGCCATATCCCCAGCCCTTTTTTGTATTTTATTAGAGACAGGGTCTCACGGAGTTGCTTAGTGCCTTGCCATTGCTGAGGCTGGCTTTGAACTCATGATCCTCCTGCCTCAGCCTCCCAAGTGCTGGGATTACAGGCATGCGCCACCACGCCCAGCTTACCTTTATTTTATTTATTTATTTTTATGTGGTGCTGAGAATTGACCCAGTGCCATGTGAGAGGCAAGCATTCTACCACTAAAGTCAGACCTGGTAGCACAAGCATGCAATACTGACTTTTTTTTTTTTTTTTTTTTCCTGAGATAGGATCTCCCTAAATTGCCAAGACTGCCAAGACTTGTAATCCATCTGCCTCAGCCTCCAAGTAGTTGTGATTATAGACATATGCCACCAAGCCTGGCTCAAAGCCTTTTTTATTGATGAAATTAGATGGACCTTTCTGAGCCTGGCTTCTGAAACTGCAATTGACCTTTGTAGCAAGGTCTTTGGCCCTAAGAGCTTCCTTTTATGTAGATTATTGATTACCTTCACTACTTTCTTTGATGTTACAAATGCAGTTGCTGTGCTTAGAAACAATCTTTTTTTCCTTAAGCAGTTTTAGATCTACAATAGGAAGGCTTTTTTTTCTTTAAATGTTTAAAGCAGGCTTTTTCCAAGTTGCACCTTTGTGCAGTTGGTGACCAGCTGGGAAACAGTGAAAATTACTTAATACTACTGAAAGTATGTGTTTAAAGTTGGGTTAAGCCATATCTGTAATCTCAGCAACTCGGGAGCCTGAGGCAGGAGGATCCAAGTTGGAGGCCAGCCTCCACAATTTAGTGAGGCTCTAAACAACTTAACAAGACCCTGTCTCAAAATAAAAAATAAAAAGAACTGGGAATGTAGCTCAGTGACAAAGCGTCCCTGGGTTCAATCCCCAGTGCCAAAAAAGTAAGCAAAATAAATAAAAATGGTGAAGATGGTAGATTTTATATTGTGTATATTTTACCACAATTAAAAATAAAACAAAATTGCCCCTCTGAGCCAATGCCTTAGAAAACTTATGAGACATCAACACTTTAACATGCATGATGATCAGTCTTTTGAAAGAATTGTTTTTTAATATTTATTTTTTAGTTATAGGTAGACACAATATTTTTATTTATTTATTTATTTTATGTGGTGCTGAAGATCGAATCCAGTGCCTCATGCATGCTAGGTGAGTGCTCTACCTCTGAGCCATATCCCCAGCCCAAGAATTTTTTCCTATACAAAACTAACCTAATATTTCCTGGCTCTCCATGAAATTTTAGGAACATACATAAATATGTGAAGTTTATCTAGTTTTATTCTAGAAATCATATTTTTGTGGCTTTAAGATATTTTCCTTTCATTGAAATATATCATGCCCATGGTATAAAATTTAAATAGTACACAAAGATATGCAGGGGGCCTTTTTCTCTGCATGCCCAAATGGTGCACATCCCTCCTTCATCCCTAAAGCAGCTGTTCACACTGTCCTCTGCATTCAAAAGTGTGACCGTGGCTTAACTGAAGATTGGTTTTGGAGTTTTTTTTTTTTTTTTTTTTTTTTTTTTTTTTTTTAATACTGTATTTTGTAACTGGACCCTGGACTTTCTATTTCTTCTTTTTTTTTTAATATTTATTTATTTGCTTTAGTTGTACACAATGCGTTTATTTTTACGTGGTGCTGAGGATCGACCCGGGCCGCGCACGTGCTAGGCAAGCGCTCTACTGCTGAGCCACAACCCCAGCCTGGGGGTTTGGTTTGGTTTGGTTTGGTTTGGTTTGGTTTGGTTTTTCTATATGTTGTTATGGTTATGCTACAACAGTTTGGTTCTGTTTGAATTCCAGGACAGCTGTGGGAAGAGGCAGAGCTTGGCTTTATCTTGCTCTCATGCAAAAGAAACTGGCAGATTATCTGAAAGTACTAATAGACAATAAACATCTCTTAAGGTATTTTATTGTCTGTCTTTGCTTATCTTTTATTTTGTAAATAATTAAAGCATAGTTCTGTCATTTTGAATTAAAATACGAGCACATAATGTTCAAAACTTCTACTGAAATTATCATCTTAAATATTTATTATGTGGCTTAGTTTTAAAATAGCAATGTTTCTTTTTTGAACACTGATATCTGGAAGTCATTATGAATGAAGATTCATATGACTTCATTTTGAAAAATTTTGAATATAATTCTTTAAAAGTACCAATACCTAAGATTTGATAACTAATAACCTATTCCAGTTTCTATGAAATGGTATTTATTACATGGAATGATAACAAGAAAAAAATTAGTTTAGAACTAGATATAGTAGGCAATTTTAAAAGTATAAAATCCTGCTTTTTGTAACAGAATATGTCTGTATTACCTAGTTCGGGATTCCATATCCACTTTATAAAATTTTATATCTCTTAGCATTAGTAAAAAACTTAATTTAAGCCGGGCGCGGTGGCGCACGCCTGTAATCCCAGCACTTTGGGAGGCTGAGGCAGGAGGATCGCGAGTTCAAAGCCAGCCTCAGCAATGGCAAGCCACTTAGTAACTCAGTGAGACCCTGCTTCTAATAAAATACAAAAAAAAAGGGCTGGGGATGTGGCCCAGTGGTCAAGTGCCCCTGAATTCAATCCCCGGTACCAAAAAAAAAAAAACTTAATTTGCCTATCACTAAAATTTACAACTGGCTCATTTTTTATATTTATAGCTATATAAGCAAATAGTCATTATAAAAGGAATTTTCTCTAGACTGTGAGAATTTACAACTCAGGAACCACTTTGGACTTAATTCTCTTGGAGAGTGAGATAAAAATATCTTTTACAGTATGGTTTAAACCCCAGATTTTCAGTGATTTTAAGTCACAGCCTATTATTGAACATGTCTTTATGTGATAAATACTTATTTCAAATACTTTATATACTTTGTACTCTGAATATAGTTACACTGAGTAAATTGAGTTATAGATTTTGTTCTAATAAGCTAATTCTTAAGACATTAAGTTCTGCATGCACATATGTATGTACACACAGACAGAGAGAATTGCCTGGGTGCCAGTGGATTTGATAAACTAGCAAATCATTAGTAATCAGAATCAACAGTAGTGGGGGTGGAGCCATTCTGCAAATGGCTAAGATGACTAGGAGGTTAAAGAAGTTTTTACAGCACACATTGCTCAGTGGGACACAGGAACAGGAAAGGGTTTTATTCTTGGATGTGGGGAGGCTGTGGAATCCTATTTTCTGTTTATAAGAGTATAAGTTTAGAAGTAGTTCATATCATTGCAAATGGAGAACTAGTGTAGAGACATGAGAGGCAGAGTGATGCTCAGGAACACAGTGACCAAGAGATAATGAGAAGGACTGGGGTTCAAGATCTAAATGGAGGAATTGATCTTACACAGAAAGAGGGAAAAGCCCATCCTAAACCACAAGAAGAGAAGAGGATGGAGAATATATCATTGAACTTTCCATCCTATAACAAATACCTGAAGTTGGCCACAGTGGGGCATACTTGTAATCCCAGCAATGTATGAGCCTGACAAAGGAGGATCACAAGTTCAGGGCAAGTCTCAGCAACTTAGCAAAACCCTGTCTTCAAAATTTAAATAAAAGGACTAAGGATGTAGCTTAGTAGTAAAACACCTCTGAGTTTAATTCCCAGTCAGGAGGAAGGAAGAAAAAAAAAAACTGAGATAATCATCTTAGAAAAAGGTAATTTTGGCTTATAGTTTTTTTAGAGGTTTCATCCCATGATCAGTTGACCCTGTTGCTTTGGGTCTCTGGCAAGGCAACAGGAGCATGTTGCAGTATAAAAACTACTCACCTCCTGGACAGGAACCAAAAGAGAGAAGAGGCCAAGGTCCCACCATCCCCTTCTAGGGCACACCTATCATGATCTAAACCCCTCCCATTCTGCCCTATCTCTTAAAGGTTCCACCACCTCCCAATATCATCAATCCTTTACCACACAGACCTTTGGAAAACACTTAACATCCAAATAGTATCAGAGAAGAAATAGTAGTACTTGACATGGTGGAAGTAAATAAAGTTTACTTCCTAGTTAAGGTCAGTAGCCAGGCTATCAGCTAAGAGTTGAAAAAGCAAGAGCAGGTTTCAGTGAAGGAGTCTAAAAGGTATTTCTGAGCAGCTCATCTGTCATGTCAATCTCTTTTAGTGAGTTCTATGACCCTGAGGCATTGATGATGGAAGAAGAAGGGATGGTGATTGTTGGTCTGCTGGTAGGACTCAATGTTCTTGATGCCAATCTCTGCTTAAAAGGAGAAAACTTGGATTCTCAGGTAAAAATGGGGTTTTGGCTCTAGATGGATGAATTGGCCCAGGGATTTTACATGGGATCTGCAAACGTGTACTGAACCTAAAATGGGACAGAAGTCTTTTGGTGGAAAACTGAGCAAAATGCTGTCTATGGCAGAGAGGAAAGTACTGGGGGAAGCATCTCAGGTAAGGGTGTTGGACAGAGACACACCAGAAAGCCTAGTATATTGGGGAACAGGCAAACAGTTCTTCATGATGGAACAGAGGTTGCCCAATAGTGAAAACATTGAGTAGACTAGTCCAAAAGTCCCAGAAGGTTGGATGAGGAGTGGAAAAATAGAGTCAGGTGGGAATTCAGGTTGATAAAATGGGACACAAATTAGAGTAAGCAGTAAAGTATAAGCCAGATAGGGTGGTGTGTACCTGTACTTTCAGCTAGCTACTGGGGAGGTTGAGGCAGGAGAATCACAAATTCAAGGCCAGCCTCAGCAATTGTTTTTCTTTTTTGTTGTTTTGTTTTTTAATTAGAGCTTTATAGTTACATATAGTAGTTGGCTTCATCCCAGCAAACATATGCGCATGGAAATCTACTTCAGTTCATGATCCCTACCTTTTCCCTCCCATTCTTCCTCCCCTCTCCCATCAGCCTCAGCAATTTAGCAATACCCCCAGCAATTTAGCAAAACCCTGTCTTAAAACAAAATATTTAAAAAGGGCTAGAGATGGCTGGGGTTATGACTCAGTTGTAGAGCACTTGCCTCACACATGTGAGGTACTAGGTTCGATTCTCAGCACCACATAAAAATAAACAAAATAAAGATTTTTTTAAAAGGTGGCTGGGAGCCGGGCGCGGTGGCGCACGCCTGTAATCCTAGCACTTTGGGAGGCTGAGGCAGGAGGATCGCGAGTTCAAAGCCAGCCTCAGCAATGGCGAGGCACTTAGCAACTCAGTGAGACCCTGTCTCTAATAAAAAAAATACAAAAAAAGGGCTGGGGATGTGGCCCAGTGGTCAAGTGCCCCTGAGTTCAATCCCCGGTACCACAAAAAAAAAAAAAAAAAAAAAAAAAAAAAAAAAAAAGGTGGCTGGGGGTGGGGGTTAGAGATGTAGCATAGTGGTAAAGTACCCATAGGTTCAATCCCCAGTAACACTGAAAAAAAACCTAAAGCTTCCCAAATCCTTCTATGCCCACATCAACTTTTGTGTGTGTAATGGTACTGGAGAATCAAACTCAGGGCCTCACATTCCCAGTCTCAGGTCAACATTTTTTTGGTTACATCTCCCTGTTGGCAGTTTCTTTTTTTATTTAGCCAAAATATCCCTGACACAACATTTTGGTGTTTTTTTCTTTTTTTTTTTTTTTTTTTAATTTTTTTTTTTTTTATTTGTAGATGGACACAATACCTTTATTTTGTTTATTGTTATGTGGCGCCCGGATCAATCTCAGTACCTCATGCATGCTCTGTAACTGCTCTACCACTGAGCCACAACCCCTGCCTTTGGTGTGGGTTTTTTTTTTTTTTTTAATCTAACAATATACATTTCATACCATACTCAATGACAGTAGAGATGTAAAACGTTTTAAGATGGTTGCATGGCATTCCATTTTTTTAAACATACCATAATTTTTTTGTTGTTTGGTACCGGGGATTGAACTCAGAGGCACTCAATCACTGGGCCACATCCCTAGCCCCTTTTTGTATTTTATTTAGAGACAGGATCTCACTGAGTTGCAAAGTGCCTCACCATTGATGAGGCTGGCTTTGAACTCGCAATCCTCCTGCCTCAGCCTCCCAAGTGCTGGGATTACAGGTGTGTACCACCGTTCCTGGCTTAAACATACCATAATTCATGCCATAATTTCACCAATATCTTACCAATTTAGGTCATTTCCATGTTACAGCAACAATATTATAAATGTCCTAGTACCTCTTTGTACTCTTGTTCGTTTACTTAGGATAAATTTTGGAGTTGTATTGTTAGAGTATATACTATATTCCACATACTGTACAATTGACCTCCAGACATATCCTCTGGCCTTATGTAACAGAACCCTCTTCCTCTTGCTAACACTGCACATATTCTCAGTCTTTTTCAGATAGACAGTACAACTCATCTCAAATCTATATTTTTAAGAAGTAGGGAAATGAAGTATCAAGTTTTATTTGAACTGTTATGACTACCTGTTTATATCCTTTACCCATTTTTCTGTTTTCCATTTGTTGTTGTTTCATGTCTTTTTTAATAGGGTTAGGACATTGACCCTTTTTTGGAATTTTTTGTTTTCAGTTAACTGGGATTTTTTGTTTGTTATTTCTCAAAGCTGTTTGCCATGTATAAAGCTGTTTGTCATGGTTATTGTTTGTAGTACTGGGGATTAAACCCAAAGGTACTCTGCTACTGAGCTATATTCTCAGCCCTTTTTTGTGTTTGTGTTTTGAGACTTGGTATGGTTAGGTTGCCCAGGCTGGCCTGGAACTTGTGATCCTCCTACCTCAGCCTCCCATGTTGCTAGGACTACAAAGGTTCATCGCTGTGCCCAGCTGGAAATCATGTCATTCAGATCTTTTAGACTAGAGTTGTATGACAACTTTCTGTTACAGCTTTTTGAAATCTCACTGTCCTCATCTGTAATACTGTGCATTTGTTAAATATTGATCATACTTGGTATAGATGGATATATTTTGATGAACTTTGAGAAATAGGGCTTTATTTTCTAATCCATTAATTTTCACTATTAATTAGTTCTTTCTCATTCTATCTTGGTATTTTTCAGTTGAATATATATGTTTTTATGATTTAATTTTTTATTACAAAAGGGGGCTGGGGTTGTGGCTCAGTGGTAGGGCGCTCACCTAGCATGTGTGCAGCCTGGGTTCGATCCTCAGCACCACATAAAAATAAGGGCAGCTGGGCGCGGTGGTGCACGCCTGTAATCCCAGCACTTTGGGAGGCTGAGGCAGGAGGATCACGAGTTCAAAGCCAGCCTCAGCAATGGCGAGGCACTTAGCAACGCAGTGAGACCCTAAATAAAATACAAAAAAGGGCTGGGGATGTGGCCCAGTGGCCAAGTGCCCCTGAGTTCAATCCCTGGTATCAAAAAAATAAAATAAAATAAAATAAGATAAAAAAGGCATTATGTACAACTAAAGCAAATAAATAAATATTTTAAAAATCCATGCTTGTTGAAAAAGACTTGGGCAAGTATATAAGAATGTAGAATAAAAATTGAAGTTCAAATTCTCTTATCTTCTTTCTCAGTCCTCTCTTCCCCACAAGTTTTGGTAAAGATGTGGGGAGAAATCTTTTACAGCCTTTTCTGTTTCTCTTCATATATGTATCCAAAGGTTCATTTGTTTGTTTTTAATTAAATCTTCTAGTGTTCTGTTATTGTGTAAGAAATCAACAGACATGAAAACAATCACAGTCACTGTATGTCTCACAGTTGGGGGTTGAATGAGGTAAGGTAGGTGGTTCTTGCTGAAGAGCCCATGTGATTACAGTCAGATGGTTTCTGGGGCCAGAATTACCTGGGGCTTGCTCTCTGCCACATCTATCCTCTGAACTGAGCAAACTGAAAAGAACTGTGGATGGAACTGCAAGGGCTTTTTAGACTACACACAGATAGCAATGCCTTTCTGTGTCGTCTCCAGCCTTTTCACTTTTTACATGAAAGTTCAGAATTTCAGTGGCATATGTCCTAAGAGAAATAGACAGGTAGAAACTGTATTGTCTATTTTAACTGAGCTACAGAGGTCATACAGCATCATTTCTACTGCATTTTATCAAGATAGGCACTAAGAGCCGGGTGCAGTAGCACATGCCTATAATCCCAGCGGCTCTGGAGACTGAGGCAGGAGGATCTGAGTTCAAAGCCAGCCTCAGCAACTTAACAAGGCACTAAGCAACTCATGAGACCCTATCTCTAAATAAAATATTAAAAGGGCTGGGTATGTGAAGTGCCCCTGTGTTCAATCCATGGAATCAAAAAAAAAAAAAAAAAAAGATTGGCAATAAGGCCATGTAGGTTCAAGGGTAGAGATGAAGGTAGAGAAGTTACAATTGTCTTAAATCCATCACACAACTTTGTTTTTAATATAGTGGGGTTACTATTCTGGGGTTAATGATATACGTATTATTCTTTAACTTAAAATTGCATCCTGGGGCTGGGGTTGTGGCTCAGCGGTAGAGCGCTCGCCTAGCACGTGCGCGGCCCGGGTTCAATCCTCAGCACCATGTACAAATAAACACATTGTGTACAACTAAAGCAAATAAATAAATATTTTTTTTAAAAATTGCATCCTGGAACTTTTCCATATTACCATACATTGATCCACTAATTCTTTGTGATATGGTATAACATGGTTGAATTAAGTGTTTCCTCATAGGTGGACATTTCAGTTGTACCCAATTTTCCTGTAATTTAAATAGGAATGGGTTCACTTTATTTCTTAACAGAAATATCAAAAACCTTTGATGTTTAAATGCTTAAGGGGTCTTAGTCTTCTCTAGCTCCTAGCACTGGCAGAGAATTTTCCCTGAAATACAGACTAGATAGATCATTTCACCAAAATTTGGGTAAAGAAGGACTCAGAAGGGCTGGGGTTGTGGCTTCAGCGGTAGAGCACTTGCCTAGCACGTGCAAGGTGCTGGGTTCAATCCTCAGCACCACATAAAAATAAATAAATAAAAGTTTTGTGTCCAACTACAACTATAAAATAAATAAAAATAAATTAATAAAATAAAGGCATTGTGTGCATCTACAACTAAAAATATTTTTTAAAAAGGACTTAAAAGTGTTAATTAAGGTATCCACTTCTGTCTAGATAGTGCTCTCTCTTTCTCTCTTTTATAATTACTTTATACCCAAAGAACTTCGTTAATTTTTTTTTTTTTTTTTTTTTTTTTTTTTTTTTTTTTTTTTTTTGTACCAGGGGCTCTTAACCACTGAGCCACATCCCTATCCCTTTTTTAGATTTATTTAGAAACAGGGTCTCGCTGAATTGTTTAGGGCCTCAATAAGTTGCTGAGGCTGGCTTTGAACTCAAGATCCTCCTTCTGGAGCCTCCCAAGATGCTGGGATTACAGGCATGCACTACAACCCTGGCATAACTTGTAATGTGATTCTTTAGATATCTAGCCAGTGGTGGAATTGAATATCCTGAATCCCAAGAATTGTAAGGCTTATTGAAAATGAGAAATGTTATCATTTATTTAAACCTGTACATTTTATTTAAATCAGGTTGGAGTGATTGATTTTTCCCTCTACCTTAAGGACGTACAGGATCTTGATTGTGGCAAAGAGTAAGTACTGCACACATAGTACACTATTTTCTTCACAGCTTTAATGCAATTCTGGCAGTAGTAGAATAGTACTCTTTGTTTTTTTGTTTTTGTTTTTGTTTTTGGTGCAGGGTTTGAATGCAGGGGTCTGGGCACCTTCTCTAAGGGCACCTGTTCCCCAAGCCCCAGATGCTGTGTCCCTGGCTAGTATTGCTCTCTCTTTACTCCAGGGCTATGCAGACATTACTCAGCTCTAACTGTTGGTTTGCTGAAGACTTTGGTATTTCTACAAGATGATCAGAAGGTTGGAAGACAGTTATAAAATATTAACCACCAATAAAATATTTTCCCCTTTGTATGCTTTCTTTATAAGGCATGAACGAATTACAGATGTCCTTGATCAAAAAAATTATGTGGAAGAACTTAACCGGCACTTAAGGTAGGATTCACTCCTTTTTTTCCAGTGGTTATTCAGTATCCTGTCACTGTTTCTAGGGACTTTTTGAGTTTCTACATGTTATACTGATTTTTTTTTCCCAAACTAAGAAAAGGGATTATAATCATGAATACAATGTTCATGTGTATAGACTTGAATAGTAGGATTTCTTCTTGATAAACAACTTTTGGGAAATCTTTTGTTCTTTGTTTGGTGCACTTATATGGTATAGACAGGTAAATACATAAAACCTTGAATCTCCACTCCTCATGTACAGCCATGTGGTTGGCAGGCCCTGCCACAGCAATCCCTGTTACTGATGGGAATCAGCGTGTAGCCTCCCCCATTCCCCACCCCCAGTGTATTAGACTAGAAGAAGGTTGAAAACCACTGAGCTAAGACTTTCGAGATCAATGTGATCACAATCTCAAGAAAATTTCTTGATTTTTAAAATTTTAGCTACTGATGTGTTCCATGAAACACTAGGCCTTTGATATATTGGGGGAGGTTCAATATCGGGATGCTTGGCCTAAGGACTTTAGAAGACATATTGTTCTCTCTCTGAAAGTACATTGCACATTAGCAGTGCTTCCCAGGGGCAGGCCCCCTGACCCCAGAAGCCAGTGGAACAGACAAAGAAATTTGCATGTTCCTCTGAAAGTGCTTAAGGAAACTCTGCTTAGAGGTAATCCTTAACTATGATGTGGCTGGTTTTTGAGAGAGATCCTTGGTTGATTCCTAATTTGAGGGTTTTTATAAGGGATAGATGTTGAATTTTATCAAATGCCTTTCAGCATCCATTAAGACAATCATGGTTTGTATTCCTTGATATATTGATGTGA
Source organism: Tamias sibiricus (assembly GCA_025594165.1). Taxonomy (NCBI): domain Eukaryota; kingdom Metazoa; phylum Chordata; class Mammalia; order Rodentia; family Sciuridae; genus Tamias; species Tamias sibiricus. The sequence continues at coordinate 39,299,942 of CM046662.1, read as the reverse complement.
TACATTTTATTACTGGATGTCATCATACTGAACCATTCCTGTATCACAGTGATAAATAGATATAATACTTTCACTGTTCTTTTAGCCTGCAGTCTGACTTAATTGTTCCTCAGTTTTCTATATCTGGCATGGCCTCATGGTTGTACAGCTTCACAAAATGAATTAATAAATTTTGCCTTGCTTCTGTGCGGAACAATTTCTAAGTCATTTGCCCAAAGCTTATATGAGGTACTGACTTACCAGCTTTTCAGTTTTTTCTTAGTTGTTAGTTCATCTAGGTCTTTTTCTCTTAAGAACATGTCTTTTTTTTTTTTTTGGTATTTTCTCTTTGTTGCTATTTTCTGTTACATAGTTGATATAGAATTGAAAATTGAATACTCTTTTTTAAGACTTTTCCTGAGCCACTGGAATTACAGGCATGTGCCACCATGCCCAGCTCTAAATTACAGGTTCTTGAGCAAGATTCCCTAGGTTCAGATGTCAGCAGCTCTTCATAGATATATGAATTTTAAAAGAATTAGAAAAAGAAGGGAAAAAAATTAAAAATAAATTAATTTAATTAAGTTAAAATTTTAAAAACAAAGGAAGGGGCTAGAGTTGTAGCTCAGTGGTAGAGTGTGCCTAATGTGCCCTAGGCTAAGGATTCAATCCTCAGTACCAAAAAAATGGAAGGAAGAGCTGGGCATTACAAGATGGACTGTAATCCCAGCGGCTCAGGAGGCTGAGGCAGGAGAATTTTGAGTTCAAAGCCAGCATCAGCAACTTAGCAAGCTCAGTGAGACACTAAGCAACTCAGTGAGACCCCCATCTCTAAATAAAAATACAAAAAAAGGCTGGGGATGTGGCTCAGTGACTAAGTACCCCTGGGTTCAATTCCCAGTACCAAAAAAAAAAAAAAAAACGGAAGGAAAAAAATCTGAACTCCAGTGAGTTCTTTGATGTAAAGTTATGATTTATTCACATGTATGTTGGACTAATAATAGAATCTACCTCATCAAATTGGTGAAGGGGCTGGGGTTGTGGCTCAGCGGTAGAGCGCTCGCCTGGCACGTGTGCGGCCCAGGTTCGAGCCTCAGCACCATGTACAAATAAACCCATTGTGTACAGCTAAAGCAAATAAATAAATATTTTTTTAAAAAAATTGGTGAAGGGGTTGGGGTTGTGGCTCAGCGGCAGAGCGCTCGCCTCGCACGTGCACAGCCCGGGTTCGATCCTCAGCACCACGTAAACATAAATGCATTGCATTGTGTACAACTAAAGTAAATAAATAAATATTTTTTAAAAAATTTGGTAGCCGGGCGCGGTGGCGCACGCCTGTAATCCCAGCACTTTGGGAGGCTGAGGCAGGAGGATCGCGAGTTCAAAGCCAGCCTCAGCAATGGCGAGGCACTTAGCAACTCAGTGAGACCCTGTCTCTAAATAAAATACAAAAAAGGGCTGGGGATGTGGCCCAGTGGTCGAGTGCCCCTGAGTTCAATCCCCGGTACCACAAAAAAAAAAAAAAAAAAAAAAAAAAAAAAAAAAATTTGGTGAAGAAGGGGTGTCACAAGTTGATGCATATAAAGTAGTTTGAACAGAATAGATACTGCTGCCTGGCAGAGCTACTGCTATTATTGTGGGGATTGTCATTGTTGTTGATATATCAAGTCCATTGTTTTTCTATTTGATGAATCATTATATTATATTCACTTTTTACATATTTTTAATATAAAAGCACATATTACATAATATTTCAAAACTGGGGGAAGTGCCAAGTGCAATGGCACGCTCCTAAAATCCCAGCAATTTGGGAGGCTGAGGTAAGAGGATTATAAATTCAAGGCTAGTCTTGCTAACTGAGCAAGACCCTCAGAGACTTGGCAAGACTCTTTCTCAAAATAAAAAATAAAAAGGGCTGGGTATGTGGCTCAGTGCTAAAGTGCCCTGGATTCAATCCCTGGTCAAGAAAAAAAGGGGGAAAAGTAGCCAGGTACAATGGCACCTGCTTATCCCAGCTACTCAGGAGACCGAGGCAGGAAGATCATAACTATGAGGCTACCCTCCTGGCAACTTACCAAGACCCTGTCTCAAAAATAAATAAATAAATAAGAAAGGCTGGAGATGTAGCTCAGTGGTAGAGAACTTGCCTGGCATGTAAGAGGCCCTAGGTTCAACCACCAGTACTGCAAAAAAAGCAGGATGGGGGTTTAAGGGGAAGGGAGCTGGGGATTTGGCTCAGCAGTAGAACACTAGCACGTGCAAAGGCCTGGGTTTGATCCCCAGCACTGCAAAAAAATAGAGGCAGAAAAGAGTATAAAAAAGATTAAAAATCATTTGATCCTTCTGCACCAAAATACCAATATCTTGTGAATATTACCTTAGCTATGTGAATGCTGACACATTTTGGTTCCCATCCTCTATTGTATTGGAAGAAAAATATTTTCGGCTAACTAAAAAGGGAATAAATCACATATTTCAGGGGTGAAATTTATTGGAAAATATTTTTTAATTTACTTGAAATTTATTGGAAAGTACTTTTTTAAATAAAAACAATATTTTTATTGTTTTCATCTTCTCTGAGTCCTTTTTGCCTTTTCATTTCATCCAGGAAATCTAAGAATTTTCCTTCTCATCATTTACAGGTTGGGTAAACAGCTTTTATGAGTTCACCCTTACCTAATATTTTTATTTTTCTATAGCTGCACAGTTGGAGATCTTCAAACCAAGATAGATGGTTTGGAAAAGACTAATGCAAAGCTTCAGGAAGAGGTTTGTAACTTATTGAAACCCTTTAACAAATAGAATGACCCAAAGTTAAGAGAAATAGTATAGTTGGTGTATCTGACCAGAGGCTCTCACTGTTAGGAAGGGGGATTGCTAACCTTGGGTTGAGCTGCACGTGGGACAAGAGAATATCTGTGTTCTGCCCTATTCAGGACTCGCAGTGAGACACCACAGCTGATCATGAGCCAGTTCTTAGCATCTTAGGTTTTTATCATCCCAAAGTAACAGCTCTTTGCAACAGTCCAGCTTCTGCAATCAAAGTGCAGTTTCTTCCTCTTTTCCACCTTTCTTATGATGTCATATGCCTCCCTGCTGCCCTAGAAGGCACAGACTCCATTATGAGAGGCACCCTAGCCCACCCCTTCTGTTTTGGCCTCTCAGGAGCATGGAACCAGTCTTCCCACAGCATGGTCTTTCTCTGCTTTCTCACTAGGAAGAGAGAATGAAAGGACAGGAAGAAGGAGGGCTGAGGCCGAGGAAGACAGCTTGTTGCCAGATGCCCGGCAGTCTCCTTGGTGGACACATCTTGTCTCCTGTTAGCAGGAGGGGGGTTGCTCAGCCTTTCTGAGGCTTTCCACAGGTAGCGGTTCCTGCTGCTCAGGCCTCCCCACCTAGTCTCATTGGGAAGGAAGAGGACTTTGAGAGGGGAATATAAACACCTCCAAGACATGGAGACGGAATAGTAGAAGGAAGACTCAGAGAGTACTCCTCTGTGACAAGGACCCTGGTTTAAGGCACACTTTAACTGACTGCTTTCTCCTGAGGGGCCAGTCCTAAAGGCTTTCAGAGGAAGAGATCAGATTTGTAAGATAGGAAGGAAATTCAAAGAGGGTGTTCATTGGTGGGGGTATCATGGGAGAAACTTCACTGAACTTAGCATAGGAAGACACATTCACCTTGGTAGGTCTTTAAGCCTCACTTTTGTCTTCAAGTTGGGTGATAATACATACTTTACAATATTATCATAAAGATTGCCAGCTTAATATCATGACTATGCCTGATAGAACAGTTGTGAGGGTTGGGGAGTACTTGAGTGTGAATTGATTTTAGAACAAGCAGATTACTCTATGTTCTCTCAGACCAGGTAGCATGTTTTGACTGAAGGTCTGATTTCACTATCAAAACTACACAGCTGGGTTTGTTTGTTTGTTTGTTTTTTAATATTTATTTATTTGCTTTAGTTGTACAGGATGTGCTCATTTGTATGTGGTGCTGAGGATCGAGCCAGGGCCGCGCACGTGCTAGGCAAGCGCTCTACCACTGAGCCACAACCCCAGCCCAGCTGGGTTGTTTTTATTAAAAGCAAATGATTATAAGAGAAGACTTTAGAGAAAAGTATTCTTTCCTCAGAGTATGCTTTCTGTATCTTCAGAGAGAGTAGTAAAAAGTAGCTTTAATCCTTTGGCCTGCTTCTTCCCTTTTGACACTAGCACCACTTTTAAAACCTTAAGTTGTCTTACTTGGGCACAGCAATATCTTAGAAACCCAACTGGCTTCCAAGCCTGAATGGAAAGTAATTCTGAGGAGTTATACTGCTTTTGACAAAAGAGGAAGAGAGGCATTCAATGGCTCTAGGTCCCTTCACTGGGAAATGATGCTGAGGACAGAGCCAGGTACCAGGGACAAATGTCTAGCTTCTTGCTCCTTCTCCAGCCTCCCCATCTCTTTGCAAGCTATGTTCTGAGACTGGAATAAGGAGGGACCTGGCTGCTATATTTTCTCATATCCCTCACTTCTTATAATATCCTCTAGGCAGATCCATCCAACTTCTACATACTTTTCCCTAAACCATGATAACACATTTGAAGAAAGGAAGGATTTCTCTAGGATTTGTGTTTCGCTTTTTTCAGTGGTGCTGGGTATCAAACCCAAGTCCTCACACATGCTAGGCAAGTGCTTAAACACTACCACTAAACCATACCGCCAGTCCTGTTTTGAATCTTTCATTCTCCTTCTAGTGATAAAATATACTTTTGCTCATCAGCTAGAAAAAAACTACAATGAATGAGAAATCAAAGCCCATAATCCCTTTTCTTTCTTTCTTTCTTTCTTTTTTTCCTTCTTTCATCACTAGGAATTGAACGCAAGGATATTCTACCACTGAGCTGCACCCCCCACCCCTTTTGGATATATATTTATTTACTTGTTTGTTTGTTTGAGACAGGGTCTTACTAAGTTGCCCAGGCTGGCCTCAAACTGCAATCCTCAGGCTCCCAAGTCATTGGTATTACAGGCATGTGCCACTGAATCCAGCCCCCAATTCCTTTTCTAAATAACAGCTTTTTCTATCATTCAGTATAGATAATCCCCATCTTTTCTTAAGCATTTTTTTCACAATAGCTATTATTTTATTTATTAAATAATAATTTTATGTGGTGCTGAGGATTGAACTCAGTGCCTCATACATGCAAGGCCAGTGCTCTACCACTGAGCTACAACCTCAGCCCCTTTTCTTAAACATTTTTTTTTTTTTTTTTTTTTTTTTTGGTGCCGGGGATTGAACTCAGCGGCACTCGACCACTGGGCCACATCCCCAGCCCTTTTTTGTATTTTATTAGAGACAGGGTCTCACTGAGTTGCTAAGTGCCTCGCCATTGCTGAGGCTGGCTTTGAACTCGCGATCCTCCTGCCTCAGCCTCCCAAAGTGCTGGGATTACAGGCGTGCGCCACCGCGCCCGGCTAACATTTTTTTAAATATTTATTTATTTGCTTTTAGTTGTACACAATGCGTTTTTACATGGTGCTGAGGTTTGAACCTGGGCCGCGCATGTGCTAGGCGAGCGCTCTACCACTGAGCCACAACCCCAGCTCTTTTCTTAAGCATTTTTTTCACAATAGCTATTATTTTATTTATTAAATAATAATTTTATGTGGTGCTGAGGATTGAACTCAGTGCCTCATACATGCAAGGCCAGTGCTCTACCACTGAGCTACAACCTCAGCCCCTTTTCTTAAACATTTTTTTTTTTTTTTTTTTTTTTTGGTGCCGGGGATTGAACTCAGCGGCACTCGACCACTGGGCCACATCCCCAGCCCTTTTTTGTATTTTATTAGAGACAGGGTCTCACTGAGTTGCTAAGTGCCTCGCCATTGCTGAGGCTGGCTTTGAACTCGCGATCCTCCTGCCTCAGCCTCCCAAAGTGCTGGGATTACAGGCGTGCGCCACCGCGCCCGGCTAACATTTTTTTAAATATTTATTTATTTGCTTTTAGTTGTACACAATGCGTTTTTACATGGTGCTGAGGTTTGAACCTGGGCCTCGCATGTGCTAGGCGAGCGCTCTACCACTGAGCCACAACCCCAGCCCCTCTTAAAACATTTTTAATGTAGTTGATTTTTGTAAAATTACAGGTGAGAAGAGGCCATATAACCTGCTTTTTTCCCTTTTGGTGTTATAAGTATATTCTCAAGGCATTAAAAAGTGTTGTAAATATCCCATTAATTAACTACATATTTCTGTCTTGTACTTCCTTTTTTTATTTGTACCAGGGATTGAACCCAGGGGTGCTTATTAACCCCTGAGCCACATCCCCACCCTTTTTGTATTTTATTTAGAGACAGGGTCTCGTGGAGTTGCTAAGTGCCTCTCTTAAGTTGCTCAAAGCTGGCTTTGAACTCATGATCCTCCTACCTTGGCCTCTTGAGTCACTGGAATGGATTACAGGCGTGTACCACCACACGTGGCTTACTTCCACTATAATTTTTTTAACTATTTATTTATTTGCTTTAGTTGTACACAATGCCTTTATTTTTATGTGGTGCTGAGGATCAAACCCAGGGGCTGCGCACGTGCTAGGCGAGCGCTCTATTGCTGAGCCACAACCCCAGCCCTGTCCACCACCACAATTTATTTAACCATTTCTCTAATAGTAGAATTCAGGCTGTTGCTAATTTTTTTTTTTTTTTTTTTTTTTTTTTTTTTTTTTGTCAATAAATCATTGCCCACATGAAGTAGTAGTATGTTAACATTTTTGCAAAGGAAGAAAATCTGGGGAGAGATGAGATCACTAAGGGCAGGGGTAGATAGGAGAGGGAGTTTTTACTATATATGTTTTTTTGTGTCTTTGGGATTTGGGGCCATATATTCCTTATTCAATATAAGACATCTGAAAATAAGTTAATTGTGAAGATGCCAAGTAAGTGTTTTTAATTTCAACAGTAAGGTTAACTTTATGTTAAGAAATGAAAAAATCTCTCTTAATCAGCTGTCAGCTGCAACAGATCGGATTTGTTCACTTCAAGAGGAACAGCAGAAACTAAGAGAACAAAATGAATTAATTCGTGAAAGAAGTGAGAAGAGCGTAGAGGTGAGAAATTGACCTTATAGTTAGGTGGCATGTTTCTATTGTCAGTCTCAAACTCTTAGAGTCTTTTCTTGGTGTTTGTGGGGGATTGATTCTAGGATCACCTCCCTAGGATATCAAAATCCAAGCTGTGTTATATGAAACAATGCAGTATCATGTAGCCTATGTACATTCTCCCAGATACTATAAATCAATCTCTAGATTACTCATAATACCTCATATGGTGTAAATACTATGTAAATAGTTGTTATCCTGTAAAAATTAGGGAATAATGACAAGAAAAAGAAGTCTGTACATATTCAATATAGAGTAGTTTTTTGGTTTTTGGTTTTTTTTAAACATTTATTTATTATTTAGTTGTACACAATGCAATGTACTTATGTTTGCGTGGTGCTGAGGATCGAACCCGGGCCGCGCACGTGCGAGGCAAGCGCTTTGCCGCTGAGCCACAACCCCAGCCCTTGTTTTTTTGTTTGTTTGTTTGTTTTTTGTTTTGTTTTGTTTTTGTTTTTGTTTTTGTTGGTACCGGGGATTGAACTCAGGGGCACTCGACCACTGGGCCACATCCTCAGCCCTTTTTTGTATTTTATTAGAGACAGGGTCTCACTGAGTTGCTAAGTGCCTCGCCATTGCTGAGGCTGGCTTTGAACTCGCGATCCTCCTGCCTCAGCCTCCCAAGTGCTAGGATTACAGGCGTACGCCACCACGCCCAGCTAGTAGTTTTTATTTTTTTCCAAATATTTCCAATTTGTGATTGGTTGACTCTGCTGATGCAGAGACTGCAGGTATGAGGGTTGACTACAGTTTTTTGGTTTTGTTTTTCGTTTTTGATACCAGGGATTGAACTCAGGGGTACTCCACCACTGAGCCAAGTCCCCAACCCTTTTTGTATTTTATTTAGAGACAGGGTCTCACTGAGTTGCTTAGTGCCTCGCTTTTTCTGAGGCTGGCTTTGAACTTGTGATCCTCCTGCCTCAGCCTCCTGAGCTGCTGAGATTACAGGTGTGCACCACTGTACCCAACCTGACTATAGTTCTCAAAATGTGCCTTTGATGTCAGAAAGTACCTCCTGTTGCTGTCCCTACCAATATCACTCTCAGGCCCATGGACCACTTGGACTCCCTAGCCTTATGGGCCTTTGCATGCCAAGATTTCTGTTCATTCTTCAACTTCTGCTCACATGCTAAGTCTTCTGTAATGCCGTCCCTGGTACCTACAGATAGACTTATACCCTCCTCTCATGTTCCCATAGCTTTTTATACATCCTCCATCATAGAATCCATGTATTATTTTGTAAGATTGCCAGTTTGCAGCTCTCTCACCTGATGATTTTAAGGGTGGAAACCCTATCTGATTCACTACTAAATCCACCCACTGCTAAGTAAAAACATGGTCAATAAATACTGAATGATGGATTGGATAAAAGCCTTTCCTGCTAGGGTCTTATATTGTTTTAAAGAAAATTAAAAATAAATTTGCTGTTTGAATCCAACTTTTAAAAAAAATCTATCTTCAAGTTATAATACCTTTATAAATTTCACCTTTATCGTGCTAAAAAAGCATAAATTGTCCTACATGTTTTCAAAGTTATGGTATATCTTTAAATACTCTGTAACTACTTTGTTTTCCATGAGCAAGCCATTTCTCTTGGTGTTCTTGATTGCGATAGATAACAAAACAGGACACCAAAGTTGAACTGGAGACTTACAAGCAGACCCGGCAAGGTCTGGATGAAATGTACAGTGATGTGTGGAAGCAGTTAAAGGAGGAGAAGAAAGTTCGACTGGTAAGTATGCAAGACTGAGCATCCTTAGGAAGAATTTCTCTGTAGCCCACCAAGTTCAATCTATGCTTTTTTTTTTTTTTTTAAAGATGGACACAGGGCTGGGGATGTGGCTCAGTGGTAGAGCGCACGCCTAGCACGTGCACGGCCCGGGTTCGATCCTCAACACCACGTAAAAAATAAAAACACATTGTATACAACTAAAAGCAAATAAAATAAAAAAAAAAAAAGATGGACACAATACCTTCATTTTATTTATTTATTTATATGTGTTGCTGAGACTCAAACCCAGTGCCTCACACATGCTAGGCAACTGAGCCACGACTCCAGCCCCTCTATCCACCCTTTTTTTTTTCTGTCCAGGGCAGGTACCGGGGATTGAACTCAGGGGCACCTGACCACTGAGCCACATAACCAGCCCTACTTTGTATTTTATTTAGAGAGGCTGGCTTTGAACTCATGATCCTCCTGCCTCAGCCTCCCAAGCCACTGGGATTACAGGCGTGCACCACTACAACCAGCCCTTTTTACATTTTTGCTAAAACCTGATGCCACTCACAGAAAGTCAGAAGTTGTTAGTTTTAGGGCTGGGGGTGTGGCTCAGTGGTCAGGTGACCCTGAGTTCAATCCCCGGTACATGCCCCCCAACCCAAAAAAAAAAAAAAAAAGTCGTTTTTTTTTTGCTTTTTTTTTTAATCCTAATGCCACTCTGCATTGTCATTTTATATTTTGTTCCCATTTTATAAACTTTTTAAAGAGGTTACTATGAGACTAGACTCACGATTTCTTTGACAAAACCATTCTCTTGTGCTGTGACCAGTGCAGACAATCTGGCAGGTTCCAGTGAGCAGCAAAGGGGGATAAGAAAAATAAAGACTCACAGACTCAGGTTTTGAAGATAACAGCTGGGGTCACGTGCAGTGCTGCTCTCTGGAAAAGCAGGTCTAAAGAATTATACCAGGGGGTCGGGGTTGTGGCTCAGTGTAGAGCGCTTGCCTAGCATGCGTGAGGCACTGGGTTTGATCTCCAGCTCCACATAAGAATAAAACAAATAAAATAAAGGTATAGTGTCCATCTACAACTAAAAAAAATTTTTTTGTTTTAAAGACTTACACCAGCAAAGCTGGGCGCAGTGGTGCACGCCTGTAATCCCAGCACTTGGGAGGCTGAGGCAGGAGGATTGCTAGTTCAAAGCCAGCCTCAGCAATGGCGAGGCACTTAGCAACTCAATGAGACCCTGACTCTAATAAAATACAAAAAAGGGCTGGGGATGTGGCCCAGTGGTTGAGTGCCCCTGAGTTCAATCCCCGGTACCAAAAAAAAAAAAAAAGAATTATACCAACAATCTTTATTTATGTATGTCTCATTATCAAATTAAAGACTATACAAGCATTATTCTTTGTATTCATGAATGTTACAGAGATAGCAACATTATGCAGCTTATTCCACAGTTACATTCTACAGTTGCAATGTACAATGTGTAGCACATTGGACAAGAAAGTCCATTGTTTAAAGTTACTATTATGCCAGCAGGTTCAGGGGTGGTGGCAGGGGCATTCAGGGCTTGATGAAATATTGTGGTTTTCTAGCAAAAGAGTTCTTCTATTCAAGGAATTGTGTGCCTGAGATCAAGGTCAAGATAAGGCTGTAGCTCAGAGCCTCCTCGGGGAGGGCATTACCTCAGCAGCTAAGCATCCTGCACCTTTGCAGAGAAGCTTTCCCAGGCACCAAGCCTCAGCAACCCCAGTCTCAGACACTGTTCTCTCATTCTCCATCACCATTCTCCACACTCTTAGGCTATTATTTCCATTTTCTGTCTGTCAGTGACCCAAGTTCTTTTAGTTCTTTTTTTTTTTTTTTTTTTTTTTTTTTTTTTGGTACTGGGGATTGAACTCAGGGGCACTCGACCACTGGGCCACATCCCCAGTCCTTTTTTGTATTTTATTAGAGACAAGGTCTCACTGAGTTGCTAAGTGCCTCGCCATTGCTGAGGCTGGCTTTGAACTCACGATCCTCCTGCCTCAGCCTCCCAAGTGCTGGGATCACAGGCGTGCGCCACCGCACCCAGCTCCAAGTTCTTTATTAAACACGTTTTTTTTTTTTCTTCTTTTTGGTTCTGGGAATTGAACCCATCAGCACTTTATCATTGAGCTACATTCCTGCCCCCCACACACACACTTTTTTTTTTTTTTTTTTTTTTTTTCTTTTGAGACAGGATCTTGCCAAGTAGCAGAAGCTGGCCTTGAACTTGAGATCCTCCTACCTCAGCCTCCCAGAGTTGCTGGGATTTCGCCACCACACCCCCTGTCAAGCCCAGTTTTCCCCCTTCCTTGTCCAGCTCTATTGGAATAGTTTAAAATTACATTTTCTATTTTCTGTGACTTCAGTTGCTTTTTTAAACCCAATTTGTAGCTGGCTTTATTTGTTTCCTTGAATGGATGTGGGACAATGTGTCCTAAGTTATTCAGGATGAAAAGAACCATTTCAAAATGGTTAGCATGCATGAGGCTCTAGGTTCAATTCCAGCCCCAGCAAAAATAAATAAATAAATAAATTTCCAAAAAAATTTTTTTTTTTTTGTCATAAACTAGCAAACCATTCCAGAGAGTAACATTGCAACATCAGATCCTTTCTAGCACTCAAGCACAAGACGCATTTTAGATCATGGATTCTAATCTCTGGGTTTGGAGAACATGGTTGCTAGAACTGTAGGCTCTCTGCCAAGTCAGCTTTCTATTGACTTGATGTGAAGTTGTTTAATTATATAATGAGGAAAAGTGGAGAAGCTTAATCTCCAGACAAACTTTTCTCAAACCTATTCTGATTTGTAGTTTGTCTTTTAGTCATTGCCCAAGATACTACCCCAGTTACGTACATTTTTGTTACCTACTTTAATAGCATTTTTCTTATAAATATCCTTTAAAGGAACTAGAAAAAGAGCTGGAGTTACAAATTGGAATGAAAATGGAAATGGAAATTGCCATGAAGCTACTAGAAAAGGATACCCACGAGAAGCAGGACACACTTGTTGCCCTCCGCCAACAGCTGGAAGAAGTCAAAGCAATTAACTTACAGATGTTTCATAAAGTTCAGGTGGGAATTGGCTTTAGGTCTATATCATAACCCGGTTTCCTGCTGCTTTCCATGTGCTCCCTTTTAGTCTTACATCATCCTTCCTGCAGAATGGGCAAATACATATCTGTGAGGCCCAGTATGTTTCAGACCTGGTCCTTAGCCCTCTGTGTTACTACAATTATTTTATTTGATTCTGACAGCAGTCCTTGAGAAATGGAGAGATTGGAAATGACAGGGCAGAACTAAGTGGCTAAATCACGTAACCCTGCTAGCACAACTGAAGCGTGATGTCTTTTTAATCCAAGCCAAATTTTATCAGTGTCTCCTAGATGTTTACTTCTATTTCAGTGATTCATTGTGTACACTAAGAGATGAAGAAAGGAATTAAGGATAGCATTTAGTATTATCTTCTCAAACTTTGCCATAAAGTTAGTCTTGCTGAGCCTCTGGGTCATATAGCTAAGTTGCTTGCTTCTCTCATGTCACTTCAGAGTGATCAAAGGGAACTATACCAGAAAGAATCAATCAGAGTTTGAAAAATAGCATCTAAAAATTATATAGGGGCTGGGGTTGTGGCTCAGCGGTAGAACGCTCGCCTAGCACGTGTGCAGCCCGGGTTCGATCCTCAGCACCACGTAAATAAACGCATTGTGTACAACTAAAGCAGATAAATAAATGTTTAAAAAAAATTATGTAGGTTCTTTCCTAGAAGACATCCACATGGGCACCATTCTGTGTCCTTCTTAAAACTTTTTTTAGTTCTGGTTCCTATTTTATTGCCAAAATAAACATACTTCATTTTCCAAGGATATAGTTTGATTCTCACTTCCAGCAATGTCTATGTCACAAGTAATGTGAGAGCAGACAGTACTAAAAAACTAATTTCTTCTGCCTTAAAAAAAAAAAAAAAAAAAACTGTTACATAATCAATGTTTTAATAGTAATAATTAAAACTTAAGTAAGGTAAAATATGAAAGAAGGAAAATAATTTTACCCTCTTTACAAATTATCTATTTTAATTATTTTATGTTTTCTTCTGTTTGGGGACCATAAGAGAAGCACAAAGTTAGTTAGTGTTGTATGTTAGGGGAAAACCACTATAATAATTTAGCAAACTCTAAAATAGAATAGCTTATAAATATGGAAGTTTATATTTCTGTGACAGAAAAGTTCCAATGTGAACATTTTAGACTAGCATATATACTCCCCACAGTCATTCAGGGACCTAGGCTAATGCACCTTCAGCTCTCCAGGCCACTCTAGTTGTTACCATTCCTGCAATAAGAAATGGGGAAGGGGCTGGGGTTGTGGCTCAGCAGTAGAGCACTCGCCTAGCATGTGCGCGGCCCGGGTTCGATCCTCAGTACCACGTAAAAATAAAGGCATTGTGTACAACTAGAACAAATAAATAAATATTTAAAAAAAAAGAAAAGAAAGAAATGGGAAGAAGAACAGAAATCCAGGGCCAAGGACTTCGTGTCTAGCAGTGAAACACAAGTTGCACGCATCACTTCCAGTCAGTCCTATGGGAAAGGGTTAGTCACCATGGCCACACTTGGCTACAAGGGGATTCTGAGTGTCATCTTTTCTGGGCCACAGGCCTGATAAAGGGGAGAATATTTGTGGGTAGACACAATTGTACGATAGCCAGCTCCACAAAAACTGCTGTTGAAGTCCCATCTGGTTTCTCCTCCAAAACTGTAGCCCCTGGCTAATGAACGGTTAGTACTTTCCAACAGCCCATGTACCCTAGAGCTGAAAGACAGTTGTTTCTCACAGTAGCCCACCATATTTAGTACAGGATGGTAAAACAGAAACATGATGCACCCAACAGAAGCACCTATTTGGAAAAGGGAAAAATGGGAAACATGGTAGGCAGTCGCTGGCCCATAAGTAGTTGTTTATGCCCTCTGGGCAGGAACTGTAAAGGCTGTGGCACCTAATCATAGGCTGTTTCTTAGCACTTCTTGCTTCTATGGTACTGCCTTCTGAAAGAACTTTTATATCAGCTGAGGTTCACCATCTTCCTCAGCAATATTCAAAGGTAAATCCCATATCCACAGACAATAAGTAGGTTTGATGGCTAGCTTTTTGCTGGAGTCACTTTGCCATCCTGGCAGTTGTAATAGGGATCAAATAGCCACAAGAATTTTTCAGACCAGACTCCTGGCTCCTTTGACAGTACAGTTGCCTCATTCCTCACCTCTAGTTTGTCAGTGATCAGAGTTCATTGAACATAGTTCTCATACCTGCCTCATTGCTCTAGCAGTGCCTGTGTCTGTCACTCTCTCCTATTAATAGTAGATAATCTAAAACAATAGTTTTAGGTGTGAGAGAACCAATCTCCATCTGATTTTTGCTGCTTGGGAATTTTGTTTTAGTGCTGGGGATTACCTAGGGCCTCATGCATACTAGGCAGGTGATCTACCACTGAGCTATATCACTGTACCATTTGGGAAGTTTTGGTTTTGTTTTTTTTTTTTATTTGGTGTGGGGGAGGGTGGGTACTGGGGATTGAACTCAGGGGCAGTTGACCACTGAGCCATATCCCCAGCCTATTTTGTATTTTATTTTGAGACAGGGTCTCACTGAGTTGTTTAGCATCTTGGTTTTGCTGAGGCTGGCTTTGAACCTGCGTCAGCCTCCAGGGTGGCTGGGATTACAGGCATGTGCCACTGCACCTGGCTCCATGTGGGAAGTTTTATAGGTCCTTTATTACTCAGTTTTTAGTCTTGTCTCACATACTATAAGGTCCTGAACAGCTGGCTTTACAATCCCTGTGAGGGTTTACCTTTGGACTCTGTACTCCTTCCTTTGCATCTCTCTTTCTCTCTATACACACACACACACACACACACACGTTTGTTATTTTTTTCCTTTTTTGTGGTGCTGGGGATTAAACCCATTCTGGCTTTTCTCAGCCACTTCCCCTGGAGCACCGGCCGAGTTGACATGTGCTGTTTTCCAAGTTTAGGTGAGTGATAGATTTACTAACTGCTTTTCCATAACTAACAAGGATCCCCAGCTTTCTGGTCTGTTGCTTCTGCTTTGGCAATGCTAACCCCATCTGCTGAGTCACTGCACATATGTTAGACTTTTATTATGGCAGCACTGTGATCCAAGTTACACTCTGTTCCTGCTAGAATTGTATCCACTTATTTTCACTTCAGATCCTTTCCATTTTAGTCTTCAGATGTACACAGTTGAACACATCATATTCCTCACTTTGAGGCAAATGATAATATTAAATACCTCTTGGGTAGTTTTCCCCTTTTTGGCAGGGATTAAGCCCAAAGGCAGTTTACCACTGAGCTATATCCCCATATCCTTTTTTATTTTTTATTTTGAGAGTTTATTCTGTTTGATGGTTATTGTTTCAACGACCATAGCTTTACAGTATGTTTTAATAGCAGATTATATTAGTTTGCTAGGGATATTGTAACAAAGTAATAAAAACTGGATGGTTTAAGAGAAATTTCCTGTCTCAGGATTCTGGAGACTGGAGATCTAAGATCAGGGTGTCAGCAGAGTTGGTATTTTGGAAGCTGTAAGGAAGCATCTTTCCCATTCCCCTCTCCTAGCTTTTGCTGGTTCCTGGCAACCCTAGCATTCCTTTCTTGGTAAGCATCACCCCCATCTCTGCTGTCTTCTTCAGACAGCATTCTCCTTGCATGCTTGTCTGTGTGCACATAGCACCTTCTCACACCTATCAACAGTATCAATAGAACTAAATGTGGTAGAATTAAATGTGGATATCAGCAATGGGACCTGCTAGTGTTGGAAGTAAGGGCAGTCTTTTGGAACTGACTTTTCCACCTGTGAGCACCAACTCTGCATAATTAGTATCAGAATTGAATTGAACTGTAGGACACCATTTGCTGTAAGCATGGGTTGTTGGTGTGGGAACACCCACATATTTCATGTCAAGAGTGTTGTGAGAGCCAGGCATGGTGGCATAAGCCTGTAATGCCAGCAGCTCAGGAGACCGACGCAGGAGGATTTTGAGTTCAAAGCCAGCCTCATCGACTTAGTGAGGCTCTGAGCAACATAGGGAGACCTTGTCTCTAAATAAAGTATAAAGTGGACTGAGGATGTGGCTCAGTGGTTAAGTGCCCCTGGGTTTAATCCCTGGTACAAAAAAAAAAAAAGGACTGGGGTTGTGGCTCAGTGGTAGAGCGCTCGCCTAGCACGTGCGCAGCCCAGGTTCGATCCTCAGCACCACGTAAACATAAATGCATTGCATTGTGTACAACTAAAGCAAATAAATAAATTTTTTTTTTAAAATGTGCTGTGAGGAAAAAAAAACAGACCACCCTCACGTTCATTATATTCTGCTTTCTCATTTTGCAGGTTTGCGCTATAACTCATTTTCATCTTTTGAAATGATGCTCATTTATTTTGTCTTTATTTCATAAAAAAAACACTTAAAGTTTAAAATTAGCCACAGAACTACTTGAGGGGTGTAGGCGAGGAGCTCAGTGGTAGAGCCCTTGCCTAAAATCTAAGAGGCCCTGAGGGTCTATCCCCAGCACCATACACACACAAAAATAAAAATTAACTGTGCCGCTCATATTTGACAAAAGTACTTCATTGTCCAAGAAGCACATTTTTCACATTTTGACATCTCTGAAATCAGGATGCCTCTTACAGTCATTTTTCAGTTTTTTTCTTTCTTCACAGTACTTAAAATGATGATGTGTCTTCAGTGTAGTGAAATACCACATAGTGTTTATTTTATTTTAATTTTGTTTTGTTGCAGTACTGGGGATTGAACCCTGGAGCATTCTGCCTCTGAGCTACGCATCCCCAACCCTTTTAAATTTCATTTTGAGATCGGGTCTTGTTAAATTGCCAAGATTGGCTTCAAACTTAGGATTCTCCTGCCTCAGCCTTTGTAGGTGGTCAGAGAGTATAGGCTGTATGTTACTCAGTAATTTATTAGGACTAATATCTTCAGCCTGTCTGCATCTTTTTATTTTA
Source organism: Tamias sibiricus (assembly GCA_025594165.1). Taxonomy (NCBI): domain Eukaryota; kingdom Metazoa; phylum Chordata; class Mammalia; order Rodentia; family Sciuridae; genus Tamias; species Tamias sibiricus. The sequence goes on along the minus strand of CM046662.1, from coordinate 39,283,037 downwards.
AAGGTATCTCTTGTAAACATATAAGAGTGCCCCCTCCTGGTCACTTGGAATGTGTAGTGATTAAAAGCCTGAACTGAGAAAGTCATATAGATATTAGGAGTAAACCCAGCCCCACTCCTCATGTGCCCTCTAACCTTCAGCTAGTTGCTTTCTCTTTCTAAGCTTCCCTCTTTCAGTGGGAGGAATGGGACTATTGGTACCTCCCTTGAGACCCCTGAGAGCAGGTGTCAGATGAATTGGCAGATGTGCCTGGCACAGGGGACAGTTCAGGAACACTTGAATCTGCTCTAGCTATGGAGGGGCAGATTCCAGTACCTTCCTCTTTGCTCTTCTTCCTGTTAGCAGCAGAGCTGAGAACCTTGATCTAGTTTGACTTCCAAGGATCTAGGGAAGAGCAACAATTAATGAAGTATTCTTGAAAGTGTTAAAAAATACAAGGTTAATGTTTAGACCCCATTTGTAATGTGAAACAGACATTGGGGGAGGGTGGGCAGCATGTGAACCCCTTTCCTTGCTTTTTTAGAATGCAGAGAGCAGTTTACAACAGAAGAATGAAGCCATCACATCTTATGAAGGAAAAACAAATGAAGTTATGTCTAGCATGAAACAAATGGAAGAAAGGTAATCATTTCCCCTGGCAGATGGTCTATCCCTAGAACATACTAGGCATTTTTGGGGCCTAGAGACCTACTTACAGTCCCTGTTAGGAGTGCAGACAAGTTGAGGTGACTGCCTGTTCAGACCCGTAATCTTGCCCAATAAGAGGACTGGATGCAGCAGTGTGATCTAAGCACATAATCAGTTAATCTACCTTTTGGTCACTGTGAAATCAGATTGTCCTCTTAGGGGTTAGAACCATATAAATGAGTGCCTTCTCACTGATATTTGATATTTCACATTTATATATCAAGTCATCAATGGATTCCAAAAATAGGCTACACAAATTTGGTTAACTGGTTTTCACAAAGGTGAGAGTACAAGTACAGTTTGAGAATGAAGGGTCTTTTCAGTAAATGATATTGGAACAATTGGACATCCATATGCAAAGCAAGGAACCTCAGTCTACACCTCATAGTTCTACAATAGTTAACTCAAAATGGATCATAAATTTCAATGTAAAACTAAAAAGTATAAAACATAAGAAGAAAATATTAAAAAATCTTCATTGATGAGTAGGGTAGGTAAAGAGATCTTTTTTGTAGGTATAGCATAAAAGTTTAGTCCATAGGAGAAAAACTTGATAAATTAGACTTTGTCAAAATTTTAAACTTTCATTCTATGAAAGACATAGGAGAATAAAAAGGCAAGATGTAAATTTGGAGAAATTTTACAGATCACATATATGACAGAACTTTTGTCCAGAATTTATAAAGAACTCTTAAAAACTCAAGCAAACAGTTTGATTTAAAAATGGGCAAAATGGGGCTGGGGTTGTGGCTCAGTGGTAGAGTGCTCACCTAGCACATGCAAGGCCCTAGGTTTGATCCTCAGCACCACATAAAAATAAATAAATAAAATAAAGGTATTGTGTCCAACTACAACTGAAAAATAAATATTATTTTTAAAAATGGGCAAAAATTTTGAGCAGATATTCACCAGAGGAAATACAGACAGAACATAAGTACATGAAAAGATATTCAGTATCAATAGCCATTAGAGAAATACAGAGTAAAATGATGAGATCCCACACATCTATCAGAACAGCTAGTGTTTTCTTTTTTGAAAACAGGTCTCACTATGTTGCCCAGACTGTCCTTAAGTGATCCTCCCACCTCAGCCTCCTGAGTAGCTGGGACTATAAGAATGTGCCACCATACCCAGCTAATTTTTTTTTTTTTTTTAATGACAGTACCAAGTACTGATGAGGATACAGAGCAGTTGGAATTCTCATACATAACTGATAGGAACACAAAGTGGTACAACCACTTTGGAAAACACTGAACATCTGTGCTGCATGTGGTGGCTCAAGCCATAATCCCAGCAGCTCAGGATACTGAGGCAGGAGGATCATGAGTTGAAAGCCAGCCTCAGCAAAAGCGAGGCACTAAGCAGCTCAGTTGCTCTAAACAGAATACAAAAAAGGGCTGGGAATATGGCTCAGTGGTTGAGGGCCCCTGAGTTCAATCGCCAGTACCCCAAAAAAAGCTAGACATCTTTATCACATGACCTTATGTCATTCTCAAAAAGGTAATACCATAGTGCCCCAGAGCAGATGAGGGGTTGCCGCAGATTAGGGATGGGGAGAGGGTATGACTACAGTGGGACAGAACTAGGGTTTTGGAGTGATAGAACTGTTGTGTATCTTGGTTGTAGAATATCTGTGTTTTGCTATACAGGTACTAAGATTTCACGGACCTATACGTATACACACACAAGTCAGACTGTAAGTTAGTTTTAAAATAAAAGAAAAAATTCACTGGGCTAGGTGTATAGCTTAGTGGTAGGGCACTTGCCTAGCATACTTGAAGCCCTGAACTCAATCCCCTGTAACACTAACATGCAGAGAGAGAGAGAGAGAGAGGGAAACTACTCAAGGGCTGGAGTTGTAGCTCAGTGGTAGAGCACTCGGCTAGCACATGCACAGCCCTGGGTTTGATCCTTAGCACCAAGTAAAAATAAATAAAATAAAGGTATTGTGTCCAACTACAACTAAAAAATAAAATATTAAAAAAGAAAGAAGGAAAGAAACTACTCAGAAGGCAGAAGGACTGCATTAGCCCAGAGTTCAGTATCAGCCTTGGTAACATAGCAAGACTCATTAAAAAGAATAAAAAAATGGAAATATTAAAGCCAGTGATAACTGTACCTTAAATTGAGATGACCCTTTTCTTACAAAGATGGAGTCCACGCTTGTGCTTGCCTCTAGGTTACAGGACTCTGAACGGGCAAGACAAGGTGCAGAGGAGCGGAGCCACAAGCTGCAGCAGGAGCTCAGTGGAAGGGTCAGCGCCCTGCAACTGCAGCTGTCACAGCTGCATGAGCAATGGTAGGAAAGAGCTGTGGTAGGTGGAAGCATGCTGGGGAGGACTGGGAAGGTGGCTTCCAATCTTTTTTCTCATCTCTAGGAAGAATTGGGAACAAATAGTGTTCTACCCCAGAGCTTACCCCAGCAAAGGTAGGATTATGAGAGCATATATGCTACGTGAAAAAAATATAATAATGAGAGAAAAGAGATAGCTCTTCCCCATGTGATGAATGATATGAGAAGCAGGTTTCAGGGATCCCACCATGTCCCAGGACTACTCAGCTGGTGAGAGGGAAAAGTCAGGATTTAAGTGGAATGTCACCTCTGACCTCAAACATCTTCTCTTTCTGCTTCCTTCCTCCCATATCCTTGGCTGGTTATAGGCTATCATAAGCAGGATAAATACAGAATTTTCTTGACCCTCAGGTCTCTGTCTCTAGAGAGTGTTCACTCATATGGTCCTTTCTGTCCATTGGCATAACTGCCACATGTGGGCCTAGTCCTTATGGAAGTATAGGTGGCTCTTGGGGAAAAGGAAACCTGACTTAATTACCTTATTGAAGGGCTTAGATTCCGGTGTGGAAATTCAGGTCGTTCTCCATTCCCTGTAGGGTGAATTGTGGATCTTCTATGAAAAAACCCCCATTGAGACTAACTGGTTTGTTTTGGGAAAACAGCTCAAGTCTAGAGAAAGAGTTGAAATCAGAAAAAGAGCAAAGACAAGCTCTTCAGCGAGAATTACAGCATGAAAAAGACACCTCCTCTCTGCTCCGAACAGAACTACAACAAGTAGAAGGATTAAAGAAGGTAAGGTGGAATTTCCTTGAGAGTAAAAGAGCATCCAGCAGTCTCCATGCTCCTCTGCTAAAGAGATGCTCATGGCTGCTCCTCCATGTACCCTTTGTGTGGGAGCCAGGCCCTGCTCCAGGGTTTGTTGCTGTTCCCAACCCAACAAAGCATCTATCCTAGGAGGAAAAGGTACAGACAAATCATAAGTCAATAAGCCACCAACTAAATAAACTCAGAGAATGATAAGTGCTGTGAAAAGAATAAAACAAGAGGGTATCCTCACAGTGAGGCAGAGGTCTGGGAAGAGAACAACAGACAAGCAGAGGCTTGAATGAACAAGGACAGCCACAGGAGACTGGGCAGAATTTTTCAGGCCAGCTATCCATTTCATTTGAGGACATCATCTACTGGTGGAGAGCCAGTGGCAGGTTTGCAGGAGAGAAAACTAGAGTCTTGCAGGAGAGTTCAACATTTTTGAACAAATGCTAATCTGTACTTTTACCCCAGAGGTTGGCCAGCCACTCTGCCCAGGGTCAGGTAATCCCTGGGAAGCAGACTGAACCAGAGCCCAAAATAAACCCTAGGAACCAAGTTATCCATTTCCCCTAGTTTCACCTCTGTCCTCTGGAGGCCCCAACTTGTCTGAAGATATGTCCTGGATCCTGGGACTTCAGTGAGCATGAGAAGAGGGGGTGTTAGTATGGCATCACTGCCTGGTTGTAGAATTCGACACCTCCCAGGAAACTCCGAAGTGATATGAAATGTTTTTTCCTAATATAATGTAGTCAGCCAGCTTCCCAGAAGTTTCCACCATTCTGGATAGAGTCAGTTGCAGCCTGGTGTACTATGACTTGCAGAGGTCTTCCCTTGTAGGGGGTCATGCAATAGCCTCCCAAGTCTGTTGAATCCTCCAGCAGGATTGAGCCAAAAGTGCACTGCCCTCACCATACCTTCCAATGACAAGGGTCCATTGTCACAAGGACAGCTTCCAGACCTAGGTTTTGTTGCATTGCTGAGGTAGTAGATATTGCTATACAGTTAGAGCCAAGAGGCTCTCTTGGTTGCAGTTGGAAAGTGTCTTAAGTTGCTGGAGAAGGGAATGGTTCTGCAGGATTCAGAGGGAATGAGGAGGGAAGTAGAGGACAAGAGAAGACCTTTAGAAAGTTATGATGCATCACAGGACATATTCCTTTTTTCCTCCTCAAAATAAATTTTGGGGGCTGGGGATATAGCTCAGTTGGTAGAGTGTTTGCCTCGCATGCAAAAGGCCTGGGTTCGATCCCCAGCACCACAAAAAAAAAAGTTCCTAGAGCCAGGCACAGTGGCGCACGCCTGTAATCCCAGCACCTGGGAGGCTGAGGCAGGAGGATCGTGAGTTCAAAGCTAGCCTCAGCAATGGCAAGGCACTTAGCAACTCAGTGAGACCCTGTCTCTAGTAAAATACAAAAAAGGGCTGGGGGATGTGGCCCAGTGGTCAAGTGTCCCTGAGTTCAATCCCCGGTATCAAAAAAAAATAAAAAATAAATAAATTTTGGTCTGTATTTGAAGTACCCCTCCCCTGCCCATCCCCCAACAAAAGAAAACAATGTGTCTGACATCACCAATAAGCCTCAGGATGCCTTTGAGCCCTTGACAGGTTGTAGGTTCCCAGGGTACAGGGGAATATGTCTGGGGGAGCTGCCCACTGCTTGGTCTAAGCTTCATTGTTGCTCCTATCAGCCCAAAAACCCTGTGTCTCCATTCTGTGTCTCCATTCTGGCCTTGCCAGATGCACTGGGCCCAGATGACAGTGTCCCCCACTGAGCTTCCCTCCTTCACACAGCTCTTCATACCGTCTTAAGTGGCCTCAAACTTGAGATCCTCCTACCTCAGACTCTAGCTGCTGGCATTACAGGTGTGCACCACCCCAGCACCTTCAAATAGTTTCGTATAAGACTCATCTATATACTTTTTAAAAAATATTTTTTGATTGTAGGTGGACACAATACCTTTGTTTTTTATTTATGTGGTGTTGAAGATCAAACCCAGGGCCTCACACATGTGAGATGAGCACTCTACTGCTGAGCCATATCCCCAGCCCCATCTGTATACTTTTTTAAATAGCTGTTTGTTTTTTGTGTTTTGTTTTTTAAATATTTATTTATTTGCTTTAGTTGTACACAATGCAATGCATTTATGTTTACGTGGTGCTGAGGATCGAACCCAGGCCACGCACGTGCTAGGTGAGCGCTCTACCGCTGAGCAACAACCCCAGCCCTGAAATAGCTGTTTTTAAAAATATCTTGTCTTTGGCTGGGGATATAGCTCAGTTGGTAGAGTGCTTGCCTAACATGCACAAAGCCCTGGGTTCAATCCCCAGCACCACCAAATAAATAAATAAATAAAACTATCTGTCTTTAATAGAAGCTTAGGCAAAGCCTTACTTGCCTTGTAAGTATAACTGTTTTGAATGTGGCTGATGAATGTGGCTGTTCTGTGTCCCATGTCCTTGTCCCCATCTGAGAGCCCCTATAATAGCACTCATTTTCAGCTTCCCATTCTTTTTTTTAATATTTGTTTATTTACTTTAGTTGTACACAATGCAATGCATTTATGTTTACGTGGTGCTGAGGTTCGAACCCAGGCCGCACACGTGTGAGGCGAGCACTCTGCCGCTGAGCCACAACCCCAGCCCCCCATTCTTAATAAGTGGTAAAAAATAATCCACAGCCGGGCGCGGTGGCACACGCCTGTAATCCCAGCACTTTGGGAGGCTGAGGCAGAAGGATCGCGAGTTCAAAGCCAGCCTCAGCAATGGCAAGGAACTTAGCAACTCAGTGAGACCCTGTCTCTAAATAAAATACAAAAAAGGGCTGGGGATGTGACCCAGTGGACGAGTGCCCCTGAGTTCAATCCCCAGTACCACCAAAAAAATAATAATAATAATAATCCACAGATATCTTGGATGACAGTAATGCAAGAAACCACATTTTATTCTTGCAAAATATTTTGATATAGCCAGATGTTGTGTACATCTGTAATCCCAGCTACTCAAGAGGCTGAGGCAATAAGATGGCAAGTTCAAGCCAGCCTGGGCAATTTAGCAAGACCCTGTCTCAATGTAAAAAGGGTTGGTGGTGTAGCTCGGTGGTAGAGCACTTACCTAGCATGCACAAAGGCCTGGCCAAACACTCAAAAAAAATCTGATATTCTTGTTGATCTGGCTACTAAATCTTAAGTGGGGTGGCAATGACAATGTGATTCTATGTCAGACCTGGCTTATCCATTTTAGGAGCTGCAAGAACTCCAAGAGGAGAAGGTAGAGTTACAGAAGGTCTGTGATGAGCAAGAACAAGCCCTCCAGGAAATGGGACTGCACCTCAGCCAGTAAGAATCCGGATTCCCTCACCTTCCCCTGGTGTGCAGGGCTGGAGGCTGGGTCTAGCAGGCTTGCTGTAGCCTCTCCATTAGGAGCATCGCACAAGTCCAGTCTGCCTCCCTCACCCAAACTTATTTCCTGTTGTTAGAAGGGGGCAAGGCCATTCAGGAGGCCTACCTGCTTTCAAGGGTGACCTCCTAGGAAGTCAGGCCTCCAGGGGATCAAGCCCTGATTTTTTACCAACCATGGGGATTTTAATCACCTATTAATTAATTCATTGAGAATATTCTTTTCTATTGACCAGAACACTCATGTTGACTAACTTAACGTCTAGGTCCTAAGGGTGATGCTGGGTCAACTTACAGTCAGGCCAGAGTGAACATGGGTAGTTTTGAGAAAGCCTTCCATGCGGCCAGCACATTGACCAGCCCTGCCCACCTGCCTTTCTGGGAATTGAAACTTGGATCCACCAGGGGCTCTTTTCTCTCAGGTCTGATGGAGCACAGATTCTGGTAGCCTTGACAGTTTCCCTCCCCAGTGTCCCAGTCTGGATAGATTGCTCTGCACACCTGGCCTCAGGAATAGGTCACACTGCAGATTGTAGACCTTGTCTATTTCTATAATAATTGCATTTTCAAAGAGTAGATAGATAATTTTCTTCCTATGAGTCAGGTCTCTCTTGGTTGCAAGTGATAGAAATCCAACTCAAACTGGCTTTAAAAAAAAAAAAAAAAATCAGGAGTCAGTCTACCTCCTACCTCTGCTGTCCTGCCTATTATACCTCACAGGTGTGTCTGGCCCTCACAGGGTCAAGATGGTGCCCAGCAGGACCACCTGTCAGAGGAAGTTCCTCTTTCTGCATAGCTCCCACAGAGACCTGAGGAGTTTATTTGCTGGTCTCCCAGGTCTTGGACCCTCACTTGACACAAGTGCTGTGACCATAGAAATAAGGGCCTGGTAACCGGCATAGCTTGGGCTCAGGTGTTGTGTGGCCGTAACAGGTCCATGGATAGGAACAAAAATTAGAATAAGCTAGAAACACACTCAAGAAGCATGTAGATGTGTACAAACTTGGAATTTTTCCTCTCAGTGGAAAGGTCAAAGGTCTTCCATTTTTAAGAAAAACAAGAGACAGGCATGGTGGCACACACCTGTAATCCCAGCTGCTCAGGGGGCTGAGACAAGTTTAAGGCCAGCTTCAGCAATTTAGCAAGACCCCATCTCAAAATTTAAAAAATACTAGGGGACAGAAATGTAGCTTAGTAGTAGAGTGCCCCTGGTTTTATTCACCAGTATAGGGGAATAAAAAAACCAGCTCTGGTGGGAACATATTCCTACATGCAGATGAAGATGCCACCCATTCTCCATCCTCACCCAATGACTGTGGGTGAAGGCTTAGACAAGCCTAGAGCTGCTGCTTAACCCCTCCCATCCTCATCCCTGCCTGCCATCCTCTGGGGCTGAGTGCTCTGAGATGCTCTCACCTGGCTGAGTACTCACCTTGCTCTGGCCCCTGACCCACTGGGGGCAGCTCCTTGAGCAAGGGCAGAGCCAAATGTCTGTCCCTATGCTCCAATCACAGGCCAGCTCTTCAGGCAGCTCAGGAGCACTCACCAGAAACAGACTTGGAATTTGAGGACAGCCAGAGGAGGCCACTTGGGTTTGAACCATGCTTCCTCCTACCTGTCCTCTCACACTGGACAAACTCAAGGCATAGCTAGAATTCACCCTTCTAATGAGCCAGAGACCTCAAAAATGTCGTCAGTGGTCTCTGATCTTGGAAATGTCCCAGTCACCATGCTGCTCACAGCTGAGTTCTGTAGCCATTGCAAGGTCAGGCATAGGCAACCCAGATAGGACTATCCAAGGAGTTGCCTTCATGCTGTCTCCCCTTGTCCTTTTCCCTCCTGCAAGCCAGTACCAGGTGCCAGAGGAGGAAAAACCTGTTCCCAGCTAAGAAAATTCCTGTATCTTGTGCTTCCTGAGTTGTATTTTCCAGAGTTCTTGTGTGTTCAGGCTGCCATCTTGACCTGATTTGCCAAAGCCTGTCCATCTGGACAGTCTCTGATCCTGTCAATCTGCTGGCCTATTTCTGTAACCCAACAGGGGAGGGAAGGAACTGCCTGTCGATCAGTAGAGAATGCCTGATGCTGTTTTCTAATCCTTCATTCAGCAATCTCGCCTGTTTCCCCCAGAGACCTGCCATTTTGACAGTCTAATCTAATGTCAATTTAGATTGATCTCAGCTTTTAAGAAAGGCTCAGACTTACCCCAAACTGCAAATGCATAGTTTGATTTTATTTTAGATCTGCCAACATTTTCAGTTCTGTCTCTTATGTGAACAACAAAAGAATTGTTCTTAACAGTGGAGTGGAGAATGAATGAAGCAAAAACAAATGACCAGCCAGGCGTGGTCGCCTATAATTCCAGGAACTTAGGGGTCCATAGTAGGAAGATTGCAAGTTCAAGGCTGGCATGAACAACTTGGAGACCCTGTCTTTGTGTGTGTGTGTTGCTGGGAATTGAACCCAGGGCCTCATTAATGTTAGACAAGCAATCTACCAACCAAGCTATATCCCTAGTCCTCCTTTCTCAAAATTTAGGGAAAAAGAGGCCAGGTAGTTCAGTGGTTGAGTGCCCTTGAGTTAAATGTTAAATCCCCAGTACCAAAACGAAATAAGACCATGCCTTCTGAGCCTGCCGCTTGAAACACTGGTCAGGGAGAAATGATAAAGAGACCAGAATAGAACACAAAGTCCTTCCCCACTTGAAGCACATCACAGGTCCAAAGAAGCCAGAAACCTGGGCTTCTATGAGGTCATTATCAATTTTTTTTTAATGTCATTTTTGGTCCTCTTTTTTTTTTAAAAATAGTTGTTTTAGTTGTACACAATGCCTTTATTCTTACGTGGTGCTGAGCATTGAACCTGGACCATGCACATGCTAGGCGAGCGCTCTACCTCTGAGCCACAACCCCAGCCCACATTATCAATTTTTTAAATGATTGCAACCACTTTAAAAATCTTTTCAAATCCTTGCAGGCTACAGTCTGTTCTTGGGCCAGATTTGATTTCAAGCTCAGCCTCAGAGTGTTTCATCTTACTTACACATAAGCCAGTGTGATGATGAAGTGACTAGTCCTAGTATTTTCCCAGAGCCTATAGTCAACTGCAGTTAGTTTTTTTTTTTTTTTTTTTTTTTTTTTTTTTTTGTGGTACTGGAGATTGAACTCAGGGGCACTCGACCACTGGGTCACATCCCCAGCCCTTTTTTGTATTTTATTAGAGACAGGGTCTCACTGAGTTGCTAAGTGCCTCGCCATTGCTGAGGCTGGCTTTGAACTCGCGATCCTCCTGCCTCAGCCTCCCAAAGTGCTGGGATTACAGGCGTGCGCCACCGCGCCCGGCTTGCAGTTAGTTTTGTTACAATTCTAGAGCCTCTCTCACTGCTACAAAATTATCTTTTTTTTTTCACCCCCCAGGTCCAAGCTGAAGATGGAAGACATAAAAGAAGTAAATAAGGCACTTAAGGTATTAGCATAAGTTATTAGCATAAGAATCACTACTCATTGCCATGAGCATGTGCATTTATGTGTTCCCCAATCAGATGAGAATGTGGTTGAGGCAGTGGTGGTGATGACAGAGTTCCATGTCAGTGGACAGTGGTAGTGATGGACAAGTGTGAGCTGGAATTTAGATCTTCTGGTTGCAGTTCCTGTGCCATCAGCTATAGTTTTAAAATAAGCCTAGATGACAGGTACCCTAGAGGAAGGAAAATGTGGAAGGGAGAAAGCTGGGACATTATTTTTTTCTTTTTATTCCCAGATTAAGAAAAGAACCAGAGATCATGATGTAGGCCCCACTGTAGAGCCCCTTGTCACTTCTGGGAACTTTGAACCAAATCCTGAATTGTTTCTAGACAAGTGAAAGATTCTAGATAATTCTGGCAGAATGCAACATTCCACTTAAGAACAGGAACAAACAGGGAATCCATGTGTGTGGCTAGCTGTGTAGAGCTGGAGAAGAGGCAAACATCCTAGGCTGCCATCACTCCCAGGGCAGGCAGCTCTGTAATGTGGCCTCCAACACAGGCTATTCAAAGCAGGGCAGCCTACCTATTTGTAGGAGCCTTTCTGCCTCCTGCTTTGCTGCCAAAGCAGACCTCATCCATCTGTCACCCTTTGTGTGTCCAGAACAGAGACTTTTTGTAGTAGTAGTAGTAGATGGACAGAATGCCTTTATTTTCATTTTTATGTGGTGCTAAGGATCAAACCCAGTGCCTCATACATGCAAAACAAGTGCTCTGCCACTGAGCTACTGCCCCAGCCCAAGAACAGAAACTCTCAACATTTCTGGTATATAACATCTTGTGCAGGTCAGAGGCAAAAAAAATTATCAAAGCAACTAACAGCAGTATGAACTTCTAGGTAATGTCAGTTTATTTTGTCCCCAGGGCTGGGGATGTGGCTTAGTGGTACGGCACTCACTTAATATGTATGAGGCCCTGAGTTCCATCCCCAGCAAAAGGGAACAAAACAAAATCAACTGTCCCTTACAGACTAAAAATTCCTTGGCTATAATTTCTATAAGACACCTTAAAAGTTCCTTGGCTGTAATTTCTATAAGACACCTGCTTTTATATCCCCCACCATACATAGAAGTACATAGCAGCAACAGCTTAACTCCAGAGGAAGGATAAAATCACAGAACAGGACCCTGGAGCTGCTTGGAGCTCTGAGGTAGGATGCGTCCTGGGCACACACTTGGTAGCCCCAAGGGCCTGCTCCTCTAGCTCAGTCCTGAGGATCAGTTTGCAACCACAAAGTTATGTCAACAGATCCCAAGGGGCCAGAAAAGTGCATCATTCTTTGACTCCTCTGGAACACTAAAGACATGTCTTATTTTTCCCTGAGAAAGACCTCCAAAGTTCATCTTTCAAAGCCCAGATGCCTCCTCTATAATTACGCTAAGCTGCTTCCTAGGGCTGAGGGTAGGGGTTGGGCATTTGTGGGGACAGGCTTTAAGGAGTCTATCCCCATACATGTTACACATCTCTCCCAGGGATCCATGTCATCAGTTGTCCTGGTCTCACTAAGATATGGCCCTTCTCCATTCTGTCAGTTCAGGTAGTTACTCTGGATAGTGTCTCAGGCAGGGTTTAGAGAAGCAAGCACCAGAAACTGACTCTGGTGACTTCAGCCAAAAGAGATTTATTGAAAGGATAAGGGAGAAGTACAGGGTAACAGGATGCTGGAGAATCTTTTTTAAGGCCCAGTGGGAGACCAGAAGGCTGAGATGGCAGACACCATCTGGAACACATGAATGGCAACTGCAGTCATAGCAGTTTCCCTACATTATAGCCTTTTGAGGCCACATCTGGCAGGAAAGCAGTAATGCCTCAAAAGGAAACCAGATATGATCAGGGAGAGACAGTGGATGCAGCCAGATACAGCTAATTTCTCTCCATCAGGGGCTAAGACATAAAATGAAATTCTAGGGTTTTCTTTCCTCCTCAGGGTCATACTTGGCTGAAAGATGATGAAGCAACATATTGTAAGCAGTGTGAAAAGGAGTTCTCCATTTCCCGGAGAAAGGTATGTAGGAGTGAGTTGTCACCCCACTGAGATTCCCCTTTCTCTGGTTCCTTATCAAACCAGATTAGATTGTGATCACACTCACTGGTCTGCAAATGGGCAATTCTCCACCCCATGTATCTATGCAACTGGCTGTCCAGCCTGGCTCCCCCCCAATTTTGGGGGTCCTGGCCATACAGGCCCTTCATCATCAGTGTTTTTTCATGATACAGCTACTGTAGGGAAGTATACCATTGCAAATTTCTGCGTGCAACAGGACCAAAGTCTGGCCAACTTAGGCAAAAACAGCATCCACAGGGTACCTATGGAGCAGGAAGTCACCAAAAACTTACTGGAGCCCCAGTCAGGGCACTTGCCCCAGCTGAATCTGCCTGTTTACATAGCCACCTCCAGGATCTGGTTAGTGTCGTAGGCCCTTTTCCTCTGGTCCAGGATAGACAGGGTCTTGATGAACAGCCTCAGCAAAACCAATTGGGTGGAGGGGCTGGGATTGTGGCTCAGCGGCGGAGCGCTCGCCTTGCACGTGCGCGGCCCGGGTTCGATCCTCAGCACCACGTAAACATGAATGCACTGCATTGTGTACAACTAAAGTAAATAAATAAATATTAAAAAAAAAAAAAAACAATTGGGTGGAGACAGACTGAGTATGGAAAGCAACAAAGCAACACTGGGAATTGAAGGGCAAGTCCTATCCCACCGCCACTACCACCTGACTCACCACCTTTGGGTTCCATGTCCACATCTGCTCCTATTAATACCCTTTGGGAAAGAGGAAGCCAGAGTTCTTGCTAGTGCCATACAGTAGGTTCAGAGCTGGAGACCCCTCCTGAGGTTGCCTTCAAGATCATGTTTGTCTACAGTGCAGGCCAGACTGGCCCCAGGTGAGTGGTCTAGCCTAATAAAGTCTGTAGAGCTAGGAGGAGCAAAGGATACCCAGACACTCAGTCTGGTATCTGTCATATACTTGAGGAACCCAAGCACCTAAGAGGTTCATGGCAACAATTTATAAAGTGAGTGACTCCCTCGCCCCCCTGGAAGGGCTATCTAAAAACACTAGGTCACACTCTGGAATGTAGCAGTTAAGAGAATGAACCAGGATCTCTCTAGCATTGGGATTACTAGACAGTGTCATGATGGGGAGAGACCTCAATGTATTAGGGTGGGTGCGCAGATCACATCTCCCTGGGGGTCTGTAACTACCTTTTTCACATCCTCTAGCACCACTGCCGGAACTGTGGCCACATATTCTGCAATACCTGCTCCAGCAACGAACTGGCCCTGCCCTCCTACCCAAAGCCAGTTCGAGTATGCGACAACTGCCACACACTGCTGCTGCAGGGCTGCTCTTCCACTGCCTCCTGAGACCTGGCCAGCCACCTTCAAGAGCCTCAGCCTGCTCACCTCCATCCTCAGGGCAGAGAGCAGCCTCAGGTACAGTGCCAAACTCTGGATCTCCACACCAGAGACTTGGGAAGTTTGTTTCCAAGAGAGTCAAGATGGCTGGTGCTCTGGCAGCTGAGCAGCTAGTATAGAACTAACTGCTGGATTGAAACTTCCATCTGCTTGGTTACATCACTGACTTTGGTCCATATGTAAATTCATGATTTTGGTACTGTCACTTTTCACTTCTCAAATTAATCTATTTTGCAGCAGTTGTACTAGTATGATTTGTGCAATGACCACAAAAGAGTCTGTCTGCTTTAGTAAAGAGATTTGCTATTCCATGCCCTTGTGAATACCTGTTGTTGGCAATGCAATAAAGTCATTTATTTTTCCCTGGTTTGTACAAAAAGCAAGTTTATTGTCAACTGCACAGAAGCCTGGGGTACCCTGCCCTCCAGCTTGCTCTTGGGAGTTCTATGCCATGAGGTCCACAGCCAGAAGAGCTCGGTTTGAGGCGACGGTGTTTTTGAGTGGGCATTGCCCAGGCTTAGGCTGCCAAAGACAGGTGGGGGCAGTGGCCTTAAGCTTGGCATCAGCTCAAAAGTCATTCATTTACACAGGTGCTACTTATGTTTATCTGGATGTATTGTAAGTCAAAACTACATTTACTATACATAATCTATCAAACATCATAGCCTGCCTGAAACATGCACTTAAGTTTGAGCACTCGTCTAACATAAAACCTGTTTTATATAAAGTATATGTGATTTATTGGAAAACTCTAGTTGTTTGGGTACTTCAATACTAATGAAAGTTGAAAAATGACAAGTTGAACCATCTATTTAAGTGGGAGTGGATAAATGATAGATGGAAGGACCTGTGGAAAACTACCTGCCAGGCGGTCAGTTAACTATTTCATAAGCAGTGTATAAGCAGGGTGCGGTGGCGTACACCTGTAATCCCAGAGGTTCAGGAGGCTGAGACAGGAGGATCCCAAGTTCAAAGCCAGCCTCAGCAAAAAGCAAGGTGCTCAAAAATTCAGTGAGACCCTGTCTCTAAATAAAAATCAAAATAGGGCTGGGGATGTGGCTCAGCGATTTAGCGTCCCAGAGGTTCAATCCCTGGTACCCAAAAAAAAAAAAAAGGCCAGTGTGAGTACACTGGGCCTAGTGGACCATTCCTATAATCCCAGCAACTCCAGAGACTGGCAGAACAGCAAATTCAAGGCCAGCTTTGGAAAATTAATGAAACCCTTCCTCAAAAAAGGACTTGGGCAGAGGTTGAGGCTCAGTGATGAAGCGCCTGTATTGCACATGTGAGGCCTGGGTGAGGCATTTATTTTTAAAGGACTGGGAGTCAGGTGCAGTAGTGCATGCCTGTAATCCCAGTGGCTCAGGAGGCTGAGGCAGGATCACAAAAAGCCAGTCTCAGCAAAAGTGAGGCACTAAGTAACAGTGAGACCCTGTCTCTAAGTACAAAATAGGGCTGGGGATATGGCCCAGTGGTCAAGTGCCCCTGAGTTCAATCCCTGGTACCAAAAAAAAAAAAAAAAAGCATGAAAATTCCTACCACTATGCCTGATATTTCACCCAACATTAACAATGAACACAGGTCTAAAGGCTACCAAAACTTAGCTGTCTCAGTGGTCAAGATAACCTAGAATTGAAATATACATTTAACTCTGGAAACTGCTAAGTCCCTGGTTTGGCACCATACATCCCAAAGTGGGCCAGCCAAGTAGTGACTCTCAAGCATAAATATGCAGGTAATGAATGAAGGGCAAAAAACACACTGGGACTGCTATGTAGAAAAGGGGGTTTTTATTAGGGGAAGGGGAGAAAGGGGGAAGGAGAGAGCTGGTGAGAAGATGGCGGCAAAAAGAGTGAGTTCTGGACTGGATGGGGCTTAAGTACAGAGGGGGTGGGAGGGTGACTTGTATGGTCTGGATTGGCTCAGAAAGGAAGAGCCTGCCCTGCCCTGGGGTGAATTCCCGAGAGGCCAGTATTCCCAGGATCGGGAAGGGTGGGGACTCAAGCCTGCCAAAGGTGGATTCTCATGAGAAATGTGTACTTTGGGGAAGGCACCTGGGGGTATGGCCTGTTGGCCCAATTAAACAATGAAGGACACTGCAGGGGAGGGGGTGGGTGGGAGATGGGATGCGTACTCATATCTTGTTTAAAATGCAAATTCTTAGGGCTGGGGAGCATAGAAAAGTGATATAGCTATTGCCTAGTATTTGGTTCAATTCCCGATACTGCCAAAAAAATAAGATTCTGTAGTCACTGCTAACAAGGTCCCAGATGATGGGGCAGGTTCGTGAAGCACAGGACCCAAAGAACCGGTTCTTAGCCTCATTTTTTTTTTTTTTAATATTTATTTATTGGTTTTAGTTGTACACAATGCCTTTATTTTTACGTGGTGCTGAGGATCGAACCCGGGTTGCGCACGTGCTAGACGAGCGCTAAACCGCTGAGCCACATCCCCAACCCCTCTTAGCCTCATTTTTTAAAATCCTTTTTTAAAATGCCTATGCCAGGCCGGGCACGGTGGCGCACGCCTGTAATCCCAGCACTTTGGGAGGCTGAGGTAGGAGGATCGCGAGTTCAAAGCCAGCCTCAGCAATGGCAAGGCACTTAGCAACTCAGTGAGACCATCTCTAAATAAAATACAAAAAAGAGCTGGGGATGTGACCCAGTGGACGAGTGCCCGAGTTCAATCCCCAGTACGACCAAAAAAAAAAAAAAAAAAAAAAGTGCCTATGCCAGGCTGACCTTAACTTGCAATCCTCCTACCTCAACTAAATTGGTGGGATTATGTGCCACCACACTCTAGCCAGGCCAAGTGTATGTTCCTTGAGCTGGGCGCAGTGGCGCATGACTGTAATCCCAGCACTTGGGAGGCTGAGGCAGGAGGATCGTGAGTTCAATAAAGATGTTCCTTAATCCTGAGTGTAAAAGTTACCCAAAGGACCCAGAGAAGAAATTCAAGGCTTCAACAAGTTCTTGTTTCTAGATTAATCACCAAGATCACAGGGGCAGCACCAATTTTAGCACATTATATGACATTACATTATCAACTCTTAATACTGCCTCCCCTGAAAATTATCTCTAGACCTGTTTAAGATGAACACTACAGGATATATTCTAGACCTTTCCATCCACTAGTGTGGAACTGCATCATCCTCCCAGCAGGGCGTGCAACCAAGTGACACCTGCAGAGTCCTTTTTTATGTGCAATGCTGCCAAGGAAAATGAACACTTCTTCTATTCACTGTATTACTGTATGTAGTAAACAAGCTTAAAATTAAACCTTTCAGGATGGGCATGGTAATCGAATAATCAACAGATAGCTTTAAAGGCTACAAGCCCACACCACATCACTGTAAATCCTCTAATCTTAATACCATTTGACTCTAAAAGAAGAACGTTTAACAATTCCCAAACCACAAGGCCCTTATACATCTACCAAAGAGCTTTCTTGGTCTGTATCTCTAACTTGTGTATAAATGTTTGCTAGCAAACACCATTTGAACTTGAGCTACCAAAACATGCATTTCAGTGTGTGAAATTGAAGCCAATTTTGTGCATGCTAAGAATCACTTCATGGTATTTTACTGGGTTTGCAAGACAATGGGAATTTTACTCCCAAATGGACTTAGGAATTAAGCAAAAATATGAAGCCAAAAACTGCAATTTCAAAAGTATGAGGGGGCTGTGGTTATAGCTCAGTGGTAGCATACTTGCCTGGCATGCGTGAGGCACACTGGGTTCGATCCTCAGCATCACATAAAAATAAAGTTATTGTGTCCATAACACAACTAAAAAAATCTGTGTATGCAGCTCAGTGGCAGAGTGCATGGGTAAGGACCCAGGGTTCACCAGGACAAAAATAAAAACCATCTATGAGCTAACACCTTTTAGAAAACAACCCATATATACAAAATTCAAAAAATGCAATCAGAGTGGGGAGGGCAGGTTCCAGCCACCCCCACTTCTGACATTTCTTTTAGCCACGCCTGAAGGCCTCCCAGACATGCAGGCCATGCAGTGAGCTCCCCTTTTGTTTTATGCAAGTGCTTACAAGTTATAAGCAGCTCAGATCAGGTCCTGTAAAGCCAGGCCAAACCACATACAGCTAGCTCTTCCACAAGGACCCCAAAGCCAAGTTTACCTGCAGTTGCACTGAAGGGAAGAGAAGTCTGAAGACATCTACACAACAGCCTCAACTGCCAAGCCTCTCTGTCAGTCAGAGATGAGGACCTACGGCCCAGGCAGGAATAGAGCACCAAGAAATAGTCCACATGACACTGAAGCACAGACAAGACAAAGTGCAGTTTTAAAAGGAAGATTTATTTGACAAGTTTCACTTAGCGCAATACATCTAAAAGGAAATCACAATACAATGAAGATTTAAATCAAGGCCTCAGAATTTCATACAAACACCAAGACCAAAATCCTAAAGTATTGGTATTGCGTCTCAAATTTTCCCCATTTAAAAAAAAAAAAAAAAAAAAAAGCTTAAACTTACGTGCCTTACAGGTTATTAAATGAAACTAGAATTAACAAACATGCCAAATGTTTCACTTTTAATTGTAGACACAGCTCCTATATTGAGTTTTACAAAAAGCATGTTGTCTTTCAACATGCATCCAAACAGTGTTCAATGTAATGTGGTATAAGAGCAACATTTAACATAATTCAACTGCTTTAACCTAAATACGCTTACTGCTTAATTACATCCTACAATATAACTAACTTGAGAAAAGCTGAAAATTGTTTAACAGTTATAGTTTACTCAACTTTGCTGTTACATCTTGGATGACTGTTGTGTTCAAAAATACTGAACCTTAAGTCTTTCAAATAATCCCGATTACCACTTAGAGAGTAAGCATAAGTCACAAGCTTGGATTGCAAAACTGTTAAACTGAAGTTTTGTTTTTTCTTCTAAAAAAAAGTTGACCAAGAATCAGTGATCAGGATCAATTACATTCCCCATCCACCACTCATACTGGACATGCTAGACATCCCTCCCATTCCGTTCACGCCCATAGATGCACGGCTTCCACTACTGTAGTAGCTGCTGTTCATTGATCCTTGGCTACCTGCAAAGAGATCAATTTGGCAAGTTAGAAGTAGTGTCAGACACTCAGTCAAATAAAATAAAGCATTCCAAGAAAAAGTTTAAAAGGTATACGAGTACAAATGGCTGCTGTCCAAGTGGCGAGAAGCATGTTTGGGAAAGGGGAATCCCGACTCCAAACAAGTCTCAATTAACCCCTTTTCTCTGCAGTACCAACTTGCCAGACTCTTGTGCTACCATTTAAATGGATTCTTCAGGATCAACGTGGAAAATTAAGTTTAAAGGAAAACTAGTGTTTTTCAAAAATTGCAAAATTACTTCATGTTTTTAAAGCTAAGCAAGGCATTTAAAAAAAAAAAAAAAAGAATTTACCATAAGCATTCACAATGTGTTCTTCGAATGGCATGTCATGAATAGGAAGCACAGGGGAAGTCTCTTGCTTTTCCTATTCATAGTGGGCACGAAGTGAGAGGACCAAGTTGGACTAAAGGCAACTCACTGTGCCCCAAAATGGCAGCCTCCATGGAGTTAAGTCAGAGCCATTGACTGCTATAGAAATAGTGTTATTACAACATATCAGTATTTGCTATTGGGAATTTAAGTTATATTTTTTGAGAAAATATTTACCTATGCAATGTTTGATTGAAAATCACTGGAGTTTTCCTGTAAAACTTGGTCTGCAAAAGGATTTTGTAGGGTAAGACTATAATACCAAAATCACCATTCTTTAGACCAATTGAAAAAAAATTAATAAATAAAACCATCCCTATGTTAACTGACTAGTAAATACGGTCCTGAACCCAACCACCATTCTACTATTTAAAAATCTCCCTCCATCAAAAATTGATTTAAACGAAAGACAGAAAAAGTGTACTACTATAATGTTTTAATAAATGAAGACAGATGTTTTCTGGCTCAATTGTATTTCAAAGTTGCAATGACTAATTTTTATTAAATTCATAGAACATTTACCCCACCCAATGTTTGTTTCTGAAAATTAAGCTATTAAGAACAATTAGGATCAAAAGCATACATTTAATAACCCAATCTCACCAAAAAGAAACCTGCATAATTTCCCAACTAAAGAAACCTACCTAAAACTTATTCTACGTATATAAAAAAACATGCTTACCATATCCACTCATGCTGCTCTGGCCGCCATAGCCTCCTCCATAACCACCACTCAGCTGCTGGCTAGCTGGGCCACCATAACTGGACTGGTTTGCTGTTAAGTTAAGAGAACATTAGAGCTTTGTTCCTTATGTAATGTGGTACCTGGTGGTACCGAGCTTGTAATTCTATATCTATGATTTTCCAGTCTTCATCTTATATTACTAACCCTGTCTCCTTCTGCCTATTGTCTATTAACCAGATTAACTCTTCTATTCATCACTGAGCTAGTCAAATATTTATGAACCAAATGGTTAACAGCAGCATACACATCAGCAGGACTAAATCCACGATTCCTTAAGTAGAGGCATTTTGTGAACATCTCATGAAACTGCTTGACTGGATTTAGTGGGGTTTCCCCCTTAGCTTGTTACATTTAAAATGTCAATACACAGGTATCAATGAACACCTAATTATCTGCAGCTAATTATGCCCCCCAAATTAATGTTACTTTAATCCTGTTTTTACTATTTTATTTTAGATTTAAGCTTCATAAATTATTAATATAACTAGGTGCATTCTGTATTTCCCCCCAAAGTACTTAAATTTGAGTTTTATCTATCCTGAACAATTATTCAGCTCAAAATTTACATACTAATTAAGACAGTAATCACAAAATTCATTTAAGTAAACTTCTTTTGCCTAACTTAAATTGTTATGCTAATTTAATTATGCTAAACTTAAATATTATGCTACACTTTTTAATTATGCTACACTTATTATAGATTAACTTAACTTACAATAATCGACTTATACAAATATAAATGTTCTGGTTTTTAAAAAAACTAACGATATTTACACAAGCCCATGCCTCCCATCATTTGGCTACCATAAGCACCACCGCTTGCTCCTGCTGTAGAATTCAAGAAGAGTTCTACATATCTGTGTTCTGAAATGAGAGAAAAGGTATACAAGGTTAGCTCAAAAAAAGGACACTAAAGTGATATTTACACAAACCCATGCCTCCTAGCATTTGGCTACCGTAAGCACCACCGCTTGCTCCTGCTGTAGAATTCAAGAAGAGTTCTACATATCTGTGTTCTGAAATGAGAGAAAAGAAAGTTTGAAAATGTATGTTGGTGAAAGAAAACAAGGTAAACACTTTATGAAGTTCTTTAACAAGTAGATCTATGAACTCCAAATACTTTTGGTCAAAAAGTAACTGCTTCTCTGATGTTTGTAAAACATCATCTAAATTGTCAATTGAAAACAAACTTCAAGATATGTTCATAACAAATCCCCTTCAGTCATAACTAATTTTAAAACCCACAAACTTCCAACATGTCCAAACCCATCTACCGTTAAGAGAACAAATTTCTTATACATCCTTACTATTCTATTCCTCTATCTTGAAATTGAAATGTTCACACAACCACCAGAGTCCCCAAGTGCTTAATTAAGACTTACGCATATTTGCTTTGTCTTTTGACATAGCTGCCACAGCATCTTCATGAGTAGCAAACTCGACATCTGCTTCACCAGTTACTCTGCCATCAGGACCAATCTCAATGTGTACTCTCACAGGATTGAGTGGTGAAAAAAACTAAAACAAGATATTTCAAAGAAATCAAGTCAATTTGCTAATATTATGAAAAACTAAACTGTAAACCCAATTTTCATTGATTAGAATAAGGCCCAAGTTTTTATGGTTGTGAATTCATCTCATACTTACATTATAAATGTCATTCTCAGTAGCTCTGTAAGGTAATCCCCGCATGTGTACACAATGCCCTGTTGTGCTCTGGAAGGTAGAACCACCATCACCATATCTGTGATCAGACATTCCTGAAAAACAGTAATTGAGGTCTGGATGGACAAGAGTGTAATATCCTTCAACTGAGAAATTCAATTCTTACCTTACCTCTTCCAAATCTATCTGACCCAAATCCATAGCCATCATTATAGCCATTATAATCATCATAGCCTCCATAGCCTGAAAGACAAAATATACAATTAATCAAATGAAAAATACCTAGACAAATAAGAAACAAACTGGTCCAACCTTGCACAACACATACCTCCACCATAAGCACCACGCCTCATCCTCTCAAAGCCAGCTCCTCTGCCAATGCTGTTATACCCTCTGCCAGCCCCAGGTCTGTCATAGGGACCTGGCCGCTGCATGGCCATAAGCTTTCTTGGTGGATCATAATGAGTTCTAACTTCAGCTCGACTGCTCTTAAATATTTCGATATACCTAAAGCGGTGTTCAAGAGGGAGGGGAATGGGGAGGGGAGAGAAAACATTAGTCTATTTCATACAGGTGTTTAGCTATACAAGAAAACAATCTAGTCATAGCCATGAAACTGACTAATATTTAAAGCCAGATTTCTTATATTTGCATAGGCAATGACCAGAAATTCACTCAATAATATTACTTTAAATGTAAAACTTTACAGGGAAAAAAACTCCTCTGAGGCAGAGCCCAACCTTAGGGGTAGAGAGGAGTACTATAAATAAATGATTTAGGAGGGAAATAATTCCACTCAACTTTCAACACATTTCAACTCAAATCCATTGGCAGTATGTATAGCAAGTGGGCTAAAAGGCCAGCCTCCACCAACAATCTAGCCCACACTACACATTTCCTTTCGCCAATATATACCCCAGCCTATGCTTTTAGTAGGAATCAGCATAGGTAAGCGCATGCTTCAATGAAAAATAGTCACAAGCAGAGAGAATAAAACCTTTTGTGACAATTTCTTGAAAGCTATGCTTATTAATACATATGCAGAATATATACAGCAAGAAAAAGTTTGTTGCATTTCAACTTTAAAAACAAGATCAGAAAGTATCACATTTTCTTATGGTAATATTAATTTACTAGGTGGGTGTTATTACAGCTAAAGCCAGGTTTACATTAATTTTTAAAGCCATAGTCTCTCAACTCCATTGTTTGGGGTTAATACGAGTCTCACAAAATCACATAGTAGACCAAATTAACTAGGGCCAATTTTAAAACCTCAAATTTATTTAAAAGCAATATAGGACACTGACTAGCAAAGTCTGAACATGGCAAAATATCAATTAACTGGGACTAGGAAATAGATTATTTCCTCCTGTTAAGCAGAGAGAATATGGATTTAATTGTTTACCATAAGAAAAGTGACATATCCAACCAACCATCCATCCCCACCTGTGCCCTATTCTTTCCTTGTGTTTCTTTAGAGCCTTTTCAGCTATTTCCTGTGAAGCAAACTGCACGAAGGCCTCCCCCGTACTCCTCCCCTGGAAGTCCACCGGCAATGTTATCCCATTTGGCACGATTTCCAACCCTTCAACCCAAGGACAAATAACCCCAGTAGGGGGGCAATATTAACATCACAAGCCCAGAAATGATTCTTCTTATAGCTTTAAATAAACCAGAATTTTAACTTTAGGTGAATGGTATGTTTTCAACAAGTATTCTTTAAAATATGCATTGTAATAATATGAAGTTCCACTATTACAAAGTATAACTCAATTCTTAAAACACCCCATGGTACAGTACGAATGTATGGAAAAAAACCTGCTGCTCCACGAGGTGCATTAAGAATTAAACAATTAAAAACACTCTTTATCTATGCAATGTTGAAAAATATACAAGAATTTAATATAATTTTCAAGCATTAAAATAACAGTTTTACTAAATTCAAGACACACCTTTTACCTCATTTTATATTTCAATGCTTTAAATTATTGGAACTTCAAAAAAATTTTTAAATACACATTTAAACATTTCATAAGAATTGAAACATTACTTAAATCACATAATTGACAAACATACAATCTAAAACTTTCAACAAACAACTATCTACACAGCACAATCATGCACTCTTATGCTCTAATAGTAGTATGATTCACTTCTGGAAATTCCGTCTATGAAAAATCCTTTCCGTGGATACATTCCCAAGCTTATAAAAAGGGCTTAAAGCACTTTCCTAGAAGATATGAAATTATGTTCATTTTTAACGTTGACAGATACATTCAATTCTCACCAATTTAGATAAAACAAAACAGACTTGAGATTTCAGAAATTCTGACAATATTAGGACTTGATACATATCTGAGTCAAAATTTTAACACATCCTACACTAAACCATGAAAGGATTTCTTGCTCTTAAATCCAGTTTATGATATCAAGAATATTAATTGTATTTAAAACATTATGATCTAACATTCTGCTAAACATGCAATCTTATCAGCTCTTCAGCATAAAAACATTCAAATACTTTAGGCCCAGAACAATTCCAAAAGCTTTCTGTACTGTTTTTCAGGTACTGAAATTATAAGCATTCAACCTATACTCACTACATTTGACTTTTCAGTAACAGTTTATAACAGGCTGACTAAACCTATAATAGTTTCCATAATAGTTTTTTGCATAGAGAATCAGACTGTTAGAATTATTTCTGGTCTCATGTACCAAATAAGTGTCTTGAAACAAACAAGACACTTAACTCATAAATTACAACAACCTAGCTCATTCTAATGTTCAGGAGTCTTACCTTTAACTTGAAGTACTTTGCTAAAGCTGTTGAGGACAATCCTCACAGATCTACTCTGAACTACAATACTAAATATAAGCAAAGTTAATATTTTGGTACTTCTAATTTCCACCTTTAAGATGGGCTTAAGTTATTTGAAGGTCTCTAGGAAGAAAACATTAATTCATCAGCATATACTCACAACCTATTTATGTACCTAATCTAATCAACTTTAATGTCTATTAGATCATGTTGCGAGAAGCTAGCCAAACTCACTGCTCAGCAACAGGACTACATACCTGAGAAGAACTGAACAATTTCTTCCTTGCTACATCCAAAGGGGAGTCCTCTAAGCCGTACAAAGCCATCATTGGCCGTGTCAGGACTATTTGGACCAGTATGCTTCAACACCCAATCCATTTCAACGTTGTTTGACTTGAATACTGAAAGAGGTGCTTAGAATTAGTCAATTTTGGAAAATGAGAGAACAAAGTTCAGATTTCCTGGGTCTTTAGATAAACTAAGAAGAGTTGCCATAAACTCCCTTAGATGACCATTTCCATGCGGTCAAATACCTAAAATTCAGAACGGGGTAAGAACTCTATGTGTTTAACATTTTACTGTTACTAGGGCAACATAAATCAAACCTTCAACATATCTGTGTCCCATAGTTTCTCTGTCTTTTTTCAGGGCCAATTTGACTTCATCTTCTGATTCAAGTTCAACAAAAGCCTCGCCACTCGGTCTGCCTTCTCTGGTGTAGATGAAACGAATACCTTGAGCCCCATTTTGAATTTTGCAGTCTGGAAAGAAAACAACCGTTAATACAGAATTCACAACATAAACTAAGTGCCCATTTAGGTCACCACTAAAAAGTAAGATATTTGTGAAGCCTAAAATGACAATATTACCAACTACCAGCAAGTCTCTCTCTCCTCAGTATTTAAGCATTCATCCTCTCATCATCCATGAAACTCATTCCCTAAATACATCTCAATTCAAGAAAACCCAATATTCAAAGCAGTTTCTTAATAAAACTCATCTCTAATTCTTGCTACTCAAGTCTCACTTATCATTTTTAGAACTTCTCACAAGATCACATTTGGACCTTGGGACTTTATGCATTTTCTGAACACATTAGGTTGAGAGTTCTGTTCTGACCAATTTGACAGTTTTACCTTATCAGCAGCCACATTACAGTTTCTCAGTCAAATCCAGTGCAGGCCCAATACTCACCTGAAGGGGGATCAGTGTTACCAAGCTAAAATTCTCCAAGTTGCACAGCTGAAACCAAACCCAGTCTTGCCCCCTGCAAAAGTGGCTTCCAGTGTACTTGGTTCTTGTTTTACAGGTCGTTTGCTGTTACCGTAGCTAAATTCAGATAGTAAGTCAATACTACAAGTATCTTTTCCAAAACTTCAAAACTTCTTCCAAATATAACTCCGTCTACTTTTACACTCATACCAGAACAAGAAGATTCCGGGAGAAATTATTCAGAAAAGCTACATACAGTTTAAAAAAAAGAACTACACAACCAAGAAAACGTCCCTGGGCTTCACTATCCTCAACCGTAAAATGAGTCAGATAAAAAACTAAATGAGCAAGAACTCTTCATTTACAAAATCTCGATTAGGAAAACTAAAATTAAAAAGTGACCATTTTAACTTTCCCCGACAAAATACCCCTTTCCAAAGACCTCCAAAATTAGAAACCAGTTATACGTTAAGATGATGCAAATTACTATCATTTGCCCAGCTATTACTAGCCTATTTTCTCAAGATTGAGGGAGAAATCCCACCTATCCAAATCGATCTACTCGAAAGGACATCCACAAGAGTTGAGTTGGCATTTAAAGATCGATTAAAAAAAAGGAAAGAAAAACTCCAGTGGGCCGCGGAGCTTTCATAATTTCCATTGTGTAACAGCAGTCCGCTGGGCGCGAGGAGCGCAGCGGGAACCGCTACCGCCCGCGCCCCGCTAGGGGGCGCCACCCACAAGGCCCACTCCACTCCGCCCCGCCCTGCCCCACCCCGGCCCGGCCCAGCCCCAGCCCCAGCCCCAGCCGCAAGCCGCAAGCCGGACCGCTCGCCCGCTTGCCCGCCCGCCCGGCAGTGGGGCTGACAACTCCCGCCTCCTGTTTCAAACTCACCGGAAAAAAAACGTTGCACTTCATCGGCCGAGCAAGACCAGGGCAAGCCCCGGACCTTCACTACGAACCCTTCTCCGCCTTCGGTGCCCAACATCATTGTCTCTTCGAGGATCCTTGCGTCGAAACAGACTGCAAGGGGGGGTTATGAGAATAAGACCTAAGAACGTTAACTAAATGACCCTCCACCGTCGGAGCGCCGCACGGGAACCAGCGTGGCGACAGGAGCTCCACCCGTGCAGATGCTTTAACCCACTCCAACACCCCACACCCTCGGCCCGCGATCCGAAACCCTAAGCCGCATTAGGCATAAAGTGCCCAAACTCCAAGCCGAAGGGACCCGGCCTAGAGCTAGCGTGGAGGCAAGGAAATGGCGGCGGCAGCTTCCGCTCCGCCTCCTCCGACATCTCACACAATAGAGTCGTCGCGGCCTGCAGGCCTCGGCGGCGCTGCCAAGGCTCAGCGAAAAGCCGCAGCACCTAGTGGCAACCCGCAGTTTGCCAAAGCCCCCCAGGCTCTACCAGAGTCTTGGGGTCAAGCAATCCCCGCACGAAGAGCATACTTGGGGGGGGTCGCTGGGCGGCAAACAAGGACCCGCGGAGACTCACCCACACACACGACTTCGGCGTGGCTAAGAAAAAAATGGCCAGCGGGCGCCTGCGCAACCTAAATAAGGCCCTTTGAACAAGTTCTGCGCACGCGCAACCAGCTCCCTACACCGCCCCTTGAAGCACGCAGCGCTTATGCGCATGCGTAATATCTACAGTGGGGCCCACCTTCGGCCGTCAAACGATTATGCGCATGCGTTTTTGGCTCAGCCTCCCGCTTCATAAAGGCGCCGGGCTTTTTGTGCGCCTGCGTCTTCCCACAAAGATTTAACTTGGAGCCTCAGAGGTTTATAACTTAGTTTCCTGCGCATGCGTTTTTCTTAAAACAGTTTTCTAGTCTTACCCGCCAGAGTGGGGGAGGGGAATGGCGGCAATCAATTCCCTATGGGAACTGTATGGGAGTCCCAAGCTCGGAGTTGTCATGAGATAGCTGTCTTCCTTTTCCCATTGTTTTATCCGCGCTCCTGGCCAACCTGAAAGGACAAGCGCGGACTTCCTTTTTCCCACACCATCTGTCCCGTTTTTTTCTCTAGAGCCAGCCTTAGCTACCCTGCTGCAGACTTCTTGTCCCCAAAGCCACCCCCCACTGGTGGCAAGTCCAAAGCGTGTGTTCTTCTACTTCCGCTTACTTACAGCCGTAGGGTCTAAGGCCACAGCCTGCACGGGATTCCTATGCCCACGCCAAAGCCCGTATCCCGCTTTTGCTTAACGAATTCACACCCGGCGACCCCCGCCCTGCCCCAGGGCTGGTGGGGCCTGAAAGCCACGGGGCCCTAGCACGAGAGGAGACCATCAGGTGCCACATCCCGCGTCGCCTCGTGAACCAGGATGAGCCTGCAGGTGTGTCTGCACGCTGCTGGGGAGACAGTTACCATTTAATCTTTCCAAGACTGATTCCATTTCCCAGGTGGAGACATCAGGGTCACCGGCTGTGCCCATATGGCGCGAGATGAGAAAAGTTAGTGATTTCCAGCAGGACCGCAGAAAACTAGGATGATGCCCCTACCTTCCCAAGCCTCCCCAGAGTCTGATCTGACTGTCTGCCGCCCCCCAAACCTGGTAGACACAAGCAACAAACTAACAATAAGGCAGTGTTGGACTGTGCTGCAGGAGTACCACAGTTAGTGAGCCTCTGAGTGTCACCGTGGGAAGATGCAGGCAAAATGTGTTTTCCTCCAAAATGTAATGGTTTGGAGGCCAAATGGGTGACTCTTCAGTAGCAAGACAAGAGAAATCATCAAAGGACAAATAGAATTGGGAGGCGTGGTAGCACACTACAGGAGGATCACAAGTTCAAGGTCAGCCTCACCAATTTGGGCTGTGGATGTAGCTTAGTGGTAAAGTGTCCTGGGTTCAATCTCCAGTACCAAAAAAAAAAAAAAAAGATCAAATAGGCCGGGCGCTGTGGCACACGCCTGTAATCCCAGCAGCTTGGGAGGCTGAGACAGGAGAATCGCAAGTTCAAAGCCAGCCTCAGCAACAGTGAGGCGCTGAGCAACTCAGTGATATTCTGTCTCTAAATAAAATACAAAAAAGGGCTGGGGATGTGGCTCAGTGGTTGAGTGCCCCTGAGTTCAATCCCTGGTTCCAAAAAAAATAAAAATAAAAATAAAATAGGAGTCCAGAGATAGAGGCAGAGCCCCATCTTGAGACCATCTAAGTCTTTAACAAGAATCCATATACAAAAGAAGACATCCCATTTCTTCACCATGAGAACCATAGAACTATTTGCAACACGAAGTTACTGGGTGTGAGAGAGACAGATGGAACAGGCAGGAGGAATGAGGGTGCATACACTCAACTG
Organism: Tamias sibiricus; assembly: GCA_025594165.1. NCBI lineage: Eukaryota > Metazoa > Chordata > Mammalia > Rodentia > Sciuridae > Tamias > Tamias sibiricus. Next base: position 39,253,676 of record CM046662.1, on the reverse strand, counting down.
CAAAAAGAACTAGAAGCAGAAGACATTTTGGCTGAGGTCATCAAGAGGCCAGACTCCCGGGTCTTCCAGCCAGGAGGTATATCCCTGGACATTCAAAACAAGAACACTTTTTTCTCCTTCCAGGACTTGACAGACACCCTCCTCCTCCCCATTTTTGGTATTTTTGTTTTTTTGTTTTTTATATTGGGGAGTGAATCCAGGGGCACTCAACCAGTGAACCACATCCCCAGTCCTTTTTTATATTTTATTTAGAGACAAGATCTCAAGGAATTACTTAGGGCTTCTCTAAGTTGCTGAGGCTGGTTTTGAACTCAATATCCTCCTGCCTCAGCCTCCTCAGCCACTGGGATTACAGGTGTGCACTCCCACACCCGGCTCCTACTCCTCTTGGTAGGTTACAGCATTTGAGTGCTCTTGTTTTTATCAGATGACCTAAGAAAACTGGTTTCCAATTAGATGAAGGGAAAACCCTAATCCCCTTGGTAATGCAATTTTTTTTTGGGGGGGGAGGGTACTGGGGATTGAACTCAGTGGCACTTGACCACTGAGCCACATCCCCAGCCCTTTTTGTATTTTATTTAGAGACAGGGTCTCACTGAGTTGCTAAGTGCCTCGCCATTGCTGAGGCTGGCTTTGAACTCGCGATCCTCCTGCCTCAGCCTCCCAAGTGCTGGGATTACAGGCGTGTGTCACCACGCCCAGCTGGTAATGCAATTTTTAAAACACCATCATACACGTGCTGTGGCGCGTGATTGTAACCCCAGTGATGGAGGCTGATGCAGGAGGATCACAAATTTGAGACATGACCAGCTCCAGCAACTTAGTGAGATCCTGTTTCAAAATTGAAAAAAAAAAAAAAAAAATTTAAAAAGGGCTGTAGAGCCGGGCGCGGTGGCGCACGCCTGTAATCCTAGCACTTTGGGAGGCTGAGGCAGGAGGATCGCGAGTTCAAAACCAGCCTCAGCAATGGCGAGGCACTTAGCAACTCAGTGAAACCCTGTCTCTAAATAAAATACAAAAAAGGGCTGGGGATGTGGCCCAGTGGTCTAGTGCTGCTGAGTTCAATCCCCGGTACCACACACGCAAAAAAAGGGCTGTGTATGGGGCTGGTGTTGTGGCTCAGCGGTAGAGCGCTCTCCTAGCATGTGCGCACCTCGGGTTCAATCCTCAACACCACGTAAACATAAATGCATTGCATTGTGTACAACTAAAGCAAATAAATAAATTTTTTAAAAAGGGCTGTGGATGTAGCTCACTGGTAAAGTACCCTGAGGGGTTCAATCCCCAGTACAAAAAAGAAAGGCGTGGGGGGGGGGGGGGGGGGGGGGGGGTGGGGGGGGGGGGGGGGGGGGGGGGAGTCATTTTCACCAAGTATGGTGTACCAGATGCTCCAGAGGCTGAGACAGGAAGATTGCTTGAGCCCAGGAGTTCCATCTAAAGGAGAAAACAATCTTTTTCCCTTTTAACAACATAGCCATACTCCTAAGATGTTTATTTTTCCTAATATTTTTCTAAAGTTTTCTGGAATTTTATGCCATAATAAGATGAAATGGGGCAGGGGTTGTGGCTGTAGTGGTAGAGCACTGTCTTGCACATGTGAGGCACTGGGTTCGATCCTCAGAACCATATTAAAATAAATAAAATAAAAAAGGTATTGTGTCCATCTACAACTAAAAATATTCTTTAAAAAAGAGTAAATGTGGGCCAGGGTTGTAACTCAGTGGAAGAGCACTTACCTAGCATGTGTGAGGCACTAGGTTCGATTCTCAACACCACATATAAATAAATAAAATCAAGGTCCATCAACAACTAAAAAATATTTTTAAAAAGAGTAACTATAACGTATAATCATTATAGAAAGATAAAATCATTTCCTTAAGGAGAGATATCTAAAAGTGAAATTATTCAATGGAAGCCTCTGTGTATTTTTATTAATAAATAAAATAGCACTTTACAATCCTTACTGTAATATGAGAGGGTTCTGCAACCCCCATTTAGCAGCCACTGAAAATTTTCTTTCTCTAATCTTTGCTAATTTAATACAAAGAAAAACTTCTGTTTGCATCTGTCTGATTACTAGTGAGTAATCATAGTATAAATGTTGTAGATCCAGCCAATTTTGTCTTACATAAATTGACTTTTTTTTTGTGTGTGTGTGGTACTGGGGATTGAACTCAGGGGCACTCGACCACTGGGTCATATCCCCAGCCCTTTTTCATATTTTATTATAGACAGGGTCTCACTGAGTTGCTAAGTGCCTCACCATTGCTGAGGCTGGCTTTGAACTCGCAATCCTCCTGCCTCAGCCTCCCAAGTGCTGAGATTATAGGCGTGTGCCACCGCGCCTGGCGCTATCCTTGGTGCTTTCTATTTTTTATTTTGAGATGGAGTTTCACTAAGTTCTTTAGGGCCTTTAAGTTCTTTGTGCCTCCCGATTTGTTTTGATTATAGCTGTGCATCCCCGCTGAGCCACAAACCCAGCACAACACCAGCCCATTTTTTAATGTTTAGACATACAAAATCTTTTAATTTTGATGGCATCAGAGCCATTGGTGGGGTTGGGGTTGTGGCTCAGTGGTTTAGCGCTTGCCTAGCATATGTGCAAGCTGGGTTCGATCCTCAGCACCCACCACATAAAAATAAAGGTTTTAGTGTACAACTAAAACAAATAAGTAATTTTTTAAAAGGCATTGGTTTTTGTTGTTTTATCTTTGGTGCTGGAGATTGAACCAGGACCTCATACATCTAGGCAAGTGTTCTACCACTGAGCTACATCCACAGCCCTGAGATTTTTCTTTAAGCTTAGAAAGCCCTTTCCATCCAGAAATGGAGCATTTATTCATTATATTTTCATCAATTATAAGACACACCTTTATTTTTTTCAATTTAACCTCTTCAAAATAGATTTTTATTTTGTACCAGAGTTAGAACCCAGAATGTGGCTTAACCACTAAGCCACATTCACAGCCCTTTCTAATTTTTGAGACAAGGTATCACTAAGTCACTTAGGGCCTCGATAAATTGCTGAGACTGGCCTTGAACTTCCAATCCTCCTGCCTCAGCCCCCCAAACCACTGGGATTACAAGCATGTGACACCACACCTGGAATATGTCTTAAAACTAATGGCAGGAGCCGGGTGCAGTGGTGCACGCCTGTAATCCCAGCACTTGGGAGGCTGAGGCAAGAGGATCGCGAGTTCAAAGTCAGCCGCAGCAATGGCGAGGCACTTAGCAACTCAGTGAGACCCTGTCTCTAATAAAAAAAATAAATAAAAAATAAAAAAGTGCTGGGGATGTGACCCAGTGGTTGAGTGCCCCTGAGTTCAATCCCTGGTATCAAAAAAAAAAAAAAAAAAAAAAAAAAAAGTTAGTACATGGAGGAAAAGCAGAATATGAAATTTACAAGTAGCTGGGTGAGATGCCGCATACCTATATGCCCAGCCCCTCTATAGGCTGAGACAGGAGTATTGAAAGTTCGAGGCCAGCCTGGGCAACTTAATGAGACTCTGGCTCAAAATAAATTTTTAAAAAAGGGCTAGGGGTGTATGTAGCTCAGTAAAAGAGTGTCCTGAGTTCAATTTCCAGTGTATCTCTCTCTCCTTCTCTCTCTCTCTCTCTCTCTCTCTCTCACACACACACACACACACACACACACACACACAGAGAAAAAAATCCAGAAGCAGGTCAAGGTGTATTTTAGAATTCAGGGTTTGATAAGATAAAATTTCCTAATAGATTGGAAAGAATTTTCAGTAAATGATGTTTAATAACTAGTCATTTGAGGAAAACTAACATTAGAGCTCTATCTCACATCACATATTAAACTTTAAATATCTTAGGGAAATTTCAACTTAAAAGTGTGGGAAATTAAAGGTACTCAAAATGTATGTACTTATAAAGTTTCAAGGTGAGGAAAGCAGTTCTAAGCCTGAAATCAAAGACATATTCACAAAGAAAAATACTGTTAAGTTGGATTACAAAAAAAAAATTTTTTTTAATTCTGCATGAAATCAACTGGGAGAATTGAAAAACAAGCAACAAACTAAGACAAAAGACAAGTAAAACATGGGGGAGGAGGGCAGTGCCATGAGTGTGAGAAATATATATAAACATAAACACAATGGGCCCTTCCTGTCATCAGGTTCTTCATCCATGGATTCAGCCAATTCCTGGTCAAAAATACCCAGAAAGCCGGGTGTGGTGGCGCACGCCTGTAATCCCAGCACTTGGGAGGCTGAGGCAGGAGGATTGAAGTTCAAAGCCAGCCTCAGCAATGGCGAGGCACTTAGCAACTCAGTGAGACCCTGTCTCTAATAAAATACAAAAAAAAGGGCTGGGGATGTGGCCCAGTGGTCGAGTGCCCCTGAGTTCAATCCCTGGTAGCAAAAAAAAAAAAAAAAAAAAAAGTGTTTTGAACATGTTCTGACTTTTTTTTTTTTTTTTTTTTGGGGTCATTATTCCCTAAATAATACAACTAATTGCATGGCATTTACATTGTATCCTAATAAGTAATCTAGGAATGAATTAAAGTATGTTGGAAGATTTATGTAGTAGGTACTATACCATTTTATATGAAGGACTTGAGCTGGGCTTGATGGTGCACACCTGTAATCTCAGCAACTCAGGAGGCTGAGGCAGGAGGATTGCAAGTTCAAAGCCAACCTCAGCACTTAGTGAAGCCCTAAGAACTTAGGGAGACCCTGTCTCAAAATAAAAAAACAGGGAGCTGGAGATGCGACTCAGGGATTAAGGACCCTTCAGTTCAATCCCCAGTACCACACAATAAAATAAAATAACTTGAGCATCCTCAAATATTGGTGTCCTGGGAAGGAAGAGGAGGTTGGTTCTGTAACCAAAGGAGGGATGACTGTAAACGGTATATCTTTACTATTAAAAGTTTACATGGTGAGGAGGGGTGGGGATGTGGCTCAGTGGTAGAGTGTCTGCCTGGCATGCACAAGGCCCTGGGTTCCATTCCCAGCACCAAAAAATAAATGAATAAATAAATAAATAGGGAAAATTGGGAAACAATTACAAGGTGAGAAATTAGGGGAAATATCTAAAAAGATTCTCTTGAGTGGCAAACATGAAAAAAGAAAAGTTGAGAAAAACTTATCTATATAATAAATTACTCAGACATCAGAAGTGCTGATGAAGTATATATATTTTTAAAATATTTATTTATTTGCTTTAGTTGTACACAATGCTGCGGATTGAACCCAGGCCGCGCACGTGCTAGGAGAGCGCTCTACCACTGAGCCACAACCCCAGGCCCTGAAAACTACCTCGAAGATGTTTATGATTTTCACTGAGAGAGAAAAAAAAAAAAAAAATGTAGTGAATAGAACAACATAGCATGGCTCAGTTTTCTGAAATGTACAAGAACATACATACACAGAAATGTGTGTGTGTGTGTGTGTGTGTGTGTGTGTGTGCAGAGATAAGTATTTCCAAAATGTTTACATAGACTAATGATGGTGGGAGCACGGGTGGTTTTGTGTGGTTATTTGGATGTTTGTAGTTTTTCTTCTCAGTGTTTGTAATTGCTTTAATGCTGAACACTTTAAAATTCTATGATAGGATTATGAAAACGTCACTCGCGCCCCTGCACCAGCTGCCTCCTGAGCCTACTCAGGCGGTAGCTCTCTCCAAAGCTACAGGGACCAGGAAAGATTGCGGCAGTCGCAGGACGGTTAGATTACTAGATTGGAGTCACCCACGCCCCAGGTAATGAGGCTCTCCAGGGCGTCTTTTGTGCCTCCTTGTTTTATATAAGATAGTTCTTCCAACTCTGAATTGACGGGTCGGTATCCATTCAAACTAGCGGAGAATTAAGATACAGTGCGCTTTGGAAACAAAGGAGCGCCTGCAACCTTGCCCTACGCCAAGGCTGCGCCACTAGGGTTGAGCTTCCTAAGGATGGGGGAGGGGTGGAGTCCGTAGCTGATGGCGAAGTGGGAAGGTGACCCTAATACGCCCTCTTCAGTTCACCCAGCGCATCTCCTTTAGGCATAATGGAGAAGGACCAATAAATTTGGGGTTTTATTTCTAATTTTGTTTGTTTGGTTTGGTTTAGATTTTTTTTCCCCGGTGCTGAGGATTGGAATTAAGGGCTTTAGCACATGCTAGATAAGCTCTTTACGTATTGAGATACAGCTCCAGCCCAACAGATTTTGTCTTTTTGTGTTTTGTGGGGATTTTTTGGCAGGTGTCAGTGGGTTTTATTCGATTTTTTTTTATTTAAAAATTTTTTTGTATTCTTTTTAGTTATACCTTACAGTAGAATGTGTTTTTGTTTTGTTTTGTTTTTATTTTTGTTTTTGGGTACCAGGGATTGAACTTAGGGGCTCTTAACCACTGAGCCACATACCCAGCCCTATTTTGTATTTTGTTATTTAAAGACAGGGTCTTACTGAGTTGCTTTAGTGCCTCACCGTTGCTGAGATTGGCTTTGAACTCGTGCTCCTCCTGCCTCAGGCTTTTCAGCTGCTAGGATTACAGGCATGTGCCACCACTCAGGACTCAGTAGAATGTTTTTTTGACATATCAAACATATATGGAGGGGCTGGGGTTGTGTGGCTCAGTGGTAGCGTGCTTGCCTTGCACGCGTGGAGCACTGGGTTCAATCCTCAGCACCACATAAATAAATAAAATAATAAAATAAAGGTGTTGTGTTCATCTACAACTAAAATCATTTTTAAAAAACATATAAAGTATAACTTCCCATTGTTGTGGTTGTACATGATGTGGAGTTATACTTGTTGTGTATTCATAGGAAAGTCATATCTGATTCATTCTACTGTCTTTCTTATTCCCCGCTGTCCAATCTGGTGAACCTTCACTCCATGGCCCCCTCTATTGTGAGTCAGCATGGGCATATTTGGCCTTTAGATTTAGGGGATTGGATTATTTCACTTAGCATGCTAGCCTCCAGTTCCATCCATTTACAGGCAAATGTCATAATTTCATTCTTCTTTATGGCTGAATAATATTCCATTGTGTATATGTACCACTTTTTTTTATCCACTCATCTATTGAAGGGCACCTAGGTTGGTTGGTTCTATAGCTTAGCTATTGTGAATTGAGCTGCTAGGAACATTGATGTGGCTATGTCACTATAGTACACTGATTTTAAGTCCTTTGGGTATATGCTGAGGAGTGGGATAACTGGGTCAAATGGTGGTTCTATTCCAATTTTCTGAGGAATCTTGGTACTCCTTTACATAGTGGTTGCACCAATTTGTAGTACTATAAGCAATGTGTGAGTGTACCTTTTTCCCCCACATTCTCGCCAACATTTATTATTACTTACATCCTTTTTTCTCCTCCTCCTCCTCTTCCTCCTCCTCCTTCTTCTTTTTTAGAGGAGAAAAAGTTTATTTGAGGGCTCACAGTTTCAAGGTCTTAGTTCATAGAAGGTTGGCTCCATTTCTCTAGGCTCAAGATGAGGTTGAACATCATGGCGGAGTATGGAGCAGAAGGAAGCAGCTCCCATCACGGTGATCAAGAAGCAGAGAGATGGCTCTGGAGGCTGAGGCAGGAGGATTGTCAGTTCAAAGCCAGCCTCAGAAAAAGTGCTAAGCAACTCAGTGAGACCCTGTCTCTAAATAAAATACTAAAAAGGGCTGGCGATGTGGCTCAGTAATTGAGTGCCCCTGAGTTCAATCCCCAGTACCGCCCCCACCCCCACCCCCCCCCAAAAAAAAGAGAGAGAGAGTCACTTGTATTTTTTTTTTTTTTTTTTTTTTTTTTTTGTACCAGGAATTGAACTCAGGGTCACTTGACCACTGGGCTACATCCCCAGCCCTTTTTTGTATTTTATTAGGGACGGGGTCTCACTGAGTTGCTAAGTGCCTCACCATTGCTGAGGCTGCCTCAGCCTCCCAAGTGCTGTGATTACAGGTGTTCGCCACCACGCCCGACCACTTGTATTCTTGATAATTGCCATTCTGACTAGAGTGAGATGAACTCTCCCAACTGATAGTTTTTGAACCCTCTTGCTTTGCTTGCCTCCAATTTGTGATCCTTCTGCTTCGGCCTCCCTAGTCACTGAGATTATAGACCTGTGTCACAAAGCTAGGTTTAACCATTTTAAACTGTTAACAGTTTATTAATCCCCTCAAGAACAATCAACACAATGACTGCAGATAAAGTCATTGAAGTGGTATTTTTTTTTTCCTTTTTCTGTACTAGGGATTGAAACCAGGGGCGCTTTTGATTCTCAGGAAATTGCTGAGGCTGGCTTTAAACTTGTGATTCTCTTTCTTCATCCTCCAGAGTTGCTGGGATTACAGGCTGGTTTTTTGTTTATTTGTTTGGTACCAGGAATTGAACTCAGGGGCATTCGACCACTGGGCCACATTCCTAGCCCTTTTTTGTTTTTTATTAGAGACAGGGTCTCACTGAGTTGCTAAGTGCCTCACCATTGCTGAGGATGGCTTTAAACTTGTGATCCTCCTGCCTCAGCCTCGCAAGTGCTGGGTTTATAGGCGTGCGCCACCGCGCCCAGCTCACAGGCTGGTTTTTTGTTTGATTTTTTTGTGTGGGGGTGGGGGTGGGCAGGTGTTGTGCAGTAGCCACTAAGTGTGAAGTGGTAGCTCATGGTAGTTCTGTTTTGCATTTCCCTCATGATTAGTGATATTTAGCATGTTTTCATGTGCTCATTGAACATTTATGTAACTCCTCTAGAGAAATGCATATTTGTTGTCGCCGGAAAAGGATTGCAGCCTGGAACGGCAGCGCCGCGGGAAGGAGTCCGGAGACAGGATGGAGACGAAAATATTCTTTAATCTTACAAGAAACTACAATATATCTACACAATAGCGATAACCCTGTCTTTTCTCCCTCTGGTCTCTTCCCATGCGCCCGAGCAGCAATGGCGCTCGCTCGATCTGCTGAGTCACCGTTCAAATCTCTCGAGAGCCTCGACCAAGTCCCGCGAGATCCCGTGAGACTACGGAAAGCGGAAATGCCCAAAAATGTCTATGGCCCAATAGTCAACCGCAATCTTAGCTATCTCCGCAAACAGGGCTCCTGCACATATTCAATTAATAATATTTGGTTTTGAGCCAGGCGTGGTGGTGCATGCCTGTTATCCCAGCACTTGGGAGGCTGAGGCAGGAGGATCGGGAGTTCAAAGCCAGCCTCAGCAATGGCTACTGCTGAGGCACTAAGCAACTCAGTGAGACCCTGTCTCTAATAAAATACAAAAAAGGGCTGGGGGTGTGGCCCAGTAGTCAAGTGCCCCTGAGTTTAATCCCCGATACAAAAAAAAAAAAAAATTGTTTTTGTTTGTTTTTTGTTGGTGACGGGAATTGAACTCAGGGCTTCACACATGCTAGGCAAGCTCTCTGCCACTAAACTACATCCTCAGCATTCCTGCTTTGCATATTTTTAGTTGGGTTGTTTGCTTTTTGTTGTGATTGTTTTTGAGTTGTAGGAATTTATTGAGTCAGCTTTTTCACCGCAGCCACCAAAAGACCTGACAAGAACAATCTACTAGCCCGGCACGGTGGCGCACGCCTGTAATCCCAGCACGTTGGGAGGCTGAGGCAGGAAGGTCACGAGTTCAAAGCCAGCCTCAGCAATGGCAAGGCACTTAGCAACTCAGTGAGACCCTGTTTTTTTAAATAAAATACAAAAAAGGGCTGGGGATGTGACCCAGTGGTCGAGTGCCCCGAGTTCAATCCCCGGTACCACACACACAAAAAAGAGCAATTATACAATTTGGTACATGACTAGAAACTTTTTTTTGTGTGTGGTTTTGTTGTTGTTGTTTGGTGCTGGGTATGGAACCCAGTGCCTGGAGCATGCTAAGCAATCACTGTACCACTGAGCTACACCCCCAGGCCAGTAGGTCTTCTTTGAACACATTAAATTTGAGGGGCCAGGGGTGTAGCTCAGTGGTAGAGAGCTTGACTCCCATGCATTAGGCCCTGGGTTTCATCCCAGCACTATCAAAGAAAAGCAAATTGAGTTGCCTCCAAGATAACTAAGTGGAGATATCATGTAAACAGCTGGAGCTTTATGTATCTTAAACTGAAAAGATTAGACTAGGCTAGATATTTAAATTTGGATGTCACTGCATGTAAATGATATTTAAAACTTTAAGGAGACCCTTAGGGATTTCAGCATCAGGCATTACACATATTAAGGATTGGGAGGTTGTATCAAGGAAAGAATAAGCAAATGAATGGAGAAAACAGCAACGGAAGCTGAGAAGGGGTAGCAAGTGAGACGGGAGAAGTGTGGAGTGCATTAGAATGACACAGGAGAAGAAAGGACAGGGTTTCAGGTGGAAGAAGGTAGTCCATAGCATTAGATTTCTGGTGAGAACAGAAGAAAAAGAGGAACTAAGGTTTCAGAATTCAGCAAGAGCAGTTTACGTGGAAGAAGAAGGAGGGGAAGCCACCAGATGGAAGTGCAGAGAAGATCAAGGTAGGGCAAATGAAATACCAGCACACTCTTCTTATAACGTAATATAATATAATATAATAAATTTGTGTTGGACCAGACTAAGTGGTGCATGCCTCTAATCCTAGAAACCTGGGAGGCTGAGGGAGGAGGATCACAAGTTCAAGGCCAGCCTCAGCAATTGAGTGAAGATCTAAGCAATTTAGTGATACCCTGTCTCAAAATAAAAAAATAAAATAAAAATAAAAAGGGGACTGGGAATATAGTTCAGTTGGTAGAGTGCTTGCCTCACACAAAGCCCCGGGTTCTATCCCCAGCACAACTAAATAAATAAAATAAAATAAATGCTCCTGGATTTAATCCCAGTACCCTCTACCCCACAAAAAGAAAAAAAAAATGTAATATAGTAAATCTGTGTTGGCCCAGGCACAATGGTGCACACCTGTAATCTATTCGAGGGGCTAAAGCAGGAGGATTGAAAGTTCAAGACCAGCCTCAGTAATTTAGCAAGGCCCTAAGCAATTTAACAAGACCCTGTCTCAAAATTAAAAAGAAAAAGGACTGGGGATGTAGTTCAGTGTTAAAGAATCCCTGGGTTCAATCCCCAGTACTGAAAAGAAAAAAGAAACCCATGCTGACTTATGTCACTGAATTTCTTGGTAATTCATTACAGTACTAATGGCAGTGCAATACAGGGTTTATTCCAGGAAATAAAAAGGGGAGTTCATTTTCTCATAAATTAAGAAGAAATATCATGTGTCTATATCCATTCCATACTCAGAAGGGCTCTTAGTAATGTTCTCTTTGTCCTTTTTTTTTTTTTTTTTCGTACTGGGGATTGAACTCAGGGGCACTCGACCACTGAGCCACATCCCCAGCCCCCCCCTTTTTTTGTATTTTATTAGAGACAGGGTCTCACTGAGTTGCTAAGTGCCTCGCCATTGCTGAGGCTGGCTTTGAACTCATGATCCTCCTGCCTCAGCCTCCCAAAGTGCTGGGATTACAGGTGTGTGCCACCGCGCCCAGCCATTTTTTTTTCTTTCTTCTTCTTCTTTTCCCCCAGTACTGGGAATTGAATCTAGGGGAGCTATGCCATGGAGCTAGATCCCAGCACCACCACCCCCTTTTTGAGATAGGGTCTTGTTAAGGTGCCCCTGGCCTCCAACTTTTTTTTTTGTTGTTCAAAAATATTTATTTATTTGCTTTAGTTGTACACAATGCAACGCATTTATGTTTACGTGGTGCTGAGGATCGAACCCGGGCCGCGCATGTGCTAGGCGAGCGCTCTACCGCTGAGCCACAACCCCAGCCCCCCAACTTTTTTTTAACATTTATTTTTTAGTTGTAGGTGGACACAATATTTTTATTTCATTTTTATGTGGTGCTGAGGATCGAATCCAGTGCTTCACGCATGCTAGGTGAGCACTCTACCACTGAACCACAACCCCAGCCCCAGGTCTCCAACTTTTAATCCTCCTGCCTCAGGCTCCTGTATAGCTGGAATTACTGGTATATACCACTGTGCTTGGTTTCCATATCTATTTCTACTAATATCATAAGTTAAATTGGAACAGAAGGAAAATACCTTAAATGTGATAATGGGTATTTACTAAAACCCAAAAGTATAATGCAAACTAAACAGTAATATCAAAGCTGTTTCCATAAAAATCTGGAATACAATAGGAATGTGCATCATGGTTTAACATTGTTTTGGAAAGTATAGGTAGACTATATTATTAGAGCTGGTTTCTGTGAATTCTCCCCTATATCCTCCAACCTCAGTGCTGGGAATTGAACATAGGGGTGCTCTACCACTGAGCTATATCCCCAACCCTTTTTATTTATTTTTTCACTTTTTAATGCACTTAATAATCAATCATCTTTAGGGCTGGGGTTGTGGCTCAGCAGTAGAGAGCTCGTCTAGCACGTGCGCGGCCCAGGTTCAATCCCCAGCACCATGTAAAAATAAAATTGTGTACAACTAAAGCAAATAAGTAAATATTTTTTTAAAATTTTAAAAAACACAAATAAATAATCATCATTATTTTTAAAAACTACATGAAATAAGGAAAAATCTGACCACTAGATCCTAGGGCCAAACAGACTCAAATGCTTGAAATGAAAACAATTATTTTGAGGGTTCCAAAGAAATATTTATCATTTTATCAATTATTTTTTTGAGCACCCTGTTTTTTTGAGTTGGAATTTTCTTTCTCCTGATCAACCATAAGCTTCTTATTTTTTATTTTGAGACAGGGTCTCACTAAGTTACTTAGGGCCTCCCCAAGTTGCTGAGGCTATCCCGGAACTTTCTTTTTTTTTTGGGGGGGTACTAGGGATTGAACTCAGGGGCACTCGACCACTGAGCCACATTCCCAAACCTATTTAGAGACAGGGTCTCACTGGGTTGCTTAGCACCTCACTTTTTGCTGAGACTGGTTTTGAATTTGTAATCCTCCTGTCTCAGCCTCCCAAAGCTGCTGGGATTACAGGTGTGCACCACCACACCTGGCTTTAGCCTTGAACTTTTGATCCTCCTGCCTCAGCCTCCCAAATCACTGGGATTATAGGCGGGGGGTCACTGTTCCCAGTGCTGTTTCAATTTTTTTTTTTTTTTTGAGGCGGGTACTGGGATTGAACTCAGTGGCACTGGACCCCTGATCCACATCCCCAGCTGTATTTTGTATTTTATTTAGAGACAGGGTCTCACTAAGTTGCTTAGCACCTTGCTTTTGCTGAGGCTGGCTTTGAACTTGTGATCCTCCTGCTTCAGCCTCCCAAGCTGCTGGGATTACAGGCATGCGCCACCGCGCCCAGCTGTTTCAGTGATTTTTAACGTCAAAATGGAAGAAAAAAATGTAGATCCCAGAATATTGTGAATAGAAGCATGGAGGAAGGAGCTGATTGAAAAAAAATAGATGAGCAGAATTCAGAAGAAGTTTCAGATGTATACACATGAGAAATTCATATTCACGCATATAAAAAGAGATGATTTATTTGAAGGATGGTGATGGCATTATTGGCTATCCTTATGGAAAAGAACAAATGATGGACTCTAACCCAGTTGTTCTCCACTGGGAGGAGGGGAAGTTTGCCCCAGGGAACATTTGGGAAAGTCCAGGGACATTTTTGGTTGCCGCAAATGGCGGGTGCTATTGACATCTACTGCATACAGAACTGGGATGCTATTAAGCATCATATAGTGCACAGGAAAGACCCACAAAGAATGATTTGACTCCAAATTTGGAGTTTGCAATACTGCTCTAAATCAACACAAAACACTAAAAAACTTTTCTGAGTTTTATTTGTTTGTTTTGAGACAGGGTTTCCTATGGTGCCCATGATGGCCTCAACTCTTGATCTTTTTTTTTTTTTTTTTCTTTTTTTTCTTTTGGTACCAGGGATTGAACTCAGGGGCAATTGACCACCGGGCCAGATCCCCAGCCCTTTTTTGTATTTTATCAGAGACAGGTCTCACTGAGTTGCTAAGTGCTTCACCATTGCTGAGGTGGCTTTGAACTCACAATCCTCCTGCCTCAGCCTCCCAAGTGCTGGGATTACAGGCATGTGCCACCACGCATCTTTATTTATTTTTATGTGGTGCTGAGGATTAAACCCAGTGCCTCACAGTGTAAGGCAAGCACTCTACCACTGAGTTACAGCCCCAGCCCCATAGCAAAAACGTTGTGGCCTGCATCATAACATGACAGAAGGTATAACAGGATGAAGCCTGTTTGGTCATGATGTATTATCTTCATGTATACTCTTGGATTTGATTTACTGACATTTAATTAAGGATATTTAAGTCTAGGGCTGAGAGTGTAGCTGAGTGGTGTAGCACTCACATAGCATGGACTAGATTTGATCCCTGGCACCACACACCCATACCCACTAAAGGACATTTATGTTTATATTCAAAAAGACTCTTGGTCTGTAATTTTCTTTTATTTTAATTTTTTTTTTTTTTTTAGTTGTAGATGGACACAACAGCCTTATTTTGTTTTATTTGTTTTTATGTGGTGCTGAGGATAGAACCAGTGCCTCACACATGCTAGGCAAGCCCTCTATAATGGAGCCAAAATCCCAGGCTGTAATTAAAAAAATATATATATTGTTAGCTGGGCACAGTGGCGCACGCCTGTAATCCCAGCACTTGGGAGGCTGAGGCAGGAGGATCGTGAGTTCAAAGCCAGCCTCAGCAATGGTGAGGCACTTAGCAACTCAGTGAGACCCTGTCTCTAATAAAATACAAAATAGGGCAAAATAGGGCTGGGGATGTGGCCTAGTGGTCGAGTGCCCTGGAGCTCAATCCCCGGTACCAATTATATATATATATATATATATATATATATATATATATATGTATATATATATTTTTTTTTCTTAGTTGTAGATGGACACAATACCTTCATTTATTTATTTTTATGTGGTGCTGAGGATAGAACCCAGTGCCTCACATATGAGGCAAGTGCTCTACCACTGAGCTACAATTTCAGCCCCTAGCCATATAATTTTCTTTTTGTAATATCTTTGTGTGTGTGTGTGTGTGTGTGTGTGAGAGAGAGAGAGAGAGAGAGAGAGAGAGAGAGAGAGAGAGTGTTATGGGGATGGAACCCAGAGCCTTGCTCATGCTAGGCAATTGCTTGACAATTGAGCTACACCTCCAATCCTCTTTTTGCAGTGTTGAGGACTGAATCCAGTCCTTGTGCATGCAAGGCAAGCACTCTACCAACTGAGCTATATCCCCAGCCCTTGTTTTTGTTTTGCTTTTTAGTACCAGGGATTGAACCACTGAGCCACATCCTCTGCCCTTTTCATTTTTCATTTTGTGACAGGGTCTCATTAAGTTTCTTAGGACCTCATTAAGTTGCTGAGGCTGCCTTTGAAGTCAAAATCCTCTTTCCTTTAGCCTCCCAAGCCACTGGGATTATAGGACGTTTGGGTCATGAAGATTCATGAAGAAATTAACAAATTCATGAATTAATGAATTATGCAGGAGTGATTTTGTTATAAAAGCAGACTCTTGTTTGGCAAATTTGTCTTGCCTTTAGGTGTGATGCCCTCCACTGTGTTATGATGCAGTAAGATCATAACTGGATGCCAGATGCTGAGCAGAGGCTGGCACTGTGCTGGTAAACTTTCCAGCTTTCACTTCAGAACCATAAACTAGGTAAATGTCTCTCCTCCTCCTCCTCCTTTGTACTGGGAATTGGACCAGGGGTGCATTATCACATTATCACTGAGCTACATTCCCATCCTTTTCTTTTCTTTTTTTTTTTTTTTTTCTTTCTTTTTTTTTTTTTTTTTTTTTTGGTAGCAGGGATTGAACTCAGGGGCACTCAACCACTGGGCCACATCCCCAGCCCTTTTTTATTGGAGACAGGGTCTCACTGAGTTGCTAAGGGCCTTGCCATTGCTGAGGCTGGCTTTGAACACATGATCCTCCTGCCTCAGCCTCCCAAGTGCTGGGATTACAGGTGTGTGCCACCACGCCTGGTCCTTTTTACTTTTTTTAAAGAGTCAATGTCATTTTTATTTTATTCATTTATTTATATGGATGCTGAGAATCAAACCCAGTGCCTCACACATGCTGGGCAAGTGATCTACCACTGAGCCACAATTCCAGTCCCAATGTCATTTTAAAAAATGTTTTTGAGCCGGGCGCCGTGGCGCATGCCTATAATCCCAGCACTTGTGAGGCTGAGGCAGGAGGATCACAAGTTCAAAGCCAGCCTCAGCAATGGTGAGGCACTTAGCAACTCAGTGAGACCCTGTCTCTAATAAAATACAAAAAAGGACTGGAGACGTGGCCCAGTGGTCAAGTGACCCTGAGTTCAATCCCCAGTACCAAAAAAAAAAAAAAAAAAAAAAAAAGTTTTTGAAGTTGTAGATGGATAGTATACCTTAATTTTATTTGTTCATTTTTATGTGGTGCTAAGGATCCGATCGAACCCAGTGCCTCACACATGCTTGGCAAGTGTTCTGCCACAAACCACAACTCCAGCCCTCCTTTTTCATTTTTTTAAAAAATATTTATTTATGTGTTTTTTAGTTGCACACGACACCTTTATTCTCATGTGGCGCTGAGGATTGAACCCGGGACGCGCACATGCTAGGCGAGCGCTCTGCCTCTGAGCCACAACCCCAGCCCTCTGTTTTCATTTTCAGATGGGTTCTTGTTAAGTTACCTAGGGCCTACTTTTTTTTTTTTTTTTTGGTACCAGGGATTGAATTCAGAGGCACTTAACCACTGAGCCACACCTCTAGACCTTTTTATATTTTATTTAGAGACAGAGTCTCACTGAGTTGCTTTAAAGCTTCTCTAATTTGCTGAGGCTCACTTTGAATTAATGATTCTCCTCCCTTAGCCTCCCAAGTAACTGGGATTATAAGTATGCCCCATCGGGCTGGGGTTGTAGCTCAGCGGTAGAGCGCTCTCCTAGTACGTGTGCGGCACTGGGTTCGATTCTCAGCACCACATAAAAATAAATAAATAAAATAAGGGTATTGTGTCCAACTACAACTAAAAAATAAATATTTTAAAAAAATAAGTATGCACCATCGTGCCCAGCCAGGGTTCACAGTCTCAAGGGAAATAATCTGTTTACTTGCCTGCTTATTTGCTAGTTTGCTTGTACGGGTTGCACATCCTTAATTCAAAAATCTGAAATCTGAGTGTTCTGGAATCCAAAAAAACTTTCTGAGAACTGTAATGAAGCCATAAATGGAAAATTTTACACCTGACTTCATGTGATGGTTCAAAACATCAAAATGCAGGTGCACTAAAAATATTCAGGTTATGTATATGAGATGAAATGTAAATGAATTTCCTGTTTATACTTGGGTCCCAGCGCTGAGGATGTGGGTCAATAGTAGAATGCTTTGCTTTCCTAGCTTATGTGATGCTCTGGAGTTGATTCCCAGCACCAGGGGGAAAAAAAAAGAAAAAAGTCCTGGGTTACATCCCCCAAGATATCTCATGGCATGTATGCAAAAGTTGTAAAAATCTAGAAAAGTCTGAGATCCAAAGCATTTCTGGTCCCAAGAATTTTGGATAAGGGATATTCAACCTGTATACCCTGACTTCTCAGAAAGGATTTAGGATGTGTTAGGATGGGTTAGGGTTGCTGTGACATAACATGATAACATTTATTTCTCACTGCTCATATTACAGGGGCTGATAGAGGAACCATCACTGTGATACTTACAAACTTTTGCTTATGACATAAAATCACTTCTGTCAAGTTCGTTGACCAAATAAGTCATATGGCTGAATATTTCCTCAAAAGGCCAGGAAATTAAAACTTTCCTCACAGACCTAGAAGGAGAAGAACAGGAAATACCAGGAAACAATAGAAATGACCACTCTAGGTGGAGTGTCATTCAAAAGGAAATGTATCCTGCAGTAAAAATAGAGCAACTGCTTGGCTGTCCAGCTAAGTTTCATTTAGCCTTTGAACTGCTTACCTTAGTCAATATTCACCCAATCAATTAGCCAAGAGATGATGGCATTGTCTCTAGGGAACCTGGCCTTGTCAATGATACCCAAACTTTGCCTTTCTCATTTTCCATACCCTTCCCACCCTGGGTTCCATTCAGGGGTGTCCATCAACTGACTAGACCTAGTCTTTTGGTCCTGGAATTGACAGATAATTATTTTAGAGTTGAATTTTTACTAAGTCAAACGAGTCTGAGTAATGTAAGACTTTCCTTTGACCCTGAGCAAGTATGAAAGATAAAGGGAAGCCCAAAGGCAGGATAAGGTTAAGAACAATGATGTGAGTGAGGGAGTAGGGTAGGAGTACCTACTAACTGAGCAGAATGAACCAGTGTTGGGAGGGACAGTCACAAGTTAGGGAAGGGTGTTGGAGAGAAGAGAAAGGGTAGCAAGTTCAGTCAAGCAAACTGGTGTCACTATTTCAGGGCCTGACTGCTTTGCTAGGTGTTTCAGCATCTGTGTCTCCTGGGGCTTCCCAGCAATCCAAAATTTCCAAGAAACAGGCTCAAAGAGTACACAAAAATCCAGCGACTGGGCAGAGCAGAAGTAGCCTCCAAACCATAACGCAATCCAGCCGTTCTACAGATAGCGTCAAGGCCTTCTTGCTCAAAGGAACGCACTAGTAGAGCGGCTGGAGATCTGCGTGACCAGCAGGGGGCGCTTGATCTCCGTGCTCAGTCCAAACGTTGGGGAAGGCGTGGCCTGCAAAGGTGATTAGCCTCAGAGAAGTTCTTTCCTTGTTTGTGCTTTGAAAGTAATTGAAAAATAGTATCACAGGGCCCGGGCGCGGTGGAGCATGCCTGTAATGCCAGCACTTGGGAGACTGAGGCAGGAGGATCACGAGTTCAAAGCCAGCCTCACCAATGGCAAGGCACTTAGCAACTCAGAAATACAAAAAAGGTCTGGGGATGTGCCCCAGTGGTCCAGTGCCCCTGAGTTCAATCCCCGGTACAAAAAAATTAAACAAAGGGCAGGAAAAGCACAACCATAGTGAGATACTGCCTTATACCCATTCAGATGGTTATTACTAATAAACAGAAAATAATAAGCATTGTGAGGATGTGGAGAAATTGGAATCCTTGGACACTGTTAGGAATGTACAGAAAACAGTCTGGAGGTTCTTCAAACATTTTAACATAGAATTACCATGTAATCCAACAATTGCACTCCTGTATACATATTCGATGCTTTAGAGTGGAATCTTGAAGAGATAGTTGTATACCCATGTTCATAGCAGTATTACTCGCAACAGCGAAAAAGTACAAGCAACTCTGGTTTCCACTACAGGTTAATGGATAAACAAATGGTGGTATGTATACACAATGGAATAATATTCAGCTATAAAAACGAACGAAATTCTGTCATTTGCAACAATACCAATCAAACTGGCAATCATTATGTTAAGTGAAATGAGCTAGCCACAAAAAGACAAGTACTGGATGATCTCACTCAACTGTGAAATCTAAAAAAAAATTGATCTCTGGAAGTTGAGAGTAGGCTGGTGATTAGCAAAGACTGGGAAGAGTGGGGAGGAGGAATGGGGAAAGGGTGGTCAATGGGTACTAAGCTGCAGTTAGATAGAAGCAAGAAGTTCTAGTGTGCTCTTGCATAGTAAAGTGTTTATAGATAGCAAGGTGTGCTGTTTATCTCAACTGAACCTAAGGGGGCACTCTACTACTGAGCTACATCCCCAAACCGTCCCCCTCCCTTTTTTTAGTTGTCAGTACACCCCAGGGCCTCACACATGTGAGATGAGCACTCTACTGCTGAGCCATAACCCCAGCCCCTACACCTTTATTTTTATTTATTTATATGTGATGCTGAGAATCTAACCCAGTGCCTCACACGTGCTAGGCAAGCACTCTATCACTGAGCCACAACCCCAGGGCACCCCAATCCCTTTTTAAATTTTTTATTTTGGGACAGGTTTTCACTAAGTTGTTGAGGCTGGTCTTGAATTTGTAATCCTCCAGTCTCAGCCTGCCCTAGCTGTTGAGATTACAGGTGTAGCTGGGCACGGTGGTGCACGCCTGTAATCCCAGCACTTGGGAGGCTGAGGCAGGAGGATCGTGAGTTCAAAGCCAGCCTCAGCAATGGTGAGGCACTTAACAACTCAGTGAGACCCTGTCTCTGATAAAATACAAAAGAGGGCTGGGGATGTGGTCCAGTGGCCCAGTGGTCGAGTGCCCCTGAGTTCAATCCCCGCTACCAAAAAAAAAAAAAAAGAGATGGGCTGGAGTTGTGGCTCAGCGGTAGAGCGCTCGCCTGGCACGTGCACGGCCCGGGTTCGAACCTCAGCACCACGTAAAAACGCATTGTATACAACTAAAAGCAAATAAATATTAAAAAAAAAAAAAAAAAGATGGGCTGGGGTTGTGGCCCAGTGGTAGAGCACTCGCTTAGCACGTGCGCGGTCCGGGTTCGATCCTCAGCACCACATAAAAATAAAGGCATTGTGTACAACTAAAGCAAATAAATAAATATTTTTTTAAAAAAGGAGAGAGAGATTACAGGTGTGAGCCACCAAACCCAGATGAGATTTCTCTTTTTGGTTTACTAGGTTTTTTTTTTTTTTTTTTTTTTTTTTTTCTGAGGTGGATGTTGAATTTTATCATATAATTTTTCTGTATTTATTGAGATCATCATATGATTTTTCTACTTTAATCTGTTTATGTGGAGGGGCTGTGGTTGTGGCTCAGTGGTAGAGTGCTTGCCTAGCATGTGTGAGGCACTAGGTTCGATCCTCAGCACCACATATAAATAAATAAAATAAAGGTCCACTGCAACTAAAAAAAATCTGTTTATATGGAATATAGGCTGGCCTTGAATTTGTAATCCTCCTGCCTCAGCCTCCTGAGCTGCTGGAATTACAGATGTGTGCCACGATGCCTAGCTATGCAAGCACTTTACCACTGAGCTACATTCCCATCCCTGGACTGTGATTTTCTTTTTCACACAGCCCTTGCCTGGCTTTGTTATCAAGGTTACATTGGATATGAACTGAGAAATATTCTTTCTTTTCTGTCCTCTGGAGGAGTTTGTTCTTTTGTGGCAGGAATAATCTGTTCCTTCATAATTTGGTGGAACTTGCCTCTGAAGCTATCTGGGATTGGTCTTTTCTTTGTGGAGAGATTTTTAATTACTAATTAAATCTCTTCAATGCTTACAAGGAAATTCAAGCTTCTTTTGTCCTTTAGGAAAAATTTGTTGTGGAAAATATCAAAGTAGCTGGGTGCGGCGGCGCACGCCTGTAATCCCAGCACTTTGGGAGGCTGAGGCAGGAGGATCATGAGTTCAAAGCCAACCTCAGCAATGGTGAGGCACTTAGCAACTCAGCGAGACCCTGTCTCTAAATAAAATACAAAAAAGGGCTGGGGATGTGACCCAGTGGTCGAGTGCCCGAGTTCAATCCCCGGTACCACAAAAAAAAAAAAAAAAAAAAAAAAAAAAGAAAGAAAGAAAGAAAAGAAAATATTAAAGTTGTACAAAATTAGAAAAAAATATTAAAATGTACCCATCATCCACCTTATACAATTAACAATTTATGACTAAACCTTTTATCTGTATACCCACCTATTTCCCCCGCCTCATTACAGACTATTTCAAAACAAATTCCAGACACCATATCACTTTATCTGTAACTATTCCAGCAGTATCTCTAAATTATGATTGAAAAAGATGAAAAGTTAGAAAAACACAACCTTAATATATTGTACCTATAAACATTTAATAATACTGCAATCATTATAAAACAGTCAACACTGTTTTCATCTTTCCCCAATTGTCTTACATGTATTATTTGTTTTGTGTTATTTTTTATTTGAGTTTATTTGAATCAAAAGCTGAATAACATCTTTTATTTGTTTAAGGTCTTCTCAATGTTTGGGAGTCCCAGACCCCTCTCACTGCCTTTCACTTCTCAGGACACATCGAGGTCTTCCTTAGTAATCACTATTACCCTAAGCCATTGACCAGACTTTCACTATTTCTTTACAACCCCCACTCACATGCCCACTATTTCTCCTCTCAGATCTTCAACATGCACCTCAGGACACAGATCTTAGAGAGAATCTGTCTTAGTCCTTTCAGGCTGCTATGACAGAATACCATAGACTGGACAGCAAACAAACAACAGAAATGTATTTTCCACAGTTCTAGGTGCTGGGAAATCCAAGATCAAGGTGCTGGCAGATTCAGTGTCTGGTAAGGGCCCATTCCTGGTTCGTGGATAGTCCTTTTTCTTTTCTGTTTTTTTTTTTTTTTTTTTTTTTTTTTGGCGGGGGGGGGGTACCATGGTTTAAACTCAGGGGCACTTGACCATTGAGCCACATCCCCAGCTCTATTTTGTATTTTATTTAGAGACAGGATCTCACTGAGTTGCTTAGCGCCTTGCTTTTGCTGAGGTTGGCTTTGAACTTGTGGTCCTCCTGCCTTAGCCTCCCAAACTGCTGGGATTACAGGCATGGGCCACCGCTCCCGGCTGATGATCCTCTTCTTGCTATGTCCTCACATGGCGGAAGGGGCATTGGCTGGGCCTCTTTTTTTTTTTTTTTTTTTTTTTTTGTACCAGGGATTAAACTCAGGGGCACTTGACCACTGAGCCACATTCCTAGCCCTATTTTGTAGTTTATTTAAAGACAGGGTCTCACTGAGTTGTTTAGTGCCTCTCAATTGCTGAGGCTGGCTTTGAACTCGCAATTCTCCTGTCTCAGCCTCTCAAGCCTCTGGGATTACAGGTGTGTGCCACTGTGCCCAGCTTGGGCCTCTTTTATAAGGGTATTAATCCCATTCAGGAGTGCTCCATCATCACACCTAATAAATCCCTAAAAGCCCCACCTCTCAATTCCATCACCTTAGGGGTGAGGATTTCAAAATATGGATTTTAGGAGACATGCAAAATTTCAGACCACAGCTGAATCCTGTTGAAGATGCATGGGTTTCTGTGATCCTGCTTCAATTCAGCCCTAACTAATTAGAGGTAGGTTGGACCTAGCCTGATTGAAAGCAAACTCTTGGGTGATATACAGTATTGTTAAATTTTTACAAATGCAGGCAATGTAGAGTGCTTACCTAGCATGTGTGAGATGTTGTTGGGTTCCATACCCAGTGCTGCCAATTTTTTTTTTTTTTTTTTGTATATACAGTATATTAAGAGGGAACGGAAGGAAGCTAATACACCATTGGTGATGGCTCCCAAGGGGGCAGGGGCCAAAGTGCCTGCCTTCTGTCTCCAAGGGTAGCCTCTGCTAAGCTCAGTTTTAGGCTACTCCTATTCCCAGGGTTCCATACAAGGCCCCTATCTTAATCTGCTTTCCTTTGCTATAACAAAATACCTGAGGGGGTAATTTATAAAGGAAAGAGGTGTGTTTCGGCTTATGAATTTGGCCCATGATGCAGGTACCTGCTCAGCTTCTGGTGAAAGCCTCATGCAGCACCATACATATTAGAAAAGCAGAAGGGCAAGCAGATGCATGTAGAAGAGGCAAACCACAAGGGGTAACCTTGCTTTATAATAGCCTGCTCTCATAATAAGTAATCCAGTCCCATGAGAGTGAGAATTCATTCCCATGCAATGACATTAATATATCCATGAGACCCAAATACAACCCCCTAGGTCCCATATCCCAACACTGGGGCATTGAGGAATAAACTTCAACATGAGGGGTTTTTATGGGGGGAAGAACACAGGGTAGGGGATTGAATTCAGGGGCACTCAGCCACTGAGCCACATCCCTAGCCTTATTTTGTATTTTATTTAGAGACAGGGTCTCACTGAGTTACTTAGTGCCTCACTTTTGGTCAGGCTGGCTTTGAACTCAACGATCCTCCTGCCTCAGCCTCCCCAGTCTTTGGAATTACGGGTGTGCACCACCATGTCTGGCTTCAACATGAGGTTTTTTTTTTTTTGGTACTGGGGATTGAACTCAGGGGCACTCGACCACTGAGCCACATCCCCAGCCCCCCCCCCTTTTTTTGGTATTTTATTAGAGACAGGGTCTCACTGAGTTGCTAAGTTCCTCGCCATTGCTGAGGCTGGCTTTGAACTTGTGATCCTCCTGCCTCAGCCTCCCAAGCCTCTGGAATTACAGGCATGCGCCACCGCACCCGGCTTCAACATGAGTTTTAGTGGTGAGGAGCCATATTCAAATCATAGTGGCCGCCATCCTGCCTCAGCAGGGCCCTCCTTGTTTGCACTCTTCTTGGTGACCAGGCATTCTGGGAAGCCTTTGATCCTTGCCACAGTCCACCCTGGTGGTCACCAGGCTTCTGTGCTCATCCTGCCCCACATGTGTGCAGAGGTACATGGGACAGTACTAGGCATAGACTTGATGAGTTTTCTAGCCCCTGTTTTATTTTTCTGAGGTGCTGGGACTGAATCTAGGGCCTCCCACATGCTGGACAAGCTCTCTAGCACTGAGCTACCCCTCCAGCCCTTCTTTGTTGCCTTTAGAATGGTAAATATGCAATTCTGGATTTTTATCCCTAGAGTTGCCTTTTAGTGCTACTTACACAAGTGCCTTAGTTTGAGTTCCCCCAAAAGCAAAGTTTGAGCCTAGAAATTGGGTGCAGATTGTTGGTAGATTCCAGGAAACTGGTGAAAGTGGGAAGAGTGACACAGGTTAGGAAGAAAATTCAATAAAGTGTTTTTTGGCTCTGTCCCCTACTGGTTGAAGATTGGCCCATAAAGCACTAAAAAGAATACATAAGCCTCCCCCACCATCCAGACCCAATTATCGGAATTTTCTCTTTGCTTCTCCCTGATCCTTTTGTAGATTAATTTCACAATAAAGTTAGCTAGGCGTGCACAAGCCTCCCATCCCAGCACTCCCTAGTCCCAAGTTACAGGAGAAGGTCACACCTGGAAGGACACTTGCCAGAAATGCTGACCACAACAAAACCCAGAAAAGTCACTTTAATCAGCACAGAAACTTTGATCATTTATTTATGTTTTTAGATCCACTAGACTACAACTCCCCCACACTTAAGAAAAGACTACTTTTGGAAACACGGTACAAAGAAGGTGCCCACCTCTGAGACCCACATTCTTTCCCTTGAAAAATCATATGAAAGATTCTCCTATAGGGCAAGGGGTAAGATGTTCATTCAGGGCGAGGGCCAACCATCTTCTTGTAATGTTAGCTCATTGCTAGCAAAGTTTTTTCTTTCTCCATATTCTGCTTCTCAATTCATTGACTCTATTGGGTGGTAGTGAATCAAACCTTGTGCAGTTACATTAATTCTCCCAACTAAGAGTCTATGTCCATGAGTTAAACAATCTCCTGAAACTGAGAAGAAAGCTCTGAAGCAGAGAGGCAGAGAAACCAAGGCAGGCACTTGAAATGAAGCCCTGACAATCTGTAGACCATCCACCATAGCTGCCACTAATGTCAGAAGAGGGCTGATCAGACATAGTCAGATGTTCCCAAAGAAACTGTAATACCTTTCCCCACTCCTAGGGGCTCAGAAATCTGGGGCAACAGCAAAGGCCACATACTATCTGCTCTCCTGGCATTCAGGTATCTGTTTCTTGTGTCTGTTTCTTTTGTTCATTCTAGGAATATTTGGGGAAGGCCTAACAAGTATTAAGCACTTCTTTACACTGAAATGCAGGAAGAAAATAGAACAAAAAGCCCTATGGAGCTTATTTCAGTTCGAAGAGACTGAAAATACATAAAATATGTAGCATGTCAAATGGTGATAGATGGCTGCGCATGTTGGCATGCTCTTGTAATCCCAGTGACTCAGGAGATTGAGGCAGGAGGGTTACAAATTTGAGGCCAGTCTCTGCAATTTAGCAAGACACTATCTTAACATAAAAAATAAAAAGGGGGCTGGGATTGTGGCTCAGTGGCAGAGCGCTCGCCTAGCACGTGCGCGGCCCGGGTTCGATCCTCAGCACCAGTACATATAAACGCATTGTGTACAACTAAAGCAAATAAATAAATATTTTAAAAAAATAAAAAATAAATAAAAAGGGCTGGGGGGCCAGGTGCAGTGGTGCACGCCTGCAATCCCAGCAGCTCAGGAGGCCAAAGCAGGAGAATCTGAGTTCAAATCCAGCCTCAGCAACTTAGCGAGGCCCTAAGCAACTCAGTGAGACTCTGTCTCTAAATAAAATATAAAAAGGGCTGGAAAGGGCTGGGAAGGGCTGGGGATATAGCTCAGTTGGTAAAGTGCTTGCCTCTCATGCACAAGGCCCTGGGTTCTAATCCCCAGCACCACATTAAAATATATATATATATATATTTGCCCCTGGGGTGGATTCAGCAACACATTGAAGGCAATAAATGAAGGGAAAAAAAGATTCTTAAAAAAGGGGGGGGAGGCTGGGGATGTGGCTCAGTGGTAGAATGTCCCCGGGTTCAATCCTCAGTACTTTGAAATAGAAAAAGTAATAGATGTTACAAAGCATTTAGCAGGAAAGGAGTATAAATTGGTTTGGTTAGGGGTTGGGGAGAAGGCATACTTTCATCAATAGTCATTGGGGAACACTTCACTGAAGAGGTGGCATTAAAACACATTCCTGAAAAAAAAAAAATGGGAGTGAAATCAGCAAGACACTGAGTATGTGCAACTTTGAAGTTAAAGTGATGAGCATTGGGTATAGCTCAGTGGTAGAGGGTGTGCTTGGCATTTGGGTGACCCTGGGAAGGAGAAGGAGGAGGAAGGAGAACATGATGCTCTAGAATACAAGTAAAGACAGTATTTTGAGGATGAGGAGGAGTGATCAACTGTATTGTTCCTGGAAACAGACTGGCCAAGAAGCAGCAAGCAGCACTCAGAGAGGAGGAGAACTCAAAACTTTATTTCATGCCAGCCAGCCCAGAGGAAAACAAAACTCCAAATTCTGAGCCCTGATCCACAGTTTCTCACAGCATTTATAGGTTATTTGGCATCATTTTGGACCCATCCTATCTCTGGGGCTTTTTTCCCTTGTGCAGGGTCTCTAACATAAAGCACGCTTACAGAAATAGATAAGTAATGGCTCTTTTCACAGACATCTGTTACATTTCAAGAGGGAGTATTCAGACTGCTAGGGCAGTTATTTACAATCCAAAAGGTAAGGACCTGGGATTAATTAGGCTTCCTGGAGAAAGCCTGAGAGAGGGGAGGGGAACTGACCCTTTCCCCAGGCATTGGTTTCTTAAAACACTTTCTTTTCTTTTATTTATTTATTTTTGTGGTACCAGGGATTGAACTCGGGGCACTCACCCACTGGGCCATATCCCCAGCCCTTTTTTGTATTTTATTTGGAGACAGGGTCTCACTGAGTTGCTAAGTGCCTCACCATTGCTGAGGCTGGCTTTGAACTCGCGATCCTCCTGCCTCAGCCTCCCAAAGTGCTGGGATTACAGGCGTGCGCCACCGCGCCCGGCTCTTTTATTTATTTTTATGTGGTGCTGAGGGTCCAATCCGGTGTCTCACACTTGTTAGGCAAGCACACTTGTTAGGCAAGCACACTTGTTAGGCAAGCACTCTACTATGGAGCCACAACCCCCAGCCCCTCTTACCATACATTTTTATCATTTCATTTCACAACCAGGTCTGGTTTTGCCATCACAGTAAGATGAGGACAGAAAATTGGCCAAAGGACTTAATAGTTACAAGAAGGTCTACAGCATCCCTGACAAAAGTAGGTTGGGGAGAATGGGAGATGAGAAATCCGAAGTTGAGAGGGCTTAAGAGCAAACAGGGAGGGAGAAATTTGAGACAGTGAATCCAAACAATTTTTTGGAGTTTAGTTATAAAAGGGAGCAAAGAAATAAGGCAGGGGCTGGGGTTGTGGCTCAGCGGTAGAGCGCTCGCCTGGCATGTGCGCGGCCCGGGTTCGATCCTCAGCACCACATACAAATAAACCCATTGTGTACAGCTAAAGCAAATAAATAAATTAAAAAAAAAAAGAAATAAGGCAGTAGCTGGAAGAGGAAGTGGAATCAAGAAAGGATACTCCCCCCCACCCCCACCCCCCCACACACAAGATGGCAGAACTTCTGGGGTGTCTATACTTGTTTTCTTTCATCTTTCCTCTCACTGTGGACAAATCTACATTGACCTCCCACCTCACGCCCAAATATAAGTTTTGCAAAGCTCTGTTGCCAGAGGGTTCTGGGTAATAGGAGGTGCAAGCCAGTCCTTTGTTTCTCCTTTCTTCTCGGGCACTTCCCTCCCCTGGAGCAATGAATGAACTTGGCTGCTACAGACAGGGGATAGGGCCAGGGAGTGAAATTCCAGAACAGAAAGAACAAAGTCAGATATCTCAAAATATCTTGCCCCATTTATTTTGGGCCATCATTCTCTTGATTGCTTCTCCCACTGCTGCAGGGCTGCAGGGGGGCTCCCTGCCTGTGTGGCAGGATAATTTTCTCTATCCTAGGACTGCTATTTGTTTTCAAGTAGTCTAGCCAAAGCAATCTGTAGGTATTTATGCCTAGTTATATTTTTGCTGTTTAACCATGCCATATGTTTTTATGCTATCACCTTCCTCTTTTTTTCTGTGTGTGTGTGTGTGTGTGTGTGTGTGTGTGTGTGTGTAATGTATGGTAAAACAAGGCCTGGTTGTAAAATGAAATTATAAAACCACTATCATGAAACACTAGTGCCTGGGGAAAGGATGAGTTATCTTCCCCTTTCTGTCAGCCCTTCTTCAGGAAACCTAATTAGCCATAGGCCTCTACCTTTTGGATTGTAAATAACTACCTCTGGGAATCTAACTACTCCACTTTGAAGTGTAACCGCCCCTGTTCAGGCTTTGGGCACCAGGTTCGAGGTTTATCTGAGGCCTGTGAAAAGAGTCAGTTTTCCCCCTTATCTCATACTGCTTCTATAAATATGCTTCCCACTAGAAGCCCCACGAAGGGCCTTCTATCATGTAGACTAGAAATTTTATGGCACCAGATAGCCTATAAAATGTTGTAAGAAACTGGGGATGGGGGCTCAGAATTTGGAGTTTGATCTTTGGGCCAGCCAGTGTAAAAATAGTTTGACTTCTCCCACTCTCCGAGTGCCCTTTGCCGCTGTTTTTTTTTTTTTTTTTTTTTTAATTTGCTTTAGTTGTACACAATGCTTTTATTCGCTTTTTAAAAAATGTTTATTTATTTGCTTTAGTTGTTCACAATGCTTTTATTTTTACGTAGTGCTGAGGATAGAACCCTGGCCGCACGCGTGCTAGGCGAGCACTCTACCGCTGAGCCACAATCCCAGCCCCCTTTGCCGCTTCTTGATCTGATTCCTGCAACATTGGTACCTGGAATTGAACCCAGGGGTGCTTAACCATTGAGCCACATCTCCAGACCTTTTCTTTTTTCTTTTTTTTTTTTTTTTTTTGGTACCGGGAATTGAACTCAGGGGCACTAGACCACTGGGTCACATCC
Organism: Tamias sibiricus; assembly: GCA_025594165.1. Lineage (NCBI taxonomy): Eukaryota > Metazoa > Chordata > Mammalia > Rodentia > Sciuridae > Tamias > Tamias sibiricus. The sequence continues at coordinate 39,224,393 of CM046662.1, read as the reverse complement.
CCAGCCCTTTTTTTGTATTTTATTTGGAGACAGGGTCTCACTAAGTTGCTAAGTGCCTCACCACTGCTGAGGCTGGCTTTGAACTCGCGATCCTCCTGCCTCAGCCTCCCAGAGTGCTGGGATTACAGGCGTGCGCCACCACGCCTGGCTTTTTCTATTTTTTGAGACAGGGTCTCGCTAAGTTGCTGAGTGCTGGCCTGAACTTTTGATACTCCTGCCCTAATCTCTGGAGCCACCTGGGTTTACAAATCTGTGTCACTGTGTGCAGCTTCACTTATTTTTTTATTGTGATAAAATTCACCATTTTAAAGTGTACAATTTACTGTTTTTTAGTATATTCACATGTTGTGCAATCATTACCATTGTAGTTCCAAAACATTATTCATCACCCCAAAAGGAAACCCCATTGAGTAATAACTCCCTTCTCCCACCCCTTGGTAACCAATAAATGGCTTTCTGTCTTTATGGATATACCTATTCAGGATATTTTATATAAATGGAATCATACCACATGGTCCTTTGTGTCTGTCTTCCTTCACTTAGCATATTTTCTCCATTACTGTTACCGTTTTGTACTTGATTTTCTTCTAGTATATAGTTCGATTCCCTTCTCATTTGCTTTCCTGTATTTATCTTTTCTTTCTCTTTTAGGTACTAGGGATTGAACACAAGGACACTTTGCCACTGAGCTACATCCACAGCACTTTTAATAATGATACAGAGCCGGGTGTGGTGGCGCAATCCTGTAATCCCAGCACTTGGGAGGCTGAGGCAGGAGGATTGAGAATTCAAAGCCAGCCTCAGCAATGTGAGACACTTAGCAACTCAGTGAGACCCTGTCTCTAATAAAATACAAAAAAGGGCTGGGGATGTGGCCCAGTGGTCGAGTGCCCCTGAGTTCAATCCCTGGTACCAAAACCAAAAAATGATATAGGATCTTGCCAAGTTGCAGAGGCTGACTCCTGCTTCAACCTCCCCAGTCACTGGAATTACAGGCCAATGCCACTTGAGCTCAGTTTTACACATTTTTTTTAACTTTTATTTAATTTTGGTACTGGGGATTGAACCCAGGGGCACTTTATCACTGAGTTATACCCCAGCCCTTTTTGCTTTTATTTATTTATTTTTTTTTGGGGGGGGGGGAGTACCAGGGATTGAACTCAGGGGCACTCGATCACTGGGCCACATCCCCAGCTCTTTTTTGTATTTTATTAGAGACAGGGTCTCACTGAGTTGCTAAGTGCCTCCCCATTGCTGAGGCTGGCTTTGAACTCGCGATCCTCCTGCCTCAGCCTCCCAAAGTGCTGGGATTACAGGCGTGCGCCACCGCGCCCGCTAACCTCCTTATTCTAAGAAGAAAGAGGCCTATAGTAGGCAGGTGGGAACAGGAAAGGCCTAACTTCTCTCCAGTATCTCTAGGGCCAAAGTGCAAAGTCTAATCCTCGGCCCTACCCACCTCATCACCCCTGGCATCATCACACCTCACCCTGTATTCCCAGATGCCTTGATTCCTTGGCCTTCCGGACTTCGCCCACTGTTCTTTGGATGACCTAGAACACCATTAACTGCCATTTGCCCCGGGACTGCTTGCAGCAAGCCAGGCTCCCACTCCAGGATCTGGAGGGCCGCACATACACAGATTCTTCCTCGCTATCCTATCTCACGCTCCCGAGAAGGACTGCTTAGGTCAACGTCATCAGTCCACACCTAGCACAGAGTGTCGGCCACTCAGAGCATGCAACCCACCCCTAGCCCAGCGGTTCCACAGATCCAGCCTGGCTAAAGGCAAGGGGCGAGGCGCGCGTGCGCGGCTCGGAGCTTTATTGCGTCATCGCGACCCTGAAGCTCTCGGCTCGATCATGAGCACGCCACCGGCGGCTTCACGCTTGCGCATCTTCCTCTGCCAGGCGCGCGCCTGACTGTTCTCGGGGTTGAGCTTTTCTAGCAGGTGCATGCGGGCCGTGGTCTCTGTTAGCATGTCCATGAGTAGTTCTTGCTGCAGCTTCAAGTAGTTGTTCTCCTCCAACAGCAGCTGGGTTTTCACTCGCTGTACCTGCGGTTTCCAGCCTGAGATGGTCGGCGAGGACTTCGGCGGCCGGGACCGCGCTTGCTGGCCCTCCGCTGTCCACCGACCGCTGCGGAACACGAAGGCCTCGTTGTTGAGGCGTGTGCGCGGCTCACCGTAGCTGAGGCCCAGCTCCGCCTGGCGCGTCCGGTGGTCCAGCAGATAGAAGGTGGACATGGAGGAGATGTGGCGCAGCGGCGGCCGCCGTGGTGAGAAGCGCCGCGAGAAATGGTCGGCCCAGAACTGCCGCAGCACCTCCCAAAAGCTGCTGGTATGGCTCCTAGCCAGGCACTCGAAGGCAGCCAGAGCGAAGGGTGGGCGGGTCTCTCGCCTAGCGCACAGGTGGCCGCAGGATAGTAGTAACCGGGGCTGCCCCCTTGCCTCCGGAGCCCTGGTGTCCTGAATGATGAAGGCGAGCCAGGGGCACTGTTAGGTACAAATATCTGGGTGAGCAGCCTGCTTGGTACAGGCTGCCCCTTGCAAACCGCAAAGCTGATGGACTTGAATTAGCCTATGGCTTGCCTTTTGGGCTTACCAGTTGCGGTTCACTGAAGAGCCCATCCTTGTACAATTGCACTAGGTACAGGCTCACAGAAACCAGTTCCTCCGAAGACCACTCTTGGGTGTCAGGCCCTGGGTATAAAAACATGTACATGAAGGTCTAGGGCCCTGTTTTCTAAGTTGATTCTGGAAGGGGTCATGGGTGGAAGAGGAATGAATGATAGCAGAGACCAGTAGGTACTTAAAGGAGGAAGGGAACTTTTCCAGGTGGAATGGGAATGAATGGATGGAGAACGTCTAGAAAGTGAAGAGAGGGGCAAGGCTTTCGTGTTGCAAATGTGTGGAAGAGGTTGGGGTAGGATTGATTCTGGCACCAGGAGAAGAAGCCGAACCAGGGCACTTGAGGTGCCATACAGGCAGGCTTAGCAATTTACTTACTCATTAGATGAGAGGGAACTGCTAAAGGATTACAAATCCAGGGTTAGATATGGATTCTGCAAAGTACCTGGTGGGATGTCTGACACAACCAACACCATTACTACTCTCGTCATTCAACCTTGAACTGGCACCTGCTCTGTGCCAGGCCTCGGTCTGGGCAGGGGATACTAGCACAGCCTGTGCCATCCTTTAATAAACTACTGGTCCAGCCAGAAAGAGATGTCCATGTAGATCACAATACAGTATGCTTAGTGACATCCTGGGACACATACCTTCACCTAGACCTATGCTTAGGTTTTAAGGTAATGGCTGGTGCACACTAGAAGTGACCTGTACAAAGCAGACTACTCCCTCAAGGAATCTAAAGTTCAGATAACAAAACAGATAAGTCCCATTCTACCTGCCTCTTTTCCCCCTGTAAGTGCTGATTTTGTTATGTGAGAAAGGGATATGTGTTTTGTGTTTTAAAATTCCTCCTCATGGAGGGAGAAAAGAGAAGCAACTGAGGCAGGGTTCCCTCTGTCTTGCCTTCATTAATTCTGCACACTTATTTATCACATAGAGCTAAGAGGCAGGATGATACCTCCCCTGAATCTGGTTCAGGGAGACCATCTAGGGCAGCCCACATCCAGACTCTCCAGAGGGCCCTTTCCCAATAATCTTTGCTGCATGTGTGTCTCACCTGGAAGATGTGCTGGAGGTGCCAAGCTGCTGTCCCAGGCCTGGTCTCATCTCTGAACCACTTAGATCCTGTTTACCAGTTATGACTCACAATGCCTCCAGGCTGGGCCATCCCAGAACAGAGGGGTTGCTGACACCTGAGTTATAAAACATCCTGGGCTTTCCACTACATTCATTTGATTAATTTATTGAGCACTTACTGTGTTCTAGGCACTCTTCTAGGAAAGTAAATATATTCCCCTATTTAACCAGCAGGGTGGGAGGGGGTCATATGCGTAGACTTGAGAGGAATTTGTTCTAATGGACTTTTCTGATTTAGATGTGGCTTGTCCCCCAAGGATTCATGTGTTAGAAGCTTAGTCTCCTGTGTGGCAGTATTAGAGGTGGTGGAAATGTTTTTTGGAGGGATCGTGGTGCTGGGGATTGATCCCAGGGCCTTGAGTATGCTAAGTGTATACTCTGCCACTGAACTGCACCCTCAACTCCTCAATTCCTGGTGGAACTTTTTTTTTTTTTTTTTTTTGTATCGGGAATTAAACTCAGAGGCACTCAACCACTGGGCCACATCCCCAGCCCTTTTATGTATTTTATTAGAGATGGTCTCACTGAGTTGCTAAGTGTCTGGCCATTGCTGAGGCTGGCTTTGAACTCGCAATCCTCCTGCCTCAGCCTCCCAAGTGCTGGGATTACAGGCGTGCGCCACTGCACCCGGCAGTGGTAGAGTGTTTGTCTAGTATATGTGAGGCACTGGGCTCGATCCTCTGCACCACATAAATAAAGTAAAGGCATTGTCCATCTACAACTAAATATACATATATATGCTTTATATATACTCTCTCTATATATATGTATGTATATATAAAAAATATATATGAAAGCACCCAACTTCAAGTATTTTGTTATAGCAACATAAAATAGATTAATACAGGGAGTTAAGATACTCAGCTGAGGGGCTGGGGTTGTGGCTCAGCGGTAGAGTGCTCACCTAGCACGTGTGCAGCCTGGGTTCGCTCTCCAGCACCACGTAAAAATAAATGCATTGTGTACAACTAAAGCAAATAAATAAATATTTAAAAAAAGAAACTCAGCTGACATGGGTATAATTCTCTAGAAGCAACCTAGAGATGAGAATTCTTTTTTTAAAATTTATTTATTTGCTTTTAGTTGTACACAATGTATTTTATTTTTACGTGGTGCAGAGGATCGAACCTGGGCCACACATATGCTAGAGGAGCACTCTACCACTGAGCCACAACCTCAGCCCCCGAGATGAGAATTCTTGTTCAAGTGACTTAATGGGGGAAATGCTGTCAGGAGAAGGGAGTGAGAAAAGCAGGACAGTACAAAGAAAAAAGTTAAAAGAGTGTGGTCTTGGGCTGGGGTTGTGGCTCAGTGGTAGAGCACTCAGTCTGGCATGTGTGAGGCACTGGGTTGGATCCTCAGCACCACATAAAAATAAAGGTATATATATATATATATATATATATATATAGAGAGAGAGAGAGAGAGAGAGAGAGAGAGAGAGGTCTTCAGCCAGGCACAGTAGCATAGGCATGTAATCTCATTGACTTGAGAGGCTAAGGCAGGAGGGTTACAAATTCAAGGCCAGCCTCAGCAATTTAGCAAAACTCTTTCTCAAGAAAAAGAGACAGAGACAGAGACGGAGACACTGGGGACATAGCTCAGTGATAGAGTGCACCTGGGATTTGATCTCCAGTACAAAAAAAGGTGGTCTTAAGTGGAGACTAGCTTCAGTCTCATTTCTCATTGGGAACTTGGAGGACAAATTACATCAGAGTTAAGCTTCCTAAAGAAAAGGAAGCTAGTCTAGCGTATTCACCCCACTTCCCTTCCCACATTTCAGTCAGTTATTAGCAAGGACAATCATGAGTTATCACCTGAAACTTAAAGTACCTATGGGATTTACTAAATTTAGGAAATTACTAAATGGGCAAGAATTTCTGATTGTGATATATCAGGTGAAGAAACTAAATGGAAATGTAGAAATTGACTTTGGGACAGGGTGAGAGGTAGGAACTAATTTGGACAGACTTAGAGAAGGCACTTAACATTCATGCTTAGACCTGAATGATTTGAATGATGAGGAGACCCCCACCTTTTGAAGATTTTGGGGTTAGAGGAAGTAAGGAGCTGGGCATATTTGAAGGATAGTTGCCATGTTTTAAGACAGTGGAAGGAAATGAAGTCAGCCCTACTTGCTAAGCCCACCAGTTGACTGCCATCACCTCTACGTGGCTTTGCCAACTTTAAGGACCTCTTCCTGGGCCTCCCAGTTAATCCACCCTTCTGTATGGCCCTAGGGAGGATCAGGCCCAGCTCCAGGGGAGCTCCCAAGAGAGGCAGAGCCGGATGGTAGTACCACCTCCTGGGAATTTTTTTCATTAATACCTCATTTGTTTTTATTTTGAAACAGGTTCTGGCTAAGTTGCCCAAGCTGGCCTTAAACTCCTGAGCTCAAGTGATCCTCCTCCCTCAGCCTCCTGAGGAGCTGGGATTATAGGCATGTGCTAATGTGCCCAGTTCTTTAACAGTTTAATTGAGGTACAATTGACATAATAAACTATATATATTCATGATATACAATTTGATATGTTTTGATAATTTGTACATGACATCTCCAGAATTAATAGAATGAAGATTCCCTTACCTTCCAAAAGTTTTCTGTGCCCCCATAATTATAGTTTACATTTTCTAGAATTTTATATAAATGGCAAGTATTCAGTATGTACTCTTTTTATGTGTGTGGGTGCACTGACTTCTTGCAGCATAATTAAGATTTATCCATGTTGTTCATTTATTAACAATCCACTCTTTCTTAATTGGTGAATAGCATTCTATTGTATAGATATACCATGCAATTTGTGAATACCTTTTGATGGAAATTTTAGTTATTTCCAGTTTGGGGGAAGTTATAAGTAAAGTACATATACAGGTCTGTATGTCTTTGTGTGGACATAATGCTTTCATGGCTCTTGAATTAATACTTAGAAGTGGAATGGCTGGGTCATATGTTTGCCTTTTTGTGAGGCTGCCAGACTTTGTTGTTGTTTTGTGGTGCTGGAGATCGAACCCAGGGCTTCACACGTGTGAAGTAAGTGCTCTACTATTGAGCTACATCCCCAGCTCATTTCTTTCTTTTTGAAATGGGGTCTTCTCCATGTTGCCCAGGCTATTGCTCAGGCTGGTCTCAAATTCTTCAGCTCAGGTGCTATTCCCATGTGTAAGCCTCCAGAGTAACTGGCACTACAGGTGTGTGCCACCACATCTGGCTGAAGCTGCCAAACTTTCCAAAATGGTTTTATCACATACCCAACAAGAGTGAAAGAAAGTTTCTATTCCTCTATGTCCTGGCCAACATGTGGCATGGTAAACCTTTCCTAATTTTAGCCATTGTAGAAGAGTGTCTATATTGTGTTTTTAATTTGCATTTCTCTAATGGTTAATGATGTTGAACGTCTTTATATTTTTATCATTATTCATGTTTTATGTGTGTATGTGTGTGGAGGGGTGCTGGAATGGAACCAGCACCTCTCACATGCTAGGCAAGCACTCCTGAGCTATATCCCCAACCCTTGTTATTCACTTTGAGGAAGTGGTTATTCAAGTCTTATGCCCATTTTTAAAATCAATTGGTTGACTTATTGAATCATAGTTTTTTTTGTTACTGGGGATTGAACTCAGGGGCACTTGACCACTGGGCTACATTCCCCAGCCCTTTTTTGTATTTTATTAGAGACAGGGTCTCACTGAGTTGCTAAGTGCCTCACCATTGCTGAGGCTGGCTTTGAACTCGCAATCCTCCTGCCTCAGCCTCCCAAGTGCTGGGATTACAGTCGTTCGCCACCGCGCCCGGCTCTGAATCATAGTTTTTAAATACTATATAAAAAGTTCTGGGCCAGATATATTTTACAAGTATTTCCTTGTAGTCTGTGTTTTTCCTTGTAGTAATCTCAATCTGGCTTCTGAGACTTTGGTTTTGTTTGTTTGTCTGTTTGTTTGTTTTGGTACAGGAGATTTAACTGAGGGGTGCTTAACCACTGAACTACATCCCAGCCCTTTTTGTTTTTTATTTATTTATTTTAATTTTACAATACATTTTATGGCAACTGGTAGTAACAAAATTTCCCTATTTTGGTTACACATTCTTTAGACAAGTCTGCAATTTAGCATTGATTATTTTCAAGTTATTACACTGGCTGTACTGTCATTTTTCAGGTGGATCAAGATAACCTAGAACCGTAGTCATTATGTGGTCACACAAAATGATCATATGATTAATCAGATCAGGTTTATCACCAGCATTTATAAAACCAGACCCAGGGAAAGAACTAGGCCTGGGACACATGCATGGTCTTAATAGAGCAAATGTTTAGCCTGTCCTGATTATTACAAAAATCAGAACAATGATTTTGTGTGTGTGTGTGTGTGTGTGTGTGTGTGTGTGTGTGTGTGTGTGACAGGGTCTCACTAAGTTGCTTAGGGGCCTTGCTAAATTGCTGAGGCTGGCCTCAAACCTGCAATCTTCTCACCTCAGCCTTTGGGATTACAGGCGTATACCACTGTGCCTGGTTTCTAAGAGTGTGTGTGTGGTGTTAGGAATGAACTGGGGCTTCACACATGGTGGGCAAACTCTCTACCACTGAGCTACATCCCCACCTTTGGTTTCTGACATATTCTGTTAGTGACAGCACTTCCCTTAATGTGAGGTGCTCTTTGTGCTAATGTAGCTTTAAAAAAATCAGTTTTGCATTTGTATAAAACTTTGTAAAAACAGTAATTTAAATACACAATACAAGAAGTAACAGTTATTTAAAAAAAAAACTTGCTTTGTTTAGCAAGTCCAGCTTCATTCTCCCTTTTCTCTTTTGCTGTGCTGAGATTTGAACCCGGGACTTCTGTATATGCTAGGCAAGCACAATTCCACTAAGCCAAAGCCCCAGCCCTTTCTCTCCTGTTTTTGCAAGATACCTTTTTAGGAAAAGACACCTTAACATCCCCTCTGTAGTTCATCTTTCACTTGGGCTCATTCTCCTTTAGCCTATTCTTTTATCTTTCCCTGGAATTTGATGGTGACAGGAAAGGGATGGATTACCAAGTGCATAGGGGGCAGTAGTGGTTAGTCTCCTAGGGATGACCGTTTCTCCTGCCCCGTGTTGGTCTTCATGCTGCTTCCAGGTCAGTGTGCCTTTTGCTGTGTGTGTGTGTGTGTGTGTGTGTGTGTGTGTGAGATGCTGGGAATTGAACTTACGGCCTCATGCACGCCAGCACTCTACCACTGAGCTACATCCCCAGGTCAGTGTTCCTTAAAACCAGTTTCATGGTGTGCTTTGAAATCTGCAAGTACTGTGTGTGTGTGTGGGGGGGGGGGAGTTTAGATGGGCATGGTGGCCCACACCTGTAATCCCAGCCACATGGGAGGATGGCAAGTTCAAATCTAGCCTAGCAACTCAGTGAGACCCTGTCTCTAAATAAAATACGAAATAGGACTGGGGATGTGGATCACCAGCATATATGAAACCAGACCCAGGGAAAGAACTAGGCCCAGGACACATGCATGGTCTTAATATAGCAAATGTTTAGCCTGTACTGATTATTACAAAAATCAGAACAGTGATTTATTTTTTAAAATTTTGTGACAGGGTCTCAAGCGCCCTGAGTTCAATCCCCAGTACCCCCCACCAAAAAAAATAAAATAATAATAATAATAATTGAAACAGCACTGGGAGCAGTGGCCCCCATCTATAATCCCAGTGATTTTGGAGGCTGAGGTAGGAAGATCAGAAGTTCAAAGCCAGCATCAGCAAAAAGCAAAAAGCTGTTTTAATTTCAGAGAAAAAAAAAATTTTTAAATTAGCATGTTCTATCTGCTGTGGGTACCTTAGAACCAGGAAATGCCACAGAATTTAGGAGAACACATCTTGGGTTTGACTTGTGGAGGGCAATGAGAGAGAAAGACAGGCAGGCATGGAGCCCCAAGCTCCACAGGTGAATAGAAGATTTCAAAGCCATCTGAAGAGTAAAAAGTGAACTAAAGCTGGGCGTGGTGGTGCACACCTATAATCCAGAAGCTTAGGAGGCTGAGACGGGAGGATCGCAAGTTCAAAGCCAGCCTCAGCAATTTAGTGAGGACTTAAGTAATTTTCCAAAATGTCTGCAGTACATTGAGACCAGGTCACAAGCCACATAACACTTATTTTCAACAGAAAATTATTTTTTGTTGTACTATTTAAATGTTAATTTGACTTTTGGGGTTTTTTTGTGTGTAAATTTATAAATTTGTTACAGTTTTATATTATAGGAGAGCTATAAATGAATAAATTTATAGTGGGTTTGTGGTCCTACACATTTAAATAAAATTTTGGCGCTAGGGGTGTAGTTCAGTGGCAGAGTACTAGCCTAGCATGCACCCAGCACTACAAACGAACAAAACAAACAAAAAGAGATCATGTGGTAGATTAATCTTTAGGAATATTAGCTCATGTATGGTCAGCTTATCCTGATTAATTCCTTTTTGCCCATGTGCCTATTAATTATTTCAGTAATGGCCTGAGGCATTCTATAGAAAATAGAATTATGTTTTGGGATTTCAACTTTTAAAATAGGTTTGGACAGTTATCTTGTATGCAAAAGACTGGCACTTTAAAATAAACCAAAATTTTACTTGATTAATTTTAAATTTTAACAAAAGTTATAAATTTAAAAATTGTATGGGGGCTGGGGTTGTGGCTCAGCAGTAGAGCGCTCGCCTAACGCGTGCGCGCCCTGGGTTCAATCCTCAGCACCACGTAAAAATAAAGGCATTGTGTACAACTAAAACAAATGAATAAATATTAAAAAAAATTGTATGAAGGCTGAGGTTATAGCTCAGTGGTACAGCGTTTGCCTAGCATGTGTGAGGCACTGGGTTTAATTCTCAGCGCTACATGTAAATAAGTAAAATAAAGGTCCATTGACAAGTAAAAAAAATACTTTAAAAAAATTGTACAAGTAGCACATGTGATCCAGGTTACCTTACTGTCATCATTTTACTCTATTTGCCTTATTTCTGAGCCACTTATACATCAGAGCCTTTTTATCCCTAAATATGTTAGTTGATATTCTTTTTTGTGTGTGTGTGTGTGTGTGTGTGTGTGTGTGTGTATGTGGGTGTGATATTGGGTATTGAACCAAGTCTTCATGCTTGCTGGGCAAGTGCTCTATCACTGAACCACATCTCCAGCCTTTTTTTTTTTTAAAGTATTTTATTTAGAGACAGGGTCTCACTGAGTTGCTAAGTGCCTCGCCATTGCTAAGGCTGACTTTGAACTCTCAATCCTCCTGCCTCAGTCTCCCAAGTGCTGGGATTACAGGCATACACCACTGTGCTCGGCTCCAGCCCTTTAAATTTTTTTCCAGCCCTTTTCATTTTCTTTCTTTCTTTTTTTTTTTTTTTAATTATTTCCATTTGAGACAGGCCAGGCTAGGTTGCTTAGGCTGGCCTTGAACTCGGGATCCCCTTGCCTCAGCCTTCCGAAGTAATTGGGATTACAAGTGCATTACCACTGTGCAAGCTTCAGTGTTAAATCTCTCACATAAACCCAGTATAGTTATTGCTTTTGAAAATTTACTAATAATATCCACTTTAGGACTATGCAAATGTCCTGTTCCTCATAAAAAATCCCCCCCCCCATTTAAGATCCATTGATTTCTTGCCTGATCCATCACTTTTGGTGGCAAAATGTTTTTCCAACTCCAGCACTCAGTATTTACCAAGTGGTTGTCAGTATTCTATTATGAACAAGAGATTTCCTTTCTCCTTTATTTATTGATCTATTTATTATTGGTATGCACTTACTAATTTCTAGTTTTTCAATTTTTTTCATTAATTATTCTGATTTTCAAAGAACGGGGCCCTTCACCAGAAATTCTGAGGTACAGCTTGGGCACTGGGATTTCAAAAGCTTTCCAAGTGATGCTAAGGTGCAGGCAAGGGAAAAGCCCTTGCAATGTAAAACAGAGGCCATGGCAGGCAAATAGTCAAAAAAGTAACTTAAAGGAGAGAAAATGGCTGGACAAAACAATCTTCAACTAAGAATGTGTGAGGGTGGCAGTTTGGCAGAGTGAGATTGGTAAAATTATCTCCCCAAAACAACTTTAAAACTAGAGAACAAAATTTTAAAAACCACTTAGGGCTCTGGAAATTGACCAAAAACAAGTGAGAAATTGAGAAGTGTTTATCCATGAAAAGTTGCTGAATGCCACAAGTGAGAACAGTGACATTTTTTAAAAATGTTTGTTTATTTGCGTTAGTTGTACACAATGCCCTTATTTTTACGTGGTGCTGAGGATCAAACCCGGGCCACGCACGTGCTAGGCTAGCGCTCTACTGCTGAGCCACAACCCCAGCCCCCCCCCCCCCCAAACAGTGACATTTTTACCTGGAACTGTTTGTGTTCTTCCAGCTGGGTCAATAGGGTACTTAGACCAAGACTGATTGGGCAGGATGTACAAACTAACAGTTCCCCTGACTTAGGGGGCTCACTTGATTTGGAACAAACCACAGTGATATACCCCTACTCACCCACTAGAGTGGCTATAATAAAAAAGACAAATAGCAAGTTTTTGCAATGATGTGGAGCATCTGGAATCTTCCTAAGTGGGAATATAAAATGGAACAGCCACTTTGGAAAACAACTTGGTAGTTTAATTAAAGAGTTAAGCGTAGTAGCCAGTATGGTGGCACATGCCTGTAATCCCAGTGGCTGGGAGGCTGAGGCAGGAGGATCATGAGTTCAAAGCCAGTGTTAGCAATTTAGCAAGGCCCTAAGCAACTCAGTGAGTCCCTGTCTCTAAATTTAAAAAATTTGTATTCATATGGCTGCGGATGTGGGATGTGGCTCAGTAGTTAAGTGCCCCTGGGTTCAATCCCTGGTACCAAAATAAAAAATAAAAAAGCAAAAGTAAACTTACCTTCCAAATCTGCAATTTTATGTGTTAGCAAAGAGAACTGGAAATATGTCCATACAAATACTTGTGTATAAATATTCATTGCAGCGTTACGTATTATAGCTGAAAACTGCAAACAATCCAAATGTCCTTTACTTTGTAGTGGATAAACAAAATAGGGTACATCCAATATAATGGAATGTTATTCAGCAGTAAAAGGTAATGTGATGAGCAATATGATCAGACAACATTTTCAGGAAAACAGAAGTGTTTCAGAAAGCAACTTAATTGGCCACAGCTTAATCAATTAACCAGTGAATTGGTTATAGCTTAACTAGTTAATGGTTTACAGCTTAGTTAACTGGCTACTTCTGCAACCAACCTAAGCTCATTTACTGTGATGAAACCCTATCGGTATGGTTCATAGGGCCTAGGGGCAAGAGCCCAGTCCAAATTCATGTCCTTCTACAAAATATTATTTAACACCATTTAATGAAATATCTAGAAAAGGAAAATCTAAAGAAGGAGACAAATTCAATGGTTTTCTGGAAGTTAACAACAAATGGGCACAAAGGAAATTTTTTTTTTTCTGGATCAAAGGAATGTTTTATTATAGCATTTATAGGCCTACCTCCTCCATAAATAAATCTGTACAGAGTTGGGAAGAAAGGACTATGATATATACAGAAAGGAAGAAAACATACCATTAAAGCTCAGGGATCAGTGTAAGACATCAGCATCCTCCCATTTTCAAGTACACTAACAAGGCTGCTGGGATTTCCATTGGAGTGGAAACAATAGAACCCATGCGGCAGGATCTCTCAGAATTTGGGGGGGGGGTGTCCATTGTAGATTTAACCTATGACCCAGGTCCAAAAGTCCCAGCTTTCTCTGCTACTTCCAAAGCTAGCTTCAGGTTCTGGTCAAACAGCTCACACCTGATGGGCATTTCCAGGGAGTAGAATGGATTCTTGAGGGCAAAGTCTGAGTAAATTTCATGAGTAAATTTCATAAATTTTTCGAAGAGGAGAATCTATTCCAGCTTGCCTAGGATCTGCCAGCACCACAAACTTGATCCCTGTTAGTGTCTGGAAGCAGTGTAGTTTGAAAGTGTCTGTCTCCAGTATCTCAATGCCTGAGTTTCCCTGTTCAGGAGACAGCTGGGAGCAAATGGCAAAAAGCGAGTGAAACATGGAGGCCAGCATGAGCTTCTCATTGGAGGTGAGGCGGGGCCGACCGAACCGAATGGACACTGGGTAATTACCAGGGTTACCCAGATACTCCAGCACCTCTTTCCCGTCGGCCATGAACTTGCCGTTCACGTCTGTGCCATTGATGGCTAGCACTGCATGGCCCACTGCAGAGTTGAGGCTAAGCGTCAGCGAAGCTCCATGCCAGGGATTCCACCAGGGAACAGGGCACAAAGGAACTTTTTGATGGTGGAGATATTCTAAATTTGGATTGTGGTGATGATTGCACAACTCAAAGTTTCCTAAAAATAATTGAATTTTTCACTTACAATGGGAAAACCTCATGGTTTATAAATTATAGCTCAAGTGTTTTAAAAATCATGTTGAGCCTGGCACAATAACCCATGCCTGTAGTCCCAGCTACTGGAGAGGATAAGGCAGGAGGATCCAAAATTCCAGGCCAGCCTGGGCAACATAGCAAGGCCCTATCTCTAAAAACCAAAAGCAAAAAAATTATATGAATATACAGTAGACATATTTATTTATTTTTTAGAGAGAGGGTCTTGTTATATTACCCAGGCTGATCTTGAACTGGATCCTCCAATCTCAGTCTCCCTGGTAGCTGGGAGCATAGGGGCATGCTGGCTAAGAACAGACACTTTTAGATAGGCAAGATTTTTTTTAAAAAATCACTATGTAAAGTCTTAGCTTTATGTGGTGGCACAGGCTTGTAATCCCAGATACAGGAGGCGGAGGCAGAAAGATCCCAAGTTTGAGGCCAGCTTGGCAAATTAGCCAGATCCTGTCTCAAAAAGGACTGGAGATCAATGGTAGTAGTGGGAGCACAATGTCCTTTTTTAGGAATCAACAGGAGGATGTATCTACCAATTTGTATAGGTAATACACCAATAAAAAGAAAGATGTTAAGTTTGTTAGGAGAAAATTGAAACATATGTCTCGATAAAGAGTCACACACCACTGTATAGCAGTTTTATGTCATAATAGCCCCAAATTGTTAACAGCCCAGGTGTATTATTGAGGGGTAAGCTGAGGTATATTTGCACAGTAGAATACTACTATACTCAGCAATTAAAAGGAACAAACTACTGATAAATGTTACAGTGTGGATGAAAATCTAAAACAATATATTAATTGAAAATAGTCAGACACAAAAATACTATACTTTTGTCTCTCCTTATCC
Source organism: Tamias sibiricus (assembly GCA_025594165.1). Lineage (NCBI taxonomy): Eukaryota > Metazoa > Chordata > Mammalia > Rodentia > Sciuridae > Tamias > Tamias sibiricus. The sequence continues at coordinate 39,209,371 of CM046662.1, read as the reverse complement.
ATGGACAATATGTGCCAAGATTCTCCTTGGATGCCTGAAACCTCAGCACTGACCCCTATTTATATGTTTTTTCCTATATGCATATACAATAAAACTTAATTTATAAATTAGGCACAATGAGAGATTACCAACTTTAATAATAAAATAAAATAATTTTAACAACATACTGTAATATAAGTTATTTAAATCTCATGAATTTTTATTTCTGGAATTTCCCGTGTACTATTTTTGGAGCAGAGTTGGCCAAGGGTAACTGAAACCCCTGGCAAACCCAAAACCTTGGGCAAGGGATGACTTTTATATCTGTGAGATTCCATTTCTATGAAGCTATAGAAAGAAAAGTCTTATCTCTAGTAACAGAAGGCAGATAAGTTTTTGCCTAACCCTATTGTAGGCATTGATTGGAATGGGTATAAAAATAATAAAAACTATTTGGTTCCTGATTCCTAGAATAGAGTTCCTAAAACTCTTAACAATCTTCTGAGTGATAAAGAGTGTCTTTTGTGGGGCTGGGGTTGTGGCTCAGCGGCAGAGCGCCCGCCTCGCACGTGCGCGGCCCGGGTTCGATCCTCAGCACCATGTAAACATAAATGCATTGCATTGTGTACAACTAAAGTAAATAAATAAATATTTAAAAAAAAAAAGAGTGTCTTTTGTTATGCATAACGAACCCCTTTCAACCATATTTATGCCAGTGAGGTGGCTATTAGTGGCCCCCAGACAGATTCAAGATGGGGGCTGGTAATTTAAGGAACTAATCATATAAATAGAGGGTTGGAACTTTCAATCCTCATCCCTGGGGAAAGGGGAGGTGAGTTCAGTCACCTATGGATAATGATTTAATCAACCATACATAAAAAATGAAACTTCCATTAAAACCTCCTAACTGATGGAATTTGCAGTACTTCTGGGTTGGTCAGCAGTTGAGGTACCAGGAAAGTGGCACACCACCCTTGCCCCTGTGCATCTCTTCCATTAGTCTGTTCCTAGGTTATACTCTTTATAAGGAACCAGTAAAGACTGGGTGCTCTGGCACATGCCTGTAATCCCAGCGATTTGGGAGGCTGAGGCAGAGATTGCAAGTTTGAAGCCTGTGTCAGCAACTTGGTGAGACCCTCGGCAACTGAGCAAGACCCTGTCTCAAAAAAGAGATGCGATGTAGCTTAGTAAAGCACCCCTAGGTTCAATCTCCAGTACCCACTCCCTCCCCAAATATATATATATATATGTATATATATATATATATATATTCATTATATATATATTCATATATATTCATTATATATATAATATTCATTATATATATATATATATAAAATGAACCAATAAATTTAAAGTTCTGGGGCTGGAGTTGTAGCTCAGTGGTAGAGTGCTTGCTTCACATGTGTGAGGCACTGGGATTCTCAGTACCACATATAAATAACTAAATAAAATAAAGGTCTATCAACAACTAAAAAAAAATTTAAAAAAAGTTCTAAGTTGCTGAGTTCTATGACTCATTCTATTTAGCAAATTATAGAACCTGAGGGGAGCTTATAACAACCCCCAAATTTATAGTCAGCCCAGCATCAGCATCCTGTTGCAGCTGATAACTGAAGTGAGGGTAGTCTTGTGACTGAAACCTTCAGCCTATGGATTCTGATGCCAATTCTGGGTAGTTAGTGTCAGAATTAAGTTGAATTTACAGAAGTGGTGTCAGTAAAAAGGATATCACCATTGGTCATAAGAAAACACCATATATAAATTTGGTATCATGGGACAATAAAGAACTTCAGAAAATCTTTTGAGGTAATGTAAATATTGTATATCGGCATAATTATAATGGGTACATGGTATAGCTATATATTTTTCAAAATCATGGAACTGTACAACAACACTGTTTTTGTTTGTTTGTTTTTCTCCCAGTGCTAGTACCACTGAGCTATACACCCAGTCCTTTTTTGGTACCAGGCCTCACTAAGTTTTTTTTTTTTTTAATATTTATTTATTTACTTTAGTTGTACACGATGCAATGCATTTTATGTTTACGTGGTGCTGAGGATCGAACCCGGGCCGTGCACGTGCGAGGCGAGCGCTCTGCCGCTGAGCCACAACCCCAGCCCCTCACTAAGTTTTTGAAGCTAGCTTTGAACTCGTGATCCTCCTGCCTCAGCCTTCTGAGCCACTGGGATTACAGGTGTGTGCCAAAGTACTTGGCCCGAGTCCTTTTTGTTAATTTGAGTCAGGTTCTTACTAAGTTGCTGAGGCTGGTCTCCAAGTTGTTCTCCTTCTGCCTCATTCTGCTGAGTAGCTGGAATCACAGGCATGTCCCAGTTCTGTGCCCAGTTCAAAATTGTTATTTTGGGCTGGGGTTGTGGCTCAGCGGTAGAGCGCTCACCTAAAACATGCTAAGGTTCGATCCTTAGCACCACGTACAAATAAACGAATTGTGTACAGCTAAAGCAAATAAATAAACATTTTTTTAAAAAATTGTTATTTTAAAATGTGGGTGGAGAGGTTGAGTAACCAGGTGTATTAGTCACCTTTTCATCTCTGTGACCAAAAAACTAGACAAGAACAACTTAGAAGAGGAAAGGTTTATTTTGGCTCAGGGTTTCAGAGGTTCAATCCATGGTCGGCTGACTCCATTGCTCTGGGCTAAGGTGAGGCAGAATGTCATGGCAGAAGGACAATGTGGAGCAACCCTAGTCAGTTCATGACAACTGGGAAGAAAAGAGGGCTGTGCTCACCAGGGATAAAATATAAACAACAAAGTTATGCCCCCAGTGACGTACTTCCTCTAGCCACACCCTACCTGCCTATAGTTACCAGCCAGGTAATCATTCAAGTGTATTAATCCACACATTAGGTTACAGCTCTCATAATCAAATCATTTCACTTCTGAACATTATTGCATTTCTCACACATGAGCTTTTTGGGGGACATCTCATATCCAAATCATAACATCAGGAGAACCAAATCCAGAATGAGGGGCTAAAGTGCAAACTAGAAAAAGAAGATAAGTACTCTGTGATAATCCTCAACTAGAGTACAAAATGGATAGCCTACCTAATGCATCTGAACATTTTGAGAGGATATTTCACAACTGAAAGAGAGTTTGGGGGACCTATTAGTCCTCAGTACATAGAAAACTCTAGTTGGCCCAGGACCCGAGGAGGGAGCAAATATCAATTGGCCTTGAAAGGAAAGGCAACCTCCATTGCAATTCACAGCTCAAGGTGGCATAAGGCCAGGTGGAACTCCTTTTCCTCTCCTTGGGTACTTTGCTGTCCCAATATACTTTAGTTTCTTTCTTTTCTGTTTCAGTCAACTTTTCCCCTTGCTGTGACCAAAACACCTAATAAGAACAATTTTAAGGAGGAAAAGTTTATTTGGGGGCTCATGTCTATGGCTCAAAGACAGCCAGCTCCATTCCTTGGGGCACACAGTGAGACAGAACATCATGACAGAAGTGTGTGCCAGAGGAAAGCAGCAGGGAATGTGGCACCAGGAAGCAAAAAGAGAGACTAAGCTCAGCTCACCAAATATATATCACCAAAGTCAAGCCCCCATTGACCCACCTCCGTCAGCCATATACTACCAGTCACTGTTCAGCTATTCCCTATCAGAGGTTTAGCACATGATAGGTTAAGGCTCTCGTAACCCAATCATTTTACCTCTAAGCTTTCTTTCATTGTCTCACACATGAGCTTTTGGGGGACACCTAATATCTAAACCACTTCTTTCTTTTGTTTTCATTTCATTTCTTTCTTTCCCTGGGGATTAAAACCAGGGGTGCTTAACCACTGAGCCACAACCCCAGTCCTTTTTTATTTTTTTTAATTTTGAGATAGGGTCCTACTAAATTCCCCAGGCTGCCCTCCAACTTGCAGTCCTCCTCCCTCAGCCTCTCAAGTAGCCAGGATTACAGGTGTGCACCACCACACCCATCTTAAGTTAGTTTCAGTGTGTTTCTGCTCCTCAAAATCAAGAAAAGCTCTCAACTTAAAAGCTCTCAGTCTAGGGGGAAAATGTAGTAAATAAGCTAATATCCTAATGCATAAAGATTTCTTACAAACCAATATGAAAACACAAACCCTGCAATAGAAAACTGGACAAATGACATGAATAGATGATTCACAAAATGAAGAAATATATATGGTTAATGAATATGCACAATGTTTAACTGTAGTGAAAAAACTTTCAATAAACAGTTGCATGCTTTCCCCCACCCCCAATTAATTTGACAATGTCAGATTAGTGTGGATACAAAGAAATGACCATTGCTGGCCTAACCAGTAAGAGATAACTGATGGAAATGTGGGTGCTCCCTCTTGCTATGTGCTTACTTTTTCTTTCAAGTGAAGGAAAGTGGGGATGAACAAGAATGAAGGCAGTTTAGAGCAGGGTGTGGTGGTGCACACCTGTAATCCCAGAAGCTCAGGAGGCTGAGGCAGGAGGATTGTAAGTTCAAAGCCATCCTCAGCAATTTAGCAAGGTCCTAAGCAAATCGGTGAGGCCCTAACTCTAAATAAAATATAAAAAAGAGATGGTGATGTGGCTCAGAGGGTAAGCACCCCTGGGTTTAATCCCTGGTACCCAAAAAAAAAAAAAAAAAAAAAAAAAGAATGAGGGAAACTTTGAGGGAGGGGTATGGAGGCAATGACAAGATATGAGAAGTAGCTGGATATGAAGGACAAATGGATCAAGAATTTTGTAAGGGCGGGGGGGGTTGTGACTCAGCAGCTGAGCGCTCATCTTGCATGTGTGAGGTCCTGGGTTCAGTCCTTAGCACCACATAAATAAAATAAAGGGGGGCTGTGGCTTAGCGGTAGAGCGCTTGCCTAGCACGTGCGCGCCCGGCTTTGATCCTCAGCACCATGTACAAATAAACGCATCGTGAAACGCATCATGTACAACTAAAGCAAATAAATAAATATTTTTAAAAAATAAAATAAAGAGCCGGGCGCAGTGGCGCACGCCTGTAATCCCAGCACTTTGGGAGGCTGAGGCAGGAGGATCGCGAGTTCAAAGCCAGCCTCAGCAGTGGCGAGGCACTTAGCAACTCAGTGAGACCCTGTCTCTAAATAAAATACAAAAAAAAGGGCTGGGGATGTGACCCAGTGGTCGAGTGCCCCTGAGTTCAATCCCCGGTACCACAAAAAAAAAAAAAAAAAATAAAATAAAATAAAATAAAATAAAATAAAGGTACTGTTTCTACCTACAACTAAGAAAACTATTTAAAAAAAAAGAATTTTGTTTAGTCATTTTCAGTATGCTGTCTTTTTAAAAAAACTAATCATAAAAGCTGAAATTGATTCTTTACTGAAAACATACGTGCATGTTATATCTTTTTTTAAAAATATTTACTTATTTACTTTAGTTGTACACAATGCAATGCATTTATGTTTACGTGGTGCTGAGGATCGAACCCGGGCTGTGCACCTGCGAGGCCTCTGCCGCTGAGCCACAACCCCAGCCCTGCATGTTATATCTTTTTTTTTTTTAATTTTATTTTTATAATTTTTAATATGTACAACTCATAGTGCATATATTTAGTATCTTTTTACATACAACTGTTTGTATACAAAGTATATTCGTACAATTCAGGTCTTCAATCATGCATTAAGGAAAATGATATCCGTCTCATTCAAAACACTTTTTTTTTTTTCTCCCCCTCCCTCCCCTCTTGCTCCCTCTGCATGTTATATCTTAAAATAACCTTTCTATTTCTAGAGTCTCAGTCTCCCTTTATAGCATCAGCCACTGTTAGTTTCTTGTGCATCTTTCCAGTGAGCTTATTAGTCCAAGTTTATGACAATACATGTATGTTTTCCACATGAAAGAAAGCATACTAATATAAAGAGCTTTTTTTACATTATAATAGATCTTATTGATCACTGTATATTAGAACACACAGGTGCACACCTTATGCTTTCCAACAGTGCAAAACCATTATAAAGATGGCCTACATTTTATCTAGTCAGTTATCTATAATGGTAAGTTATTTCCAGGATATTGGTACTATATATATATATTTTTTGGTACTGGGGATTGAACCTGGGATGCTCTACCTCTGAGCTATATATCCTCTCTTTCTTATTTTTTATTTTGAGACAGGGCTAAGTTGCCCAGGCTGGCCTCTAGCTTTTGATCCTCCTGCTTCAGCCTCTCAAGTCACCAGGATTACAGATATGCACCACCATGCCCAGCATTTTTACACACAAGCATAGTAAATGTAGTGGATATATTATTTCAATCATTGATAGGTAGCCAAAATATATTTGTGGGTGGAATTGCTGGATCATGATATGTGAATTTTAAATTGGATATAAATAATTTATTTCAAAAACCATCTTCCAAGTTATACCATAAAGTCAGAATACATTTGTGACCCAGGAGGCTGAGGCAGGAGCATCATAAATTTGAGGCCAGTCTCAACAACCCTGTCTTAAAATAAAAGCTCCCCTGTGTTCAATACCCAGTACTTCCAAAAAAAAAAAAAATACATTCAATTCAATTTCCCATACCTTCTACATCTAAGAACAATAATGGTTATTTCTTTTTTTTTAAAAAAATATTTATTTATTTGTTTTAGTTGTACACAATGCGTTTATTTTTACGTGGTGCTGAGGATCGAACCCGGGTCGAACCCCGGGCAAGTGCTCTGCCGCTGAGCCACAATCCCAGCCCCTGGTTATTTCTTTTAATAAGCTACTGTAGGGGCTGGGGCTGTGACTCAGTGGTAGAGCACCTGCCTTGCATGTGTGAGGCACTGGGTTTGATTCTCAGCATCACATATAAATAAATTAATAAAATAAAGGTCTGTCAACTAAAAAAAAAGATACTATAATACTCAAAGTACCTTTGGGCTGGGCATGGTGACACACGCCTGTAATACCAGCACTTGGGAGGCTGAGGCAAGAGGATCAAGAGTTCAAAGCCAGCCTGAGCAATGGCAAGGCACTTAGCAACTCAGTGAGGCCCTGTCTCTAATAAAGTAAAAAAAAAAAGGGCTGGGGATGTGGTCCAGTGGTCGAGTGCCTCTGGGTTCAATCCACAGTACTAAACAAACAAACAAACAAAAAATTTTGGATTATCAAGAAAAGACCTCATTCTTCAGGGATTTGTCTTTAACTTCCTCCTTTGAAAAACATTATATGTGAGCTGAAAAGTCCCTATATTCAGTCCTGCACATTTAGGGCACAGCCCAGGATCAGCCATGCTTGGGATTTCCTTTTTGTTGGGGCTCTACATGTGCCACCATGCACTTATCCAGTCTCAAACCCTTAATGTTAGCATCTTTCCCTAGCCTCCTGAGTCCGACGGAATTTTCTAGCATCCACATTTATTGGTTTGTTTCTGTATGCCCCGACATTCTCCAGTTCTGCCCTTTCTAATTTATTTTTTAGTTGTGGTTGGATACAATATCTTTATTTTATTTATTTATTTTTAATTAATTTTTTTTTTTTTTTTTTTTTTTTTTTTGGTGGTACCACGTATTGAACTCAGGGGCACTTGACTACTAGGTCACATCCCCAGCCCTTTTTTGTATTTTATTTAGAGACAGGGTCTCACTGAGTTGGTAAGTGACTTGCCATTGCTGAGGCTGGCTTTGAACTCGAGATCCTCCTGCCTCAGCCTCCCAAAGTGCTGGGATTACAGGCGTGTGCCCCCGCGCCAGGCTTATTTGTTTATTTTTACGTGGTGCTGAGGATCGAACCCAGGGCCGTGCACGTGCTATGCCAGTGCTCTACCACTGAGCCACAACCCCAGCCCTATCTGCCCTTTATTTCAACTGCAAGAGGTGCTTCCTAACTGGTCTCATAGCTATTTTCAGACCTCCCTGGAATGGTATTAATACTTCCCTAAACATCTAAATCATGATCCAAATCTAAAATCCAACATACGTCCTCACAAATTCTCTGGCTAGGCTTTTTTTTGGAGGGCTGGGGTACCAGGATTGAACTCAGCGGTACTCAACCACTGAGCCACATCCCCAAACCTATTTTGTATTTTATTTAGAGACAGGGTCTCACTAAGTTGCTTAGTGCCTTGCTTTTGCTGAGGCTGGCTTTGAACTTGCATCTTCCTGCCTCAGCCTCCCGAGCCTTTGGGATTACAAAGGTGCACCACACTGCACCTGGCTTCTGACTAGGCTTCTAAGGCCTGATTCCAAACCAACCCTGGAGCCGATCTCCCATCACTCATGTTCATGACACATTTCTCCAGCCAAAAGTCTTATACATAGTGTCCCCAAACATAGCAGGCCTATTTTCCCGCAATCATATTATTGAAAGAAGCCTTCCTCCAACTCTCCACCTATGGAAATCCTGCACATCCCACTAGGTTCAGCCAAAATGGAAACAGTTGTTTCTTTTAGAACCCCACTAAATTCTCTTCAGTAATTTTTAATTTTTAATTAATTTATTTTTTTGGTACGGGGATTGAACTCAGGGGCACTGGACCACTAGGTCACATCCCCAGCCCTTTTTTGTATTTTATTTAGAGACAGGGTTTGAGTTGCTAAGTGCCTCACCATTGCTGAGGCTGGCTTTGAACTTGCGATCCTCCTGTCTCAGCCTCCCAAGTGCTGGGATTACAGGCGTGCACCCCCCTGCCCAGCTACTTACTGTATCTTTTAAAAAATATTTTAGTTGTAGGTGGACACTTAACTTTTTATTTTTTTTACGTGGTGCTGAGAATCGAACCCAGGGCCTCACAAGTGCAAGGCAAGTGCTCTACCTCTGAGCCCTTTTATCTTACTTTCGGAGACATCACAAATGGAAAACTGAAATAACCTCTGGTTTTATTATTCTGGACTGTTTTGTATTCGGTAACGACTAGGCTACAGGCTCTGGGGGCACAGAGCGATGACTTTGCAGGAACTGTGGCGCCTGCCCACAGAGCGCCGTGCAGTGTACTTAGGCCGGGTAAGGCAGCCGGTGCCGGGATCCGCTTGCGACCCCTCGGGGCTGCCTGCACTCGCTGCACAAGGAAATTAGCCTTCAAGACTGCCAATCCGACTTCCCACTCGTTCTATCAGCTGCTATGCACTCCTTCAGTGAAGGGTACTGGATGCCCGTCCTAGCGTCAGGAACCCGAGGGGGTGAAACACCATTGGGTTGAAAAGAGGGGCGGCGCGCCCACTAAGGCACCACGGCGGCAGAGGGCGGGAGCGCCGCCGACCCCTCCGCGCCTCAGGACGCGCGCGACCCCGATCGCCGCCTTCCTTGTTACCTACTGTCCAACCAAGAACCACTTCCTGCCTCACTCTCGGCCAATCCTCACACTCCACGAAGAATAGCCCTAGGGGGCGTATGGAAATGTAAGTAGAGCGATGATCACAGCGACCAACCGAATCTACGAGCTTGCGAGGTTGGGCGGGACTTGGTGCTAGTCGTAGCTACTCAGGATCGAGGGGCGGGCCCAGGGCTGGGCTTCGTGCGGTGGGGCTTGGTCGCGCGGCGGCGGCGGCAGCCGAGGCCTTTTGGTTCTGCAACACGTGACGGTCGGGCCGCCTCCGCCGCTATCTTCACTGCAGTGCGGGGCCAGGTGTGCGGGTGGGAGAAGGCGCAGGCACCGCCGGTGGTCCCCGGGAGGCTCGAGGTGAGACTGGAGGCCTGCACGCGTCCTCCGGCCTGTGAGGACCTGAGGCAGGGGGGAGCTGGGAACGCTACACCGCGACCAAAGGGGTCGGGCGTGGCCGGCGGCCAGGGGTTGGGCTGGCTTTGCGAGGGCCCAAGGTTCTGTCGAACGCACCGGCCAGGAGGGGCGAGGCCTAAACCCGGCCCCTTTAGTTGGGGAGCCGGGCCCAGGCCGCGCCACGGGGGTCGGGAGGCGTGGCAGGTGCCCTGGGCCTCCCCTGACCTCTGAGAAAGCTAACTTGTTCTTATGGCTTTGCTTCCAGGGCGTTCTAGGCCGATTACTGGCTGCCTGGGTAGTCTCGAGGTGGGCTGAGTGAAGGTCTGGACTGTGGTCGGGCCTAGTGGGTGCCCCTAAGTAGAAGGGAGAGATGAATTAGACTAAGAATACGTAGAATTAGTGTTGCAGGTTCAGAATTTGAAAATAAGAACCCCCCAAACGAAGACGGGACCCTAGCACCCTGAAGAGGAAGGAAAATGTACTAGAACGCGCAGTGGTTGGAAAACTTTAGGCTTAACCATTACAGCACTTACTCGGGGGTGGGGAGTAATTCAGTCGGAGATTCCACCCGAGGTTAAAAGTAGAAAAACAACCCGAAGCTCACCTAGCAAAACACACTTCGCTTTACACTGGAGGAAACTGAGACGTTAGAAGCTTGAAATGACTGGTCCAAGGTCATGCGATTAGTTTAATGGTCCTGTTGGGATTATAATTGACTGCTAAGGCAGTTTTGGTTTAGTGGTGAAGATAAAGGCTCTGGTTCAAGCTCTTCATCTGCCATTTGTTGCTGTGTGAACTTGGGCTTTTATCTTTTGTTCCCCACACCCCAGTGATAGATTATTAAATAATACATTATAAACTTGTGAAGATTGAATTAAAGTGCTTATGGACGGGAAAGTCTAATATATAGTAACTGCTCGATGAATAATTATTGCAATAAGCTATTATAGTCTAAATGCCTTGGTCCACTAAACTGACTTGGTCCACTAATCTTTGTTAGGTCCTGTTTCTCAGGGCCTGAAGTCACATTTATGTTGATGGGAAGAAACTGGACTCTGTGAATTAACTGTTGGCATGACAGAAGCTATTGCTAGTTGAGGGAAGTTAAACTGAGCTGAATATTAAAAGCTTGAGAGGACAAAGGTGAACCACAGTTAAGTTTCTTTACCTCTAATTTAGAAAATGGAAGGTGTTGCTTAATTTTTTTAAGTATTTTTTTTAAAGGGGAAGAATTTTTAATTTTTTTTAAGAGGAAGATTTTTAAAACCTGTGTCTCAATCTTTTCAACAATGTTTGAGGGTCACAAATAATTAAAATCTCGTGTTTTACATTTAATAATTTAATACAATTAAACTTAGAAGTTAAGAGCTGTGTGGAACCCAGTACCACTAAATAAGTTTAAAAAAACAAACAAACTCCTTTCCACCAGCCAGGGTACACAAACTAGCCAGGTCACTGAATCATGAGAAGGCCCTAGTGAACCGTGTATTGGAGTGAATAACACAACAAATTTTCATACTTATCTGAAAATGGGTGTTAGTCTCCCTCCTTCTCCACCTTATTATCTTAACTGAACAGTTCAATTAGCTTATTATCTCTTAAGAGCACTGTGACAGTTTTGGCAATCACACTATTGCATCCTTTTAGTTACAGACTTCACTTGCCCTGCAAGGTAGCCTAAGGAATAAAGGAGTAGCTGGTTAGCAAAAGCAGGTTTCTGAGCCGGGCGCGGTGGCGCACGCCTGTAATCCCAGCACTTTGGGAGGCTGAGGCAGGAGGATCGCGAGTTCAAAGCCAGCCTCAGCAATGGTGAGGCACTTAGCAACTCAGTGAAACCCTGTCTCTAAATAAAATACAAAAAAGGGCTGGGGATGTGACCCAGTGGTCGAGTGCCCCTGAGTTCAATCCCCAGTACCACAAAAAAAAAAAAAAAAAAAAAAAGCAGGTTTCTGAGACTTGAATTCTGAGCCCAGTATGGTAACTAGCATATGTATCTCTTTAGTTTTCACCTTTTTAAATGGGAAAGAGGGTCTCCTGGATACCTCACCTTTAAGGGGCAATAAGCTGGTGAATATGAAACTACTTTGGAAAGTGTAATGAACTGGACAGATAGAATTGGCAGTTCATAATAATTGCTAGGAAATAATGAAGGTGCTTAAGTTCTAACCTAGATAGCTAGCTTACTGCAAAACTTTTCAGGAGGGCTGGAACCACGGCTCAGTGGTAGAGTGCATGTGAGGCACCACATAAAAAAATAAATAAAGGTACTGTGTTCACCTACAACTAAAAAAAAACAACAAAAAACAGGAAAGTGCTTGGTTGAATGCTGTGTTATAACAACACATGTACACTTTTTTTCCCCACTAAGCCACATTCCCAGCCCCAATAAATACACTTCTAAATTAAGCTTAACTGTGAAATGTAAAAAATATTTGAGAATACAAAAAATAATTTAGAGGCGCTTTAGCATAGATTATTGAGTATTCATATCTTAAACCTATTTAGTTAATAGGAAAGAAGTGCTATGGAGGAGCTGGGATTGTAGCTCAGTGGTAGAGCACTTGCTTAGTACATGTGAGGCACTGGGTTCTATCCTCAGCACCACAAAAAAAATAAATAAAGGCATTGTGGGGCTGGGGTTATGTCTCAAGTGGTAGAGTGCTCACCTAGCATGTGTGAGGCACTGGGTTCAATCCTCAGCACCACATAAAATAAAGATTGTGTCCACCTAAAACTAAAAAAATAAATATCTAAAAAATAATAATAAGATAAAGGCATTGTGTCCAGCTACAACTAAAAAAAAGATTTAAAATTTAAAAAAAAGTGCTGTGGAAAAATCAGTTCTGATGTTCCTGTTTATGAAAAACAAAATCCAAAAATGTAAATGAGGCAGTATAGATCTATTTATTTATTTATTTATTTATTTATTTTAAATATTTATTTATTTGTTTTAGTTGTACACAATGCCTTTATCTTTTTTTTTTTTTTTTTTTTTTTTTTTTTTGGTACCGGGGATTGAACTCAGGGGCATTCGACCCCTGGGCCACATCCCCAGTCCTTTTTTGTATTTTATTAGAGACAGGGTTTCACTGAGTTGCTAAGTGCCTCGCCATTGCTGAGGCTGGCTTTGAACTCGTGATCCTCCTGCCTCAGCCTCCCAAGTGCTGGGATTACAGGCGTGCGCCACCGCGCCCGGCTTGGATCTATTTATTTTTTGAGGTGGGTCTCTGTATTTACACAGGCTGGTCTGAAACTTCTGAACTTTACCTTAGCCTTCTAAGCTGCTGGGGCTCTAGGAATGTGCTACCACACCTAGCTGCATCTATTTTTATTTATTTATGGTACTTGGGATTGAACCCAGGGGCATTTAACCACTAAGCCACATCCTCAATCCCCCTTTACTTTTAAAATTTTGGAGGTACTTGGGATTGAACCCAGGGGCTCTTAACCACTGAGCCACATCTCCAGCCCTTTTATAAATATTTTATTTACAGACAGCATCTTGCTAAGGTGTTTAGGGCCTCACAAAGTTGCTGAGGCTGACATTGAACTCTGGATCCTCTTGCTTCAGCCTCCTGAGCTGTGGGCATTACAAGCACGTGCCACTGTGCCTAGCCCATTTTTAGTTTGAGACAAGGTCTTGCTAAGTTGCCTGCGTCCTCGCTGAGGTTAATTTTGAACTTGTGATCCTCCTGCCTCATTGCCTCAGTTGATGGGGTTACAGACCTTTGCCACCATGCCTGTCTATTGCATCTATTTTTAAATAGAGAAGCATTTACACTAAAGACCACTTTTTTTTTTTTGTACTGGGGATTGAACTCAGGGGCACTTGACCACTGGGCCACATTCCCAGCCCTTTTTTTGTATTTTATTAGAGACAAGGTCTCACCGAGTTGCTAAGTGCCTCGCCATTGCTGAGGCTGGCTTTGAACTTGCGATCCTCCTGCCTCAGCCTCCCAAGTACTGGAATTACAGGCATGCACCACTGCGCCCGGCTTACACTAAAGACCACTTTGAGTCTTATGTATTTTCTCCCCTTGAATGTTTTCATTTTTTTACTAGATTGAAGTAGTAAAATCTGCAGGTACAAAAAGTAGTGGAAATATGATGATAATACCAAAATGTTTATCTGTGATTGGAATCAAATTCCTTTTTGGTCGATCCTTTCCAATCTAAGATTTACAGTCTTAAAATTCAGTTTTGTAGCCATTACGTTTTAAAAACTGTTTAAGAAGTATTTAGTAATAGCAAAAATTACTGCTAATCTTGAGCATATACTGTAAACCAGGCACTGTCATATAAGTACTTTACATGCATTTTGTTTACACATAGTGTTGTTAACTGTCATTTTAGAGATGAAGAAACTGAGACCCGGAGGTTAGTAGTTCACCCAAGGTGTCAAGTTTTTAAATAGCAAACCAGGGATTGTGATTTGAATTTTTGCTCATGAACACGTCTCTAGCTGTGACAGTAGACAGATGAGGTGATTTCTTTTGGTTTTAATTTCCTTACATGTAAAATGGGGATAATAGAACCTTCTGGGTTTTTCTGAATGGAACTTATTGAGGATGAAGTTTCTGCTTTTGAATATTATTAGACTACCTAAGCTGTCTAAACTCACAAATAAGATTTAATTTTAAAAGAGCGTGCTAAATGAATAGGTTATATGAAAGAAAGACTCCCTCTTTTTATTTATTTATTTATTTTTTTTTTATTTATTTTTTTGGTACTGGGGATTGAAATCAGGGGCCTTGACCACTGAGCCACATCCCCAGCCCCTTATTTATTTATTTACTTTAGTTGTACACAATGCAATGCATTTATGTTTATGTGGCGCTGAGGATCGAACCCACCTGGGCCGCGAACATGCGAGGCGAGCGCCCTGTCACTGAGCCACAACCCCAGCCCCCAGCTCTTTAATATTTTATTAGAGACAGGATCTCATTGAGTTGCTAAGTGCCTTACCATTCTGAGGCTGGCTTTGAACTGTGATCCTCCTGCCTTAGCCTCCTAAGTGCTGGGATTATAGGCGTGCACCGCCGCGCCCGCCTTCCCTCTTTTTTATTTACACACGGCCTATTTTAAAAATCAATATATTTTTTAAAACAATCAGGAACATTAGGTCATTTTTTCTGTTCCTATTTTTAATTTTTCATAGATTAAAGGAGTTAGAATAGAAATTTCTTTTTTTCTTTCTGTGTATGTGTGGAGGGGGCTGAAGGGAGAGGAAAAGAGAAATAAGGTTTGTTGTGGTTGTCTATACTGATATCAAATTCCTGGGTGCAAGTGATCCTCGAGCATCAGACTCCTGAGTAGTTGGGACTATAGGCACATGACACTGTGCCAGGGTTGGAAATTTCTTCTTTTAAGAAAGAAAGTCTAATAAAGAAAAGCCCCAAACCAAGTCGCTCACAAATAAATTTTAGCAAATACTTAAGGAAAAATTAAAAATAGTCCACAGATTCTTCAAGGGTTTCCAAGCTCATTCTGTGAAGACAGTACTAACTTGATACCAATATAAGAGACTTTATAAGAAAACAGATCAATATCTCTTCTGAAAACAGATACAAAAATCTTCAGTACAATGCTACCAAACTGAAACCAACAACATGCAGTACTGTACAAAAAGGATTATACACTGTGACCAACTGGAATTTATCCCAAGAAGGCAAGGTTGGTTCAACATATAAAAATGAATGTAACATATCACATTAATAAAGGACAAGCTGGGTATGGTGGCTCATGCCTGTAATCCCAACACTTGGGAGGCTGAGGCAGGAGTAAGAGTTCAAAGCCAGTCTCAGCAGTGGCGTGGTACTTAGCAACTCAGTGAGACCCGGTCTCTAATAAAATACAAAAAAGGGCTGGGGATGTGGCCCAGTGGCCGAGTGCCCATGAGTTCAATCCCTGGTACAAAAAAGAAAAGAAAGAAAAAAAAAAAAAAGAAAGGACAGAAACTATTCATCTCAGAGAAAAAATACCCTTTCATTATAAACACTCAACAAACTAGGAATAAATAGAAACCTAGCCAGCCTGATTCAGAGACAAAAGAAAAAAAATCTTTTTACTTGGAAAGATAAAATATAAAAATAGCAATAAGCTTAAAAATACTTTGAGTTCCAATTTGTTTTAAAGATTTTCTTTTTTTTAAAGATTTTTTTGTTGAATGGACCCTTACTGATGAAAGTGTATGCCTTTGGAAAGTGACAAATTTAATATTTCTACTTAGTGTTTGCCCATTTTTAAAGTTGACCTAAAGAGTTGTCAGGATTTGCCAAAATGTTATAGAGTAAATATGCTTCCATTAAAAAATAGGATGTTTAGCTGGGCACGGTGGCACACGCCTGTAATCCCAGCACTTGGGAGGCTGAGGCAGGAGGATGGTGAGTTCAAAGCCAGCCTCAGCAATGGTGAGGCACTTGGCAACTCAGTGAGACCCTGTCTATAATAAAATAGAAAAAAAGGGCTGGGATGAGGCCCAGCAGTCGAGTGCCCCTGAGGTCAATCCCCGGTACCAAAAAAAAAAAAGAAAAAACCAACACTTAAAAAATAGGATGTTTAGCCGGGTGCAGTGGCGCACGCCTGTAATCCCAGCACTTTGGGAGGCTGAGGCAGGAGGATTGTGAGTTCAAAGCCAGCCTCAGCAATGGTGAGGCACTTAGCAACTCAGTGAGACCCTGTCTCTAATAAAATACAAAAAAGGGCTGGGGATGTGACCCAATGGACGAGTGCCCCTGAGTTCAATGCCCGGTACCACAAAAAAAAAAAAATAGGATGTTTATGCCAAGTGTGGTGACCCATGCCTGTAATGCCAGCTGCTTGGGAGACTGAGGTGGGAGGATTGTAAATTTGAGGCCTGCCTCAGCAATTTAGTAAGACCCTACCAGTTTACAAAAGGGCTGGGGATGTAGCTCAGTGGTAGAGCACTTGTCTAGCGTGAGTGAGGCTCTGGGTTCAATCCCCATTATGGCCAAAAAAAATGTAAAACTTGAAATCTCTTTTAAATATGTATAGAAAATAACATGGACTTTAAAAAATGTGCTGAGGGCTGGGGTTGTGGCTCAGTGGTAGAGCGCTCACCTAGCACATGCATGGCCTGAGTTCAATCCTCAGCACCACATAAGAATAAAAGCATTGTGTACAACTAAAACAAATAAATATATATTTTAAAAATGTGCTGAGAACAGTATTATAATTTACAAAAATATATTAATGAAACCCCTTAAAAGTGAGGGAGAAGGAAAAAATAACAGATGAACATGGAAGAAGAACAAGACATTTGAGTATGCCTATAAAGTGTACCTGACTGGTATATGTATTATATTTTCATATTTTTGCAGCTAGCTGTTGAACTAGTAGTTCTATTATACACACATAAAATAGGGAAAGGAGGACTTCTGGAAGTTAAATAAGCTGAACAAGGCCATACAGAGAAGCAGGAGAGACTGGAATTCAGGCTTCTCTGACTTGACAGGTTATTCTGCCATATATGCTGCTGCCTTATGTATAAGGAATTAATTTTCTGAATTTCAGGGGTTGGGGTTGTGGCTCAGTGGTAGAGCGCTCGCCTAGCAAGTGATCCGGGTTTGATCCTCAGCACCATGTAAGAATAAAAAGGCGTTGTGTACAACGAAAACAAATAAATATTTTAAAAAAAATTTTTTTCCCTGAATTTCAGTTTTTAAATAGGCAACTTCCATTTCTATAAAAAGAAACTCATTCTTCTAAAAGTTAAAAGTGAAATGAGCTGGGCGCGGTAGCGCACACCTGTGATCCCAGCACTTGGGAGGCTGAGGCAGGAGGATCATACGTTCAAAGCCAGGCTCAGCAATGGTGAGGCACTTAGCAACTCAGTGAGACCCTGTCTCTAATAACATACAAAAAAGGGCTGGGGATGTGGCCCAGTGGTCGAGTGCCTCTGAGTTCAATCCCTGGTACCAAAAAAAAAAAAAAAGTGAAATGAAATATCAAATGTGAGTGGATTTAGTACTCTTGAAGATTCCTTCTGATCCTAATAATTTGGGGCCTTTTTGCTTTGCCTTTGGGAAACTGGGAAGCAAACCAAAAATATTTGTCTTATAAACGTGCACTGTGTTCTTGGCTTTGTGTACATTTCTCCATATATATTTATGTCATTACAGAGGATAGAGCTTCTTTGATCTGGGTATAGGTAGATAATTGTGTTCAATTACCAAATCCCTCCCCACTCTTTCTGGTGCTGGAAATAGAACCCAGGGCTTCAAACATGGTAGGCAAGCATTCTACCACTAAACTATATTTTCCGCCCCTTAGGCCCTTCTTTCCTTCCTTCCTTCCTTCCTTCCTTTCTTCCTTTTTTTTTTTTTTTTTTTTTTTTTTAATTTTTTCATTTGTAGTACTAGGGATTTAACCCAGAGCTTGGTGCTTTATCACAGAGCTACATCCCCTACATCCCCAGCACCCCAGACCTTCTTAATTGAGAAAGACTATCTTACCAGACTTACATTTCTAATCACATATCTGAGTCTTGCTTTATAGTTTTATAGAGAACCAAGTTAATTTCAAGCTGGTTTTTAGACAACTTTGACAAGATCTGGCATGTCTGAGGCACTGGAATTGATCCTCAGCTCAAATAAAAATAAATAATTAAATAAAAGTATTATGCCTGTCTACAACTAAAATATATTTAAAAATAAGTTAAATTATGAGGGAAGATGCAAAAATGGCATTCAGGAATGTAAGGAACTTTGCCTTTGAGTGTTCTGTGAAGTAGAATTGTAGGAAACGTATCCTGGTGCAGTGGCGCATGCCTGTAATCCCAGTGGCTCAAGAGGCTAAGAAAGGAGGATCCAGGGTACAAAGCCAGCCTCAGCAAAAGCGAGACCCTGTCTTTAAATAAAATACAAAATAGGTTTGGGGATGTGGCTTAGTGGTTGAGTACCCCTGAGTTCAGTCTCTGTTGCCCCCTCCACCCTCCTCACCCCCCCAAAAAAAAAATTGTAGGAAATGTGTTTCTTTAGAGGAAAAGTTTAATCCATCTTAAAAGTAATTCCTTTATTCCCTAAAAACATTCTTGAGTTTTGCAGATTTAGGGACATTTGCTGTCTGTGTCTTTGGGACTAGGAAGACTGCTGTTTGTTTTTAAAAGCATTATTAAGCTGGGCGCGGTGGCGCACGCATGTAATCCTAGCACTTTGGGAGGCTGAGGCAGGAGGATTGAGAGTTCAAAGCCAGCCTCAGCAATGGCGAAGCACTTAGCAACTCAGTAAGACCCTGTCTCTAAATAAAAAATACAAAAAAGGGCTGGGGATGTGACCCCAGTGGTCAAGTGTCCCTGAGTTCAATCCCCAGTACCACCAAAAAAAAAAAAAAAAGAGCATTATTACTTTGTTCCCGAGCTACTTGTTATATTTCTTTTTGGTGCTCTTAGAAACTGTTGGTGACAACAACAAAGTGTTTATGGTTACTGGAAGGTAGGTTTCTTCATTTTTCTAGGCCCTTTTAGCTGACAGCAAGGAAATATGTGCGCATCCTAACTGGTGTACATCATTTGTAAATATTTCTTTTCTTTTTTTTTTTTTTTAATTTTTTAAAAAATATTTATTTATTTGCTTTAGCTGTACACAATGGGTTTATTTGTACGTGGTGCTGAGGATCGAACCCGGGCCGCGCTCGTGCCAGGCGAGCGCTCTACCGCTGAGCCACAACCCCAGCCCTTTCTTTTAATTTTTAAAAAATATTTACTTATGGGGCTGGGATTGCGCCTCAGTGGTAGAGCGCTCGCCTAGCACGTGCGCAGCCCGGGTTCCATTCTCAGCACCACATAAAAATAAAATTTAAATTTATTTGCTTTAGTTGTACACAATGTAATGCATAATAAATGCAAATAAATAAATATTTAAAAAAATATTTATTTATTTGCTTTAGTTGTACACAATGTAATGCATTTATGTTTACGTGGTGCTGAGGATGGAACCCGGGTTGTGCACGTGCTAGGCGAGCACTCTACCGCTGAGCCACAACCCCAGCCCTGTAAATATTTCTATATGTAATGCTCTGTATATTAAACTAAGCATGTTTTCATACGGATGTCTCTAATTCTTTCCATTGCAATATGGATTCCTCTAGCCACCTCCCCTTACTTAATCTGCATATTCCCAATCTTTCTTTTTCTTTCTGATACTGGGGATTGAATTCAGGGGCATTTAACCACTGAGCCACATCCCCAGCCCTTTTTTATATTTTATTTAGAGACAGGGTCTCACTGAGTTGCTTAGGCCTCACTTTTGCTGAGACTGGCTTTGAACTCATGTTTCTCCTGCCTCAGCCTCCCAAGTCCCTGGGATTACAGGCATGTGCCACTGTGCCCAACTAAATGCTAATTTTTTTTTTTGGTACCGGGGATTGAACTCAGGGGCACTGGGCCACATCCCCAGCCCTTTTTTGTATTTTATTAGAGACAGGGGTCTCACTGAGTTGCTAAGTGCCCCACCACTGCTGAGGCTGGCTTTGAACTCACCATCCTCCTGCCTCAGCCTCCCAAGTGCTGGGATTACAGGCGTGCGCCACCGAGCCCGGCTTAAATGCTAAATCTTAATAGTGAAAAAGTGGCTCCCACTATTTATTGCCCATTTTCTTAATTTTTTAATTACATGTATAGCAGTATCAGAATTATTAACCCACCCACTTTGTGTGAAATGGCTTGATTAGCACAGTACTTTTGTACAGTTTAGTTTTACTGAGCACCTTTACCCTAGTGAGGTTTCATAGATTTGTAATAAGATAGATTGTTCTGTTGAGTTTTGCATGCTGTCTTTGTATCACCTGACATCCTAAATACATTAAAATTCATTCTTTGTGTGATAATGTTTTATGAGCTTTGGCAAATGCAGTGTCAGTGTAGCTATAATTGTAATATCCTTAATACTTTCATTGCCTAAAAGAAAATGTGTGCTTTACCCATTCCATCTAACTCTCCCCCCAACCCCTTGGGAAAACTTACATCCCTATCTCTTTCTAAAATTTTATTTTGAGACCTTGCTCTGCCCTGCCCTGCAGAAACACTCTGGGATGAGCCCAGCAATCTTTGGGGTGTCTGCTTACTCCATACTGGGGGCACTGTACCACTGAGCTATAGTCTCAGTTCTTTTTTTATTTTGAGACAGTCTTGCTCAGTTACCTAGGATGGCCTGGAACTTGGGGTTCTTCTGTCTTAGTTTCCAAAGTAGCTGGGATTACAGGTGTTCGCCATCACATCTGGCAGTAGTCTGTGTTATAATAAACAACCGCCATCCGCATGATGTTGATATATGTTCAGGTTTGAGATGTACTGCCCTACTTCATTGTACCTAAAAACCTGAAGATAATTATCTCAGTTTGTTAGGACTGTCATAACAATACCACTGCTTTGGCGGCTTAAATAGAAATTTCTGAGGGCTCTTGAGGCTAGAGGCTATTAGATATGAAGGTGCTATCAAGGTTACTTTCTTGTGAGGTCTTCCTTCCCAACTTGCTTTAGCCTGCAGGTGACCGTCTTTCTCCTCTGTTTTCTCTTGGCCTTTTCTCTGGTGTGTGGGCCTGTTGCTATTTGCTCGTATGTGGACACCAGCGCTATTGAACCCTTATGACCTCATTTAGCCATAATTACCTCCTTAAAGACCTTGTTTCCAAATATAGTCACATAGAGTTCAAGCTTCACAATATGAATTTCGTGGTGGTGGGTTATAAAACGCAGTCATAGTAACAATAGTATATCAACAAATTAAAAAATGTTGAGGAAAAAAAATCAGTTCTACCTTTTTAAAGGTAAGTTACTAGCCCATTCGACTGTTTACTTTTCCATCAGTAACAATGTTCTGATACCAATACCTGGTATTTAATCCACTGGTTTTATGCTTTAAATAAGTACTGCTACTCTTTAACAAATTTTGTTTTACTTTTTGGAGGATAGGGATGCTGGGGATTGAACCTAGGGACTCCTGCATGCTAAAGCATATTCTGCCAGTGAGCTACACCCCCAACCCTAGATTGAACTCAGGGGCACTCGGCCACTGGGCCACATCCCCAGCCCCTTTTTTGTGTTTTATTAGAGACAGGGTCTCACTGAGTGCCTTGCCATTGCTGAGGCTGACTTTGAACTCGTGATCCTCCTGCCTCTGCCTCCCAAGTGCTGGGCTTATTTTGCATTTTTTAATTTAGAGACAGCGTCTCACTGAGTTGCTTAGTGCCTTGCTTTTGCTGAGGCTGGCTTTGAACTCTGGATCCTCCTGCCTTAGCCTCCCAAGCTGCTGGGATTATAGGTGCAAATTTCCTTTCTTAATCATTTTTAAATATATAGTTTAGTAGTGTTAAGCATATTTACACTATTGTGAAACATCTTGAGAATTTTATCATCTTGCAGAGTTGAAACTATTCCTTTTAAAAAATAACTCTCAGCCAGGCGCAGTGGTGCATGCCTGTAATCCCAGCACTTGGGAGGCTGAGACAGCAGGATCTTGAGTTCAAAGCCAGCCTCAGCAATGGTGAGGCACTTAGCAACTCAGTGAGACCCTGTCTCTAAATAAAATACAAAAAAGGGCTGGGGATGTGGCCCAGTGGTTGAGTGCCCCTGAGTTCAATCCCCGGTAAAAAAAATAATAATAATAATAATAACTCTGACTGGGTTTGGTGGTTTATGGCTATAATCCCAGCAACTCAAGTGTCTGAGACAAGAGGATCCCAAAATTTGAGGCCAGCTTCAGCAATTTAGCATGGCCTAAGCAATTTAGTGAGACCCTATCATAAATTTAAAAATAAAAAGGGATGGGGATGTGGCTCAGTGGTTAAGTGCCTCTGAGTTGAGTGCCTGTACCAACCAACAAATAAATAAAAACCCCTTCATTGCTTCTTCCCCGCTGCCTGTTTGTCACAATTCTACTTTCTTTGTCTTTGTATTTTGACTGCTTTAGAAACCTCATGTAAATTGGAATCATGCATAATGTGTCCTTTTGTAACTTTTATTTTACTTAGCATGATGTCTTCAATATACATTCATGTGCTGGCATGTGACAGGATTTTAAGGTTGAATAGTATTCTGTTATATGCCACATTGATCCATTGATTGACATTTAGGTTGCTTCCATTTAGCTATTGTGAATAGTGCTGCTATGAACATGGGTGTGGGTGTGTAAATACCTCTGTGAGATCCTGCTTTCAGTTATTTTGGCCATACACTCCATAGTGGAGATGTTGGATCATATGGGAGCTGTTTTCTCTAGCAGTTGTACCATTTACAGTCCCATTCACGATGCATCAGGATTCCAACTTCGCCACATCACTGTTAACACTTTTTTTTTTTTTTTTTGGTACCAGGGATTGAACTCAGAGGCACTCGACCACTGGGCCACATCCCTGGCACTTTTTGTATTTTATTTAGAGACAGGGTCTCACTGAGTTGCTAAGTGCCTCGCCATTGCTGAGGCTGGCTTTGAACTCGGGATCCTCCTGCCTCAGCCTCCCAAAGTGCTGGGATTACAGGCGTGCGCCACCGCGCCCGGCACTGTTAACACTTATTGATTATTTTTGTATGATATTCCTGGATTATATTTTTAGTAGAAGCTTAATAAAAAACATTTTAGGCCAGGCATGGTGGCGCACACCTGTAATCCCAGCGGCTCAGAAAGCTGAAACAGGAAGATAGCGAGTTCAAAGCCAGCCTTAGCAAAAGTGAGGTGCTTAAGCAACTCAGTGAGACCCTGTCTCTAAATAAAATGCAAAACAGGGCTGGGATGGCTCAGTGGTTGTGTGCCCCTGAGTTCAATCCTAGTAACCCTATCCACCACCCCCCCAAAAATTTTTTTTAAAGATGTTTTCAAATTCAGTGTTCTTGTAACAGTGTCGTCCTCGTCCTCTCCACCCCCCAGCTGGGGATTGAACCAGTGGCCTTGAGTATGCTAGGCAAGTGCTTTACAATTGAGTTACATGCCCTATCCAACAATGTCTTTATCATGTGATTTTTATCTGAAATCGGGACTCTTGTGCTGATTTTAGAGCGCTGCAAGGAACCTGAGAGAAAGGTGAACAAAAATCCACAGATTTTGTTGTGAAGAAAAAAAATAAGAGGAAAACAATACTTAGTGCATTTTAGCTTTACTTAAAGGTACATTAAGGGAGCAGAAGGGGAAAACACATAATGAGTGTTGGTGAGCATGAGGGAAATGGGAAACATCTTCTGTAGGAAGAACGGAGGATTCTGGGGGAACAGCCTGAGGGAGAGGGTTCCGATTGCTAACTAGAAGATATAGAGATTTTTGCAAACAGGGACTGAAGATTTTTGGGGTGATGAGGCTATCATCTGGGTATAGAGTGGCCTCAGAGAAGAAGAAGAATTGAAACCATAGTAATATAGGATACCAGTATGTATCCTGGCAGTGGTAATGAAAGGGAAAGACCAGTGTTAATTTGAAACAAGGAAAAAAGGATACTCTGTGCCATATGTTTATTGCACATGCTGTTGCACTTATGAAACTTGTTTCTTCCCCAGCCTCTTCATTCTACCTTCTCAGACCCCAAAACAAAAAACTACCCATGTGGCTCAGTTTTTCTTTCTTTAGATCTGAGTTCTTTGGGAAGAAGGTCCATCTAACCACCCACAAGTCTGATATAAAGTCTAATATAATACAATATTATATATATATTTATAGCTTAGAAAATAAGAGCTAAAAGTAGGTCATCCCCAGCCCTGTACTATCTTTTTAAAGAGACTGTTTTTTTCCTTGTTTGTTTTTGGTACTGGAGATTTAACTCAGCACTGAGCTACATCCCTAGTCCTTTTCATTGAGACAGCATCTTTGATAAGTTCCTTAGGGCCTTGCTCAGTTGCTGAGGCTGGCCTTGAGCTTGTGATCCTTCTATCTCAGCCTCCCTAGTGACTGGGCTTACAGGTGTGCACAACCATGCCTGGCCCCATACTGTCTTTTTAATGTGAAGCCAATTATTCTAATGTCAGTACTTATTTTAAATTAGTATGTGAAAGAGCTTTTGTCCAAAACATTTCACAGATGGAAGAGGTTAGTTGGCAGTGGAATATCCTAAGTCTGTGTAGCCAATATGATATTCTGTATGCAACAGTTCCCAGGAGTGCTTAACCACTGAGCTACATCCCCTGGCCTTTTTTTAAAAAAATAATTTATTTAGCGAGAGGGCCTCACCAAGTTGCTTAGGCCCTCCCTAAATTGCTGAGGCTGACTTTGAACTCATGATCCTACTGCCTCAGCCTCCAGAGCTGCTGGGATTATAGGTGTGTGCCACTGCACTGGGCTTAAAATTGAACCTTTTAACTAATTTTAGGGAAAAACCCTTAATCTCTGGGCTTGGCTTTTCTCCTTATTTTTAATACAGTAAAATTTTTTTTTTTTTTGTGTGTGTGTGTGTGTGTGTGTGTGTGTGTGGTACCGGGATTGAACTCAGGGGCACTCGACCACTGGGCCACATCCCCAGCCCTTTTTTGTATTTTATTTTATTTAGAGACAGGGTTTCACTGAGTTGCTAAGTGCCTCGCCATTGCTGAGGCTGGCTTTGAACTTGCGATCCTCCTGCCTCAGCCTCCCAAAGTGCTGGGATTACAGGCGTGCGCCACCGCGCCCGGCTTAATACAGTAAAATTTAATACAGTAAAATTCTTTAAACGAGAAGTGAACACATTTAACTTTTTTTACTCTCTTTATATGTAGATCATGGAAGGGAAGTGGTTACTGTGTATGTTTCTGGTCCTTGGAGCTACTGTCCTTCGGGCTCACGATGGGCATGAAGATGATATGATTGATATTGAGGATGACCTTGATGATGTTATAGAAGAGGTAGAAGACTCATCAAAATCACAGACCAGTATGCCTCCATCTCCAAAGGTTTGAAGTCGTTTTTGAATCTATTCCTTTTATCTCTTTTTTTTTGTACTGGGAATTGAACCCAGAGCTGCTTTATCACTGAGTCACATTCCCAGCCCTTTTTTATTTTGAGACCGAGTCTCACTGAATTGCTGAGGCTGGCCTTGAATTTGAAATCCTCCTGTCTCAACCTCCTGAGCTCCTAGGATTACAGGCACGTGCCACTCTACCTGGCCTTTTATCTCTTGATAATAAACATTAAAAAATATATATATATATTTGCTGGGCGCGGTGGCGCACGCCTGTAATCCCAGCACTTTGGGAGGCTGAGGCAGGAGGATCGCGAGTTCAAAGCCAGCCTCAGCAATGGCGAGGCACTTAGCAACTCATTGAGACCCTGTCTCTAATAAAATACAAAAAAGGGCTGGGGATGTGGCCCAGTGGTCTAGTGCCCCTGAATTCAATCCCCGGTACCACAAAAAAAAAAAAAAAAAGTTATTGGGGCTGGGGTTGTGGCTCAGTGGCAGAGAGCTTGCCTCGCACGTGCGCAGCCTGGGTTCAATCCTCAGCACCATTTAAAAAATATTTATTTGTTTTAGTTGTACGCAATGCCTTTATTACGTTGTGCTGAGGATCGAACCCGGGCCATGCCCGTGCTGGGCGAGTGCTCTACCGCTGAGCCACAACCCCAGCCCTCGATAATGAAATTTTGAAGATAGAGCACTTGCCTAACTAACAAAAAGGGCCTAGCCAGCACTATTTAAATGGAAATAAGTTGCTAAATTTGTATCTTTTTCAAAGGAGAAGCCAAGTTTTTATTAATCTTTCTGGCAACCTTTGTTATTTCTTTCGAAAGATCTATATGGATTGAAGTCCAGGGCTTCTTCCTTTGACAGTTTTGTTACAATTAAAACATGGAAATAAAGAGATGTTGCCGAAATTCTCAGTTTTTAATCTATTCTTATATTTAACACAGGTCACCTACAAAGCTCCAGTTCCAACAGGAGAAGTTTATTTTGCTGATTCTTTTGACAGAGGCTCTCTGTCAGGGTAGGTACCTTTTTGTTTTTGTTTTTCCTAGGGAGAAAAATCTTAAGAGTTGAACATCATGTAAATAAGGGGGAATAATAGATCCCTTTTGGATGACATTTTATATAACAAAATGTCTAGCCTTCATATTTCCAGTGTTTGTGTCCAATTAGGAAAGTATTCTTTTGAAGCTTGTAGTTCTTGCTTCCGTTTGTTTCCCTTTTCCCCTCTATCCTATGTTGTTTCTCCTAACAGGTAACTGTCATTTGATCATATTTTGGGGGTTTGTCTTAACTACAGGTGGATTTTATCCAAAGCCAAGAAAGATGACACTGATGATGAAATTGCCAAATATGATGGTGAGAATTCCTTTTGGTCTAGATATAATAGCAGATTTAGGTGATATGTAGTTTCCATGGCATTTCTTAATATAGTGATTTAAGACAATGATAAAAAGACTGATTTAGAAGGAGATGTTGTGGCTGAGGTATAGCTAAGTGGAAGAGTCCTTGCCTAACATGCAGAAAGAAGGTCCTCGTTTTTTTCCAGCAATGGAAAAAAATAAGAGGAGATATGTTTTCAGATTTTTCCTTGGTGGGCTGGGGATTTAGCTCAGTAGAACACTTGCCTGTCACATGCCAAGCCTTGGGTTCCATCCCCAGCTCCACAAACAACAACAACAAATTGTTTTTTCTTGAGAGTTGTGCCATCTTCATGTGTTGCTTTGTATGTGATGGGGTGATAGAATTAGAACCATTTATCACTTATGCTTCTTTATGTTAGAAATGGAAGGTCTTTCCTAGGCAGTGGTATAATGAATATGCTGCTGACTTTTTAGAAGTCATAATATCCTATTATTTGTCCAATATTCATGTGCCTAATTTTAATGGCCCAACTCTCATCATAGATAAGTGGAATGTGTTAAAATTTGTTAGTATGCTAGACTTATACAACTTGGAGTTTAGTCTGTTCTCATTTATAAACCTTAAAAGATGTAGTTAAGGAGTGGAGAGCTCTTTTTTGTGTTTTCTTCTAGGAAAGTGGGAGGTAGATGAAATGAAGGAAACAAAGCTTCCAGGTGATAAAGGACTTGTATTGATGTCTCGAGCCAAGCACCATGCCATTTCTGCTAAACTGAACAAACCCTTCCTATTTGATACCAAGCCTCTCATTGTTCAGTAAGTGAAATACATGTTTGGTAAAAGCTTTCTAGAGCACTCGGGGTGTAGCTTACTTACAAGAAGCACTGGGTTCAATCCCCAGCACTGCAAAAAAGAAAAAAAAAGAAAAACTTTTTAGAAGACATTATGAAACTATTACTCTAAGTAAATGTGTGTGTGTGTGTGTGTGTGTGTGTGTGTGTGTGTGAGAGAGAGAGAGAGAGAGAGAGAGAGAGATTATATAAATTACAATAGAGATTTTTTGGGGGTGAATTTAGCATCTTGAAATTATTATTATTTTTTTCCTGCCCAACAAATTATTTTGTAATAGATTGGTTATTAATCCTCTTGATAGTAAATGAACATCTAGATTTTGTACAAAGTTCTTTACTGGGAATCTGCAAGGTTTAGTTTTAATTTGCGTATTTGTTTTTGTAGGATCATGTAGCCATCCAAAATCAATAGAAGATGGAATCTTTTTTTTTTGGTACCGGGGATTGAACTCAGGGGCACTCAACCACTGGGCCACATCCCCAGCCCTTTTTTGTATTTTATTTAGAGACAAGGTCTCACTGAGTTGCTACGTGTCTCGCCATTGCTGAGGCTGGCTTTGAACTCGAGATCCTCCTGCCTCAGCCTCCCAAGTGCTGGGATTACAGGTGTGCGCCACTGCGCCCGGCTAAAAATGGAATCTTTTAAAAAGATAAACATACGATCAGGAGGGGGGAAAAGAAATTACGAGATTTGATCTTAGAAAATGCCATAGAATTTTCTGCTTTTCTCTCTGAAATTAGGTATGAGGTTAATTTCCAAAATGGAATAGAATGTGGAGGTGCTTATGTGAAACTGCTTTCCAAAACACCAGAACTCAACTTGGTAGGTATTTCTGTTTGTTTATGTGGCTAGTTACCCACAATTTTATTAAAAAAGAACTTCAGAGAAAAAGAAAAGAAAAATTTGTAAGATCTGTGAAGATAAAAGACCTGCTGTTGAAATCTTTTGGCAGGTTAGCAGTATTTTGGGGGGAGTAGGTACTAGGGATTGATTGAACTCAGGGGCACTCAACCACTGAGTCACATCCCCAGCCCCATTTTGTATTTTATTTAGAGATGGGGTCTCACTGAATTGCTTAGCACCTCACTTTTGTTGAGGCTGGCTTTGAACTCTGGATCTTCCTGCCTCAGCCCCCTAGCCACTGGGATTACAGGTGTGTGCCACTGTGCCTAGCTGACCGTATTGTCTTTTATACTAATTTATTTTTTATTTGAAATTTGACTTTTAAAGCTCTATTGCCAACTTTTCTATCATTTATTTTTCTATCATATGATACTATGATTTTTAATTTTAAGCAAGCTGATTTCTTTTTGAATGAAACATTAGCTAGTTCTATGTATTACTTTTTTCTTAAGCACATAATTTTTTAAATTTGCTGATGATTGGTTGGTTATTCCTTTAACTGTCACTAATTTATCTGAAGTTTGATAAGTGGAAATACGTACTTTTTTGAAAGGTTGCTTTTGAACACTTAGACTAGACTTACTTAAAATAATCTGTCTTTGTTTCTGAAGGATCAGTTCCACGACAAGACCCCCTATACAATTATGTTTGGTCCAGATAAATGTGGAGAGGATTATAAATTACACTTCATCTTCCGCCACAAAAACCCTAAGACGGGTGTATATGAAGAAAAGCACGCTAAGAGACCAGATGCAGATCTGAAGACCTATTTTACTGATAAGAAAACACATCTTTATACATTGAGTAAGAAAAATTAGTATTTTGGGGTTTTAAGACATTAATGTTGCTCATCTAGAGAATATTCAAGCTTGCAAATGAGATTTGCCAGGAGCTTAATTGGTCAACTCTGAAAGAAAACTTCTTTCCATGGGTTGTCTGAGGACTGAAATTTGAAACAATTTTAATTCTTTAGGGGTTAGGAATGTGGCTCAGTGGTAGAATGCTTGCCTATGAGGTACAGGTTTCCATCCTCATCACTGTAAAACAAATGAACAAAAATGCTTTTATGTTTGTTGGGTGTGGTGGGTCAAGTCTGTGATTTCAGCACCTCCAGAGGTTAAGGCAAAAGGATTTTAATTTTAAGGCCAGCATAACAATTTAGCAAGACAGTGTCTCAAAATAAAAAAGTGCTGGGATGTAGCCCAGTGGTAAAATACCCCTGGGTTCAATCCCCAGTACCTGAAAAAGAAAAATAAATTTGTATGTCCTCTTACTAATTTCTTCCTTGAGCCTCTCTCTCATTCCACTCCTTTTCGTTTTTCGTTGAGAAAATGTTAAATATTAGGATATACAGTAGTATAATGTATACACCATTTTTCAAAAATTATCTTTTTTATATTTGGTACTAGAGGCACTTTACCACTGAGCTATATCCCTACCCCTTTTTAATTTGAAACAAGTCTTGCAAAGTAGCTGAGGGTCTATTAAATTGTTGAGTATAAGCCGGGCGCGGTGGCGCACGCCTGTAATCCCAGCACTTTGGGAGGCTGAGGCAGGAGGATCGCGAGTTCAAAGCCAGCCTCAGCAATGGTGAGGCACTTAGCAACTCAGTGAGACCCTGTCTCTAAATAAAAATACAAAAAAGGTCTGGGGATGTGACCCAGTGGTCGAGTGCCCCTGAGTTCAATCCCTGGTACCACAAAAAAAAAAAAAAAAAAAAAAAAAATTGTTGAGTATGACCTTGAACTTGAGCAGTCCTGCCTCCCAAGTTGCTGGGATGACAGGCCTGTGCCATGAACCTTGCTTCAAAATTGTCTCTTGTGGAACTTTCTTTAGATGATTTAGTACCTGGGCAATTAAGGTTGATTGTTTGGATATTGGGATAGTTATTGGTTTGTTTGTTTAAATGAAGCCTTTCTTGCGGGATTGAGATCATATATTGATATGCTCTTTTCCTAAAGAATATAAATAACCTTTTTTGGGGGGGTGATACCAGGAATTCTTGAACTCAGGGGTACTTAACTACTGAGCCACATCCCCAGCCCCTTTTTATATTTTATTTACAGACAGGGTCTCATGAGTTGCTTAGGGCCTCACAAGGTGGAGAAGCTGGTTTTGAACTTGCCTCAGCCTGCCTCAGCCTCCTGAGCCGCTGGAATTACAGGCGTGTGCCACCGCTTCCAGCTAGTAACCTTTTTTTATTACTAAGGCAATACATGTTCAGGGTATAGAAATTCAGAAGATAATAAATAAGCAAACAGAAGACACTTAAAATTATCTGAAATATCAATATTGTGATCATGTTTCTTCATATGTATGTAAACATACACATAACATATTTAACTTGCTTTCCTAACTACACAAGAGTAAGAATTTTTCCCACCACAGTAAATGTCAGTTGCCTATTAGAGATTTATGTGGGATCTAGGCTTTAGCACAAATCACAGTTGAAATGTCCTTATGGGCCTGGGGGTGCAGCTCAGTGGTAGAGTGGTACCTTAGCATATTTGCAACCTGAGATTGACCCTTGTGCTGCAAAAAGAAAACAAACAAACAAAAAAAAAAAAAACAGTAACAACGAAAAGATGCCTTTTTGGATTAAAAATTGTGTATTCATTCTCCACTAAACTTCAGAAGTACATCCGTGGTGTCTGGGTATGTACTGCAATGCAGAATGCTTGTGCAATATGCTTGTTTCATCCCCAGCACTGTACAAAAAGCAAACAAATGAACAAAAACCAATTTGCTTGGCTGCTGATTGATATATGTACATTCATGTCAGACCAATAATTGCATTAGTTTATGTAGGTTTTTAGTGTCCATAAATGAAGTCTTTTTTTGATGTTAGAAATTTTAACTATTGGCTGGGTACAGTGGCGCATGCCTGTAATCCCAGCGGTTTGGGAGGCTGACACAGGAGGATCAAGAGTTCAAAGCAACTAAGTAAAATTTAAAAAAGGAGCTGGGCTCCGGTGGCACACGCCTGTAATCCCAGCACTTGGTAGGCTGAGGCAGGAGGATCAGGAGTTCAAAGCCAGCCTCAGCAATGGTGAGGCATTTAGCAACTCAGTGAGACCCTGACTCTAATAAAATACAAAAAAGGGCTGGGGATGTGGCCCAGTGGTCAAGTGCCCCTGAGTAAAATCCCCAGTACCAAAAAAAAAATTTTTTTTTTTTAAAGGGCTGAGAATGTGGCTCAGTGGTCAAGTGCCCCTGAGTTCAATCCCCAGTACCCACCCCCCCACCCCTCAAAAAAGAAATTTTAACTATCATTTGTGATGATTAGTACAAACCTGAGGAAATAGCATTTACATTTTGCAGGTCAAGAAACAGTTACAATGCTCTGGACCCCAAGAGCCAGGCATTATTGACCATGTTCTGACCCAGATACCTGAGGTCTTTCTTCCATGCTACCATGCTGGTGTTTCTAGTTAGAAGTCATAATCTTTTGTGTTGTGGGGAAGGGAGCTTGGAAGTGAGTAGTTAATTGACTGTTTTTAACTGTATTTAACCTTTTTTCAGTCTTGAATCCAGATAATAGTTTTGAAATACTAGTTGACCAGTCTGTTGTGAATAGTGGAAATCTGCTGAGTGACATGACTCCCGCTGTAAATCCTTCACGAGAAATTGAGGACCCAGAAGACCGGAAACCTGAGGACTGGGATGAAAGACCCAAAATCCCAGATCCTGATGCTGTGAAGCCAGATGACTGGTGAGTCTTGGGGACCTGTCTTTGATTGTAAGAGAATATTTTGTATATTCTATGTGATTTGAATAACCAAATGTTGGTTGAGTGAGATCTGATCATTTAAATACTCTATTATACAGTCTAATCTGCAAGAGAAAATACAGATTATTATATCTGAAAAGGGGTCTTAGTGATAATCTAGATTGTTTGATGCCATTTTATAAATCATAAAATTCTAGAATTGATATAGTTTTACCTGTGGTGACAAGGTTGGTTTGTGGCAATCTCCTGGCATAGGCATTCCAGTGCTGATTTGTTTTGTTGTTATTTGGTGCTAGGGATTGAACCCAGGGCCTTGTGCATGCTAAGCACATGCTCTGCCAGTGAGTTATACCTCTGGCTCTGCCAGTGCTTTTAATTCATATTTAAAACTGTAGTCCTGAAATGTTAAATTTTAGTTTGAAAGTGGTCTATGAGAACATGCTACAAGGTGACCAGGGAGTTAGATATAGCTAACCTAGGCATGGTTTCTCAGAGCAGGGCAAAGCAAATTGTGACTTTAGGGCAGAATGGGAGTTAACTAAGTGATAAAGATGGGAAAGGGCATTTCTGGTTGAAGAACATCATTATTGCAGAAGGTAGAGGAGCATGAGTGAGCTTGACATGCATGAAGGAAAATGAGTATTACATTTCCTTTTGTGTAGTGTGAAAGTTGGAGACTGAGAAATGAAGACAAGCAGGGTCATGCTCTCCTGTGTGGCCACATTTGAACTATAATATAGGGACTTTCAGAAATGTCAGAAAGGGAACAAAGAAATAATAAAACTGGTTTTGCCATTTGTAAAAGTATCTTCCTGTGCATAGCAAGGAAGATCAAATTCTAGTTGATCTTTTTTCTCCTTGAATGTTAAGGTATATGTTCCTGAACTTTTATAGTACACTAGTATAAATGCTTAGTTTATGTATATGGTGAACATAAGGTTTGGATTCAGCCTTATTTAGTATTGTATTTCTTAACTAGCTATTGGAGGCAGGAGGGGGTGAATATTAAGATTGAAAAGATCAGCCAGATGTGGTGGTGCACGCTTGTAATCCCAGTACTTGGGAGGCTGAGGCAGGAGGATCAGGAGTTCAAAGCCAGCCTCAGCAATGGCGAGGCACTTAGCAACTCAATGAGACCCTATCCCTAATAAAATACAAAAAGGGGTGGGGATGTGGCCCCGTGATCAAGTGCCCCTGAGTTCAATCCCCGGTACCAGAAGAAAAAAAAAAGATTGAAAAGATCAGAGGTATATTATATTATATTCTTTTTTTTTTTTTTTTTTTTGTGTAGTGCTGGCAATTGAACCCAGGGCCTTATGCATGCAAGGCAAGCACGTTGTCAACTGTGCTGTATCCCGCAGCCCATTATATTGATTCTTGAGATTCTCATCCTTTTGATTTGAAACTAACATTCAAAAACAAAGAATCTGGGGACTGGTGTTGTGGCTCAGCAGTAGAGCGCCTGCCTAAATGTGTGTGAGGCGCTGGGTTCAATCCTCAGCACCACATATGAACAAATAAGATAACGGTATTCTCTTATTTAAAAAATATTGAAAAACAAAAACAAATTCTCTGGGGCTGGGGTTATTGTTCAGTGGTTCAGCGCATGAAGCCTAAGGTCAATCCCTAGCACTATAAAACAAAACTAATAAAAACAAATAAGTTGATGAAGGATAGAAGGAAGTCTTTGGTGACTGAAAAAAGATAGAGGCACTGTCTTAGCAACTGCATAAACTTTGAAATCAGATAGTTCTTGATGAACTTTTATTTTAAGTAATAACTGTTTTGAGTGTATGATTCAGTGATATCTAATGTATTTATGATGTTTTGTAGTCATCACTACTGTCTTAATTTTTATTACCCCAAAACACCTGTACCCATTAAGTTGTCAATCTGTTTTCCCCTTGCCCTAGCTCCTGGCAACCACTAATCTGATGTCTGCTTCTCTAGATTTGCACATTCTGAACATTTCATGTAAATGGCCTTTTGCATCTGGCTTTATTCAGTCAGCATGAATGTTCAAGGTTCATCCATGTGGGAACATGTATAAGTTATTCATTTCTTTTTTATGACTGAATAATATTCTATCGTATAAATAATAACACATTTTGCATGGCTTAGTTTGATGGACATTTAGGTTCTTTTTTTTAAATATTTATTTATTTGCTTTAGTTGTACAGTGCAATGAATTTATGTTTACGTGGTGCTGAGGATCGAACCCGGGCTGCGCTCGTGCTAGGTGAGCGCTCTACTGCTGAGCCACAACCCCAGCCCGACATTTAGGTTCTTTACCCTTTTTGGTTGTGGTTATGAATAATGTTGCCATGAACACTGATATACTGGTATTTATGTGGATATATATTTGTGTTCTCTTTGGTATGTACCTAAAAGTGGAGTTGCTGGGTCATATGGTAACTGATTTGATTTCTTTGAAAGACTGCCATACTGTTTTTTTTTTTTTTTTTTTTTTTTTTTTTTTTTTTTTTGTACCAGGGATTGAACTCAGCGGCACTAGACCACTGGGCCACATCCCCAGCCCTTTTTTGTATTTTATTAGAGACAGGGTTTCACTGAGTTGCTAAGTGCCTCGCCATTGCTGATGCTGGCTTTGAACTCGCGATCCTCCTGACTCAGCCTCCTAAAGTGCTGGGATTACAGGCGTGCGCCACTGCACCCGGCTTGCCATACTGTTTTCTTTTTTTTTTTTTTTTTTTTGTGGTACCGGGGATTGAACTCAGGGGCACTCTTATTGTTCTTTATTACAGCCACCCTAGTATGTGTGAAATGCTCTCTCATCGAGGTTTCGATTTGCATTTCCCTGATGTTTAATGATGAGCACCTTTTCATATGCTTAGTAGTTATATATCTTCTTTGAAGAAATCTTTACTTAAATCATTTGCTTGATTTTTTTTCACTTTTTTAAGATTCTAATTAGTCTGGTTTTCTTAAATTGAGTTGTCTTTTTTCTTTTGCTTTAGTTGTACACAATGCCTTTATTTTTACGAGGTGCTAAGGATCAAACCCAGGCTGCGCACGTGCAAGGCGAGCACTCTCAACCCCAGCCCTTGAGTTGTCTAAAAAAATTTTTTTTTAGTTGTAGATGGACACACTATCTTTATTTATTTTTATGTGGTGCTGAGGATCGAACCTAGGGCCTCATGCATGCAAGGCAAGCGCTCTACCACTGAGTTGTCTTCTTATTGAGTTGTAAGAGTTTATTCTGGATATTAGGCTTTTGTAAAAGGTAACATGTTTACTAATGTTTGCTAGGAGAAATTATTTTATTTTATTTTATTTTACTTATTTATTTTTTGGTACCGGGGATTGAACTCTGGCACTCGGCCACTGAGCCACATCCCCAGCCTTATTTTGTATTTTTATTTAGAGACAGGGTCTCACTGAGTTGCTTAGTGACTCGCTTTTGCTGAGGCTGGCTTTAAACTCACAATCCTCCTGCCTCAGCCTCCCAAGCACTGGGATTACAGGCGTGCGCCACTGTGCTTGGCTATTATTTTAAATTTTGACATTTAAGGCCTAAATATTTTCAGAATGCTGTTTCTGTTTCACAAACTGAAACTACTGTGATTCTCTGAGCAGTGTTGTCCTAATAGGAGTTTTCTTTTGTGTTTAAGGGATGAAGATGCCCCTGATAAAATTCCAGATGAAGAGGCCACAAAACCTGAAGGGTGGTTAGATGATGAGCCCGAATATATACCTGATCCAGATGCAGAGAAACCAGAGGATTGGTAAGAGTTTAAGTTAATTTTCTATTTATTTGTTTTTTATTTATTTATTTTTTATGATACTGGGGATTAAACTAGGGTCTCATTCGTGCTGGCCAAGTGCTCTACAACTGAGTTACATCCCCAGCCTTAAAAAATTTTTTTTTTTTTTTTTTTTTTTTGGTACCGGGGATTGAACTCAGCGGCACTAGACCACTGGGCCACATCCCCAGCCCTTTTTTGTATTTTATTAGAGACAGGGTCTCACTGAGTTGCTGAGTGCCTCGCCATTGCTGAGGCTGGCTTTGAACTCGCGATCCTCCTGACTCAGCCTCCCAAAGTGCTGGGATTACAGGCGTGCGCCACCGCGCCCGGCTAAAATTTTTTTTTTATTGTGGGACAGGGTCTCCTTAAGTTGCTGAGGCTGGCCTTGAACTTGAGATTCTCCTTCCTCAGCCTCCTGAGTAGCTGAGATTGTAGGTGTGTGTCCTGCACCCAGTTTGAGTTAATTTTTATTTATTTATTTGTTTGTTTGTTTTAGTCTTACACAACACCTTTATTTATTTATTTTTTTAATATTTATTTATTTGCTTTTAGTTGTACACAATGCAATACATTTTATATTTACGTGGTGCTGAGGATTGAACCCAGGCCGCGCACGTGCTAGGCGAGTGGTGCTGTGCTCTACTGCTGAGCCACAACCCCAGCCCCTGAGTTAATTTTTTGAGTTACCTGGATTTATACTTAAGTAATGTTTAATACTTTTCTGTTTTTTGGACTAGGGATTGAACTCGGGGGCACTCGATCACTGGGCCACATCCTCAGCCCTTTTTCGTATTTTATTATAGACAGGGTCTCACTGAGTTGTTAAGTGCCTTGCCATTTCTGAGGCTGGCTTTGAACTCCAGATCCTCCTGCCTCAGCCTCCCAAGTGCTGGGATTACAAGCATGTGCCACAGCGCCCGACTAAGTTTAATATTTAAATACAGCCAAGTGCGCATTCTTTTTTTTTTATTTTTTTTTTTTTATTTATTTGCTTTAGTTGTACACAATGCGTTTTATTCAATGCATTTTATTTGTACATGGTGCTGAGGATCGAACCCGGGTCGCCCACGCGCTAGGTGAGCGCTCTACCGCTGAGCCACAATCCCAGTCCCCCAAGTGCCCATTCTTAAGAGGAGAATGATAAATTTAATTACATTTCATCATCTTTTTTGGTACTGGGGATTGAACTCAGGGGCACTTGACGACTGGGCCACATCCCCAGCCCTCATCATCATTTTTTTAAAAATGCATCTGTTATCAAAACCGCTCTTACTGAAAGTTAAAACAAGAGAAGATGGAGCCAGGCTTGGTGGCGCATACCTGTAATCCCAGCACTTTGGGAGGCTGAGGCAGGAAGATCACGAGTTCAAAGCCAGCCTCAGCAATGACGAGGCACTTAGCAACTCAGTGAGACCCTGTCTCTAAATAAAATACAAAAAAGGGCTGGGGATGTGGCCTAGTGGTTGAGTGCCCCTGAGTTTAATCCCTGGTACCAAAAAAAAAAAGAGAGAGAAGATAGTTTTTTTAGCATGACTGTGGAAGCATTCCAGCAAGATCTCAGGGGAGCACTGGGCTGGCAGCATGTTCATAGTCCTGCATCCCAGAACCCATTAGTAATTTGTTGCTTATATCTCCATAGGGATGAGGACATGGATGGAGAATGGGAGGCTCCTCAGATTGCCAACCCTAAATGTGAGTCAGCCTCTGGGTGTGGTGTCTGGCAGCGACCGATGATTGACAACCCCAATTATAAGGGCAAATGGAAGCCTCCCATGATTGATAATCCTAACTACCAGGTTTGTGTCTCCAGATGGTTGAGTTGCTTTCATTAATCTGTTTGTATTCAGACAGAGAAGTTTTTTATGCACTGAGGCTGCCAGGTTGATCATTATATTCAAGCTGTTGAATTAAGAGCAGAAAGTAAACTATTTTTTTAAAAATATTTTTATTTATTTGCTTTAGTTGTACACAATGCATTTTACTCAATGTGTTTTATTTGTATGTGGTGCTGGAGATCAAACCCGGGTCGCCCACGCGCTAGGCGAGCGCTCTACCGCTGAGCCACAGTCCCAGCCCAAAAAGTAAACTATTAATTGCTAGAGAACTGAATGGGTTAAGTGTCACAAAGACAAACTATAAACTGGAGAGAAGAGCTTCCAATAATTGTTTTATAACTTAAGTTTAAAAACAAAAGGGAAATGGAAAATTTGTGGTTTGAGCACCTTGTTGTCAGGTGGTAGGGTGCTTCAGTCCTAGGATCCAGACAGATCTCAAATGGTTATCTATTACATGGTGGACAGAGGACTCTGATCAAGGAATTGAAACTTTGACCATGTCAAGTTATCTTATGGCATGGCTTTAATATCTCTACACCTGTAAATAGAATTAGGCTTATAGGAAAATATATATTGTGAGGTTATGAAACTCCCCAGCTTACTGTAATAATGTACACATTCAAATCCTTGTACTGTTCATAATAAATCATTTCCATTCTATCAAATTTGCAAAATGTAAGGTGTAAATATAAAGTCTTAGGTCTATCTATATGCATGTTCTAGATGTATGTTTTTCTGTGGAAAAATGTATTTTTTAATTGTGCACTTGGACAGTTAAGATGATATTAAAATTGCACTCAGCTCTTTTGTTGGCCATTTAGGTAATTTGCAATTTTTGCTTTTAGATATGTGTTGCAGTAATCATTCCTGAAGATGTCTGGGTTTATGTAGCAAGTATTATTATAGGTAGTTAACCTAGATGTGAATTTCTGGTTGATGATTGTAGATGTTGTGTTTTAAATTGCTACTGAAAAAGTTTGTGCAGACTGATGCTCCCACTCCCACCAGAAGATAAGAGTGAATGTTGGCTGGGTGTGGTGGTGCACAACTATAAGCCCAGTGACTTGGGAGGCCGAGGCAGGAGGATTGCAAGTTGAAAGCCAGACTGAGCAATTCAGCAAGACCCTGTCTCAAAATAAAAAGGGCTGGAGATATGGCTCAGTGGGCGGGAGGCGCCCCTGAGTTCAATCTCTGGTACCAAAATAATAAAAAAGGATGCTCTTGAAATGGGCCTGGCACAGTGAAGTGTTGGCTTGTAACAAGATCGTGGAAATTGAAAGTAATTGAAGTCCAGAAATCTTAAAAGAGTGTGTAAAAAACCATCAGTAGCATTTATTGTTTTCTTCCTGCTGCTCTTTGACAGTAGCACTTACCTCTGTTGATCATGCAGAATTTATCTTACAGTTGGATTTTTTGTTGATCATTATTGGAAATAATTTTTTTGAACTTTTTTTGTTGTTTTGTTTTTAAGGGAGTCTGGAAACCCCGGAAAATACCAAATCCTGATTTCTTTGAAGATCTGGAGCCTTTCAGAATGACTCCTTTTAGTGCTATTGGTTTGGAGCTGTGGTCCATGACTTCTGACATTTTTTTTGACAACTTTATTATTAGTGGGGATCGAAGAGTAGTTGATGATTGGGCCAGTGATGGATGGGGCCTGAAGAAAGCAGCTGATGGAGCTGCTGAGGTTTGTGCTTATGATTTCTTGTGCATTTATGTTATTGTAGGTAACTGTTTTGTAAAATGCCAATTTTTTTTCAATATTTTTATTTATTTGCTTTAGTTGTACACAATGTGTTTTATTCAATGCATTTTATTTGTACTTGGTGCTGAGGATCGAACCCGGGTCGCCCACGTGCTAGGTGAGTGCTCTACCGCTGAGCCACAATCCCAGCCCCGTAAAATGCCAATATTTTGGTTTTATCTTTTTCCTTATTTGAGAATATTATCTTTAAAAAATATAGCTATATGCCTGCTAAAGACAAAATATTCGGTTTTTGGACACGATTTCATGAGTTTAATATAGTGGCTTTAGAGTCTTAATTGTGTTATGTGCAAGGTATATTTTTTAGATTGTATGTGTATCAAATTTTGCCATTTAGGGTATGTTTTAATTCACTCTCAAAATGTTGAATCTTTGGTTTATCCCACACAAGGGCTTGTCAAGTAATTAAGCATGTTTCTGAGGTGGGAATTGGAGAGCTAGAGATACTTAGATTAAGACATTCTTTAAGACTGGTTCCTAATGTTAAGGGAACCTTTTGTAGGTGTTTAAGAAGCCGGTTTTTTGCTGAGTGCAGTTGTGCATGACTGTAATCCCAGCAGTTTACGAGGCTGAAACATTAGGATCGCAAGTTCAAGGCCAGCCTCAGCAACTTAGTGAGGCCTTCTCTCAAAATTTAAGGAAGAGTGGGGGTGGGCTGGGGGATGTACCTCAGTGGTAAAGGGTCTCTGGGTTAAATCCCCAGTACCTGCCACTCCCCCCCCCCCAAAAAAAAAAAAAAAGCCAGTTTTGTACCTATGAAAGTGAAATCACTGGGATGATAAGGATAGCAGAAAAATGGAGTTTTCTCTAATTTCCTTTTTATATTATATGAGCATCTTGGCTTGAACCCTTGAAAAATGAAGAGCCTAAGTAGTGCCATGCCATAACTGAACAGTGGAACAAACAGTGCAGACTGTATTTAGTGTCAGAAGCCAGAACTTTCCATCATTGCTGTTTTGTTTTTCAGCCAGGTGTAGTGGGGCAGATGCTCGAGGCAGCTGAGGAGCGCCCATGGCTCTGGGTGGTCTACATTTTGACTGTAGCTCTTCCCGTGTTCCTTGTTATTGTCTTCTGCTGTTCTGGAAAGGTAGGAGTTGTTTTTTTAGGAATCATTTTTAGAAAGAGCACTTAGGATGTTAAAAATAAGTATGATATATTGGCTTGAGATTTTCTTTGTAGCAGCTCCACATTTTGAGTTGACTTCTGAACCTATTCACTACACCACATTGGCCATTTATTATGCCCAGATAGGGGTAGGATTTATAATCCTAGTTGCCAGTATTTAGTCCACTATATTACTTTTTTTACTACTTGGCAGCAGCTTTATTTTTAGAGAAAGAAACAGAACAACTTATTAAAATCAGCCATCTGGGCACAAACCAGCTTTTCCTCTTGGCATTGCTATTTCTATTCTTGAACTTCTTAATTTTATCTTTGATTTATCATTATTCATTGCTTCCTCTCTGTCCCCACTTTTCAAAGTAATACATGTGGGAGTACTACAGTCCTGTGAGGTTTTTCTTTCTTTGTTAGCCCTTGTTGCATACTCTCTGCTTCTTAGATTATGTTTCACCTCACATTCATCACACTTTGTAGCTGGACCCCAAGTTGTTTCTAGCCTTATACTACCACTGTTCTGCATGTATGTGCCTGAGTCTACTTGACAAAGTAGACCTGTAGTTTCCTACCTGACCTTTTGTTCTTATTGTTTCTTTTACCTTGAACCACACACAAACACTGAAAATAAAATTAAATCTTTCTTGTGTCTATATATCTATCCCTATATACAGTCTGGTATAGAACTTTGCTTGTAGGTATTCAGTAATTAACATGGTAATGTATGTAATACATGAAAATATGAACAAAGTTGTTGCACTCTGGGGAATATTTCAGAAACAATCCAGTGCTATGGAGTACAAGAAGACTGATGCTCCTCAACCAGATGTGAAGGAAGAAGAGAAGGAGGAGGAGAAGGAAAAGAGAGATGAAGAGGAGGATGGTGAAGAGAAACTTGGTAAGAAGTAACTCCTGAGGATCTTGCTTTAAAGATGTTTCAAACCCTGCTAAATAAATTTCAGTAAAATTTGCTTTAGGTAATGCTAATTATTTTAATTGCCAGAATCAAATAGAAAAATTTGCTCAAGGGCTGGGGTTGTGGCTCAGCGGCAGAGCGCTCGCCTCGCACGTGCGTGGCCCGGGTTCAATCCTCACCACCACGTAAACATAAATGCATTGCATTGTGTACAACTAAAGTAAATAAATAAATATATTTTTTTTAAAAATTTGCTCAATTGTTTTACTTTAACTTCTATCTTAGAAGAGAAACAAAAAAGTGATGCTGAAGAAGATGGGGGCACTGTCAGTCAAGAGGAGGAAGATAGAAAACCTAAAGCAGAGGTAAAAGTAAGGGTTAACGCTTTTTGTATTTTAAGCAACTAACTTGAAGTTACATTTAAATAATAGGAATATTGGGTAATTTACAATGGCTATGACAGCAAAATTCTGTTTTAACCAATTTTGTTAAAGTGGGATTTTGAGTGGCACAGGTGAACATCAAGCTCTGTCTTTATTCTGTATTTTTCTGTGCTGAAAATGGTTTTCTGGAATAAGTAGAAGGTTATAAGGAAAAAGTAATAAAACACTTTCTAAGGTGGGAACTTCAAGTTATTTAAAATTTCTGTCTTGTCTTCCCTCACTGTGCCCTCAAAAGTATTTCTTGCACAAATCACTACATTCTAAACCCTGCGTACCCTCCCCTCCATGGATTAATCAGTTCATTTATTTAACATATTTATTGAATGTCTCTTGTGCCAGGCATTGTCATTGTGTCAGACAAAGATAACCCTGACTTCGGGGAGTTTAAATACTGGTTGGGGGAAATAGACAATAAGCAGTAGACATTAGAAGGAAATAAATTATATTAGATAAGCTATGAAAAGTTAAGATAGAAAAAGGTTGTAGAAGTTCTGGAAGCCAGTTGGCTTATCATTGGAAAGATGACATTTGAGCAGAGATTTGAAAGAGATGAAGGACTGTTCTATGAGGATGTCAGTGAGAAGGGTATTCTAGGCAGAGAATGTCCAGTACCAAGGCCTAAAGATGTAGTCCAAAAGACAAGAATAGCTAGTAAAGAGGGAGTGGAGAAAAGAAATTAAGTAAGTTTACAAATAATGTGGGGCCTTATAAGACCATATTATGAACTTGGCTTTTCTTTTTCTAAAATATTTTTTGGTTGTAGATGGACATAATACCTTTATTTATTTAACTTTATGTGGTGCTAAGGATCGAACCCAGTGCCTCACCCATGCTGGGCGAGTACTGTACCACTGAGCTACAACTCCAGCCCCTTGGTTTTTCTTTTTAGTGAAATGGGCAGCCATTGTGGACATTAGAGCACAGGCATATATGTGAAAGGATCTGATAACTACAGCTGCTATGTTTTCTCTAGACTAGAGAAATCAGAGACCAGTTAAGAGGCTCCTGATATCATCCAGGAAAGCTGTAATGGCTCTGAGCCAGGATGACAGAAGGTGTAAACTACTTGGGGTTCTGCATCTAGATTTTGTGGTAGATTGGATATATGGAGTAGCAGAGAATAGTCTCTGTCTGCATCTTTGCTTACAGTGTCTGTTCTCCAAGAGCTCTTGAGTTTGAGTCTGGTCCATTGAGCAAAACCCTACTCCATTTCTTTTTCTAGCTACCACATCTCTGCCTTCCTTTTGTTGATA
The DNA here is from genome assembly GCA_025594165.1 of Tamias sibiricus. Lineage (NCBI taxonomy): Eukaryota > Metazoa > Chordata > Mammalia > Rodentia > Sciuridae > Tamias > Tamias sibiricus. Next base: position 39,165,935 of record CM046662.1, on the reverse strand, counting down.
AAGATCAATGCTATTTGTATTTTGTTTGTGTGTGTGTGTACACATTAATTTTTAAATGTTTTCAGTTTTAGATGGACACAATACCTTTATTTTTAGATGTGGTGCTGAGGATTGAACCCAGTGCCTCACACATGCTTGGCAAGCTCTCTACCACCAAGCTACAACCCCAGCCCCTGTATTTTTTTGTATTCTTAATATGCTTTGTCACAACTAGAGTGCTTGAGGTCTTGAAGGTAGGGACCGTGTCTCACAGGCTTTTTTATAGCCCCAAACTGCCTCGTATGATGAAAAGTTGCTAGAATGATTTGGTAAAGGCAGTAATTTGTTTTTGTTTGTGCTCTTGGTACTGGGAATTTAAGCAAGAGTTACTTAACCACTGAGCCACATCTTCAGCCCTTTTTTATTTTGAGACCAAGAGTCTTGCTGAGTTGCTGAGGCTGGCCTCAAACTTGCAATCCTCCTGCCTCAGCCTCCCCAGTCACTGGGATTGCAGGTGTGCACCACCATGCCTGGCTGATTTACAGTCTTCAACATTTGTGATAGAATAGAAAGATCACTGGACTTGTAAGCTACTTTGATTATCTTCAGTATTGTTTTGAATCCTAGACTTTTCATCCTCAAAATGGACCCAGTGCTTAGGGTTAGGCAAGATAACATGTAAAAGCATAATGTTTGATCCATTTTACAGAAAATGTTTATGGGTTTGACTAAGAAAAGTATCTGTTTTTGGGGCGGAGGATAAAAAAACAAAGGTTTTTATATATAATCTCACCTCTGGGCAGTCAGTGTTTGTTTTTTTTTTTTTGTTTGTTTGTTTGTTTTTTTGGTGCATTTTCTTCTAATTTTCCTTTTTTATTTTTTTAAACTCAAATGGGTTACAAAATTAGCCTTGCTAATCTTGGAAATTTCATGAACATTTGTATTTCTTTTTAAATGTGTTAAATGTAGTGAATTTCTTTTCTTTTCAACCAATAGGAGGATGAAATTTTGAACAGATCGCCAAGAAACAGAAAGCCACGAAGAGAGTGAAACAATCTTAAGAACTTGATATATGATTTTTCTCTCCCTCCCCTTCCCTTGCAAGTGTGGTCCTAGGAGAGGACCTGGCATACCTTAGGTTGAAACTCAGAAAAACCTCAAGACATCACCATCAACAGGTTCCAGCCGAACACTAGTTCATGTAATTTTAAACATCTAGCAGTAAATAATTGCAGTTGTGACATAAAGGACCCTGTTTCTGTAGAAAAGAAAACATTTAACATAATGGTTGTGAAATGTAACATGAAGCAACTAACTTGTATTTTTTTTTTTTTTTAAACAGCTTTTTAAAAATAGAATGGTAGAACTTTGTCAGTCTAAAATATTGGCTTAATTTAATATATTAATTTGTCCTTGCAGAAATAACACCAACATTTAGAAACGCTATGGGGATGGATTGCATTTTTTTGTAACAAAAATAATTTTTTTTTAAAGTTTGGTATTAGAAAACATTCAAGTGTCTCTGTCCCTTATAATTGATAATCATGTTTAAAGTGCAGTCATTTGTGGTTATAATTTTGTTTTGCTTGCTTCCATTACTCAATTCCTCCTAAGGAATTGGAAGAGAGAGATTGGATAGAAGCCCAAATTTATATAAAGATTCTGTTTAAGTTGTATTAAATATGGTCATACAAAAAGAAAAAAAGCCTTTCACTTGATGTTGGTTAGACCATAAAGTGCATGTGTTCTGTTGCTCTTGGAACTGCTTAGTTCCCAGACAGCTTTACAGTTAGTGGAGAAGGTGGCTTAATGCAACACTTGGGCATTCATACTGCACACACAGGGAGTCTCTGGGCTCCTGCCTTCTGGAGCAGGTGGCTTTTTAAGGAACTCTGGTAGGGTATGTGAGCTCCAGAGTAGGTGTTTCCATCACTTGTTCCACTGTGTTGACACTGTTTTCCTTACCTATTTCCCCTAATTCCCAGCTTTCTCCTCTGCTATGCATTTTCTTCACAGAGCAGCTTGCAGTCCCTTGTTGGAAATTATTATAAAGCTCTGCATAGTGTTAAGCTTTATTGTGATTAGGTGTATGTTTCTTCTTCTTCTTCTTTTTTTTTTTTTTGTAAGCAGACCCACACCTTTCCAGGGTCAAAGTACAGGATAGAATACAAACTTTTAATTTTTATCCGTGTCTTTTACTCTGTGTAAAGATTTTAGAAGTCAGATCCAAAGGCAGGCCAATACAGAATTGAGTGTAATTTGAACACAGGCTAAAAGTATTTATGGGAGTAGTGACATATAGCATGAGTTACCTGATTTTTGTAGAATATTTTAAGTCTTCATTTTCAATTTATGTAATAGTTGTCTTACATGTCAAACAGCCCTATTCATTTTTTTTTTTTTAATGTGGCTTAAAGAATTTTTTTTTGAAAGTGAATTTAGGGTTTTTTTTTTCCCATGTGGAATGCAGTTGGGTGCTATCAGAGCCTCTCCCCCATCACTGTAGTACAATAATATCACTATTATACCACACTGAAATGTATTCAGAAAGATGTTTTAGCTTTATTCTTCAGAGGTGTTTAGGTCATACTGATGATACTGTTCTTTGCACTGAATATATAAACACTATAAACACAGTGTTTATATTAGGGAGATGTTGGGGAGGAACTATATTTGTGAAATATGAAGGTAGTATCCATTTATTTTATCCCCTTGTCCTCCTCCCCACACACACAGACACAGTGATTCACTTAAATTCTTTTTGAGGGTGGGATGCATTTTTCTTTTGTGTTGAGTGCTTTATCCTCCTCTGTTCTTTGGTCACAGTGACCTTAGCTATGTAGCAGACTTTCCCAAATGTATTGAGTGCAAATAAACAGTTACTCAGACCTGAAAATATGTCTGCAGATTTCTCCTTGAAGTAAGTGTGTGGGGATCATTGGATTTCCAGAAATCTGCCACCTTCATTCTCTATTGACATTGTGTTTCACATGTACTTCCTTCTTCCCTCTGAGCTGTGAAATGACAGGTTCAAATCAGTAGTGTTTATTGCCATTCCAGGGTTATTCAGCAAAATTTCTTCAACATCTTTTTTTTTTTCCCTCTTTGAGTTTTTGAAGGTGCAGCTTCCTGGTTAAATGAATGACCAGCAGTCTTCGGCTCTTAGAAAGGCACTTATATTTGGATTTTCCATGCTGGTTTTCTGTCACATTGTTGTAAACTGCCCACTCTATCAGATGTATTCCTCCATTTTTCTTATCCACAAAGTACTCTTCACTCTTTTCAAACTGTCATGTTACTAAATGGTGTTACATTAAAGTCCCTGTGTTAAATGTCTGCTTTTGACTCAACTTCTTCATAATAACCTACTGTTTCAGTAGTGGGTTAATTGTTCTTTCCTTGGCTACTATGTGAGAATTTGCTAATATGTGGAAATTATTATGAACAGTGAAATAATTATTTAGCTCTTGCCTCTTCCTTCCAATTGTGGTTCAGTAGTTTCTGAGTTTCTGTTTGTATTAAGGAGGGGGTGCTACTGGTAATTTATAGATAATCTTGAAGATTTATGGGGCCTGTTAAAAAATCAGACTCCATAAGGTATTTTATAAAGTTGTGCCAAAAGTATTTTATGTGCTTATTAAGCTTTTAGATTGCTTACTAAAGTACCAAAATATGCAGTGCTCCTAGTTGCTATTTTTTCTTTTAAAAAATAAACTGCTTGGGGGCTGGGGGTATAGCTCCAGTGGGTAGAGCGCTGGAAGACCTGGATTCAATCCCCAGTAGTGCAAAAAATAAAAATAATAAATGTTTAGCTGTTAATGGTGTCTTCCAATGTACAGCCTCCTAGCACCTCCTGTGTAACCTTTTTAGCAATTAGGGTGCCATCATGTGTTCTAATATCTCGATTCCACACACCAATTGTAGTATTAACATTTCATTACTCCCATTTCGCTCCCTATCCCGTTTACAGTACCCACTCTCCTCTGCCTACTAATTACATAACTGGAGCCCAAATGTTGATTGCATTTTGTTGAGTGCCTCACTATAACCTAAACATATATATATATATATATATATATATATTTTTTTTTTTTTTTTTTTTTTTTTTTTTTTTTTGGTACCAGGGATTGAACTTAGAGGCACTCGACCACTGGGCCACATCCCTGGCACTTTTTGTATTTTATTTAGAGACAGGGTCTCACTGAGTTGCTAAGTGCCTCGCCATTGCTGAGGCTGGCTTTGAACTCGTGCTCCTCCTGCCTCAGCCTCCCAAAGTGCTGGGATTACAGGCGCGCGCCACCGCGCTCGGCTACCTAACTATATTTTAAGAGTAAAATTTCGCAGTCCAGGCTCTCTATGTATTGAACTAATCCTTTGCAATTCCAGTCTCCAACTGGAGCTGGACGTGAGCCCACATCCTTTTTCTTCTGCTCTGTAATTGAAACTTCTTCAGACTTAGAATTCTAAGTGGAAATTGACAGTCCCAGTGATTCAGAATGGTGCGGAAGGAAGTCTACAACCTAACTGGTGGACAATTCTGACCAATTACGGTCAGATTGTAAGCAATGAGGCCGAAGAAAAACGGCTGACGTTAGAGTGGCTTCTTTGAGTTTATCAAACAGAATTCAAAAAGAAAACGGTGAAACGCAGTTCTGCCAGGTGGACAAATTAAGCACTTGTCGGATTTACCAGGCTTTTCTCGGGGGACCCGGAAGGGCCCGCCTTCAGGGGGCGGTGTTCAGGAGACCTGTCGCCTCTTGTTTGGGCTACTGTCAGTCATGGCTGACCCAGTCTCGAGGACTGCGGTCCACCCCGGGGGGGTACCCTTACCCCCTCACTTGAGAGTTCCTTTTAAATACCGCTCGGGAGACCTAGAGGGGACGTTCTAGTCCTCACGCCCTTCTGCGGCCGGTTCTTCCTCCTTTGATTGGTCGGAGCGGCAGTTCATCGCCCGTGACGCGCGAGGTCGCCGGCCGGGGCCCCGCCCTCTTCCGAGAGCCCCGAAAACAATTTTAAGATGGCGGCGGCGGCGGCGCGGAAAACAATGGGGCCGAGGCGGAGGGGACAGGCCAAGGCCTGAGGTGGGCCCCGAAGGCCGGCCCGGGGTTGGACCGAGCGGAGCAGAAAGAAGATCCGCCGCCGCGCGCGAGTCCGCTCCGCGGCCCGTAGGGGCATGGCGCGGCCGTGAGGTATACCGGGGCCGCCGGGGGGAGCGAAGCCCATAGTGCCAGCCGGCCCCGAGAGGCTCGGCCCCGTGCCTGGCCCGTGCAGCCCGCGGCCCATGGTGCTGCCCTCTTGCCCCATGGCGGAGTTCGCGCTGCCGCGGCACAGCGCGGTCATGGAGCGCCTCCGCCGGCGCATCGAGCTGTGCCGGCGCCACCACAGCACCTGCGAGGCCCGCTACGAGGCCGTGTCGCCCGAGCGCCTGGAACTCGAGCGCCAACACACCTTTGCCCTGCACCAGCGCTGCATCCAGGCCAAGGCCAAGCGTGCCGGCAAGCACCGGCAGCCGCCGGCTGCGGCTCCGGCCCCGGCGCCCGCCCCGGCCCCGGCGCCCCGCCGCGCCAGCCCCGGCCCAGCGCCTGGATTCTGCCGACGGTCCCGAGCACGGCCGTCCGGTCGCGGTGAGTAGGGCAGGCACTGGTTTCGGTGGCAGCTGGTTCTTCCGAAAATACTTCCCTGGGCGCGGATCGGGCCTCTGGGAAACTTCCCCGTGCGCCCGCAACTCCTGGGTTTGGCTCCAGGGAGGATAACATGGCAGGGAACTGTGCAGTTGTCATCTTCGGGAAATGGCACTGTGGCATTACTTTGGAAAACATTACTGGAGGACTTTGCAGGAGGCCTGGGCTGGGAAGACTGAAGAACGTTAGCTGGAAGATTTTCTTCCAGACTTGATTCCGAAATACTGAGAAATTGATTTTGGAAGAGACTACCATTCGAGTTGCTTGTGATGTAAAGAACTCCTGTACAGTAGGCCTAGCCTCATTTATTCTGCAGATGTTGATTGGGTCTTTGCTCTTTGCGAAGTCCAGTGCTGTAAGCAGGGTCAAGGGCTTTAATATGGAAATGAGTCGAACTTAAGTTGACCAAATCAAACTGCTTCTCAATGGAAAATCAAAAAGTCGTTGAAAACCATGGTAAAATCTTAGTGTTGTTTACTGGGTTCCATGAAAGTAGTCCTTGTATAGGAATACTGAAATTTGTGGACTCGAAATTCCTGAAATGTTGTCGACAATTCCAATTTTAACTTACACCGGTTGTTTAATATTTCTGATGATATTAATAGTTGTTGGCAAATTGTTGTGCCCTTTGTGTTCTCAGTAGATATTATAATCTGCAATTTATCCTTCAGAATTTATTTTCTTCCTGAAACGGATTTACAGAACGGAGACAAAGTTTTTTTTTTTTTTTCTTTTTAATTGTTTTTATGGGTTTCTTGGTAGTTTAAAGCAATTGTTACTACTCTGATTTGTTCAGTGTGTTTTTTTTAATCTCTCACCTGGGCTATAGCATTACTCTTTACTAACTATTAGGTCTTTAGGCTTTTAGTCTTTTTTTTCCCTTTCTCTCTAAATGCTATACTTTTTTATTGCTTGAAGGAATAAAGTTCAATCTTTTTGGCTTAGCTTTTGGCACCAGTTTGACCTATCCCATCTTTACGTGTCCCCTACAGATCCTCTGCTTTGTTGAGTTATTGTCTCATTCTCTCCCACACTAGCCTCTACAGCCGGACTTGAAGACAGACTACCTTGATTGAAACCCAGGTTTCATTGCTTATTGTATTGAGTATTGAATGGTCTCATCCTCCTTTTCTTGCCTGTAAATTGGAAGTATGTTGGGCTTTTTATAAGGATTCTTGTTAAATTCAAAAAAATGAGTATAAAGCTGGGCGTGGTGGCGCATGCCTGTAATCCCAGCACTTTGGGAGGCTGAGGCAGGAGGATCGTGAGTTCAAAGCCAGCCTCAGCAATGGTGAGGCACTTAGCAATTCAGTGAGACCCTGTCTCTAATAAAATACAAAAAAGGTCTGGGGATGTGACCCAGTGGTTGAGTGCCCCTGAGTTCAATTCCCGGTACCACAAAAAAATAAATAAATAAATAAATAAATAAAAATAAAAAAATAAATGAGTATAGATATGAAAGTATTTTGTAAACTGAAAGTCTGCCTTGCAGGACCCTCTTCAACACCATTCAGAAGCCTGCCATACTGCTACCCCTAGCTTACCTCCCTTCTCTTCTTTAAAGCTAGTTTCTGACCACCCTAGCCCACAGCAGTCAGAATCTGCTTTCAAAACCTTTAGGAAATATATTACCTAGGTTATTTATTTTTAGCACCTAATCACATATCACTTTACTCACATATTATATCTTGCCAACTAGACTGTAAGTTCTTGGAGGCAGAGAGGGTCAGAGTCCTGTACACATCTTAGACCCTCAGCATGTGTTTGTAGAGTGACTTACTATTAAACTTGGTGTTGTTTCTATAGTACTCTAACTTCAAGTGAGCAAAATAGCTTAAATTCATGAACCATCGGTGCTAATAATTCTTGAGACTTTTAAGAATAATGGGTGGTCATTCCAAATGAAGTAATAATGTAAGCTTATAAAAAAATAATAATAGTTTTGCTGGGCACGGTGGTGCACACCTGTAATCCTAGCAGCTCAGAAGGCTGAGGCAGGCGGAACAGGAGTTCAGAGCCAGCCTCAGCAACTTAGTGTGGCACTTAGCAACTCAGTGAGACCCTGTCTCTAAATAAAATATAAAAAAGGTGTGGGGATGTGGCTCAGTGGTTAACACCCCTGGGTTCAATTCTCAGTACCAAAAAGAAGAAAAAGAAAAATCATAGTTTTACATTCAAATAGTTGCCTTGAACACCTCCTAGAAAGTATATTAATAGTAATTCCATTTTTGTTTAAGACTATGGTAAGAGTTTAAAACCTTTGTGTCTCCCTGTCTCTCTCTCTCTCTCTCTCTCTCACACACACACACACACACACACACCCCTATACATATATATATGAATCCCTGGAGGGAAATTGGGAACATACTTTTTTTTTTTTTTTTTGGTTAATGGACCTTTTATTTTATTATATATGGTGCTGAGAATCAAACCCAGTGCCTCACACATGCTAGGCAAGCGCTGTACCACTAAGCCACAACCCCAGCCCCAAACACCAATTTTTCAAGAGAAATTAATTCAGAGTGTGTTAGGACTTGAATCTGGCTTGTGAGTAACTCCTTTGGGTTTCAGAACCTGATCAGATATGCTGAATTGGGCTGATGTCCTGTCATGTTAAACCTTGACCCATGGGTTTCATGAATTTATGCTTTACAGTGGGTAGTGCTCTTCTTTTTCTCTTCCGGGAGAAGGGACCCTTTTTTTTTTTGGTACCAGAAATTGAACTCAAGGGCAGTCGACCACTGAGCCACATCCCCAGCCCTATTTTGTATTTTATTTAGAGGCAGGGTCTACTGAGTTGCTTAGTGCCCTGCTTTTGCTGAGGATGGCTTTGAACTCATGATCCTCCCATCTCAGCCTCCTGAACCCCTGGGATTACAGGCATGTGCCACTGCAGCCAGCAGAAGGGACCCTTTTTACTTCAGGCTCCAGGTGATTGGTAGCTGTGCTGTTTTGCCTTGGAATGGGGTCCAGAAGATAAGTATCACTAAGAAGACAGTGATGTTCAGTTCAAGAAGCAGAGAAAATTCTTGCCTGTGATTTTTAATTTAGAGAGTATAGCTGTGCATAAAAAGATGGAAAGTCGAAGGGGCCCCTTAGTGTGTTGTTTTTGCTTGTTTGTTTGTTTTGTGGTATTGGGGTTGAGCCCAGAGACATTCTACCACTGAGCTACATCCCCAACCCTTTTTTTATTTTTTATTTTTTATTTTTATTTTTTTTTTTTTTTTGGTACCCGGGATTGAACTAAGGGGCACTCGACCACTGGGCCACATCCCCAGCCCTTTTGCTTCACTATTGCTGAGACTGGTTTTGAACTCGTGATCCTCCTGTCTCAGCCTCCCAAGTGCTGGGATTACAGGCCGGCTCCTTTTATTTATTTATTTATTTTTAATATTTATTTATTTGCTTTAGTTGTATACAATGCAATGCATTTATGTTTACGTGGTGCTGAGGATCGAAACCGGGCCGCGCACGTGCTAGGCGAGCGCTCTACCGCTGAGCCACAACCCCCGCCCCTATTTTTTTTTTTTATTTTTATTTTGAGACAGGGTCTCAACTAAGTAGCTGGGGTTGGCCTCGAACTTGGCCATCCTTCTGCATCCATCTACCCAGTAGCTGGGATTATAAGCATTCACCACCCACCCAGCTCATTTGTTATTTCTGACAACTCTGTATGTGTATTTGATCTCATTAATATTCCTTACAGGGGCTGGGATTGTGGCTCAGCGGTACAGCGCTCACCTAGCACGTGTGCGGCCCGGGTTCGATCCTCAGCACCACGTACAAATAAACGCATTGTGTACAACTAAAGCAAATAAATTAATTTAAAAAAAAATATTCCTTACAGAAGGAATATTTTTAGTTCTTAGTCTTTTCTAAGTGTGCTGTAGTATTGTTAGGTAGTCATTTCATAGCCAAAGTTACCTAATTGGCAAGCCTTTTGTGTAATTCAGAAAGGATCAGATATTACTAATAAGTTCACCTTCACCTGAGGTTATTGTATTTTCTTCTTAGGATATTCCCCTCCCCCAGGATATTCCTGCCCCCCACACACACACATACACAGACATACACATACACACAGCAAAGGCTTAACCACTATCTGCTTGCTCTGTTAGACATGAATCAGTAACAGTGCCTCAGATTTTTTTCTATCCTAATTTTTTAAAAAATATTTTTATTTATTTGCTTTAGTTGTACACAATGCGTTTTATTTGTATGTGGTGCTGAGGATCGAACCCGGGTCGCCCACGCGCTAGGCGAGCGTTCTACCACTGAGCCACAATCCCAGCCCTCTATCCTAATTTTTAAGGAATGAGCCTATTAGATTTTTCTTTATACTCATTGCTCTTGGAAAACAAATAGCATTCTAATGACAGGATTTATTTCTTTTCATTGGGAATGCTGAGTTATAGAGAGCTATCCACCCAATTTATACAAACATTCACTTGGTAAATAAAAATAACTTTACATTTACTTGAGCATTTTCTTTCTGTAGTAAAATGCTATAAAGGTTTATTCCCAATCTCTTTATCAACCATTGTTAGACTTCTGCTACTGAGCAGAGAGGCATTTACCAAGTGGTTGTGATGGTTGACAAAGAAATTTGATAGTTGCATGCCTACCATTCACCATGGAAGTTGCTTTCCTTACTTGGTTTTAAGTATGTGCAATTTCTCTCTCTCTTTTTAACATTTTATTTATAAATAATTTCAGACTTAGAGAAAAGCTACACAAATAGTACAACAAACATTGCATACTCTTTACCTAAACTTATCTATTGTCACTGTTATACCCCATTTGTTTTATCATTTGCACAATTTCTCCCTTTCCTTCTTTCTCTACACTTTGAACCACCTGAAGATGCATACGTCCTGTCTAATTGTGAATTCTCCAATGTAATTGTAAATACTCCAATGTATACCTCTAAGAGTTAAAAATGTATGTCCAGTTTAATAATGGTTTTGTAAGCTAAACTCATGTATAAGAATTATGAAAATAAATTATTTCCAGGGAGTACATATTTCTGAACTTGAAAACAGATATCATACTGTCATCATATGGGATTTTTTATTTTATTTTTTTAGATGACTCTTGGATTTAGGATCCCATCTCATTTCTTCCTACATCTGGGACCCTGTCCTAGCAGACTAGCATCTTTAGTATCTCCTTCCCCTCTGAGTCCTTCCTTTCAGCTTGAAAACATGCTCAAATATCCTCCATACTGACAAGTCCTTTGTGTTTTCTTGCTCTCAAAATAGTATTCTATAAAGTCTTCATTCCCTTTGCCCTTGCCACTTGAACTTCCCATTTACTCATTAGCCTATTGTAACCTGCCCTTTACCTCTTCTACCCTTCTGAAATTGCCCTCTTAACAGCAAGGATGGAGTTGCTAAATTTAGCAACTCTTGGTCATCATTCTTCTTGACTTCCTTCTTCATAAGATTCTTAGCTGCTGTTCTCTTTTGATTTTCATTCTATCTCCCCCACCTCAGTCTCCATCCTGCTGTCCCTTATTAACTCATGCAACAAATATTTAAGCACCTACTGTGGGCCAGAATGTTCTTGGCACTAAGGATATAGGAGCAAGCAAGACAAATTAAAACTGGAGAAAAAGATGAATAATATTAAAGAGTTAATTTTATGTTATGGATGCTGAGCAAACATTAAAAGAGTAATTGAGTAACAGTAACAGTTTAAGATGCTCTGTCTTAATTTGGGCCTGAGGTATGGGAGGCCATCAGTTAGCTGAAAAGTCTTAAGAAAGAACATTCCCGTTAGAACCACCAGCACAAAGTCTCTGAGAAAGGAACTTTCTGAGCCTGCATGAAGAACAGAAAGTAGGTCAGTGCATCTGGAGAAGCATGGCTGATAGGTAGCTGGCATGAGAGGTGTTAGCAACCATCAAGTCAAGTGCAGTGGAAGCAGAAGCAGGATCTAAAGCAGAAATAAGATAACAAGATATGATCTGACTTTTTTTTTTTTTTTTTTTTCCGGTACTGGGGATTGAACTCAGGGGTACTCCACCACTGGGCCACATCCCCAGCCCTTCTTTGTATTTTATTAGAGACAGGGTCTCACTGAGTTGCTAAGTGCCTCGCTATTCTGAGGTTGGCTTTGAACTCGTGATCCTCCTGCCTCAGCCTCCCAGTGCTGGGGTTACAGGCGTGCACCACCATGCCTGGCTGATCTGACATGTTTTTGAAGATCATTCTGGTACTAGCTGGTGTGTCTTTTAAGATCATGTGTGGAGTTGGTATGGGCAAGAGTGGATACAGTTAAGGCTTTTTCTATTGGTCTTGTCTCATTAGAGAGCTGAACACTGGGGCTAGTGGTACTTGTGGAGATGGAGAAAAGTAGATAGGTTTTGGATAGCTCATGAAGTTAGAGGTCACAGGACTTAGTTACTGGACTACTTGGTTTGGGTATGGGGGCAAGAGAGAGGGAAATGAGTAGTAAAGAGGAATTCCTAGCTTTTTAGCTTAAGAAATTTTATTTGAGCATTTTAAAATTATTAAGACTCCCTGGGCAACTATATCATCTTTTTTCATTCTATCTTTTTTTGGGGGGTGGTATCATCATCTGTCACCTGTAACAAGAAGATTCTTCATATCTCCATTCCAGATCCATATTTCCTACTGTCTCCTGGCCATTTCCATGTGATTTCCCATATATTTGAAACAGACTTCTTTTTTTCCAACCACATCTTTTATTTCCTGAGTATTTTCCTCACCCTAGTTATCCAAACCAAAAATCTGGAAATTAGCTACTCCTTTTCTTTCATTTCCACTTTTCCATTGCACTCTTCCTGGAAGCCAGAAATTGTGGTAGATAATGGATCTATTTCACAGAACCTAATGGGAGCACACATTGGGAATATTGGGGAAAGGATGCCTCTTGGGTGAAATCAGAAAGACTTTAAAAAGGGGCTGGGGTTGTACTCAGTAGTGGAGCATTTGCCTTACACATGTGGGTTCAATCCTCAGTACCACATAAAAATAAAATAAAGTTATTATGTCCATCTACAACTAAAAATATTTTTTAAAAAGAGAACTGACTTTTAGCTGGGCACAGTGGTGCATGCCTATAATCCCAGCAGCTGTGGAGGCTGAGGCAGGAAGATGGCAAGTTCAAAGACAGCCTTAGCAATCTAGTGAGGCCCTAAGCAACTTAGCAAGATCTTGTCTCAAAATATTAAAAAAGGGGCTGGGGATATGGCTTAGTGGTTAAGTGCTCCTGGTACAATCTGTGGTACCAAAAAAAAAAAAAAAAAAAAAAAAAAAAAAAAATTAACTTTTAAGATGGGTCTTAAGATTTATCCAGATGCTTTTCCCAAAGGGTACTGTGGAACACTAATTTCATAGGTTATTTAAAAAGTTCTGGGCTGGGGTTGTGGCTCAGCGGTAGAGCACTCGCCTAGCACATGCGCGGCCCGGATTCGAGCCTCAGCACCACGTAAAAACAAATGCATTGTGTATAACTAAAGCAAATAAAATAAATATTAAAAAAAAAAAAAAAAAAGTTCTATGGGCTGGGATTGTGGCTCAGCGGTAGAGCGCTCTGCCTAGAACGTGCGAGGCCCGGGTTCGATCCTCAACACCATGTACAAATAAACTAATTGTGTACAACTAAAGCAAATAAATAAATATTAAAAAAAAAAAAAGTTCTAGGGGCTGGAGATATATGTAGCTCAGTGGTAGAATGCTTGCCTAGTATGTAGGAGGTCCTGTTTGGTCACAAACACTGAGAGGGGGGATGGGGGGAAGGTCTGTAATGGAACAAATGTGGAAGACACTGGACTAAAAAAATTTTAACAATTTCCTTTAGGATGTTTCCAAATGTTTAATTGCTGATATGCCTAAGTACTTGAGCTCTTACCTAAGTGGCATCTAATAGAGCTTTGATTCCTTTGGGAAATTAAGCAAAAGCACCAAACTATGATAGTGAGTAGTTCTTTTAATTTGGGGTTTAAAGTACCAGAGTCTGGAATATGAAGTTGGAAAGGTAGATTAAGCTCATAAAAAGCCTTTTGCATATTTAATTTTTTTGTTTTTGTCTTTTTTTTGTTTTTGTTTTTTGTTTTTTTTTGGTGGTGCTGGGGAATCAACCCAGGGCCTTGTGCACACTAGGCAAGCACTCTACCAACTGAGCTATATCCCCAGCCCCCCTGCATATTTGAGATTGGGTATTTAGATTAAATAATTTTGAAACACTGTGAAACTCCTTCACATGTTTTTAAGTTGACATCTAAAACTTTCATGCTAACTTTTAAAACTTATCAGAGACTATAATAAATTTATTTTGACTGATAGTATACTAAATTACTATAATTGAGTTTATTAAGTAAAATGTATGCAATAAGAAATTTAGCCAAATGTGATAGTGTATGCCTGTAGAGTACTAAGGAAGATAATCTGAGTCCAGGAATTCAAGACCAACCTGGGCGGAATGGTGAAATCCTCTCTCAATAAAAATAAATGAATAAAAATAAGGGACTGGAGGTGTGGCCAGTGGTAGAATGCTTGTTTAGCATGTGTGAGACCCTAGGTTTGATCCCCAGCACTGCCAAAATAAAAATAAATAAATAAATAAAAATAAAAATTGTATGTAACAGAGCCTTACAAATGCTACTTATACTTAATATGAATGAATGATTTCAAAAGGAGAAGAGACTTTTAAAAATGCTATTTATAGTTGCAGGGGATGTAGCTTCAGAGAATTATAAATATTAACATTTAAAAATAAAATCGTTACATCATTTTTTTAAATGTAGTCAGTGAGTATCTTGGTGATATACTATTTTCATCAATCATTTAAAGAATGATTTTCTTTAAATTTTAAATCATTCCTTTTTCTCTTGGAACTTAAATTTTTTGTACCTACTCCACATGGTATGACTTATTTTAACATAATATGTATGAAAATCTTTATTGATCACTCTAGCATATTTCTCTGCAACAAAAGTATATGAAATTGAATTTAAAACTTTAAACTTGGGTGTTTTCTTCACACATATGATCTTTCCCCACTCTCATGTCCAACATCTTTCACTATTCAGGACCATGATCACACGCCTTCTCCTGGAGGGGAGCTAGGTGCTTAAACTCTGCCTGAACAGCCACATGCTGAGCTTTAATTGTGTGTTTTGCCGCCCTACATTAGACTGCTGGCAATTTGAGGGCAAGGCCAAGCTCAATACCTGCCACGTATTTGGCTTCAACAAGCAAACATCTGTTGAATGAATGTTAGTATTATTATGGAAGGGTCCCTGAATTGGGAGTCAGAGACTACGTGGTTTTAGGCTAGGACAGTTTCAGAAGTAGAGTTGGTAGATCACTAGAGGAAAGGCACCAGGGGAGGGAGGTGGGAAAGAGGGGAAGCTGGGGAGTGCTATTGGCCAAATTATGTCATTATGTTGTATGCATGTACAAATATGTAACAATAAATTCCATTATTATGTACAACTATAATATACCAATAAAAAATCTAGAAAGAGGAAAAAAATACAAAAAAAAAAAAAAGAAGTAGAATTGGTACCAGTAAGAGAGTGTACCCTGTTTTACACAACTATGTTCATTGCAGCTTTGTTCACACTAACTAGCAAGAGGTGGGAGCAACCTAAGTGTCCATCACTAGATGAATGGATGAAGAAAATGTGGCGTATATGTACAAATTACTATTAACTCTGCCTTCGATAAAAGAAGGAAATTCTGTCATATGCAACGATATGAATGCCGTGATGGAAGCCATATTGCTAAGTGAAATAAACCA
The DNA here is from genome assembly GCA_025594165.1 of Tamias sibiricus. Taxonomy (NCBI): domain Eukaryota; kingdom Metazoa; phylum Chordata; class Mammalia; order Rodentia; family Sciuridae; genus Tamias; species Tamias sibiricus. Next base: position 39,150,504 of record CM046662.1, on the reverse strand, counting down.
ATCACAAAGAGACAAATACGCATGATTCCACTTATATGAGATACCTAAAATAGTCAAAATTCTTAGAAGCAAAGCAGAATGGTGGTTGAGGGTAGGGGAGGAAAAAGGTGTTGTTCAATGGATATAGAGCTTCAGTTTTACAAGATGAAGAAATTCTAGCAATAACAATGTATGTAAAGTTACTACTTACTGCATTGTACACTTGAAAAGGTTAAAATGGTACATTTTATGTTAATGTTTTTGGCCACAGGTTTTTTTTTTTTTTTTTTTTAATTAGAAACTATTTTACAAACCATAGGACCTGAAAATTTTCTAACAATATTTTAAAAAAATAATTTAGTTGTAGTTAGACACAATATCTTTACTTTATTTATTTATTTTTACGTGGTGCTGAGGATTGACCCCAGGGCCAGGCACATGCTAAGTGAGCGCTCTACCACTGAGCCACAACCCCAGCCCACTAACAATATTATAAGGAGTTCATTTTTTTTTCTTTCTTTTCTTTTTTTTTTTTTAGTTATAAATGGATCTTTTTAATTTTTTTATTTGTTTATTTATTTATATGCGGTGCTGAGGATTGAACCCAGGGCCTCACACATGCCAGGCAAGTGCTCTACCACTGAGTCACAACTCCAAGGAGTTCTTAATTAAGGTATATTAGAAATTATATTATATTAGAAATTAGAAAGATCAGAGTTTTTATGTGTTGCTGGGGATCCAACCATGGGCCTTGTGCATGCCATGTGACTTTACCATTGAGCTGTATCCCCAGCCCAAGGTTAGAGTAATTTTGAAGTCAAATCAAAGAAAGAGTATAGCTAGGCATGGTGGTACATGCTTGTGATCCCAGCTATTCCAAAGGATGAGGTAGGAGGATCACGAGTTCAAGGCCAGTGTGTTGACCCTGTCTCAAGATTTTTAAAAATTTTAGAAGAAATGTTTTCTCTGATATAAGGAGGCTGATTCACAGTTGGGTTGGGATGGGGAGCATAGGAGGATTAGAGGAACATTAGAATGGCCAATGGGGAGGGAGGGGAAGGGAGGGGACAAAAGGGTTAAGAAAAAAAAAAAAAAGATGGTAGAATGAGATGGATATCATTACCCTAAGTACATGTATGAAGTCACGAATGGTGTGAATATACTTTGTATACAACCAGAGATATGTAAAAATGTGCTCGATAAGTATAATATGAAATGTAATAGGAAATGTCATTTCTAACAGCTTAGAATAAAAAATAAATTTGGGGAAAAAAATCTTAATATAAAAAAATTTTTTTTTTTTTTAGAAGGGCTGGGAATGTAGCTCAGTAGTAGATCATTTTCCTAACACATAGTAGGCTCTGAGTTAAGTCCCTAATACAGCAAAACAAAAAAGAAAGATACTTATGAGTAGCTCTGTTGTAATTTAATCCTTATAGCAATCTTACACAGTAGGTATTATTTGCCCAATTTTATATGGAAGTAATCTGAGACTCACAGGTTAATTTGCCAAGGTTGCCAGCTAAGTGGTAGAACTAGTATTCAGACTAAAGTCTAATGCCAAAGCTCTTTCTGTGCCATTTAGCTTCTGCAGACAAGATCATATATGTGAAAGAACTCTAAAAATTATACCTTTTTTTGTGTTTGGTTTTTTTGTTTGTTTGTTTGTTTTTGTGGTAACGGGGATTGAACTCAGGGGCACTCGACCAGTGGGCTGTATCCCCAGCCCTTTTTTTGTACTTTATTTAGAGACAATATTTAGGTCTCACTGAGTTGCTAATCACCTCACCATTGCTGAGGCTGGCTTTGAACTCATGATCCTCCTGCCTTGGCCTCCCAAGTGCTGGGATTACAGGTGTGCGCCACCATGCCTGGCTTTATACCTTTTTTTTTTTTTTTTTTTTTTTTTTTTGGTACTGGGATTAAACTCAGGGGCACTCAACCACTGGGCCACATCCCCAGCCCTTTTATGTATTTTATTAGAGACAGGGTCTCACTGAGTTGCTATGTGCCTTGCCATTGCTGAGGCTGGCTTTGAACTCGCAATCCTCCTGCTTCAGCCTCCCAAAGTGCTGGGATACAGGCGTGCGCCACCGTGCCTGGCTATACCTTTTTTAAAGAAATAAATTGCAGGTCAATATTTTATTTGGTATAGACCAGTAATTTTTAATCCAAGATACTTGCTGTGTCAGAAGGGCACACACACATCAGCATTATTGAGGGTACTTTTTAATTCTACATCTCCTCACCTACTGATTCTCCCACCCTACCCCAACTGTTTTTGTTTGCTTTTTTTTTTTTTTTCTTTTAGTTGTAGATGGACACAATATCTTTGTTTTATTTATTTATTTTTTTATGTGGTGCTGAGGATTGAACCCAGTGCCAGTGCCTCACGCATGTGAGGCAAGTGCTCAACCACTGAGCTACAACCTCAGCCCTGTTTTTTTTTTTTTTTTTTTAATTCTGAACTCAAGGGTATTCACTATAGTACTGAGCTACATCTTCAGTCCTTTATGTTTTTTTATTTTGAGACAGGGTCTCCCTAAGTTGCCCAGGCTTGCCTCAAACTTGTGATCCTCCTAACTCAATGTCTATGGGATTACAGGGATATGCCACCACACCTGGCTAAGTTTTCTTTTTTCATGCTGCTAAAAATAATTTACAATGGATGGGAGTGTCAGAGCCCTTAATTGTGTTGGGGTTGGTTAGTCAAGTGGTCTCAGTTCTTTATTCTTTGTCATGCCCTTGCCATGGCTTCATAATAGGCAGAGTATATACTTTCTCATCCCTCGATTTGGAGCTTAGCTGTATGGCTTGCTTTGGCCAATGAAATGTTAGTTTGACAGGAGAATACAGTATAGTATGTTTATAGAACAAGAATTTTTAAATTCAGAGAACAATGTCTTGGAAACTTTTAAAAATATGAAATTTATGAAATACACATAATTAAATTCACCCAAAAAGCAAAGAGAAAAGAGTGGCAGGGGAGAAGTAGGCCATGCATGGACTGGAAATGACTATGGCTGATCAGAGTGCTTCCAGACAGCCAAGCACTGAGGCCTGGAAACTGGTAAGTTTGTATTTCTTATCTGAGAAAGACCTCAAAGACAGATGTCACATTCTTCACCAACCACCATTTAAAAAGAACTTATATCCAGGCGTGGTGGCTCACTTCCGTAATCCCAGCAGCTAGAGAGGCTGAGGCAGGAGGATCCTGAGTTCAAAGCCAGCCAGCTTCAGCAAAAAGCTTGGCGCTGAGCAACTCAGTGAGACTTTGTCTCTAAATAAAATACAGAATAGGGCTGGAGATGTGGCTCAGTGGTCAAGTGCCCCTGAGTTCAATCCTTGGTATGCTCCCTGCCAAAAAAAGAATTTTTAAAGTTCTGCTGTGAATCAATAGGCAAAGAGAATCAGTTTTTCTACTACATCAGGGCCACAGGTAATATAGCCGCCAAGATCATCAATAAGGTGTCAGTTAACCCCAAATCAGGAGATTGGTTATCTTTGGGAGATTATGAAGAAAGGTGATGTGGGGGCTTTAAGTAATGCTTCTCAGACTTAACATTCACATGAGTCACCTGAAAATCTTGTTTTAATGCAGTCTAAGGGGTGGGGTGGGGAAGGTTGAGTTACACCTTTTTTTTTTCTTCTTTAGTACTGGAGATTGAACTCAGGCCTCACACCTGCTAGCAAGCACTCTACCGCTGAGCTACATGCCCAGCCCTTTGTATTTTATTTTTGAGACAGATCTTGCTTAGATGCCTAGGCTGGCCTCAAACTTGGGATTCTCTTCTCTTGCCCAGCCTCCCAAGTAGAAGGGATTACAGTCATGAGCCACTATGCTCAGCTGAGATTCAATATTTCTAACCACCTAAGTTATGCCAATTCTGCTGGCCCTGGACCCATACTTTCAATACCAAGTGAAGAAGTACTGAGATAAAGTGCTAAGGCTGTTGTTTCTGAACTTTAGCAGTGGGCCCATGGTGATTTTTTTTTTTTTTTTTTTTGTACCGGGGATTGAACTCAGGGGCACTTGACCTCTGAGCCACATCCCCAGCCCTTTTTTATATTTTATTTAGAGACAGGGTCTCACTGAGTTGCTAAGTACCTCAATATTGCGGAGGCTGGCTTTGAACTTGTGATTCTCCTGCCTCAGCCTCCCAAGTGCTGGAATTACAGGCATGCACCACCGCATCTGGCTCCATGGTGATCATTTTATTGTTATTCTTTTCACTGTTATTTATGTGTATACGAAACTTTTCACAGTAAAAACTATAATTGCAAAGAACATAAGAAGGATGTGTGGAGCAGTAAAACTAAAGAGGTAAACTTGCCAAATCATAAAAGCCTGCATACTCTATTGGAGCTCTCCAATTAGGCTATGTATATGTATGTATGTAGAAGTATATATCCTTCTAATAAACAAGTTGGCTCACATAATTATGGAGGGTGACAAATCTCAAAATCTGTAGTCAGCAGGCTGGAGACTGAGAGCCAATGGTATAGTTTCAATCCAAGTCCGAAGGCCAGAGAATCAGAAGAGCAGATATTGTAGATCTAGCCTGAATGCTGACAGACTTGAGACCTAGGAAAAGCCCATGTTTCAGTTTGAGTCTAAAAGCAAAACACACACACACACACACACACACACACACACACACACACCAAAACAAAAAGCAATGCCCCAGCACAAATCAGTCATTGCTGGAGTTCCCTCTTATTTTTTTTTTGTCTATTCAGGTCTGCAGCTGATTGAATGAATCCCACTCACATTAAGGAAGGCAATTTGGATGTTAATTAATCCACAATAATGTTTGACCAATAGCTGTCCATCCCCCAGCCTGGTCAAGTGGGCACACAAAGTCAGTCATCACATACTGTGGATAGAAACTTGCACTTGATTCTTTCCTGTGCTGTAGAGATCCACTTAAAGGATTTACATAATGGTAAAACATGAGTAAATTTATGCCTGAAATAGTCTCTGTAGTAGTGTTAGAGGGCCATTTGAAAAGTGCATGCAGGAGGTAGAGGAGGCTGGCAACAAGAAGACCAATTAAAATGCTGTTTTATTGGTATAGGCAAAACAAGGAGGAGGAGCTAGAAAGTGACAGTGTGGGAACAGAGGAAAGGGCCAGATTCCAGAGATATTTGGATGGTAAAAGGAAAAGGATATGGTGATTGATCAAGAGTTTAGGAGGAAGTAGGAGAAGTTACGGATGAATTAAGAGTTTCTAATTTTTAGAAACTGAGCTCTGGTCAGAGGAGCCTTTGCCGTGCTAGGGGTTGCTGAGAAATTGAATGTAGCCTCATGGGTGTTACTGGTGACATTTGCCAGGACAGCCTATAGAGTAGTAGTGCAGATTTACAGCTCCAAATCTGCAAAGGTATTTCATGCAGCTCTTTGGAGACCTGTCTAAGGTGTACTGTTGATGTACTGATTGATTTATAGTTTCTGCCATAAGTTGTCTCCAAGTGTCCAAGAGAGTTTAGCCTTTCTATACTTTTATCCCAACTTTTGTTTGTTTGAAGTATTGGAAATTGAACCCAGGACCTGGGACATGCTAGGCAAGTGCTCTACAATTGAGCCCATCCCCAGCTCTGTTTTGTTTCTCTTTGTTTTTGTCTTTTTGTGGTACTTGGGATTGAACCTAAGAGCACTTTACCACTGAGCTACATCCCCTGCCCTTTAAAAATTTTTAAATTTTTTTTTTTTTTTTTTTTTTGGTACCGGGGATTGAACTCAGGGGCACTTGACCACTGGGTCACATCCCCAGCCCTTTTTTGTATTTTATTTAGAGACAGGGTCTCACTGAGTTGCTAAGTGCTTCCCCATTGCTGAGGCTGGCTTTGAACTCGCGATCCTCCTGCCTCAGCCTCCCAAAGTGCTGGGATTACAGGCGTGCGCCACCGCGCCCGGCTAAAAATTTTTAAATTTTGAGGCAGGTTCTCAGTTGCTCAGGCTGGCCCCAAACTTTGTGATCCTGCTTCCTCAACCTCCCTAGTCACTGGAATTATAGGTGTACTCTTCCTTGCCTGACATCCTAGCCCTTTATTAGTTTTATTTTGAAATAGGATCTTCCTTAGTTGCCCATGTTGGCCTCAAACTTGCAGTTATGCCTCAACCTGCTGGATAGCTGGGATTACAGACATGTGCCACCATGCCTGGCTTTATCTAAACATTTTTATTGTAGAAAATTTAAGATGTATTTTATGGTATAACTTGAGTCCATGTATGCAGCCTTCAAAAGTCATTATGTGGAGAGTTAAGAATTTGTATGTGTGTGTGTGTGTATACATGTGTGTTTTGTGTGTGCATATACACACACATGCACACATACATACCTATATGTACAACAGTCTTTTGTGTGGCAGGCAAGGAGCTACCCCTGGGAGCTATCTATGAAGCTGCAGGTAGGTGCTGCCAGCTCATGCCCCCTCAAATGTTCTTTACTTGTGCCTTTAAGTATCATTAAGATGTGAACAGCTGTCACTTCCACATTCACACCACACACATACACACACACACACACACACACACACACCCTGACATTGCTTCTGAGCTACAATAACTTGTGATCCTCTTCCTCTTGGCTCTGCTTACTCTTTCTAAGCCTTAGTTTCCTTCCCTAGGGTTGTTTTGTGTGGCACAAAAGAGGTGCTTAATAAGTGATAGTTCTTTTTGGTTTGGGAGATTTCTTTACTTTTTTAATAAAAATTTATTTTAGTTGTAAATGTACCTTTATTTTATTTATTTATATGTAGTGCTGAGACTTGAATGCAGGGCCTCACACATGCTAGGCTAGCGCTAAACCACTGAGCCACAACCCTAGCTCCTTTTCTTTTTTCTTTTTTTATACCAGAGATTAGGCCCAGAGTCGCTTTGCCACTGAGCCATATCCCTAGTCTTTTTTTTTTTTTGATACTAGGGATTGAACTCAGGGGCACTGAACCACCGAGTCACAGCCCCAGCTCTATTTTATATTTGATTTAGAGACAGGATCTCATTGAGTTGCTTAGCACCTTGCTTTTTGCTGAGGCTGGCTTTGAACTCATGATCCTCTGCCTCAGCCTCCTAAACTGCTGGGATTAGAGGGGTGCGCCACTGCACCTAGCTTCCCTAGCCCTTTTTATTTTGAGAGAGAGTCCTGCTAACTTGCTTAGGGCCTCACCAAATTGCTGAGACTGGCCTTAAACTTGTGATCCTCCTGCCCCAGCCTCCCAAATTGCTGGGATTATAAGTGTGTGCCACCTATATATTCTCTTGTGGGAGGAGTTTTCTTTCTAAGTATTTTATCCATTTTGTTGCTGTTTTTAATGCTCTGATTGCCTCTGTTAATCGGGTATGAGCTTTTGCTAGAAGATCTGGACAACCATGGAGTTCCTTATGGTTTGGCAAACTGGCCAGTTCCAACCATCAGGCAGAATTCAGGGTCTGTTTATTGATCAACAGTCATAAGCCAAGGCCTATGTTGGGTGTAGGAGTCCTGTTTGGGGAGATGGCTTAAATTGCGGTTGACTATGGGCCATGGAGTTTTGGGCATTGCTGCCTTCCGTAGTCTCATGGGACTTGGCCTGGGATCTCGCGGGACTTGGCTCGGATCTCGAGTGACTTGGCCGAGATTGCTGATCGGGTCAGCTCCATTTTGGTGGTGTGTGTGGCGCGTGTTAGTCGTTGTTAGAGCCAGAGAGAAAAGTTATCAGAATAAAAAGCTGTTTGTTTCCAGTTTGCCTCTGAACTTCTTCCCGTGGCTTCGTTGCTCCAAGCGGCCATCGCTTCAGTCGGCAACAGTTGGGTGCTGGAAAAACAAGTCAGTGTGGGAGCACCCCTGTGCTTAGAGCTAATGGAGATAATTACAGAGACTGGCCACCAGTGTAATGTGCTTTACGTGCCTATAGAGGGTAGCACAAAAAGCTGTGGGGATAAGGGAAAGCCAGTGGCACACCCTGCAGTCACCTTTGGAAACTGAGGAAACTTCAGGGTGAGCACTGCATGCTGTCTGCTGTCAAGTGCCAGGGGATACCCATAGAACTCTTTCTGCTTCTGGCAAAATCGCTTCTCTGCTTACCTCCATCTTTCACCCCATGAGTGGGACCTTTCTGCTGCCATCTGTTGCCACCTGTTCTCTCATACTGCACTCTAGTATCCCTCACACATTAGTCTGTCAGTGACGCTGTTCTCCCAGAAATCCTCAGGCCAACCCCACAGCTTGTCCATCAGCAAGTCTTGCCTGCCTCCTGCCTGCCTTCCTTCCTTCTTTCCTTCCTTCCTTCCTTCCACCTGGATTTCTGCCACCTAATTGGTCTCCGTGTGGGCCCTAGGCCTCTTGCAGTCTACTCTCTGCCCAGAATGGTATTCTTTCTCTGCTCATGCCACTGCACTGGTTTTTCATCTCACTGAGGGAAAAGCCAACCCTTACTCAGGGCCCACAAGGCCATATATAGTCTGGCACTCCTATTCCATGGTCTGTTTCCCCTCTGGCACCATGTCTTTATGCTCTTTGCTCCTTTTTTCTCTGCCTCAGCCTTCCTAGCTACTTGCTAATAGGCAAACACCTGACACTCTCCCACCCCAACCTTTGGATCGTCTTCAGTAAGTGTTGATGTGGCTCACCCTCACATCTACATATTCTTACTCAAACTTCACACACTCCTTGAGGCCTTTCCTGAGATCCTTTTTAAAAAAATCATACATCCTACAATCATACATCCTATTCTGTGCTTTATTTTCTCAGGAGTACTTCCCAGTTAGGATGGAGGCCCCAGGACAGCCAGGGTTTTTGTCAGCTTTGTTCTCCACTATATCCCCAGGGCCTAGATAATGGCTGGCTGTAGATTCCTGTTGAGTAAATCAAATGAGAGAATGAAAAGTTTGCTAAAAGGAGAAAGGAGAGGAAAGATTATCTGTGATAAGGAAGTAGTTTGTGCAGGGGACAAAGTTCCCTGATGTGTTGGGTCTTATGAGCAGTAAGGGGCCTGCTACCCAAACCAGGTGGCAGATTGTAGGGCACTTTCTTGTGTCTTCAGGGCATATCCAAGGCTAATTTATAGAACTACCCTGTCCATGAAGGAGCCATAAGGCAGGTAAGACTTCTAAGTACTTGAAATGTGCTTAATCAAATTGAGTTTGTTAGAAGTATATAATAGACACTGAAGTTTGAAAACTTGGTGCTAAAATTTTTTTCAAATTTTCAATATTGATTACATGGTAAAAATGATAATATAGTGGGTTAAATAAAATATGTTATTAAAGTCACCTTTACCTGTTTATTTTAAAAAATTATTTTTTTCTTTTGATACTAGGGATTGAACCCAGGGGTGCTTAACCACTGAGTCACCTCCTCAGCCCTTTTTTTCATTTTTTATTTTGAGACAGGGTCTTGCTAAGTTTAATTTAACACTTTATTAGACACTTATTAATGTCCTTTCTCATTTTTGAAACTCTTACCTCACTGTCACTTACAATCACAAGAAAAGAGGAGACTACCCTCATTACTATTACAGATTTCTCACCTAAATTTTAGATATTGTTTTTCATTACAGAGAGTTATATATATGTGTGTGTTGGTCTCTGACAATCTGCTTTCTGTATTCACTACTCTCTTATTAAATCAGTCTGTCTTGATATCTTGATTACATTTTTATTTTTATTACTTTCTGTGCTACATTTGATAATATTTGAATTTTTTCTTCTTATGATAGAAGATTTGCTGGACTAAACTCTCAGATCCATTTGGACAAGCCATGGAAGCTGTCAAGAGTTTTAGTTTTCTTGTCTGTTAAGGAGGTTAAGGTACACAGTTCTAGAAGTCTTTGAATGTTCTGACTTGAAAGTACTGAGTGGTTGATGCTCTTAGAAAAGCTAATGATAAGGGAGTAAGACAGAAGTAGCTGAAGTACAAAATGTGCTCGGGAAGCATTTTTGTTCAGGGTGTTTTGGAATGTAAAATTGAGCATAAGTTTGAAAGAACCATTCACTGCAGCAGTGGCTCACAAACTCAGCAGGCTTCACAGTCACCTGGAAGACTTTATAAACCTCCCTGGGCTCCATCCCAGAGTTTCTGATTCAGTGAAACCATCTGCATGAAGGCCTGAAAATGAGCATTGCTGATACATTCCCAGGTAATGCTAATTGATGCTGCTGGGCTGGGACCACAATTTGAGAATCACTGCTCTAGAGCAAAATAGATGGAAGTTATTTTTGAGGTGAGGAGAGAAAGAATTTGAAGGGGAATGTGTCAGATGAGACAGGTCCAGAGAGAATAAAGAGATGCAAATGAAGGGAGTTAATCTTTGTGAGGAGAGATGTTTTCATCTTAAAGAAGAGGGAAAGATGCCGGGTGGTGGCGCACGCCTGTAATTCCAGCACTTAGGGAGGCTGAGGCAGGAGGATCCAGAGTTCAAAGCCAGCCTCAGCAATGGCGAGGCACTTAGCAACTCAGTGAGACCCTGTCTCTAAATAAAATACAAAAAAGGGCTGGGGATGTGGCCCAGTGGTCGAGTATCCCTGAGTTCAATCCCTGGTACCACAAAAAAAAAAAAAAAAAAAAAAGGAAGAGGGAAAGAAAAGAGTTGATGTGGCACAAAGAAATTTTGAGGTGAAAGAGACAAATTTAAAGGACTCTTGTAATTTGGACTGGGATTACAGGTGTGCGTGACTGTGCCCAGCAAGAACAAGGAACTTGAGCTGGTGAGGAGTAAGTGGTTTGGGGGGAAAATATGACAACGCTGATATTTGAGCCAAATCTTAGAAGTTTGGTAGAGGTTTCCAGGCTAGGGGATATATTCTCAGTCCTGAAAGTAGTTCAGTTTAAGTTGGGGCCTCCAGGGAATATTAGGGGAGTACATGAAGATGTTAATCAGAATCACATCAAACAGACCATTTTGTGCCAGTTTAAGGAATTTGAACTTTTATCTGTAAGTGATGGGGATTCAGGGAATTTAAAATGGTTTGATGTGTGTTTTATAGAGATCATTCTGATAATATCATAAAGGGTGAGATAGATCAGAGAGGAAATGAAATTACTTTAGTGATCTAGATTTTCAAAAATGAGGAATTGAACTAAGATGGGAGTGATATGGAGGTCTCTTACTGAAGAGAGATTTAGAAGGTAGAATCAGTGCCCAGTCATCTGAGAAGAAAGGGATTGAACCATGCATCAAGTCAAGGAGCACAAGATGAAGGGGTGGATTTAAGGAGAGAGGAAGAAAACCCAGCTTGGACTATATCCTATCTGACATATACATGGAGATTCCCAGTTTACAACTGAACATATAAGTCTAGAGCAGAGGAGAGAAGGTAAGACACAAAAGAGGAAAATGTGTTAAATATTCACTTAGTGAATATTTGAGTGCCTGTACTGGGAGTGTAACTTAGTAATAGAGCACATGCTTAGCATCTGCAGGGCCCTCAGCACTACCAAAAATAAAGAATGCCAGTTCAGTGCCAGGTTGTCATCTTAGGGCCTGAGTGTGGACGGGGTTACTTGGGGAGATGACGTCAATGAAAAAGAATGAAGGTGAGCATCATCATTTAAGGATCAGCCATGAGAAGAGGCAATCTGCAGAATAAAATTCTAAAAATAAAATAATATATTTTTAAAAGAAAAAGAGAAGGGGCTGCCTGCAATTAGTTGCCTTAGAGTCAGGAATAAGTCCACAGAGAGTGGACATGTGGACATTAAGTGAAAAGAGATGTTAAAGGAGAGAAGAGTGGTCATCAGTGCCTGGTGCCTCTGAGAGGTCAAGGAATACAGTCTGAAGAGGGTTCCTTGGATTTAAGAACCATGAGGTTGCCAGGCATGATGGTGTATCCCTGTAATCCCAGCAACAAAAAACCAGGTGGTCATTTTGGTGAGTATGACAAAGTAAAGACCTGTCTTTAAAAAGTTCTAAAAGGGGTGCTGGGGTTGTGGCTCAGCAATAGAGCGCTCACGTAGCACGTGGGCGGCTGGGGTTTGCTCCTCAGCACCATGTAAAAATAAACGCATTGTGTACAACTAAAGCAAATAAATAAATATTTTTTTAAAACCTTCTAAAAGGGAAGGAAAAGGAGCTGGACAATAAGAATGTTACCAGGTGCTCAATAAGTGGTAGTGAAGTGCTTCACAACCATTCCTGGAAGTGGCTAGTACCCACCCCTCTGTCTTTTCAGATGAGGAACCAAACCTTCTCAAGAGGTTAAGTAATTTGCCTTTTAGCACACAGCAGTTAAGCATCCAAACCTGGACTTAGTTGTCAAACGATCCCTTTTTTGATCAAGAGTCTCCTTATGTTGATTAGGCTGCCCTCTAACTCTTGCGCTCAAGTGATCCTCCTGTGCACACAACCACATCCAGTTGTAGCTGCTCTCTAAACACTATGCAAAATGGCACATAGAGTAGGATGAGGTTAAAAGAGAGAAGACAAAGTGAGCATTTGTCCATGCCTACAGAAAAAAAAAACAAAAACAAAGAGGGAGGTGAACGGAAAACAGAAGAAAGAATGGTGATTGGAGAAACAAGAAGTTGAACAGCCTGGGTGGGAATGGCCTAGTGAACCCAGTTGGAGAGTTTGGCTTTGGAAAGGAGGGGTGTGGTCTTATGTCCAGAGTCCCTCAGTTAAGTCCAAATTGGGACTTAAGGTGGGAAAATCATGGTGTGTTCCACTTTCAGTGGTGGTTATGATACATCTTTTCCTAATGGAAGAAGGAGCCTGATTCCATTCATAGATTGAGGTCCAGAGGATTTTAAGGGATATAACAGAATCAACAGTAATTATCTGCTGTTATTAAGTGAGTACAAGTCTGTTATTCTAAAATAGCTCTCCTTTGACCCTATTTGACTACCTACCAGTCTGTCTCCCTTTACTTTTTAATTAATGGCTTTATTGAAATACCATTCATATACCATACAATTCACCCACTTAAAGTTTACAATTCAGTGGTTTTTAGTACATTCACTGAGTCAATTATAAACACAGTCAATTATAAAACATTTTCATCACTTTAGAAAGAAATCCTACATCTCTTAGCTGTCACCTGTCAATCTTCTCACTTCCCTTCACCAACCTCTAATCTACTATGTTGCTTTTCTTTTTTCCTTTCCTTCTTCCTTTCCCTGATGTATTGGGGATTGAACCTAGAGGCTCTGTAGTACTGAGCTACATCCCTAGGCTTTTTTTATTTTTTATTTTGAGACAGGGTCTCACTACATTGCCCAGGCTGGCCTTGAACTTTTAATCCTCCTTCCTGGGATCACAGGTATGTTCCACCATACCCAGCACTTTATCTCCTTTTAAAAATAAACCTAGAAAATAACAAAGCACACCGTCTCAATTTACTCACCTTCCAGTTACTTCTCAAGTCAAGGGTTTTTACTCTGTAACTCTTCTGAAACTGTTCAAGGCAGCAGCATCAGTGACCCTCTTAATTGCCAGATCCAGTGGACATGTTCAGTGGTTACCTTTCTGACATTTCTGATGCATTTAACGTAATACTTTCCATTGTGCTCTGTTTTATCATGGACTTTTCATTTCCTCCCTGGCTGGCTTCTCACTCCTGTTGAGTGATCAGATCTGCTCATGGTGCCTGCTTTATGCCTTGCTGATGGCTGTCTTTCCATAGAATTCATAGACTCTGTTATTCACTACCTCTTAGCCATGACCTAGATAGGGCTCCCACAATCATTTCTTCATGGCTGAAATGGAACTCAACCTCTTCCCCACCAAGGAAAGCCACACTTTCCCCCCTTTTTAAAAAAACATCTTAGCCGGGCGCGGTGGCGCATGCCTGTAATCCCAACACTTTGGGAGGCTGAGGCAGGAGGATCGCGAGTTCAAAGCCAGCCTCAGCACTGGTGAGGCACTTAGCAGCTCAGTGAGACCCTGTCTCTAAATAAAATACAAAAAAGGCTGGGGATGTGACCCAGTGGACGAGTGCCCCTGAGTTCAAACCCCGGTACCACAAAAAAAAAAAAAATCTTACCATGCATTCATGCCTTTATCTGTAGGATACACTGATACGAACTAAATTTTCTTCTACCTAACTCTAAAATAATCTCTTTCCCATACCCACAACCAGGTTCATTTCTACGAACTATTTCAACAGTTTTCTACTTGGTCACTTTGACTGTATTCTCTCCCCCTGAAATCTATTCACCACATACCCATTATTGATAGTCGATTAAAAAAAAAAACACACAAATCTGACTGGACACAGTGGTGCCTGCCTGTAATTCCAGCTACTTGGGAGGCTGAGGCAGGAGGATTCCAAGTTCGAGACAAACCGTGGCAATTTAGTGAGACCCTGTATCAAAATTTAAAAATAAATAAATAAAGAGACTCCAGGGTTGAATCCCCAGTACCAAAAATAAAAAAACAAAAGGGCTAAAGGATATAGCTCAGTGGTTGAGCACTCTCCTGGCATATATGAAGCTCTGGGTTCCATCCCCAGCACTAAAAACAAAGCAAACACAAATCTGACCTCATTTGCTAAGAACCTACTAAAATGACATTTAACAGTAAATCACATGTAAGTATTTATGCCCCCTCTCCCAATCTGAGTCTGTTCAAGTCTCATACAGCGGATAGAAGAACTTGTAAAGGACACCATGGGGATATAATCAGCCAACTATGGAAATAAGAAATTCTCCAGGATAAGTGACTGAACTTCTTAGATAAATATATAGTAAGGAAAGTGGGAGAAGCCAGAATGTCACAAATGGAAAGGGTCTTAAGAGTATATCATCCAGATGTAGCATGTTGGATCCTGATTTGAATAAACCAACTGTAAAAACAATTTGATTTTCTTTAACATTCAGTGATGATATGGTTATTTTTTTTTTTTTTTTTTTTTTTTTTTTTTTTTTTTTTTTGTACTGGGTATTGAACTCAGGGGCACTCGACCATTGAGCCACATCCCCAGCCCTTTTTTGTATTTTATTAGAGACAGGGTCTCACTGAGTTGCTAAGTGCCTGGCCATTGCTGAGGCTGGCTTTGAGCTCGCGATCCTCCTGCCTCAGCCTCCCAAGTGCTGGGATTACAGGCGTGCGCCTCCGCGCCCAGCTCTGATGTGGTTATTTTTTAAAGAGTTTTTATTTTTTTTTATTATTTTTTTTTTATTTTAGAGATATATGCTGAAGTATTTAAGGAGAAAAGATGTGATTGCTAGATTAGTCCAGGCAGTGGCTAGAGCATAAATAAGTCGAAATTGGCCAGTGGGCATGTGGGGGCTTATTACACTGTCTACTTTTGGTATATATTTGATATCTTCCAAAACAAGGGATTTTTTTTTGTAGGGGGGGGATGTTTTGTTTTGTTGAGGGATTTAACCCAGGGGAGGTTTACCACTGAGCCACATCCCCAGCCCTCTTTTCTTTTTTTTTTTTTATTCTGAATTTGGAATTATTTATAGAAAATGAAGTAGAATTTGACAATATAACTCAGGCATGTTTCAGGGGAAAAAAAACAATTTTATAAACCCATATTTCCAAAACTAAAAATTTTTGCAATTATTTTACTAAAGTATACTTCAAATCACAAATACCAAAGTTGATACCAAATGTGAAGTTATTTTTAAAATGTGTACAAAGAGAATAATGAAATATAATATTGTTATGGTTTGATATAAAGTGTCCCCCAAAAGCTTTTTTTTTTTAATATATTTATTTTGCTTTTGGTTGTACACAATGCATTTGTTTATACATGGTGCTGAGGATCGAACCCGGGCTGCGCACGTGCGCACGTGCTAGGCGAGTGCTCTACCACTGAGCCACAACCCCAGCCCCCCAGCTCTCTTTATTTTTTATTTGAGACAGGGTCTCACTAAGTTGCATAAGGCATCAATAAGTTGCTGAGGCTGGCCTCAAACTTTCGATCCTCCTGTCTTAGCCTCCTGAGCCACTGGGATTACAGGCATTTGCCACCTTGTCCAGCTTGTTTGGTCATTTAAGATATTGATAAGACAAGGAAATTTGAGCACTCATGGGATGTAGGATGATGAAGAATCACTTTAAAATGTTTATCGTGGTAAAATACACATAAATATAGAATCTACCATTTACCGTATTTAAATGTACAACACAATATCATTAAGTGCATTCACATTGTGGTTGTGCAACTATCACCACTATTGGTCTCCAGAACTGTGTTTACACCTTGCAAAACTGAAACTCAGCCCCTGCCAACCACCATCCACTTTAGATCATCTAACCCAGGCATCTTCATGGTCAAGAAAGCAGGTCCTAAATGGAATGTGTCTTAACTAAGTTCACACAGCCAGTTAATGATAGCCTGCTTTGTTTTCATGTTCACCAGGCAACATGAGCCTCATTTGGTTTTCCACATTGATTTTCCTATCATGAAGAGAATGTGTTCCTGCCAAGTATAAGAATCAATTTAGTTAACAATTTTGTTTCTCAGTGAATTCTAAGTCTCTGCTTTATAATCATGCAGGAGATTATATTGTTGTTAAATATTTACATAGCCTTGCTTTCTTAGTGATTTGTTTTGTTTTGTTTTAAAATCTTTTATCAGGGGTAGGGATATAACCCAGTAGTAGAGTGCTTTCCTAGAATGGCCAGGGTTTCCATCCCCAGCAGTGAAAAAAAAAAAGGTGTTGGGGTGCGGTGGGGCACACCTGTAATCCCAGTGGCTCCGCAGGCTGAGACAGGAGGATCGCGAGTTCAAAGCCAGCCTCAGCAACAGCGAGGTGCAAAGCACCTCAGGGAGACCCTGTCTCTGAATCAAATACAAAATAGGGCTGGGGATGTGGCTCAGTGGTCAAGTGCCCCTGAGTTCAGTCCCCAGTACCCCACCCAAAAAAGGTAACATCCCCAGTACAGTGTCCTGTAATCTCAGCTTCTGGGGAAGTCAAGGCAAGAGGATTGAAAGTTCAAGGCCAGCCTCTAATTATGTGAAATATAAACATTGAGGAAAACTAAGAAGGATGCATAGGACCTCTTTGTATTATCTTTGCAATTTCTTGTTAACTCATAATTATTTAAAATCAAAAGTTGTTTTTTTTTTTTTTTTTTTTAAGCCAGGTGTGGTGGTGCATGCCTATAATCCCAGTGATTCTGGAGGCTGAGACAAGAAGATCAAGGCCAGCCTCAGCAATTTAGCAAGGCCTTAAACAACTTAGTGTGACCCTGCCTCAAAATAAAACAATTTTTAAAAAGGACTGCGGAGCTGGGCGCGGTGGCACACGCCTGTAATCCCAGCACTTGGGAGGCTGAGGCAAGAGGATCGCGAGTTCAAAGCCAGCCTCAGCAATGGCGAGGCACTTAGCAACTCAGTGAGACCCTGTCTCTAATAAAATACAAAAAAGGGCTGGGGATGTCGCCCAGTGGTCAAGTGTCCCTGAGTTCAATCCCCAGTATCCAAAAAAAAAAAAAAGGACTGCGGATGTAGCTCAGTGGTAAAGCATATCTGTGTTTAATCCCCAATATAAACTTTTTTTTTTTTTTTTTTAAGTGATGATGAAAAGCCAGGCGCGGTGGCGCACGCCTGTAATCCCAGCTCTTTGGGAGGCTGAGGCAGGAGGATCACGAGTTCAAACCAGCCTCAGCAATGGCGAGGCACTTAGCAACTCAGTGAGACCCTGTCTCTAATAAAATACAAAAAAGGGCTGGGGATGTGGCCCCAGTGGTTGAGTGCCCCTGAGTTCAATCCCTGGTACCAAAAAAAAAAAAAAAATACAAAAAAGGGCTGGGGATGTGGCCCAGTGGTTGAGTACCCCTGAGTTCAATCCCCAGTACCCAAAAAAAAAAAAAAAAAAAAAAAAAAAAAAAAAAGCGATAATGAAAATGTTTAGAAAACAAAGCGTAAAGTTTTCTGGAAAATGCATCAATCCAGACCTCACCGTCTTCCGTATATCTAGGATGAATAGATTCAGTGACAGGAGTGTGTGCTACAGAGATCTTTAGTACTCCCCATGCTAGGCTGTTTGCATTCTAACTCAGTGACTGTTCCAAACTATTAACACAAATAATATTGTAAAAGTAGGAATTTTTAGTAGCTCTGTGTTTTTGTGGTTTTTTGTTTGTTTGTTTGTTTACTTATTTTTTCTTTTAATATCTTACAAAGAATCGTTATGGCCCTGGTATGTGGGATTTCATCATAGCTCAGCCTGTTTTTCTTGTAATGACTCTTGATGGTGTTCTTCATGCTTAGCAACTACAGTAGGATACTCCTTGTTTGTACAGTTTGAAACTCTGAGTCACATCACTTGGATGTTGGTGTTTCAGAGGCAAGCTCCTTTCTCAGTGTCACATGTAGAAGTGTGATTAATTGGGACCCAGATCTCATTTTGTTATAGGTGACTGGACTGGGAGATCTCCAGCAGATCCCCAACATTCACAGAGGATTCATATTCACAGCTGAATTTGCAAACCTCAGGAAACCACATGTAATTTTCTGAGTTTCCTTGGCTGGAAAAAGGAATAATCATTCTCATCCTCCAGGGTTGTTTTAAAGACTGAGTGAGATTCTGAACTAAGTGGGAGTAATGAGTTATAATAATAATTAACTGGAAATAAATCATAATAAATAAGTGGGAGTGAATGTCAGCAAGGCATACTGGGTAAGTAATGACTTGCCCCTACAGCAACAAGTCAGGACTTCTGAGGGGCCTCTCAGTATACCATATATATAGGGTACTGGTAGAGTTTATAGGCAAAGCAAAAGCAAGTATGGTATTAGACTGAACTTTCCAATATTAACTATAAGACTCTTGATTTTATGTGTTTTAACCTATACTTCTGTGGAGTCCTGGATAGCCTGTTAGTGCAGCCTGGGTGTGGTTGGAGAGATGGTACTAAAAGACATCAGAGCCAAGTTCCAGACTGTGACAACCCAAGGACAGCCAGGAGCCACTGAAAGATGACGTGATCAGATGTGCCTTTAGCACCATCACTTTGATCATGGTGTGCAGTTCAGATGGGGGGAGGGGGGACTAAGACAAGATTGGCCTTAGATGCAGTTGAAATAATTCAAGCAAGAGAAACTGGTGTCAGTGAATGAAGACAAGAGGGTGGAGTCAATAAAGTCTTAACAGGTAGAGTGATTGCCTAGTATTTGCAAGGCACTGGGTTTGATCCTCAGCACTGAAAGAAAAAAAGAAACAAATAAGAAAGAAAGGAAAAGAAAAAAAAGGACTGATTGGATGGGAGTAATGAAGAATAGGGGACAGGAGCTGCTCTCTGCTTTCTGGTTTATGTGACTGAATGACTAGTAGTGACATTCCCTGAGATGGGAGCAAGGAAAGGAAAATAGGACTGGAGAAGCTGAAATCAGCTTCGGACAGATTTCACCTGAGTTATTAGTGAACGCCCAAATAGAGGAATGCTGGCTAAGTAGGTGGACAGACAGGAGTCAAGAGCATTGCAGAAGTTCCAGCCCAGAGATGTTACATTCAGACATCAATGTTTATTGAGTACTTGGCCCTTTTTTAGTGCTGGGGTCTTTGTTCATCATTCTTTTTTTTTTTTTTTTTTTTTTTTTTTTTTTTGGTACCTGGGATTGAACGCAGGGGCACTCCACCACTGGGCCACATCCCCAGCCCTTTTTTTTTTTTTTTTTTTTTTTTTGTGTGTGTGGTACTGGGGATTGAACTCAGGGGCACTCGACCACTGCGCCACATCCCCAGCCCTTTTTTGTATTTTATTAGAGACAGGGTTTCACTGAGTTGCTAAGTGCCTCGCCATTGCTGAGGCTGGCTTTGAACTCGTGATCCTCCTGCCTCAGCCTCCCAAAGTGCTAGGATTACAGGCATGCACCACCGCGCCCGGCTCCCAGCCCTTTTTTGTATTTTACTAAAGACAGGGTCTCACTGAGTTGCTAAGTGCCTCACCATTGCTGAGGCTGGCTTTGAACTCACAATCCTCCTGCCTCAGCCTCCCAAGTGCTGGGAGGTGTGCCACCACGCCCGGCTTGCTCATCATTCTTATGGGGAGAGGTAGGCCCATTCAGATGAGTGCCCCATTGGGGAAGTCAACAAGGAAGTAGGAAAGAGTGTGATTGTGGGGAGGAGCAGGTGATCAAGGAATGACTGAGGAGATAAATGACCTGAATTACAGATGAGTCATCCTTTTAAAGATCATAGGGAAGGGCTGGGGTTGTGGCTAGTGGTAGAGCACTTGCCTAGCATGTGTGAGGCACTGGGTTCCATTCTCGGCACTGCATATGAATAAATTAATAAAATAAACGCCCATCAACAATTCAAAAATATTTAAAAAAAGAAAAAGAAGAAGAAGATCAGAGGGAAGAAGTGTTCTAGCAAAGAGAACAAGTACAGGGGCCCTGCAGCAGGAATGAGTGGGCACATTTGAGCAGCTGTAAGACTGGTGTGTGACAGTGTGGTGCACAATGGGAGATGGGAAAGGGGGTTGGAGGAATAGGGGCTGGATGGCTCGGCATTTGATCCCTGGGCATTTGGGCTTATTCTGAGTGTGATCTGCAGTCCTAGGAACATGAAGACATGGGAGAGTGTGTAGAAGGAACAGGCGAGAGGACTCCAGTTAATTGAAGAGCAAGAAAGGGAGAGACTTTTCAAGGGAGACAGAGGAAACAACCCCAGGAGTAGAAGGCAAGAGAGGATGGGAAAGAAATGTGAGGAAAGAGAACTTTAAAGATGAGAGGCAAATGAATTGAATCATTAAGTGGCTGAAGGTAGGGGGAATAGAAAGCAGGGGGAGAGCAAGAGGAAGGGCTGAGTGTGGTATATGTTTAACAGCATGCAGACCATTACCCCTCATGGAGATGGCACTCCTAACTCCTGCCTTTCTTCTTCCCCACATCCAATCCATTCCCAAACTGTGAGGGATGGAAACCACATAACATCAGAGGACTGAGGTGCTGGCCCCAAAGGGTAAGATTGGGGGGTGTCTGACTGAAAGAAGGGTGACAGGAGAAGTTGGAGGAGAAAAAAAAAATTCCCAGTGATGGGGGAGGGTGGGGGGCAGGAAGTGCCTCACCCGTGGCCTCCCCAGCTGGCTGCCAATGGGTAAGGAACACTGATAAGAGAAAACCATTCCTGTCTTCAACAAGTAGGTGTCATTTTGTAGTGAGTTTGACCATCAAGCACACTGGGATTGCAGCAGTGATGGTTGAAGGAGGAAGTGGAGACTATGCGAAGGTCCTTACTATCTACCGTAAGGCTAATGTTTAGGGGTGGAAGACAGGCTGATGATTTGTTGTCCACAAGGTTGGCTTGCTTCAGCTTAATTCAGAGCAGCATTAATATCCCAGAGCCCTTCTCCCAAAGAGAAGATGTCTTGGTGGCACCTAGAGGTTGAGGTCTCCCCATGAGAGAGCTGGCCCAGGCTAGGGTGAGAGTTGGGCCTGTGGGGTTGTTCCTTGATAGCCATCTTCTTTTTCAGCAGACCGTAAGCTTCTGGCATCATCTCCCAGAACTAGATCCTTCTGGAGTCCTGTGTGCCACCGAAACCATTCTGTAGTTAGAACAAGAAAGAGCCTCTGAGCTGAGCACCAAAAGTCCACTTACTCTGAGCATATAGATGGCAACCAGATTTGTATTGCTTTATAATATCTACTCTCTTTTACATAACTTTTAAATTGTTTAGGCTGTTTTCCCAACTCCATTTTACATGCCTGGAGATTAGGCTCCAAGGCTTACTCATCTTTGCTTCCCCTACAATGCCCTGCATGTATCCGACACTCCTACAAATGCCCAGTCTTAAAAATCTACCAGAGCCACCACATTCCACACTCCCCATTCTTGCCTACATCATTCCAGTTAAATTTTGTGAGTAGTTGAAAAAACTTGCCAGTGTTTCCTTTGGCTAAAAGGAGTCGGTATTGCAAAATTGAGTTGTTCCTTTGGAACTTGTCTGCAGCTGTTTGCATGCAGCTCTTGAAAGAGGGAGTGGCAGCTTTTATAATTGTTAGGGCAAAGAGGGATTCTGTTTCTAATCTGGGACAGCCAGCTGACTCATCAAATGCCTTGACCCCCTTAGCTTCCCATCTTTTCCTGTAAGAAGATGAAAAACTAAACTCTAGGGTTTACAGACCACCCTAGACCTAACTCTATGGAACAAAAGAAAGTAATAGAAAACAAAGTAAGACAAATAAAAGAAATATTAGCAACTCATATTTATTTATTTTGACCAGTTAAATGGGGATGAATATACCTTTTCAAAGGAAACTTTTCAAGCAGTATGTTTTTATAAAACATCCATTTTAGAAGCCTCCACTCACCCCTAGGTGGCAGTGGGAAGCAGAAGAACCAGCATAGAAATAAAGCAGCCACCCATCCTTGGGTTACAGAGGCCCTGTTCTAAATTGGGTCCTAGAATTGTGTTGCTTACCTCTGCCCTACAGTTCCATTTGTGAGGCATTCCTAAGTTTTTTTCCAGGCTAATTCAGGTACCCATATATGGATTTAGAGAAATGCTCAGCTGGGATTTACACAGTTTTGTGCACTCAACTTGAATATCTTTTAAAAATATGAAACCTGGGCTGGGGTTGTGGCTCAGTGGTAGAGCGCTCGCCTAGCACGTGCACAGCCTGAGTTCGATCCTCAGCACCACATAAAAATAAAGGCATGTGTACAACTAAAATAAATAAATATTTTTTAAAAATATGAAACCTTAATATGGTTTAAAAAAAAAGGAATAGAAGCATTAGAACTTGAACTGAGGTTGAGAAAATTATCCTTTCTGTTGTCTAGCGCATGGTCTGCTGCTGAGAGCTGGTGCCCTCAGAGTTACCTCAGGCAGGATACCCAGGAGTACAACAGCTTCTAGGGCCAGTGAGATGGCATTGTGGCCCTTCTCTTAATTTGTTTAGAGATAATAGTTAGGGCTGTTATTTGGGACCTTTGTGTGGGTGATACTGGGGATTGAGCCCATGAGAGTTCTGCCTCTGAGCTATATTCCCAGCCCTTTGTAAAAAAAACTTTTTTGAGGCAGGGTCTCACTAACTTGTTGAGGCTGGCCTTGAACTTGCGATTCTCCTGCTTCAGGAGCCTCCTGAGGCATGTACCATCATGCCTGGCAAGGGTCATTTTTAATAATATATCATACACGCTTAAGGTTAGTGGGAGGAAGAGTGACTTTAGAGATGAAGGATGAAGAACAAAAACATAATAAAAGTAAAACTAGGAAGGGAGCAGCACAGGTTTAGAGACTGAGAACAGGTACCTCCTCTAAGTTTTGGAGAAGTCTGTCTTGATGGCTGAAGATGAGGTTAGGGAACTAACGAATCTCTCTCCTTCCCACCCCACTGCCATGTTCTTTTCATGTAATTCCTGTCCCTGAACTCTCAGCTACTTATTGCTATAGTACTATAGGGTATTTGCCTTATTTTTACTTCCCCACTGAATTACCTCCCCAGCCCTTTCCCACCCCTGCTTTGAGGAAGGGTTAGGGGTAGGGTTAGGGTTAGGCATAGGCAGATGATGCCAGAAGCTTATGGTCTGCTAAAGAATAGTGCATACTCATAGATGGCTATCAAGGAACAACCCCACAGGCCCAACTGTCACCCTAGCCTGGGCCAGCTCTCTCATGGGGAGGCTTCAACCTCTAGGTGCCACTTGCAGTCTTCCCACTGCCTCAAACTCCTGAGTAGCTGGGATTACAGGTGTGTGCTACTGTGCCTCGCTGCTTATTGGTCTTATTCTGTAGTCATATCTGTGTATGTCCTATGTCCTATATCCTAGAAGACTGGAAGCCCATGAAGAGTAGGGAGTACCTTATTTGTCTTTGTATTCCCCACAGCACTTGACCCTGGCACGTGTAGACTCATAATAAGGTTAGTTGAATGAGTCTAGTTGAGGAGAAAATGGGGAAGCAGAAAATAATGGTGCCAGAGAAGACATGATAGTGTTCCAGTTAACGGTCTTAGTAAGAAGTGACGAGGTTTGTAAGGGTGGTGATTGGGAGCAAGGGATTATAAGATACTTAGGAGTTGTTGGGGAGGAGAATGGAATGGAATCTGAAGGTCATAATCCTATATGGCATATAAGGGAGCGGTTTATTGTGGAGAAAAGGGATAGACCCAAGAAAGGTATGAAGATAGATGGGCCTTGGGCATAGTGGCATATGTCTGTGATCCAAGCTACTCAAGAGGCTGACAGAGATGGCAAGTTCAAAGCTAGCCTGAGCAACTTAGCAAGACCCTGTCTCAAAACAAAAGTATAAAGGAGCTGGGGATATAACTCAGTCAATCCCCAGTACCAAAAAAAAAAAAAAAAAAAGAAAGAAAGAAAGAAAAAGCAACTGTGATTATTGGAGAAGAGGAAGGGAGGGAAGAGAGGGGGAATGGGGAGATAGAAATGATCAAAGATGTTATATGTATGTACAGTATGCCACAATGAAACTTATTATTCTGCATAGTTAATATACAACTAATTAAAAAAAATTTTTTAAAAAGGAAGCGGGCCTATGCAACCTGGTAGAAGCAAGATACTTGTGGACAGCACACACCTTGACCTGAGAAGGAGACTGCACTAGTCAGGGCTTCCTCAGCTGAAAGTAACAGAATTGTGCTTAAACACAAGAAGAAGTTTATTGGTTCATACAAGTACAAAGTCCAGGAGGATGACTGGTTTCAGGGATGATAAGATCCAGGACTCAGTGGTGTCCTCAAAAATGTAGATGTGTCCGCTGGCTCTTTTTTCCTTAGCTCTATCTATTCTTGGGCAAACCCTCAAACTAGATGGCAGTGGGCAGCAACAGGCTTGTATCCTGCAAAAAGACAGGGTCTAGTGCATTGATTTCCCTGGCTGAACTAGACATCCAGGCACAAACGTGGGGAAGTGAAGTGTTCCCCACAAGTGGGAGGTGCACCCCACAGGAAAGGATTGAAGGGATGCTGGTTTAAGTCATTGTTGGAAGCAGAGGGAACTTTGGACATGTTATTATGTACCTAAGTTTCTTTTTCCAATGTTTTCAGCATCTTCATGATACAGTGAAGAGGAATCTTGACAGCGCTGCCTCCCCTCAGAATGGTGATCAACAAAATGGCTATGGAGATCTCTTTCCTGGGCATAAGAAGACCCGCAGGGAGGCCCCTCTGGGCATAGCTGTGTCTACCAATGGGCTGCCTCCAGCCTCACCCCTTGGGCCACCTGACAATACTGCTGGAGGAGATTCCCTGCAGTCCAGTGGAAAGCACTCCCTGGGGCTAGACTCCCTCAACAAAAAGTGTCTTGCAGACTCCAACCTCCACTTGAATGGAGGCAGCAACCCTGGTGAGTCATTTACTCTGAGCCTGAATAAAGAACTGAAGCAGGAACCTGTTGATGACCTGCCCTGCATGATCGCTGGGGCTGGAGGCTCTATATCACAGAGCAACCTCATGCCTGACCTTAACCTTAATGAGCAGGAGTGGAAGGAGCTTATCGAGGAGCTGAACAGGTCAGTGCCCGATGAAGACATGAAGGACCTGTTTACAGAGGACTTTGAGGAGAAGAAAGATCCAGAGCCTTCTGCCTCTGCCACTCAAACCCCGTTGGCCCAAGACATTAATATTAAGACAGAATTCTCTCCAGCAGCTTTTGAGCAAGAACAGTTAGGCTCTCCACAAGTCAGGACTGGGTCTGCAGGACAGACCTTTCTGGGGTCATCATCTGCCCCTGTTAGCACAGATTCCCCCAGCCTTGGAGGCCCTCAGACCCTGTTTCATACCTCTAGTCAACCCGTGGCAGACAATTCCAGTTCTAACCTGATGCCGGCATCAGCTCAAGCCCAGAATGCACAAAGAGCCCTTGCAAGCGTGGTATTGCCTAGCCAGGGCCCAGGAGGGGCCTCAGAACTGTCTTCTGCCCACCAGCTCCAGCAGATTGCTGCCAAACAGAAGCGTGATCAGATGCTTCAGAACCCACAACAGGCCACCCCAGCATCCACCCCAGGCCAGATGTCCACATGGCAGCAGACAGGTCCTCCCCACAGCCCCTTAGATGTCCCTTATGCCATGGAGAAACCTGCCAGCCCTCCCAGCTACAAGCAAGACTTCTCTAACTCCAAACTGCTCATGATGCCTAGTGTAAACAAAAGTTCCCCTCGGCCTGGAGGTGCCTACCTCCAGTCAGGCCATGTGAACCTGCTGAGTCACCAGCCACTAAGTAACTTGAATCAAAACTCTGTGAATAACCAAGGTTCAATGCTAGACTACGGCAATACAAAACCCCTTTCTCATTACAAAGCAGACTGTGGGCAAGGTGGTGCTGGGTCTGGCCAGAGCAAGCCAGCTTTGATGGCCTATCTTCCTCAGCAGCTGTCTCATCTGAATAATGAGCAGAACTCTTTGTTTACTACAATGAAACCAAAGCCGGGAAATATGCCCTTCCGATCACTAGTTCAACCTGGCCAGGTAAGTGAACTGCTTCACTTTTTCTTTTTTTCCCCCTTTTTTCTTTTGCATTGCTAGGAATTGAACAGGTGCAGGTGCAGGAAGATCTATAGGGAGAACCCAGGGATGCCTTGGAAGCTGGGAAATGAACCCATGTTATCTACTAGAGGATGATTTACCACAGGAGAAGAATCAAAGTATCTGGTGAAGTTTCCATTGATAATGCAGTATTTTTTGAGCACAATATCAGACAAAAAGCTAACCAGTTTCTTCCCAGAAAAATGCTTGTATCCAAGTAGATAGACATGATTTCTGGCAGTTCAGGGATACCCCAAAATCCAGGTCCACACCCTGGGGATATAACATTTCCTCTTTTACATGCACACTTCTTCTGGTAAGTAAGCATTTACAAGTCTTTTTTTCTTATCTTTCTTTTTTTTTTTTTTTTTTTTTTGTGTGTGTGTGTGTGTGTGTATGGTCCCCCGGATTGAACTCAGGGGCACTTGACCACTGGGTCACATCCCCAGCCCTTTTTTTTTTTTTTTTTTTTTTTTTTGTGTGTGTATTTTATTTAGAGACAGGGTCTCACTAAGTTGCTAAGTGCCTCACCATTGCTGAGGCTGGCTTTGAACTCGCGATCCTCCTGCCTCGGCCTCCCAAAGTGCTGGGATTACAGGCGTGCACCACCGTGCCCGTCTAAGCATTTATAAGTCTTAATTGCTTACTGGAACGTGCAAATTTGAGAGCTTGAATATGCTTAATTTAAGTAAAACCACACTTTTGCCACTGGTGAACCATAGGGAGCCAAGCTAACATGTCAAGTGCTCAGGCAGCATCTGTTTTGGTCCCTGCCGCATCCTATTGGAAGGTTGTTACGGAGGTCAGCTGGGGAAGCAGAGGCTTGGCTTAAGAGAGTGAGCCTTGAATGAGGTTCTCACTGGCTGGAGCTCATCTGGACTGATCAGAGCATCAATATTCCACTCACCCACCCCTGACTGTATCCCTTTCATCTGTGTTGACAGGAGCAGAACCCTTCCAGCGTCCCTGTGCCAGCCCAGTCTGCCAGCGTGGGGACCCAGCCACCTGCTGTGTCCGTGGCCAACACTCACAACAGCTCCCCCTATCTCAGCAGCCAGCAGCAGGCAGCCGTAATGAAACAGCATCAGTTGCTTTTGGACCAACAGAAACAGAGGGAGCAGCAGCAAAAACATTTGCAGCAACAGCAGTTTCTGCAGAGGCAGCAGCACCTTCTGGCAGAACAGGTAAAAAGGAAAGGAGGAAGAAAATCAAGCAGCCTCCATTTGCACCTGTGGATTTGCCTTGTTTTGCTTGTATACCTGGTGTTAGAATGCTTTGTCGTTTAAAATCCACTTTGTGGGGCTGGGGTTATGGCTCAGTGGCTTGCCTAGTACTTGTGAGGCACGGGGTTTGATCCTCAGCACCACATAAAAAAAATAAACAAATTTTAAAAAAGATAAAATCCACTTTCTGAGAGTGTGGCATTTCTCAGACAGAGGTGGCCTATGTCTGAAGCTACCTTGTATCACTTGGGATGAATGAAGGCATAATCTATGACCAGAACTCTTAAGTGTAAAGGTGCATTTTGCCACGTCACTGAGCTAGCTCCCTTGTCCATCAGGAATCATGGGTCCCAGTCTTATAAGTGTATTTTTTTGTCAGCCAGAACATGGGGAGAGGAGTGAAGATGTTCTTGAGGTTCTAGAATCAGGATGCACAGTTTATTGGCTTAGTCACCAAGTGCAGTGTGCAGGCAGTAAGGGTTATAAAGTCAAAATTCTCATGATTTAATTACATAGGAACTGGCTCCAGGGAGTAAAATTTATTGAGAATGATCACTGACCCAATTCTGCCATTTTTAAAAATTACTGCTTAATTGGGATATAGTTCACATAAGATACAATTCACTCATTTAAGCTGTATAGTTCAATGGTTTTTAGTATATTCAGAATTTTGGAACCATCACTACAGTCCAAGAACATTTTCTTCACCTAAAAACAAGCCCTGTACCCATGAGTACATTCTCCATTCCCCAACCTCCTCAACGCTATGCAGTTTCTAATCTGCTTTCTATCTCTGTACATTTGCCTATTCTAGGCATTTTGTATAGATGTTCTCAAGATTCAACTAGGTACTTTTTTTTTTAATATTTATTTATTTATTTGCTTTAGTTGTACACAACACATTTATTTTTACATGGTGCTGAGGATCAAACCTGGGCCGCGCACGTGCTAGGCGAGCGCTCTACTGCTGAGCCACAATCCCAGCCCCTCAACTAGATACTTTTTATTAGTTATTCATTACTCTTTATAGCTGAATAATCCATTGTATCACTGTGCTGCATTTTATTTATTCTTCCATCTGTTCATGAGTATTTAGGTTGTTTCTGCTTTTTGACTGTTATGAATTACACTGCTCTGAACATTGATTTACTAATTTTTGTGCAGACATGTGGTTTGGGCTTTTTTGTTTTTGTTTTTTTTTGGTACTGGGGATTAAACCCAAAAGCATTTAACCACTGAGCCACATCCCCAACCCTTTTATGTATTTTATTTAGAGACAAGGTCTCACTGAGTTGCGTAGCACCTCCCTGTTACTGAGGCTGGCTTTGAATTCACAATCCTCCTACCTCAGCCTCCCAAGCTGTGGGGGTTACAGGCATGTGCCACTGTGCCCAGCCATACATGTGTTTTGAAATCTCTTGGGTATATACTAGTGGAATTGCTGAGTCACATGGCAACTGTGTTTACCTTTTGAGAAATTGCCAGATTGTTTTCCACAGTGGCCACACCATTTTGCATTCCCACCAGTAGTGTATGAGGGTGCAGATTTCTCTACATCCTCACCAATGCTTTTTATTTTCTTACTGTTTTTTTCCCCCACAGTGCTGGAGATGGAACCCAGAGTCTTGCACATGCTAGGCAAGTACTCTACCTCTGACATATACCCCTAGCGCTCTGTTGTTGTTTTTTTTTTTTTTTTTTTTTTTTTTTTTTTTTGGTTGTTGTTGTTGTTGTTTTGGGGGGTGGGTACCAGGGGTTGAACTCAGGGGCACTCAACCACTGGGCCACATCCCCAGCACTTGGGAGGCTGAGACAGGAGGAGCACAAGTTCAAAGCCAGCCTCAGCAATGGCGAGGCACTTAGCAACTCAGTGAGAACCTGTCTCTAATAAAATACAAAAATGGGCTGGGGATGTGGAACAGTGGTCAAGTGCCCCTGAGTTCAATCCCCGGTACCAAAAAAAAAAAAAAAAATAGGACTGGGGATATAGCTCAGTGGTAGAATGCCTCTGGTTTTAATCCCTAATGCAAAAATAGAGTCATCAGCATTATTCCCACAGGATCGCAACTGTGAGTAACAATCTTAAACACTGCTTTTCTCTGACCTGACTCTTCTGTTTTGTTTCTATTTTTGTTTCTGTCTTATTTATTGTTTATCATTCTTGGCACTTCTAGGAGAAGCAGCAGTTTCAGCGCCATTTGACCCGCCCACCCCCCCAGTACCAAGACCCAACACAAAGCACCTTCCCACAGCAGGTTGGACAGTTCACAGGTAAGGGGGTGGAGTAGGTGCAGAGAGAAACAGGCACTGGACATACCAATCAGGTCTTCTCAATTCCTTGTTGGTCATTGTTGAGTGCTGATTTCCTCTTCCCTGCCTAGCCCTATGCTAGGCATGAAATGGATTTACTCACTCCTGGAAGCCTTAGTCTGTTGAGGGACCTAGCTCTCTAGTCACCGTGTAGCACCAGGCAGATTGCTGGGAATGCCTTTGAAAGAAAATAATGTCTAGTCAGAGGTCATCTTACAAACAGGAAATGGCTTCTATAATTCTTTCTTTAGGTGTCTCTTCAAAAAAAAAAACCTCTTAGCCGGGCGCGGTGGCGCACCTCTGTAATCCTAGCACTTGGAGGCTGAGGCAGGAGGATCGCCAGTTTCAGCAATGGCGAGGCACTTAGCAACTCAGTGAGACCCTGTCTCTAATAAAATACAAAAAAAAAAGGACTGGGGATGTGGCCCAGTGGTCGAGTGCCCCTGAGTTCAATCCTCAGTACCAAAAAAAAAAAAAAAAAAAAAAAAAAAAAAAAACCTCTTATTTTCTGTATAAGGAGAGATTTAATGTACTTATATAGCCTTTTGCTTCTTTTCTCTCCCTATTTGCTCTCTTTGGTGTCAAAAACAGCAGAATCCAGAGGACAGTTGGCCAGGAAGGGGCAGGAAGCATACTAAGATATCAGCAGTTGTCCTGAGATGTGTTGGGTAACTTGCTTGGGCTGTCATTCCAGAAGTGCATTGAGGTTTCAGGTGACAGTAAGATCAGATCTATTCCTGCTTCCCTAGCTCTTCTTGGTATATCTTAGAAACCTCTTCTTTTAGTCAGTGACATCCATCACTATAAAGTGTGCCAGAGAAAATGATTATATCCATGTGTCCTGGAAAAAAGACCAGATGATGTTTTATGTGTAGGCCAACTGAGAACACTGGATTGGAGTCTGCAGGTATCTCAGAAGCCTGGGTCTGGCCCATGTTTCCTGCCTCCATCCCATTTCACATTGTTATGGACTGTTATGGGCTCTCCTCTATTCCTTGACCCAGTTTTTATTTAGGTACTAATGGAAAGAAGAAAAAGAAAGTATTAAGTATTAAATTGTGGCCAGTCCCTGAACAATGATCCTCCTATCCAGAAAAACCTGTCTGGGTTAATGGTGTTACCATGTGCCTATTACCTAGGCTAAAAACCCTAGAAAGCAAATTCCCTGAAGACAGGAGCCTTCCCTACTCCCTCTCAGTACAGCACCTACCACACTCTAGGTGCTTAGTAAATAGGTGTTTTCATGTTGGACTTTATCTTTCTTGACCATCTTGTTATTTTATGGCTTAAACATTGGGGTCTTGTGAGATGTCTTTACCCAGCCCTCCCAATATTACCACTACCTCAGCAAAGTGACCTGAATGTTATCTCTACAGCAGGACTAAACCACAGTCTCAGACCAATTCTTTTTTTGTCTATATGACCCTGCTCTTCACAGGCCATCCTCTGCTTTTTTCAGTCTTACCTAGACGAGCTCTTCTGTCTTATTGCTAACTAACTAGATACTGTTCTCATGCCACAGCAACAGCCAGCCTCTTAATGACCCTACACTGTCTTTTATAACTCTCACCTGTGCACATTCTTTTCTCTGCCTGGAATGTTCTTCTCCTCCAAGCTGTTAATTTGCTAACTTCTATACTTTTAAAGCCCCATGTATTTGTTACCTTCTTTCTGAAGACTCCCCCAGGATTTTCTTCTTGGCAGTGTACCTGAGAGGTGCTTGGAATGTGGCATGGTCTCTGGCATAACCCAGATGGTTGCCCAGCCCCCCCCCCCCCCCCCCCTGCCCAGGCTACCAGAGGACACACCCACATTCCAAGTGCTCTTGAGAAGTCTGATATTAGGACATTGTCTTTTATGCCTCTGAATGGCTACAACTTGGGTCTTACAGTTGTCTCCACAGTAGCAGTCAAGAAATGTTGACTTAACCAAAAAAAAGAAAGAAAAAAATGCTGATCTGATTGATAGAATCTTCTGTCTTGTAGGATCCTCTGCTACTGTGCCTGGCATGAACAACTTGGGTTCATCCAACTCCAGCTGTCCTCGAGTGTTCCCTCAGCCTGGGAATCTAATACCAATGGGCCCTGGACATACTTCAGTTTCTTCTCTCCCCTCAAACTCAGGCCAGCAGGACCGGGGTGTGGCCCAATTCACCAGCTCTCAGAGCATGACTCAAAGCAGTCTCTATATGGCTTCTGGCATAACCCAGATGGTTGCCCAGCCCCCACCACAGGCCACCAGTGGACACACCCACATTCCAAGGCAGACCAGCGTGGGCCAGAACACCTCAGTTTCAGCTGCTTATGGACAGAACTCTCTGGGGAGTTCCAGTCTCTCCCAGCAACACAATAAGGGGACCCTGACCTCTGGCTTAACTAAGCAACAAGTCCCAAGGGTGTCAGCATCCATGGGAGGCCAAAATGCCTCCTGGCAACATCAGGGAATGCCGAACCTGAACAGCCAGACCCCAGGGAACAGCAATGTAAGTCCCTTCACTGCAGCCTCCAGTTTCCACATGCAACAGGCCCATCTGAAAATGTCCAGTCCACAGTTCTCCCAGGCAATGCCCAGCAGGCCCATGGCCCCCATGAGCTCAGCAGCTGCAGCGGGGTCCATGCTGCCCCCAGTGAGCACACAGCAAAGGACCAACGCCTCAGCCCCTGCACCTCCCCAGGCGGCCCCACAGCAGGGCTTGCCCAGCCTGAATCCTGCAGGCCCTGAGCTGGGGGCCTTCAGCCAAAGCCCAGCCTCACAGATGAGCGGCCGGGCGGGACTGCACTGCACCCAGGCCTACCCTGTGCGGACCGTGGGCCAGGAACTGCCCTTTGCCTATAGTGGGCAGCCAAGCAGCAGTGGGCTGTCCAGTGTGGCTGGACACACCGACCTGATTGACTCCCTGCTGAAAAACAGAACTTCTGAGGAGTGGATGAATGATTTGGATGACCTTCTAGGGTCTCAGTAATGGAGGAATTTATGGTATTTTTAGTGTTCACACATCCTATATTTTTGTTCTCAGATGCAAGAAAGAGCAACTACTTTTGGACCAAAAGCCCATGGCCTGGGGAACCATGCAAGGCAGAGCCTATGCTGTGACCGAGGCCCAGCCCTGGTCAAGATATTTGGGGCTCCCAGACCAGCAGTAGAGGTCCTTTGGGCTGACTCCCGCTCTTCTGCTGGCATGACTGCCAGGTGTTGGGACAGCAGGATAGGATTTTAAATGTGGTTTCCTATTCAAATGACCAAAAAAAAAAAAAAAAAAAACCAACAGTAGCAACAGTGAAGCCCTATAATGTTAGGCTTATAAAAATCTGTGCCATCATGTTGACTCCCAAGATTTCTCCACTTGCCTCAATGCTGAGACAGTTTTTGTTGTTGTTGTTGTCGTTGAAACTTCAAATAGCAGAATTATTTCAATTTGTAGCATAGAAAAGATTTTTTAAATTTTTTTTAAAAAGGGTTTTAAGCAGATTAGAATAGGTGATGATTTAAATTGATTAAGCAGGCATTGGAAACCTACGGTTTCCTTTTGATTAAGAGTCTGTTTTTATTCCTGCTCTTTGTCAGCTTTCAGGGGAGAAGCTAGAAAATTATTTCTGTAAATGTAGACTATGACTGCACATGCCAAAAAGGAATAGGAGGCCATGAGATAGCAGATCTGATGACCCACATAGGGTCTTCCCAGCAGCTCCTCCTAGTGCTGTTATTCCTGGTTGTCACTCTTGAGTACCATAATCTCCCAGGAGTCCCTTCCATATCCTGGCACCAGGACCCCAGGCTAAAATCTGAAGGTGGAGATTCAGAGATCTTATGTCCTCATGTGTTACGACTCTTCACCTTTTGCAGCTTTTCTGACAATTTGTGTTAACATTGTGGAGCGTAATCTTTGTTCAGTTGTGCAGATGTCTTTTTTCTACCCTATCTTCTTTTCCCATGACCTTTCTTTCTGCTTCCCCTTCTTCCTCTCTCTAGCCATAATAGGAAACAGTGATTTGCTACATTGCATGGGGGAAAGAGTCATTAAAACTCCTTGGGGAAGCCAGGCACAGTGGCGCACGCCTGTAATCCCAGCACTTGGAAGGCTGAGGCAGGAGGATTGTGAGTTCAAAGCCAGCCTCAGCAATGGCAAGGCACTTAGCAACTCAGTGAGACCCTGTCTCTAATAAAACACAAAAAAGGGCTGGGGATGTGGCCCAGTGGTCGAGTGTCCCCGAGTTCAATTCCTGGTTTAAAAAAAAAAAAAAAAAAAAAAAAAAACCTACTTGGGAACCCCTAGCATTATAAAGGTTTGGGGAAGGAGGCTGCAGGCCAGCCCAGGGGAAGGGATTCTACTTAGCTGATTTCTGCCACTCCCACATGAGATGACTTGCACTTTTAAAGACTGCTTTATAACACTAACACATCCGCTCTAAAGATTCAAGTGAATTCTCTTTGAAGGTCTATTAGTTAATGGACTTGACTGAGCTGAAAGCCCACAGAATGGAATATGGTGTGGGGGCTGTTTGTGCAAAACAAGAGCACTTCTTCATATTGAAAGCAAGATGGTGAGCGCAGTGCAAAACCCTTTACACAGGGTGATGGAGGGAAAGGAATCCACTGAAAAGAGTGTCTGTGGAGAAACCACAACTCTATCTCATGTTCCCTAGAGTCTCAAAATGGATCATTAATGGAGTATCATGTAAAGATATGAGCCAAGGAGAATACTCATGTGACCAGACTGGATCACTTTGAAGGGATGAAAGGGTTGTACACAGGTTGGTAATTAGTTTGCACCAGCAGTGCCTTTTTCACTGGGGGTACTTAGACCCTCAGCTCCTCATTTCTGATAGCCATTTGCCACCACCAGTGGTGTGTGGGCCATTTCCCCTTTAACCATTCTCCCAGCCTTCCCCAGATACTCAATTTAGCTCAGAAGAGGATGAATCATAAAGCCAGTGAAGACTCACCCTCTGAGCAAGTTCCCCAATCTGAAGGGGAAGAGGGTGACTTCAGTGGGTTTTCTACCAAAAACAGGGCTGAAGGCTGGTTTTGGATCCTTGTTCCTCTCCTGGTCTTCCCCAGCTGCTGCCCGTCTTCTGCCTCTGTGTCCCAAGCACTTGCTGGCCCCTGCACTCTGCCTTAGACCCAGCTGGCTCCACAGCACTTGCTGCAGTGTCATAGCAATAAAATGTGATTCTTGGGGTCCCCCTGGGAGCTGCCCATGGTTTTATTTATGAATCTGGCTTTGGGGAGTCAGGGGAGGAGGTGACTCTGCTTCTGTGCACATCCCTGTCTTCCCAGAGCCACGACTCAGAAGAAAAGGGTGCTCGGACTTTCATTATACACATGTGCTTTGTGTAAATAAATGTTTACAATTTTATATGAAGATGGAATAAGCGTTAGAGCTTCCGACTGTATATTTTTTACTTTTATAGATTTTAAAACTATGATCCTTTATATATGTGTTTTGGGGGAGCTATGATAAGTTTTATGCCAAACAGTTGGTATTGTTAACTTTTTATGGTCATCAGAAGTACATAAAAATCCTGTTAATCCCCTATTCTACTTCCCTTAACTCTGGTATATACCAAAAAGAAACCTTTGCTTTCCTTGTTTTATCACTATAAAAATAATAAAAGTATTTTGCTAGTATGGAAACTACCTGTGTATTTGACTTCCTGTGGGGCAGGCCAACAAGAAATTCTTTGTTGACTTCTTTTTGTGATTCAACTTAGCTTTCTTATTGCACATTGTTGTTATGGGGGTTGGTATGTTGAAGCCTCGGAGTAACTTCTGTTATATGATGATGGATATTAGAGCTAACATCACTAGAGAAGCCAGGGTCACTCCCCTCTCTGGCACTTCCCGTGTCTAGTATGAGGAAAGGTGGAATAGATAACTCAGAATATTTTGGGTCCTTAGTGGTCTGATGTTTTATTTAAAACAAAGATTTTCTTCTCCAGGTCCTCCTTAGTTCCTCTCCAGGTAGGGTTGGTTTCCCTTTTTCATCGTGAAAACAGTGTGCTCAGATGTGTCTACACCATCCCTGCCAGCATCATACTGTGAAAAGAAATCTGATGATGGAGCCTGGTCCTCAGGGGTGAGTGGCGTCCTCTCTTGCCCACTCTGCTTACCAGGAACTGGAAGCTGGAAGCAGTCTGGAAGAATCTGGCATTCCTGAAAGCACAGAGAAGAACAGGGAGGTGGGGCGAAGAAGTGTCACATGATAGAATCAAAAAGCTAGAAAGGGGGAAACATGCATGACAAGTGCAAAACCATGTTTAGGGCCTTGCCATGTAAGGTACAATAAAGGGGGGGAAAAACAACTCTTAAGACTGATCATGAAGTCTTGGCTAAGAATGCACAGCATCTGCAGGAATCAACTCAAACCAGAACTAATGTGCACTAATCCTGCTTGGCAGGTGAACACAGATGAATAATAACCCAGTGCTGGCTACCGCATGGTAAAGCAGCTTATTGGAATATTTGCTGTGGGAAATTTTGCAAGAAGTGTCATCAAGCTCCTTAAAATGTTCATGCCATCTCTTGCCCCACAATTCCGATTCTGAGAAGCCATCCTTTTGTAACCTTTCTAAAAAACCTTATAGCCGGGCGCGGTGGCGCACGCCTGTAATCCCAGCACTTGGGAGGCTGAGGCAGGAGGATCGCGAGTTCAAAGCCAGCCTCAGCAATGGCGAGGCACTTAGCAACTCAGTGAGACCCTGTCTCTAAATAAAATACAAAAAAAGGGCTGGGGATGTGGCCCAGTGGTTGAGTGCCCCTGAGTTCAATCCCTGGTACCACAAAAAAAAAAAAAAAAAAAAAAAAAAAAAAAAAACTTATAACAGTGGTGTTCATTTCATAGTAATACTATTCATAAATGCAGAGAAGTAGGATAATCTATACAGCTGCCATAGTGGATTGGTTAATTATGAGATAGGATGATCTTACCTCTAGATAGAATGCAGGGGTTTGGGCCTTGTGTATGCAAGGCAAGCATGCTAGCAACTGAACTATATCCCCAGCCCAAATGCAGTTATTTTAAATATGAAGGTTTTGAACACAGTAACTTAGATATGGTTTTGGGGGTGCTCTTATGTTGTGAGCCAATTGAAAAGAAATTTGGCTAATAGCTCTAAAAATTCCTTCTTTGCAGCCACTTCGGAAGTTAGGCATAACTCCAGAGTCAAGAAGGTGTTGAACAGTTAAACCTCAGGAGTGGCAAGGACCAGGTAGTTCCAGGTCTGTGCAACTCTGCCATCATCCAGTGTCTCATAGGTCACTAGCCAGGCTTAGAGTGGTGGAGGAGGGCTCCATAAAGGACAGTTTGCCCAGCAGCTGTTAGGGAGCATCTGTTGTGGTCAAGCCAGGGACAGGGAATGTAGCAAGGATAGCAGCGATCCAGGAAGTCAGGATCCTTGCTCCACAGACCTTGCAGTCTCCTGTGGAGACTTCACACACAAGCCACAAAGATCATTCCAGAAGCTGGGCATAGTGATGCCCATGGTGATGCACACCTATTATCCCAGTGACTCAGGAGGCTTAGGCAAAAGGATTGAATGTTCAAGGCCAGCATTGGTGACTTAGTGAGACCATGTCTCAAAATAAAAAGGGCTAGAGTGGTAGTAGTACTGCACTCCTGGATCAAATCCTCAGTACAAAACAAAAACAACATCAACAACAACAACCCCAAAACATTCCAGAGAGGTGTTGAAAGGAATCAAAGCAGGATGATAAGGTAGTGATGGGGTCACAGATCACACAAGAGGCCATCAGGGCAGATCTCTAAGAAGATTACATTTAACTGAGGTACAAATGCTGGAAAGGAGCCCTCCAGCCAAAGCTCTGAGGGA
This sequence comes from Tamias sibiricus, assembly GCA_025594165.1. Classification (NCBI taxonomy): domain Eukaryota; kingdom Metazoa; phylum Chordata; class Mammalia; order Rodentia; family Sciuridae; genus Tamias; species Tamias sibiricus. Next base: position 39,112,798 of record CM046662.1, on the reverse strand, counting down.
TGAAGGAAGTTCCCCACAAAGGAAGAGAAGCACTGTCAACAGGAGGGGGTGGGATGCCCAGAAGATGAAATTAGGTACCCACCCCAGGTATTAAGTTTAAAAAGCAAAGAGGTTTTTTTATATCCAATATAGGAGCAGCTCTTGCCTCTGCCAAGTGCCTGTGGGGTTCAGTGAACCTCAGTGCAAGCCTGTGCCATTCCAGAACTTCTGCCAGCCCCTGGAAGGTTTACTAGCTTGCCCATCCTCAGGAGATGCCCAAGGTAAGTTGGGGCAAGGTCATGTTTCACCTTGGGGTTGGACTGCCACGCCATTGTTAGCAGCATTATCAATAAAGCTGTCTTGCAGACAAGTCAGCTGACACAGGCCTGGAGCTGGCAATGTGGCTGCAAAGCTACTGGGAATTGCAAAATGGGAGCTGCCTGTGAACAAGCTCACAAGAGCCTGAACTTAAGTGTGTTCCAGTCACACCCCTGGCCAGCACAAGAGATGGGCGATGAAGAATTTTCTTTATTGGACCTTTCACCTTTTATCATACACCTTTTGTTTTGTTTTGTTTTGTCTTGTTTTTGGTACTGGGGATTGAACCCAGAGATGCTTTATCACTGAACTACATCTGAATCACTTTTTATTTGTTATTTTGAGACAGGGTCTTGCTAAGTTGCCTTGGGCCTCCCTAAATTGCTGAGGTTAGCCTTGAACTTGCAATCCTTCTCCCTTAGCCTACTGAGTTGCTGGGATTATAAGCATGTGCCACCGCACCTGGCTGTCATACACCTCTTAATGCACGGGCCACTTTGAGGCTGGTTGTACTCAGGCATCAAGGAGAAGTTGCTAGTTGAATGGTGGCAGTAAGCCAAGCTACAGTGTCTAGTCAGTGCATAGAATCCATCAAATGGAAGTTGAAAAAGGTAATTTCAGACCCCTATTCAAAGTGGAAATCGGAAAGAATTCATGGAGCCACTGCTATATCAGTTTCCTGAAATGCAATCTGGGAGGGGTAACCTACAGTAGAAAAAAACAAGATGCTATCTGCTACAAAACCACACAAATATGGTAGATGCTGCTGGAGGGTGGGAGGTGGTCCAGAATGTGACCAAATCAGAAGATTTCAGGCTAACTGAGCAAGTCCTGACCATACAGGTTGTGACCAGAAGTAGAAACAGAAACCAGCGCCTGACAAGGGTGGCTGTTTGGTTGCTATATGGAGTCAACGCAGAAGGCTCCATTTTTCTTTGGAAAAGCAAAACTTCTTAAGGAAAGAAAAGCTGGACTTTGAAATTCTTATTATGAGAAGACCTAAATACATTGTATGCAACAGACAAATGCTGGTTGACTACCTTTGTATGTATTCCTATGACACCATCACCTTTTCTCATCATGAATTTTAAAGCTGCAGGTTGAGTCTATAACTTTTTATAAGTAACCAGATTCTTTTATATAACACAAGACAGGGCCCAACCACGTGGAGTTGTCTTCAAGTTCAAAAGCTACATATATTACCATCCTATAGACTATATAGTGTTATGCTGACAGCTGGAGCCCTGGGAAGGTCCTAGGCTTCAAGTAGGACAAAACTTAAATCTGCTTTATTAGCCGGGCGTGGTGGCGCATGCCTGTAATCCTCGCACGTGGGAGGCTGAGGCAGGAGGAACGGGAGTTCAAAGCCAGTCTCAGCAATGGCGAGGCACTTAGCAACTCAGTGAGACCCTGTTTCTAATTTATTATACAAAAAAGGGCTGGGGATGTGACCCAGTGGTCGAGTGCCCCTGAGTTCAATACCCGGTACCAAAAAAAAAAAAAAAAAATCTGCTTTATTAGTCATATTATTTTTTTTAATATTTATTTATTTACTTTAGTCGTACACAATGCAATGCATTTATGTTTACGTGGTGCTGAGGATCGAACCCGGGCCACGCACATGCAAGGAGAGCGCTCTACCGCTGAGCCACAACCCCAGCCCCTATTAGTCATATTATCACCCTGCTACGTGATTTCTGTTCAATTTTTGCTTGTGCAATAACAAAGTTTGCAGTTTCCTCTTATTCCTTGCATTTAACCTTTCCCAATCAACTGGATTCTTCCCTCCCCATCTCCACTATATAGCAACTCTGTGGCATTATAGGAATATTCAAGAACAGGGCTTGTCTAAGCCTGAGACTGCCACTATGAAACTTCTCTGTGTTTGACCCAAAGTGGGAAGATTGAACCAGATCATGGTGACAGTCATGGTGGAGTCTGAAATCAGACACCCCTTTAAGACAGTCGACCACTGAATCTGAGACTTTTCTTCCATGGAAAAGGCTGCCTTGCCCAAGGTTATGCCCCTCCCCAGGGGCAGCCTACATCTGGAGAGTGGGCAACATGGGGTAAGAAGGCCAGACTCTTTTTGTCTCAATTGGGGGCATCTCCAAAGGCCACTCCAGTTCCTCTGTGCTTGGATGAGGCTTCTGTTGTGACTATTTCAGTTCAGCCTCCCCCTGCCCAGTTCAGCTGCCTTTGCTCCCATGCAGATGGTGCTGATACTGTCAAAATCTTGACCCAAGACGGGGTGCTGGGCATGATCTCAGGAAGTTGACTCTTCTAAACTGGGAGTTTGGAGCTGGCTTCCTGCTGGATTGCTATCCTTGACTGCCCCATCTCTGCCAGGTGGGACAGGGAAAGCCACTGGCATGCTATAAAGGGACACTTGTTAGAACTTTCACTGTAGCTGGGCATGGTGGTACACGCCTATAATCCCAGCACTTGGGAGGCTGAGGCAAGAGGATCTCAAGTTCAAAGCCAGCCTCAGCAATGGCAAGGCACTTACCAACTCAGTGAGACCCTGTCTCTAATAAAATACAAAAAAGGAGCCGGGCGTGGTGGCGCACGCCTGTTATCCCAGCACTTTGGGAGGCTGAGACAGGAGGATCGCGAGTTCAAAGCCAGCCTCAGCAATGGTGAGGCACTTAGCAACTCAGTGAGACCCTGTCTCTAAATAAAATACAAAAAAGGGCTGGGGATGTGGCCCAGTGGTTAAGTGCCCCTGAGTTCAATCCCCGGTACCACAAAAAAAAAAAAAAAAAAAAAAAAATACAAAAAAGGCTGGTGATGTGACCCAGTGGTCGAGTGCCCCTGAGTTCAATCCCTGGTACCAAAAAAGAAAAAGAAAAAGAACTTTCACTGTGGTGATACCAGGATGGGGAAGGGGGCTTTTTTTTTTTTTTAATATTTATTTATTTGCTTTAGTTGTACACAATGCAATGCATTTATGTTTATGTGGTGCTGAGGATCGAACCCGGGCCGCGCACGTGCGAGGCGAGTGCTCTGCCACTGAGCCACAACCCCAGCCCGGGAAGGGGGCTTTAACCTCCAGAGTAGATGGGATTACAGGTGTGTGCTCTCATGTCCAGCCTAAATGCCTTTTCTTTATAAATTATCCAGCCTTGGATATTTTGTTATAGCAACAGAAAATGACTAAAATAGGAATTCTGGGCTTTCCAGGGAGGAAAGGAACAACATGCTGAGGCACTGCAGGATGTTGCAACATGGGGCAAGGCAGGAGCCAGCAGTGGGCACAGGACACTGGGTGCTGGGTTGAAGAACAGAGAGATCTATCAGTATGAGGGCACTGTTGTGACTAGGGACTTAACACCCTGACAGGGCCCCAGGAAACAGTGCTGATAGGCCGCCAGCTTGGCTCTTAGAGACTTTGAAGAAGCAACTGCCCTCACTAAGAAGGGACCAAAATGTTGAGAGAAGTGGGCCTGCTAGAGTGGATATGCTTTATGTGTGGTGGGACCTCAAACCTGTCAGTTAAATATGTCCTGCAGGAGGACCCAGAGCACATTCTACTTACTAAAAGAACACTGGAGTAGAGGACAACATTGAGCTATATGGTTCCTCCCAGTCCAAAACTAACAGTTGAAAACGTTCCTTGATTTCAAGAATGATGATAGGACCTCAAAGGAATAGGGCCAAGGGCCTCTTTCAGAGGCCAGGGGGGAATCAGTTATAATGAGTGGCCAGTTTGGAGGGGGAACCAGTAGGTCCTGACCCTCAGAGAGCTAGGGAGATGATATGGATCATGGTATAGCCAGGCACAAGTACAGATGGTCCCTGATTTATCAGGGTTCAACTTATGATTTTTTCAACTTTATGATGCTGTGAAAGCAATGTGCGCTCAGTAGAAATTGTACTTCAAATTTTGAATTTGGATCTTTTCCCAAGCCGTATCTATATATCTATATATGATCCTCTCATGATGCTGGGCTGCCCCAGCCATAGTTCCTAATCAGCCATCCCATCATGAGCAGAAACAACTGACACTCTTTTTTTGTTTGTTCGTTTGAATTTTTTGTGGCACTGGGCACCAGTTTGCATGCTGGATTGGGGATATGACTCAGTGATAGAATGCTCCTAAGTTCAATCCCAGTCAGTCCTGGAAAAGAGAGAGAAATGGAAGGAAGGCAGGAAGGAAGGAAGGAAGGAAGGAGGGGAGGGAGGGAGGGAGGGAGGAAGGGGAGGGGAAGATGATCTCTATGAGCTGGTATGGTGTCATGTGTAGGATGTTTTGTTAGTCAAGGAAACAAAGCACAAGAGTATTCCTAGTATACTACCTTTTGTTTAGAAAGAAGGGGAGATAAGAAAAGTTACATGTGTCTGTTAATCTTTTTAAATATTTTATTAGTTGTTGATGGACCTTTGTTTATTTATTATCTGTTTATTTATATGTGGTGCTGAGAATTGAACCCAGTACCTCACACATGGTAGGCAAGTGCTCCACCACTGAGCCACAACCCCAGCCCCCATGTCTGTTAATTTGTGCAAAAAGAAACACAGGAAAGATAAACCAGGAACTGACTAGATTAATTATTAGGGTGTGGGTAGGAATGCAATAAAGGACAGCAGGAATGCACAGGAGCACTGGTGCTCCTTTGAGCAGGACATTGGAACCATGTTAATGTTTGCATTAGGAAGGGAAGGATGAAGGATATAAAGTCAACAAGGATGAGAGAGAGGGAAAAACCCTAAAATAAGATAAGCAGAAAAAAATGAACCAAGTAGCATTTCAAATGAATAATATGTGTACTACATGCCCTAGGACTAAAGAGAAGGAATTTGAGACAAATTCCTCTGGTTGGCAGGTTTCTAGGGACATGTGTTAGCAGTTCTGAAACTCTTGTGTACATTGTGGATAAGAGAGCTGGGATGTTCACTGCTGGAAAAGGGAGTTTTAAATAGGGAAAGGAGGGGCAAGGGGGAATAGGGAAAGGAAAAAAGATAGAATCCTGTGAAACCTTGTGTGGTTGCAGTGGCTCATGCCTGTGAATTCCAGCCACTTAGGAGACTGGGGCAGGAGGATTGCAAGTTAGAGGTCAACCTCACCAATTTAGAAAGGACTTTCAACCACTTAGTGAGTGAGACCCTGTCTCAAAAACTACTGGGGATGTAGATCAGTAGTTGAGTGTCCCTGGTTTCAATCTCTAAAAAAACAAAACAACAACAACAACAACACAACCCTGTGGTTTTGGATTTAGAGCTAAAAATATCAGTGTAAAGTTATTTTTAGTATACATAGGTAGAGATAAGTATGTGAATCCCCTTCCCTCTCTCCCTCTCTTTCTCCCCACCCCGGGACTTACAATGGGGTTACTCCTGATAGTCATTGTAAATTGAAAAATATAGTAAGTTCAAAATGCACCAAATCCATGTAACCTATGGAACATCCTAGCTTAGCAACACTGTACACTGTTGGTCGTTTCCCTTTATGATCACTGGGAGCTGTGGCTTACTGCCCTGCCCTGTCCAGCATCTCAAGAGAGTGTCATGCTGCAGATGGCTAGCCCAGGAAAAGATTCAGAATCAAAATTCAAAGTGCAATTTCTACTGAATTTTGTGTTGCTTTTCCATCATTACAAAAATTGAAAAACTACCAGGCATGGTGGTGTATGCCTGTAATCCCAGCAACTCAGGAGGCTAAGGCCAGAGGATCCCGAGTTCAAAGCCAGCCTCAGCAAAAGCAAGGTGCTAAGCAATTCAGTGAGACCCTGTCTCTAAATAAAAAATACAAAACAGAGAATGAGAATCTTGTTGTGATACAAAATAAGGAAATGTGCAAAGATGGGAACATGTAAAAAACAGGACTGGGGATGTGGCTCAGTGGTTGAGTGCCCCTGAGTTTGATCACTGGTACAAAAAAAAAAAAAGTTGAAGAATCCATGTATCATATGCACACATGATACATGTTATTATATACATACATCTTCTTCCTAGTTTTCCCACAGAGAATATGAAGAAGCAATGATAGTTGCAATGAGCACAGACCTTAGTTTCTTTCTTTATAATTTTTTTTTTAATTTTTGGTACTGGGGATTGAACTTGAAGGTACTTTGCTACTGAACCACATCCCCAGCCCTTTTATTTTTTATTTTGAGACAGGATCACACTAAGTTACTGAGGCTATGATCATCCTGCCTCATTATCTTGCTACCATGCCTATCTCAGTTCTTGATTTCTAAATATCATTGTCCACTACAAATAAAAGGTCTCCTCTGTCCTTGCAGGAATGTCTGATTCCAAGACAGGGATGAGGAAAGTACTAAATACACCTTGAGAATCTTGTTGTGATACAAAATAAGGAAATGTGCAAAGATGGGAACATGTAAAAAATAGGATTAATATTTGAAAGGGTGCCAACTAGCAAAACCTGGAACAATTTGAACTTAAAAATAAATAATGATAGCAAAGAATTAAAGGGGTTATAACCCATTGAATAATATAATAATATATTTCTAAGTTAATAATTTATGAATCCAATATGTACAACTATAATGTACTAATAAATATTGTGGAAGAAAAAGAATTTATGAATCCAAAATGATTCAAATAAGTAAACTAGTGGGGAAGAAAGTCACTAATTCTATATGTATGAGAAATGATGGAATCAGAAAATCACCATTTGGAAGCCATCATAATTGATTCTGACAAGAATCACCAATTTTGCCCAGTTCATTGGCACACACCTATAATCCCAGTGACTCAGGAGGCTGAGGCCAGTTTGAGGCTAGCCTCAGCAATTTGGCAAGACCCTGTCTCAAAATATAAAATAAAAAGGGCTGGGAATATAGCTCAGTGGTAAAGCATCCCTAGGTTCAATCCCTAGTACCAAAAAAAAAAAAAAAAAAAAAAAAAAATTCCAATATTGCTGAGCACTGTGAGGTTTAGGCAGGAGGATCTCAAGTTTGAGGACAGCCTGAGATACTTAGCAGAGCCTGTCTTAATTAAAAAGGGCTAAGGATGTATCTCTGGGGTAACAGCCAGGCTCAGTAGTTCATATCTGTAATCCCAGCAGCTCAGGAGGCTGAGACAGGACAATTGGGAATTCAAAGCCAGTCTCAGCAATTTAGCAAGGCCCTAAGCAACTCAGTGAGACCCTGTCACTAAATACAATACAAAAAATGACTGGAAGCCAGGCGTGGTGGTGCACGCCTGTAATCCCAGCACCTGGGAGGCTGAGGCAGGAGGATCAGAAGTTCAAAGCCAGCCTCAGCAATGGCGAGGCACTTAGCAACTCAGTGAGACCCTGTCTCTAATAAAATACAAAAAAGGGTTGGGGATGTGGCCCAGTGGTCAAGTACCCCTGAGTTCAATCCCCGGTACCAAAAAAAAAAAAAAAAACTGGAGATGTGGCTCAGTGGTTGAGTGTCCCTGGGTTCTATTCCTAGTACCAAAAAAAAAAAAAAAAAAAAAAAAAAAAAAAAAAATCTGGGGCAAAATGCCTCTGGGTTCAATCTCCAGTACCATCAAAAAAACAAACAAAGAGGGGCCAGGGTTGTGGCTTAGTGGTAGAGCACTCGCCTAGCATGTGTGAGGCACTGGGTTTGATCCCTGGTACCACATAAAAATAAACAAAATATAGGTATTGTGTCCATATACAACTTAAAAAAAAATATTGACAAACAAACAAAAATTCCACCAATACTTGTTAAAATTAGCTGATGAAAGTTTGAGAAGTAACAGGATATTTTATACAATCTCAAAGTATGGCCTTATTAATTGTAATGTGAGAAGTTACCTTTGTTGACAACTGGACATTAGTTAAAGGCAATAGAAACATTTTTTCTTCAGGAACCACTGCAGTAGGGGAAAGCTCCTTCTGACCTGCTCAGAAGTGACTGGTGTTTTTACTGACTGAGGAGGAGGAGTGAGTTGGGAGCCCCAGCAAAGTTAGGAAGTAGAAATAGTACGAAAAGGATGATGGTCATGCCCGTAGTCCCAGCTACTCAAGAGACTGAAGTGGAAGTATCACTTGAACCCAGGAGTTTGAAGCCAGCCTGAGCAACATAGTGAGACCCCTTATCTTAAAAAAAATGGGCAGAGGCAACTAAAGGGATGACTCAAGGTTACTGTGATCATCTGATCTTGTGTCTCCACTGTCTGATATTTATCAAGTCGGCTTCTACCTCCCAGCCCTGAGACAGAGGCCCTCTCCTCTCCTATGTTCAAAGGAATGACTTTCAGTTCCTTAGAAAAACATTCCTGGGGTGTGATAGATATACATTTCAAATAATTTACATTTGTGAGATTTAAAAAATAAGTACTCTACAGCCTGGCACAGTGGCCATGCCTGTAATCCCAGCACTTGGGAGTCTGAGGCAGGAGGATCGTGAGTTCAAAGCCAGCCTCAGCAATGGCGAGGCATTTAGCAACTCAGTGAGACCCTGTCTCTAATAAAATACAAAAAAGGGCTGGGGATGTGGCCCAGTGGTTGAGTGCCCCTGAGTTCAATCCCCAGTACCAAAAATAATAATAATAAGTACTCTACAAAAAGGAGGTCAGGGGCCTCATCTTTAGATATTGTTTTGGAACACACGGTAAATTCTTTTCTTAGCCTTGAGCTTTTCAAGCCAGTAAACCAAGTAGGTTTGGGTCATCTGAGGGACAAAGGCCGGAAGATGCTAGAAAGGAGCTAGATTTGGGTCACGTCTCTTCAGGCAGGGTTTGGACACTCTGTCCCTCCTGAAAGTTTTTATAGTTCTCACTTCACAGCAGAGAAATCATGAGCCACCATCTTAATATCATAATCAACAACGTCATCAACTACAGATTTATATCTCATGCTTCCTGAGATAGCCACTGAGAAGAACTCAGCATCACTCTTCTGATATGCTTGCCAAAAGTGAGTATGTCGATTATAATAGGACAGAAACTTCAGATACCCAAATCTGGTGGGCTTCTATAAAATACTTGGCCTGGAACAAAGAAGGGTCCATAAACTCATGAACTGATTTTATTTACCTATTTATTTATTTGTAGTACTAGGGCATCTCACATGCTAGGCAAATGGTCTACCTCTAAGCCACATCTCCAGTCCTTTTTGTTTTGAGACAGGGTGTTGCTAAGTTGCCCAGGCTGGCCTCAAACTTGTGATTCTTTTGTCTCAACTTCCGAAGTTGCTGCAATTATAGGCATGTACCACCATGCCCACTATTTTTTGAAATTGGTAATTGTATTGTAATTATAGGAGACAGGCATGGTGGTATGCACCTGTAATCCTAGTGGCTCAGGAGGCTGAGACAGGAGGATTGCAAGATCAAAGCCAGCTTTAGCAACTTAGCAAGGTTCTAAACAACTTAATGAGACCCTGCCTCAAAATAAAAAGAAAAAGGATGTGACTCAGTTGTTAATTGACACTGGGTTCGATCCCTGGTACCAAGAACAAACAAAAAATCTAAGCACTAATGAGGAAAGGGACATTTTTTTTTTTTTTTTTTTTTTTTTTTTTTTTTTTTTGGTACCGGGGATTGAACTCAGGGTCACTCGACCACTGGGCCACATCCCCAGCCCTTTTTTTGTATTTTATTAGAGACAGGGTCTCACTGAGTTGCTAAGTGCCTCGCCATTGCTGAGGCTGGCTTTGAACTCTCGATCCTCCTGACTCAGCCTCCCAAAGTGCTGGGATTACAGGCGTGCGCCACCGCGCCCGGCGGAAAGGGACATTTTATCTGCAAATTACCCTCAGATGATTCAGAAAAATGTGTACACACGTGAGAGTGAATGTTCATGTGATGATGTACAGAGAGAAACAGATAAATAAATCAGATGTAGTAAAATGATAGAAACCTGATTGAAAGGTAGACTGTAATTCTTTGTATTATTTTAGGTCTAGAATTACGTTTTTTAAAAGTTTAGGAAAAAAATACAACCCTAACCTGGGACCATAAGCAAATTAATCCCAATGGATCACAGACCTGAATGTGAAAGTCAAGGTGATTTTGCTAGACAGCTTTTCATCACTGTGACAAAATAACCTGGGACAATCAACCTAGAGGAGGAAAGATTTATTTTGGCTCACAATTTCAGTGGTTTCAGGCCATAGTCAGCTGGTGCCATTATTTCTGGGCCTTTGATGAGGCAGAACATCATGGTAGGATGAATCAGAGCAAAGCTATGCACTACATAGTGGTCAGGAAGCAGAGAGAGAGAGAGAGAGAGAGAGAGAGAGAGAGAGAGAGAGAGAGGGAAACAAGGACACACTACCACTCCCTCCACCTGGGTTCTACCTCTTACAGTTTCCACTCCTTCCCAATAATCCATTCAAATGTGAATCTCTCAATGGATCAATCCATTGATGAGGCCTTAGGGGGACATTCCAATCCAAACTATAAGTTATCAAGCTTCATAAGAGAGTAAAGGAGAATATCTAGATGACCCTGGAATCAGAAAAAGTTGCTTAGGCAAAACACAAATAGAGTTGACCATAAAACAAAACAAAACTGATTAAGAACTCTGTGCAAAGCTGGACAGAGTGGTGCACGCCTGTAATCCCAGCACTTGGGAGGCTGAAGCAGGAGGATCGCGAGTTCAAAGCTAGCCTTAGCAGTAGCAAGGCACTTAGCAACTCATTGAGACCCTGTCTCTAAATAAAATACAAAAAAGGGCTGGGGATGTGGCCCAGTGGTCAAGTGCCCCTGAGTTCAATTGCCGGTACCAAAAAAAAAAAAAAAATCTCTGTGCAGCTCTGTGCATCAAAAGACACAGAAAGAAACAAGGCACAGTGGCGCTTGCCTGTAATCCCAACTACTTGGGAGGCTGAGGCTGGTGGATTGCAAATTCAAGGTCAGTCTGGGTAACTTAGTGAGACTGTGCTTCAAAATAAAATTTGAAAAGGGGGTTGGGGATGTAGCTCAGTGGTTGAGCATTTGTCTAGTGTGTACAAGGCTCTGGGCTCAATAGTCTCTCTCGCTCGCTCACTCGCTCTCTTTCTCTCTCTCTCTCTCACATACACACACACACACACACACACACACACACACACACACACACGACACCAGAAAGAGCCTGAAAATAGCCTTCCATCCAAGGAAGTCCCTCCCCTGGGACCAATGTTGGCCCATGGTCAGGGAATGGAGCTGGAGCTGCAGCAGTGGGTGACATAGGAGCATATTTGCACCCCCGCTCCTGTTGGAGCTGGTACATCAATCACTTGCATTGTGTGATGGGCCCCCTGCTGTGCCCGCCCCTATATGCGACTTCTTGTGTTCTGACAACCAGCTCCTGTAGCAGTCTGCTCTGGCCACATAGTCACTTGGTGCCCCAATGTCCCAAGGTCAAGTTTTGTTTATTTTGTTTTTGGAATGATGTACATGCCTTGCAGGAGAATGCACAGCCTTGCTCAAGGCTCTGGGACCCTGGCAGCATGTACTATGACTTGCTTGGGACTTTTGATAGAAATCCCACACAACTGTCTCTACCACAATTATTTCTTTCTTAGTTGTTTTTTGTTTTTTGTTTTGGTACCAGGGATTGAACCCAGGGGCGCTTAACCACTGATCCACATCCCCAGCCCTTTTTTAATTTTTATTTTGAGACAGGGTCTTGCTAAGTTTCTTACAGCCTTGCTAAATTGCTGAGGCTGGCTTTGAACTCGTGATCCTCCTGCCTCAGCCTCCCAAGGAGCTGGGATTACAGGCATGCGCCACTGTGGTATTTCTAGCACCAGAAAGTCTGCTGGATCTTGTGAAGCAGGTAGGATTGTTTGCCTGCAGCCTGGCCCTGTGCAAAGTGCTTTCTTGCTCTGAGCCCCACTCACAGTTGGCAGCCTTCCAAACTGCCTGATCATAGCAGCATCCCCAAGGGTGGAATCTGCTGCCTCAAAAACCCAAAGGCCACCAAGTTTTGTGGAAGTCAGAAGTATAAAATCTTTTGAGGGGATATTTAACATGTCACCAACTAGTGGACCTCACCAAGGGGCCAACCTCTTATCCTGAATTCAAGATTTTCCCACCCTCTGGAGTGTTCAGTACTGAAGATGAACCTAGATACACTTTACCACTAAGCAACATCATCAACCCTTTTTATTTTAAGACAGGGTCTCACTAAGTTGCTGAGGCTGGCCTTGAACTTGTGATCTTCCTGCCTCAACTCCTAAGTAGTGGAAAGGCTGTTTTTACTAAGCCCTCTGAAGTACTCAGCACTTCTTGCCTATGGGGTCAATAAACATGATTTCATCAATATAGTGGTCCAAATGTGTTGTAGGATGTCCATACAGTCCAATTTCCTCTGTATTAAGATGAATTGAATAGTCCTGGGGCAAGACTGTGAATTCGTAATGCTGTCCATTCCATGGGCATATGAGAATGGAAAAGAACATCTGCACACTATATACTGGAGCCTGTGTTAATGTTACACATCCTGCCCAGCATTTGCAATTAGGTCTCCCACTTGGTTAAGTTTGCAGTAATCTAGTACTTCCTGATGTGGCCTATCTGCTTTTCACAGGGGCCAGATGGTGCAAGAACTGAGGATGTGATGGGAACTGTATCCTTCTAGGGTGAAGCTAATCTATCATTCCTCTTGGATACAATATTGGTTTTGAATGTACAGTCAGCTCTCTATCTAGGGGTTCCCTATCCAAGAATTCTACCAACCTTGGATGGAAAATATTCAGAAAATAATTTTATCTGTATTGAAGATGTGCAGACTTTTTATTCTTATCTTTATTCAGCAAACTTTTTTTTTTTAATTGGGGGTCTTACTCTGTTGCCCAGGCTGACTTTGAACTCAAAAGTCTCCTGCTGCTGGGTGCAGTGGCACACACCTATAATCCCAGCATGAGGATTGCAACTTCAAAGCCAGTCTCAGCAACTTAGCGAGGCACTAAGCAACACAGTGAGCCCTGTCTCTAAATAAAATACAAATAGGGCCGGGAGCTGGGCGCGGGAGCACATGCCTGTAATCCCAGCACTTGGAAGGCTGAGGCAGGAAGATCGCGAGTTCAAAGCCAGCCTCAGCAATGGCAAGGCACTTAGCAACTCAGTGAGACCCTGTCTCTAATAAAATACAAAAAAGGGCTGGGGATGTGGCCCAGTGGTCAAGTGCCCCTGGGTTCAATCCCTGCCACCAAAAAATAAAAGGGGGGGGTGTGGGGATGTGGCTCAGTGGTTGAGTGCCCCTGAGTTCAATCCCCGGTACTGCACCCCCCCCCAAAAAAAAAAAAAGAGTTTTAGGAGATTCTATTTGGCCTTTCCTGCTCCAATACCTCTTAGTCTCTAGGTCAAGGAAGCAATGTGTGGTTCTCTCTTTTTTTTTTTTTCCTCCCTATCTTCCATAGCTTTATTGAAGTAAAATTGAAGTACAATAAAATGCACATATTTGAAGTATGTAATTTTATCAGTTTTGACATGTATGTAACCAATACAATCAATATAAAAAGGATTTCCATTACTTTTTTTTTTTTTTTGGTACTGAGGATTGAACTCAGTGGGCCACATCCCTAGCCCTTTTTTGTATTTTATTAGAGACAGGGTCTCACTGAACTCAAGATCCTCCTGCCTCAGCCTCCCAAGTGCTGGGATTACAGGTGTGCGCCACTGCACCTGGCTTCCATTACTTTAAAAAAAAATTATTTTTAATATTTATTTATTTGTTTTAGTTGTACAAAATGCCTTAATTCTTACGTGGTGCTGAGGATTGAAGCCAGGGCCGCACATGTGCTAGGTGAGCGCTCTACCGCTGAGCCACAACCCCAGCCCACTTTTTAAAATTTGAAATCATTCAGACTGTGTTTCCCGCATTATTTATTACATCAATCACCTTAAGAGATATAGAATGCTACCCCCACCTGTCAATTATTTCAAAATCAAATGGCACACTTATAAATATCTCAGAGGTCAAAGAAGAAAGCACAAGAAAAGTAAATAAAAAGTGCTTTGAACTAAGTGATGATAAAAATTTAAAATACCAGGATCTTAGGGCTGTGGTTGTGGCTCAGCGGTAGCGTGCTTGCCTAGCGTTTGTGAGGCACTGGGTTCAATTTTCAGCACCACATATTAATAAATACAATAAAGGTCTATCAACAACTAAAAAAAATTTTAAAAAGAAAAAGAAAAAATATTCTGTGTATATCTGTTAAATCTAAATTTTCAATTGTATTTTTTACTTCAATAACTTCTTTATTTAGTTTTTGTTTGGAGGCTCTATCCAGTGGTGATAGAGGCATGTTAAAGTTACCCAGTATTATTGTGTTGTGGTCTATTTGATTCTTGAAATTGAGAAGGGTTTGTTTGATGTACATGGCTCCATTGTTTTGGGCACAGATATTTACCATTGTTATGTCTTGCTGATGTATAATTCCCTTAGGTAGTATGAAAAGTCCTTCTTTGTCCCTTCTGATTAACTTTGGCTTAAAGTCCACTTTATCTGGTATGAGGATAGAAACCCCACCAGTGTGTGGTTCTGCCTGTATGGAGTCTTCAGGATCACTCCCAGCTGGGGTGATTTGCTGAGAAGTCTCCGAAGCCTCAGCAGTAGTTTACTTACAGCTACAACATTATGGCCAAAGGACGCTGGCAAAAATCAGCAAAGGAGAAAGAGGTTCAGGGGTGAAGTCTGGGAAAAACCAGGCATGAGCTTCTAAGAGCCACTTCCCTGTGGCGTCACACAGGACATGCTTCATTCCCACAGCAGTGAGTTGTGACCACACATGTGAAAAGTCATCAACCAGGGAAACTATTAGAGACTCAGTCCCTGGGATTTTTTTGGGGGGTGGGCAGAGTGGAGTTCAAACCCAGGACCTCATGCATGGGAAGCATGCATATGCTCTACCACCAAGCAATACCCAAGCTACCCAGGGCAGTTACTGGGGACTAGTCATGTAGCCAGCTTCTGCCTGGCCTGAACCAATATTCTGAATTCCCAAAAGGAAAGCAGATGTTCAACCTAAACCATATTGTTTATCCAAGGAGTTTAGGCTCAGTGAGTTATTCTTACCCATTAATGATGGGAACCTTCTTGAAATCTACATTCCCAACATCAACCACAGCCTTTCCAGGGATAGCAGAGTCAGCCTGTTAATGTTCCACCTTTTTTTTTTTTTTAATTTTTATTTTTTGGTTGTTTTTGTTTTGTTTTATGGTACAGGAAAATGAACCCATGGGTGCTCTACTGCTGAGCTATACCCTTAGCCCTTTTTATATTTTGAGACAGGAAGTTTCATGAACTAGCCTTGAACTTGCTATCCTGTGGCCTTAGCCTCCCAATTAGCTGGATTATAGGTGTGCACCATCGTGTTTAGCTTTGTTCCTCTTTTTTGCACATTGCCAAATATGACCATTTAACAATATACCCAGGAACCAGGAAAATGGCCCAAGGAGTCTTGGTTCAAGTGAATCCTTATGGGAGGGACCTGGTCTAGAACTCTTTTGGAGAGGATTTGGACACACCTGGACTTGTTACTTGACCCTAGCAAGGAGACATGGTGGTGCTTTTGGGACCTGCTGTTGTTTTGACGGGTTTAAGTGTCACCCCAAACATTCATGTGGTCCCAGTATAGTGGTGTTGAGATTGTGGAGACTTTGAGAGATGGAACTTTAACAGGCATCCTTGCAGGTGTCAAATGGGCGCATCCTTGGAATGGATTAATGCAGGTTTTGTGGTACTGGGTTAGTTTCCACTAGAAGAGGTTGTTGTAGAAAATAGTGAGACTGGCTTCTCCCTAGTCTCTTGCTTCCTATTTCACCATGTGATCTCTTCCACATGCAAGCAAGCTTCATTGTGATGCCATCTGACATGAGGCCCTCACCAGAGCCAAAGAGATGCCAATACCATGTTCTTGAACTTCCAGAACTGTGAGCAAAATAACCCCCATTTCTTTATAAAACATTCAGCCTCAAGTCGTTGTTGTTGTTGTTTTGGTACCAGGGATTGAACTCAGGAGCACTCAACCACTGGGCCACATCCCCAGCCCTTTTTTGTATTTTATTAGAGACAAGGTCTCACTGAGTTGCTAAGCGCCTCGCCATTGCTGAGGCTGGCTTTGAACTCACAATCCTCCTGTCTCAGCCTCCCAAGCTTCTGGGATTATAGGCGTGCACCACAGAACCTTGTCAGCCTCAAATACTTTGTTATAGCAACACAAAATAGAGTAAGATAATCCCTAAGTGTTAGTGTCAACTCAGTCTCTATATTCAACAATCCTCAAAGATCTGGGTATTCCATTTTCTCTAGTGTACACCATTTATCAAGACAATAAGAAATGCATTGAGAGGGAGGCACAACAATTGTTCAAAAGCCCATCATGGCCATCTTCTGTAGTATAGGATCAATGATAAGTGATGCCATTACAGAATTGGATTCCACTGAATGAGAACCAGAACTAACAGAGGTCAGGTGGCACCACACAACTGTCAGGAACCAAGTCTGCTATATCAGAAAGGTAGGCTCTAAGGTGTTGATTTATAGAATGTATGGTATTCCTAGTGACAAGAAAGATGAGCAGTAGCAAGGAATCTAGCTTAACAGAGAACCCTCAACTTATGATATGGTTACATCCCTATAAACCCATTGTAAGCTGAAACACATCAAATGCACCTAACATACTACACACCCTGGCTTAGCATTTACAATACACTGTAGGGTATCATCTGTTTCTTCTTGTGATCACATGGCTGACTAGGGGCTGTGGTTCAATGTACTGCTACTGCCCAGCCTCATGAGAGAGGAACTGTCCTCATAGTGCTAACCTAGGAAATATCCAAACTCAAAATTCAAAGTGTGGTTTCTACTGAATGTGTAGAAACATCTTTGACATCATTATAAAGTTGAAAAATTCTAAGTGGAACCATTGGAAGTCAGGGACTGACTACATAACCACGAAATCTATCAAGAATGGATACACAAGGTGGCATAATGGTGCACACCTGTAATCCCAGCTACACAGTGGGCTGAGGCAGGAGGACCACAAATTTGAGGGATGTCTGGGCAACTTAGTAAGACTCCATCTCAAAATAAAAAATATAAGCGACTGAAAATATAACTCCGTAGTAGGGCACCTTTGGGCTCAATCCCCAGTACTTCAAAAAATAAATGAAGGAACAGATAAACAGAAACCCAGTTGTTATGGTTTAAACCTGGAATGCCTCCCAAAAGCTCATGTGTTGAAAGAATGGTTCCCAGTGCAGCAAGGTTCAGAGGTGAGGCTTTTAGGCAATATTGGATCATGAGGGCTTTGACTTCATCAGGGTGTTAATATACCACTGGGAGGTGGGACCTAGTTGGATGAAGTAGGTCACTAGTAGGGTGTGCTAAGGTTTATTTTCTCTCCAGCCCCCTCTTCTTTCCCCATCCCTCTCTTTCTCTTCTTCATGTTCTCTTTCTTTTCCTCTCTAGACTTTCTAGAC
This sequence comes from Tamias sibiricus, assembly GCA_025594165.1. Classification (NCBI taxonomy): domain Eukaryota; kingdom Metazoa; phylum Chordata; class Mammalia; order Rodentia; family Sciuridae; genus Tamias; species Tamias sibiricus. The sequence goes on along the minus strand of CM046662.1, from coordinate 39,095,141 downwards.
TGCCAGGAGCTGACAGCTTTCTTCCACCATGGCCCTTCTGCCATGATGTTCACCTCATCTCAAGGCCTAGAGCCATGCAGTGGCCCAAGCATGAACTGAACTTCTGAAAGTGTGGACAAAATAAGCTTTTCCTCTTCTAAGTTGTTCTTTCTTTTTTTATTTTTTTAATATTTATGTTTTAGTTATAGTTGGACACAATACCTTTATTTTATTTATTTTTACATGGTGCTGAGGATCGAACCCAGGGCCATGCACGTGCTAGGCGAGAGCTCTACTGCTGAGCCACAAGCCCAGCCCCTCTAAGTTTTTTTTTTTTTTTTTTAAATATTTATTTATTAGCCAGGCGCGGTGGCGCACGCCTGTAATCCCAGCACTTTGGGAGGCTGAGGCAGGAGGATCGCGAGTTCAAAGCCAGCCTCAGCAATGGCGAGGCACTTAGTAACTCAGTGAGACCCTGTCTCTAATAAAATACAAAAAAAGGGCTGGGGATGTGATCCAGTGGTCGAGTGCCCCTGAGTTCAATCCCCAGTACCAAAAAAAATATATATATATATATTTATTTATTTGCTTTCAGTTGTACACAATGCGTTTTTACGTGGTGCTGAGGTTCAAACCCGGGCCGTGCACATGCTAGGCGAGTGCTCTACCACTGAGCCACAACCCCAGCCCCCTCTAAGTTTTTTTTTTTTTTTTTTTTTTTTTTTGTGGTACCGGGGATTGAACTCAGGGGCACTCGACCACTGGGCCACATCCCCAGCCCTTTTTTGTATTTTATTTAGAGGCAGGGTCTCACTGAGTTGCTAAGTGCCTCGCCATTGCTGAGGCTGGCTTTGAACTCGTGATCCTCCTGCCTCAGCCTCCCAAAGTGCTGGGATTACAGGCGTGCGCCACCGCGCCGGCTCCCTCTAAGTTGTTTTTGTCAGGTATTTTAGTCACAATGATGAAAAGCTGACTAAGACATGAGTGAAAACTCAGGATCACTAGCCCAGTTTCCAGATGGAATCAGTTCTATGGCAGATACTTCCCCCATTCTGCCTAAAGGGATATACACCTATTTACACAGGCAACTGTTTTCTTACTCTCCAGTTTTGAGATTTCTTCATATATTCTGGGTAAAAAGTCTTTTATCAGATATGTTTGATTTGCAAGCATTTTCTCTAAGTTTGTGGCTTATCTTTTCTTTCTCTTATCAGCAGGATGTGAAGAGCAAAAGTTTGAAACAAATTTTTTTTTCCTGGAACTGGGGATTGAACCACGGGAGCTTTATTACTGAGCTACATCCCAGCCCCTTTTATTTTATTTGAGATAGGGTCTCATTTAGTTGCCCAAGCTGGCCCTTGAATTTGCAATCCTGCCTCAGCCACCCAAGTGGCTAGGATTGTAGGTGTGCGTCACCTACAGCAAAAGTTTTAAATTTTGGTGAAGTCCAATTTGAAGGGCAAAAATCACACCGGGGACAGCCGTGCAGCCAAGAGATTTATTCAATAGCCTTTATGGCTGGTAGCAAAACTGGAGAAGAGGTGCTCTGGTCGAAGGTTGAAGGTCGAAGAGGTTCTGGGGAGTCAGGGAGAAGGGAGTGTGCAAGCTCTGGTGGGAGAGGGGAGAGGGGAGTGTGCAAGCTCTGAACAGAAGGTGGGTACTTGGTCGCACTGGCTGGGATCTCTGGAGCTATCAGCTAAAGCAGCTGCTGTCTGGCTGGAGGCTGGAGCTGTTGGCTGGGAGCAGCCATCGGGCTGAAGGCGGTGGATCTGGAGCCGTCGCAGTGGCTTCCTCCTCTCGGCAGCAATGAGCTATTGTGTGTGTCCTTGGCTTCCTCCTCTCAGCAGCTGCGAGCTGATGTGTGTGTCTTCTGAGTTTCTCAAACAGGGCCCTATATAGGGATTTCTGGTGGGAGGTGCACCAGAGCAACCCCAACGCCATTGGCTCTTTTCCCATAGAACAGGGTGACCTTTAAGCCTATTGGCTCTTGCCCAGGGAAAAGAAACATCCTGTCTGGGGAAGAAACATCCTGCCTGGAGAATGAAACAAGGTTGCTTGCTCAGGATATGGAAAACTTTGGGGGGGCGGGGCGCAAGGGTAGCCCATCTATCACAATTTACTTTTTTAAAAATACAGATCATTGCTGTCCTATCTAAGAAATCTTTGCCTAACCCAGGAAGACTTTCTCCTGTGGTTATTTTCTAGAAATTTGATAGTTTTAGCCTTTACATTTAGGTTTATGGTTTATCTGGAAGTAACTTTTGCATATGAGAAAGTTATGGATTTCAGTTTGTTGTGTAGAAATGTCCAGTTTTTCCAGCAGCACATGTCGAAAAGGCTATCCATTCTCAACTACAGTGTGTCTGCTTGGTGAAAAAGTAATTATCCAGGGGCTGGGATATAGCTGTTGGTAGAGTGCTTGCCTCGTGTGCACAAGGTCCTGGGTTCAATCCCCAGCACCACCAAAAAAAAAAAAAAAAGCAATTATACAGCTGGGTGCAGTGGTGGCACATGCCTATAATCCAAGCAGTTCAGGAGGCTAAGGCAGGAGGATCACAAGTTCAAGGATCACAAGTTCAGCAACTTAGTGAGACCCTATCTCAAAATAAACAAAAAGGGTTGGGGATATTGCTCAATGGTTAAGCACCCCTGGGTTCAATCCCCAGTACCAAATACATAAATAAATAAATATCCAGGGCTGGGGGTTTGCCTCAGTACTAGAGCACTTACCTAGCATGAGTAAGGCCTGGATTTGATCACCAGCACCACATACACAAAAATTAACTGATTAATGATTCATATATGCATGGGCTTATTTCCCTCTGCTATTCTACTGATCTGTCTCACTTTGTGATATGTTTTGATTACTGGTATGTCTTGTGCCAAGTGTTGCTGTGCCAAGGGTGCTGAATATACTGTTATTAATGCCTCCCTGGTAGGTGTGCATCAAAGATCCTGCTTTGCAGAAGGAGAAGCTGAAGAGGAGGAGAGGGGAAGAAAAGATGGCAGAAGAGGAAGAGGACCATAGGTGGTTCAACTCATTCATAGAGCCCAAGTGCCAGGCATCTCCTGTATGCCAAGAGCACACAGTACTGAGAATGACAGAGCTCTGATTCTCACGAAGCTGCCAGACTAGTAAAAGTCGCTCAGCCCTGGATTCCAGTTCCTGTGACCTCAGACATAAACTTCCCAGCTGACCTCAGCTGCTGCTTTTGCAGAACAGAGTCCCCAGCATGCACCCTTAATACAATAACCTCAACTCAGCTTCATTGTTATAGTTGTTTCTAAATTTCCTCAATATCAGAGAAAATTCTGGATTTGTTTTGCTTTCCTGTGATGTCCTCTATCTCACCTGACTTCCAGATGCACTCTTCTGTTTAGAAGTTCCATCCAAAAAAACCCAGCAAGGCAGATAGGAGCTTTCTGTGCATCCCTTTAGGAGGTAACAACCAGTCCTTCCACTATGAGTAAACTTTTACATTTGTAAAAGTTCAGGAGGCAACAACCACCTCCCTCAGAAAGTTAGTCAGCTTTGCATGGCTGTGACCAAAATACCCAACTAGAACAGCTTAGAGGAGGAAAAGTTGAGTTGGGGCTCACAATTTTAGAGGTCTCAGTCCACAGAAGGCTGACTCTATCGCCCTGGGCCTGAAGGGAGGCAGAGAGTCACTGCCCAAGGGTGGGCAGAGGAAAGCTACTCAGGACTTGACCAGGTCAGGAAGCAGAGAGAGGGATCGGGGAGGGGCCTCAGGGAAAAGGCACCCTTCCAGGGCACACCCCCAGTGACTCACCTCCTCTAGCTTTGTCCCACTAGCCTACAGTTACCACCTGGTCAGTTCATTCAAACTAGGATTAGGTCATGGCTCTCACAATCCAGACATTTCACCTCTGAATACTCCTGTGTTAATACAGGAGATTTTTGTGGGGGGGCACCTCATCTGCAAACCATAACAGTTACCTTTCAGTTCTCACTTGTTGGATTTAGGAGCTGTGACTGATTCCTACCTAGAACCGTGATATCATCCCAAATTGCAAAATGATGGGCCAGGCGCAGTGGTGCACGCCTATAATCCCAGCACTTTGGGAGGCTGAGGCAGGAGGATCTCGAGTTCAAAGCCAGCCTCAGCAATGGCAAGGCACTTAGCAACTTAGTGAGACCCTGTCTCTAAATAAAATACAAAAAAAAAAAAGGGCTGGGGATGTGGTCCAGTGGTCGAGTGCCCCTGAGTTCAATCCCCGGTACCACCAAAAAAAATAAAAAATAAAAGTGATGGGGTTTTGTTTTTCATATACCAGTCACCTTTTATCAGGTGTTAGTTGTGAGGTATGAAAGTGTTCAGGAAAGACGAAGTTCCTCATGGAAGGCAGCTGAGCCAAGGAGGCCATGGTCAGGAGTGCAGTGTGCCCTCCACACTGGGCCCCCTTCAGTGGTACTTGCATTACTACTCACTTTTGAGTCTCGTATTTAAAAATGCGTTTCTTTATTTTTATGTGGTGCTGAGGATCGAACCCAGGCCGCACATGTGCTAGGCGAGTGATCTACCACTGAGCCACAACCCCAGCCCTATTTGTCCATTTTTGGAAGAATGAGTCCTTTAGCAACTTCCAGAATGAGTCAGTGAGGTTTTTAAGTATCATTACAAATTCATGAATATTTATATATTTATATATTTGAGATGTCTCAATAAATCACAATCATAATTCTTCTTCTTCTTCTTTTTTTTTTTTTTTTTTGGTACCAGGTATTGAACTCAGGGGCACTCAACCACTGAGCCACATCCCCAGTCCTATATTATATTTTAGAGACCAGGTCTCACTGAGTTGCTTAGCACCTTGCCATTGCTGAGGCTGGCTCTGAACTTGTGATCCTCCTGCCTCAGCCTCTTGAGCTACTGGGATTACAGGTGTGTGCCTGGCCACAACCATAATTCTTTATCAGAGCACAAATTGTCCCTTCTATTCTGTGTTAAAAAAAAAAAAAAAAAAAAAAACAAAAACAATGAAATTACAGGTTTTAACCCCAGAGCAAGTAAGAATATCTAGCCAGAATTTAATTGTGCTGCTTTATATTTGTGACAAATAATATTGATTTTATTTTAATGATGGTGACAAAGTTTCCTTTTTCTTTTTTCTTTTGGTGTTGGGGATTGAACTGGGTGAAAGCTACATCTCCATTTTTTTTTGAGACAGCATTTTGCTAAGTTGTTGAGGCTGGCCTCAAAATTGCCATCATACTATCTCAGCCTCTGGAGTTGCTGGGATTACAGGTGCAGGCCACCACACTTGGAGACAAAGTTTCTTTAAAATATCTTAAGATAGCAGAAAGGTCAGTAAAGCAGAGAGAAGGGAACAGGTGGATGGAAGAAAGGAGGGGAAGGGGGAGTCCTGGGGACTGAATTAGAACAAATCATATTTCATGCTTTTATAATTATGTCAAAATGAATCACACTGTCATGCATAACTAAAAAGAACTAATAAAAAATAAATTAGCCGGGCGCGGTGGCGCACGCCTGTAATCCCAGCACTTTGGGAGGCTGAGGCAGGAGGATCGCGAGTTCAAAGCCAGTCTCAGCAATGGCGAGGCACTTAGCAACTCAGTGAGACCCTGTCTCTAATAAAATACAAAAAAGGGCTGGGGATGTGGCCCAGTGGTCTAGTGCCGCTGAGTTCAATCCCCGGTACCAAAAAAAAAAAAAAAAAAAAAAAAAAAAATTAACCTCTGCATAGTGGCCCATGCCTGTAATTCCAGCCACTTGAGAGGCTGAGACAGGAGGATTCCAAGTTCAGCCTCAACAATTTAGTGAGACCCTAAGCAACTCAGTGAGACCCTGTCTCTAAATAAAATACGAAAAAAGGGCTGGAGATGTGGCTTAGTGTTTTAGCACCCTGAATTCAATCCCTCATGCCAATATATATATATATGTATATATATATATATATATACACACACACACACTTATATCTGCATCTATATGTATATATCAATGAATGCAATACACAATCTTAATAGATTGAAGACAGTAGATAGTATCAAGATCACAAAAGATAAAGAGACTGAGAAGATGGGTAATTATCCCAATTGGAGTAAATTAAGGACACAAGATAGCTAAATGCAATGGAGAATCCTGGACCAGAGAGGGACATTATGGAACAACTGTTGAGGTTTGAATAAGGTCTATGCTATGGTTTGAATAATGTTTATCCTCCCCACCCAACTCTTGCAGGAGCTGACTTCCCAAAATCTCATGTTAATGGTATTAAGAGGGTAGAAATTAGGGCTGGGTTTGTGGCTCAGTGGTAGAGCGCTTGCCTAGTACGTGCGCGGCCCAGGTTCGATCCTTAGCACCACGTAAATAAATGCGTTGTGTACAACTAAAGCAAATAAATATTTTTTAAAAGAGTGTAGAAATTTATTGGATTATAGTGTCTAGAGGTGAGGCCTTGGGGGGAATGAATATGTTAAGTTAGTTCATTAGAGTGGAGTCCCCATGATTTAATTCTGGTTAATTTAATAAGGAAAGAGAGAGAGACCAGACACACCCAGAGACATACCTACACTCCTGCTGTGATGTTACGCAGCCAAGAAAGACCCTCAGCAAAGCCTGCACCATGCCATTTGGACTTCCAGCCCCAAAACTGTGAGCTAAATAAACTTCTTTTATCTACAAAATTGCCTGCCTCAGGTATTTTGTTATAGTAATGAAAAGTTAATAGTCTGATTAGTTAATAGTCTTATATCAATGTTAACTTACTGGCTTTGATAATTTTATTGTTGCTATAAGATGGTGGAAGGCTAGGAGTATAGTTCAGTGGTAGAACACTTCTCTAGCATGAAAGAGGCTCTGGGTTCAATCCCCAGAACTGGAAGAAAAAAAATGTCAACATTTGAGGAAAATGGGTAAAAGGTATACAAACATTTACTTTTTTTTTTTTTCTTCTTTTTTTTTTTTTTTTTTTTTTTTCTTCTTTTTTTTTTTTTTTTTGGTGGAGCTAGGGATTGAACCCAGGGCTTTGTGCATGCTGGGCAAGCTCTCTCTACCAACTAAGCTGTATACCAGCCTTTATTTACAAACATTTAAAAACATCTTTATTAGCCAGGAGTGGTGGCATATGCCTGTAATCCCAGCACTTGGGAGGCTGAGGCAGGAGGATCGCGAGTTCAAAGCCAGCCTCAGCAATGGTGAGGCACTTAGCAACTCAGTGAGACCCTGTCTCTAATAAAATACAAAAAAGGGTTAGGGATGTGGCCCAGTGGTCAAGTGCCCCTGAGTTCAATCCCTGGTACCAAAAAAAAAAAAAAAAAAAATCTTTATTGAGGTATCATTTATAAACCACAAAATTCATGTATTTTAAGCATACAATTCAATAATTTTTATTAAATCTACAAACTTGTGCAAACACTACCACAAGCTGGTTTTAGAACATTTTCATCACTCCAATAAGATCCCTCATGCTCTCAGTTGTAGGCAACCACTGACTTGTTTTAAGAATTTACAGAGTTGTCTTTTCTGGCCATTTCACGTAAATAGAATCTGTGGTCTTTCTTTTGTGTCTCACAAAATCTTTGTACTCTTTCAATGGGACAGTTATTGAAATTTAAAATAAGATTTGTAAAATGGCTTGAAGACATTAATGTTAAATCTCTTAGTTTACATAATTTTATGATGCTTATACTATATATCTGAATATTAGAGGAAGTTGAGTGAAGAGTATACAGGACTATGTATTATTTTTGCAACTTTTTGTAACTATAGCACAGTTCTGTATTTACATATTTATTTATTTATTTGTACTTTAAAACTGAGGGTCTAAGTTGTGTACTGCTGCTGCTGGTCTACTGTACTTGCATTCTGATTCCTTTTCACCCTCATGGTTGCAAACTAGCAGGACGTCTGTGTCCTGGAGGCCCTTAAGGAGTTCAGCATCCAGAAGGTTCCTCATGGCCATGTGAGGGCTGAAGTCCCAGAGGGCAGGTTCTGCAGGAGCTCAAGGAGAAGCTTTCCCTTCCTGTTCACAGCCCTGGTGTCTCCAGGGCTTGACAGGAGGGTCCAGGGTGGGTGGCCAGTGCCTGGATGATCTTGGGCTGGCTCTTCCTGTCAGTCTGAGCATGCCCAACCCTAGGCAGGGCCCTGAGAGTCTGGGCAAACTCAGTGAAGGGGGTGAGGACAAAGGAGACAGACCCTGAGCCCTCCCTGGACATCTGTCCAGGGACTTCCTCATAATCTGCTGATATCAGGCAAGAGCTTCCTGTTATTAGAGCAGAGGGGATGGACGTTCCTGGATGGGAGGACATCCAGGCCTCAGAGGAAATGAGAGCCTGGTGGAGAGAGGGCCTGAACTTCTACAGACCCAGACATGCCTATGGGCCCATGGGTAAGCTCTGATACAACACACAGACTCCAGAGGCGTGTAACAGTTTACTAACAGATGTGTGGGCAACCACACAGTTCACATAGACACATGGGGGCACAGCCTGCCAGATCCTATGATGATGCCTGCATAGCAGCATGTGCCCTACCCTCCCTCATATAGGCCTTGGTAGGCTAGAGGGTAGACCAGAACAGTGGGGGCTACAGTCAGGGAAGGTTCAAGGAGGAAGTGGGCTGAGTGGCAGAGAAGGCCTAAAGATGTGGCTAGCATTGCTCTCTGGCACGCAGTCTCCTGGCTTCTATCAATCATCTTCCACCACTTAGCATAATTGCTCCTGTAAGACCTTGGCCTAATGCAGGGGACAAGCATGAGGACCCACCCCTGACCTTGAAGAACTTGCAGGGCCCCCAGCTGGGGATCACCTGTTGTCTTGGGGGTGATGATGAGCAAAGGGCAGTGGATATTGGCCAAGTGAGGAGAGAAAGAAAGGGCTTGGGGACAACAAGGAAGGAGTGACAAAGGTGGAGTTTCCAAGGTCACATGACCCAGACATGTTGAGACTCTCCTGGTGTGACCAGCCAGTGTGTGCATGTGGGAGCTCATCCTGGTGGCTCAAGACCTGGTAAAGTAGCAGTTACTCTGTCCCCTCTTTTTCCACAGCACAGCCCATGCTTGCTTGTGGCCTCCATTGGCCCCTACCTTTGTGCTGAAGTCCAGCTTCAGCAAGGGGGAGGGTATCTCCATAGGGCTAGTGAAGGAGTTGGTGGGGGGGCAGTGGAGAAACAGCACACAGACACGAGAATCAGGCTGCTGAATCTTCTACTTACTTTCTTTTTTTGCATGTAATCTAACATCTTTTCTGGCACCATACATTAACTTTTGTGGTTACATCACAGTCACAAGATCTAGGGAAGCAGCAACATCTGCCGATTACATTCCAGACATTTTAATCTTTTACCCAACATGTTTCAAGGTCTTGTGTACACATTATCTGAATGCCCTGCATCTCTGCCACATTCTATCTGTAACTAGTCTGGGTCCGAATCATTTCTCATGGAGTCTCTGAAGCCATTCCTCCACACACCTGTTTATCTGCCTGATTGAAGTTCATTTTTTCTGCCTGGTTTCAAAGCACTATTGTGTTTCTATAATAGTTTTGTTTTGAACCTAGGGACAGGGAAAGGAGGCATAGCTGTTTTTCAGAAGTCGAGTTAATAGGTGTTATCTCATAGCCAAATGTTAGCTCTGAAGGACTTCTACCCTAAGGAACTTGGATATATCTATCTTAAACTACTTCAAACCCGGGTGTGGTGGCGCACGCCTGTAATCCCAGCACTTGGGAGGCTGAGGCAGGAGGATCGCGAGTTCAAAGCCAGCCTCAGCAATGGCGAGGCACTTAGCAACTCAGTGAGACCCTGTCTCTAATAAAATACAAAAAAAAGGGCTGGGGATGTGGCCCAGTGGTCGAGTGCCCCTGAGTTCAATCCCCGGTACCAAAAAAAAAAAAAAAACTACTTCAAAAGTAAAAGGAATCCTTATCAATCACAAAAAGACCTCTAAAGCTTTTTCTTGGTGCATATGATTATAACGAGAAGAGGTCAAACAGTGGGCATTTACAAAAGCTGTTTCCTAACTAGAAACCTGCTATATTAGTACAACTTTAGAAAATGTTTTTATGCTTCTAACTCAGATTCCATAAGGCTATAATTTCCAGAACCAGTCTCATTCTTAATAATTAATGTATTCACACCTGTGGCCACATATATGAGCAGAAAACAGGACAGTAAGAATATACACAGACAGGGTCAACTTTCTCAGCGCCATGTTTATGTTACATCTTTCCTTACAAAGGAAGAATGCTTTTGCTTCTCTCCTTTATTTTGATGATGAGGATGCTTTGCCCACTCTATCATAAGGAAGATGTCACACCTTTGTACCCTCAAACCCCAGTCTCTGGCATTACCAGCATGTCACCGAGCTGGCCTGCCTTTGCATTGATCTGGAATCTGTTATCACTGACCAAACCCACCTCAAAACAGCTTCAGTCAAAAAAGAAAAGTGACATTTCACAAAACTGAAAACACTGGCTGGGTATAGTGAAACACGCCAGTGATCCCAGCTACTCTATTCTGTGGCTGAGGCAGTAGGATCACAAGTTCAAGGACAGCCTTGGCAATTTAGCAAGACCCTGTATCAAAATAAAAAATAAAAAGGGCTGGAGATGTAGCTCAGTGGTGGAGTACCTCCAGGTTCAATCACAAGTATCATAAAACAACAACACAAACCCTGAAAAGACTGAAGGGCCTGGGAAAGCATGGCAGGCAAGGTGGGCCCCAGGGCTCACAAAAGGAGTCCTCTGGTGCCAACTCTAAACTTCCTTTCCTAAATTGCTTATGAATTTTCCACCTTGAGTAGGCCTTGGCTCACACAGTTTTGTTTTTTGGTACCAGGAATTGAACCGAGGGGCGCTTAACATCTGAGCCATATCCTCAGCCCTTTTTGAATTTTATTTTGAGATAGGCCCTCGCTAAGTTGCCAAGGCTGGCTTTGAACTTGTGATTCTCCTGCCTCAGCCTCCAAAGTCACTGGGATTACAACTACACACCACTGTGCCTGGCTGGCTCACAGTTTGGGCTCACTTGTCCATGCCAAGGTCTGGGAGGGGCAAGAGTCAGTTCTGTCCAGACCACAGGACTGGAGTGTGGGAAGGGTTGGGGACTCAGAAAAGGGAGAAATGTTATCCTGAGCTAACTGGGATGCTGGAGAGAAAAAGCCAGATGACTGCTTGGGGTCAGAGACTCCCAAGTGAGAAGACATACCCTGCCAGCCAGAAGGCCTTGGGACAAGAGTTCCCTCTGTGGCCCAAGGTAGGATGGCCCTTGTGCATAAAGGCTACGAGGATGGCAGGCATGACGTTGCCTGGAAGGAGCAAGAACATGGCTAGGCCCAGTGTTACTGGGGGCACTTGGACTTCATTATGAGGCCAGAGGGAGCTGGGGAGGTTGCAGTCATTGTTGCTGAAGGTTGTACACTACTGAACAGCCCTGATTAGGGGTGGGGAAACAGATAAGTGTGTGTATGGGTGGGTGGGGGAGTCAGGGCTGGGAGCCTGTGAGCCTGGATTCTAGGACATGGGATGAAGGGGAGGTCTGAAGGTCTATATAGGACCTGCTAAGTTTGTAGAGCAAAGGAAAAACTGTTGGGGAACAAAACAACTGGACATACCCAGGGCTGGAACAGGTGGACAGCTTGGGGTCTGTCAGCACAGAACCAGTCATGCAAGGGGCAAGAACAACTGGGGAAGTGGCCAGACTGTCCCCAGTCCTAGCTTCCGCCCTCCTAGTCAGGCTAGGCTCCCTGCCTTTGTGGTCACGCCCCTGCTATGCACCCTCCTTCACTGAGAAGGGGTGGAGTGGGTGCTGAGCTGCTCTTCCTCTCTGGGGCCAGCCTCTGAGCTGCAGACAGGCTGATAAGAACTCTGCAGCTAGCCCTTCCACTACTGGCACCATGAAGGACGAGGTGGCTCTTCTGGCCACTGTCACCCTCCTGGGAGTCTTGCTGCAAGGTAGGATGGCTCCTATCTGGGAGTGGGTAGGCCTCAGACCCATGCAATCTGTCTTCTATCTTCCAGACCCTGGGAAACGGGGGAAGGACCCAGACCTGGGTGAAGGTCAGAGGGTTACCTCTAGCCTAGGCTCCTATTGCCAAGGCCTATAATTTTCCAGGGTCACTGGAGACTTGCATGCCCTAGGGCCTGAGTTCTGGTTGAGGAGCTCAATTGTATTTTTACAAGGTAGGGAAGGGAAAGCTGTGGGGGGTGTCTGCAGGGCAAGCTGTGAAAACTCTGGGCAGGTACCAACACTGAGAGGGATGGCCGAATAAGGGGGACAAGCAGCAAGAAGGAAAGACTGCTGAGGGGCAACTGAAGTAGGCATGCCAGGTGCTGGCTTGGGGATGGGGGTTGGTACCTCTTAGCCAGCATAAGAAGCCTGGAGTAGGGGCTGGGGTTGTGGTTCAGTGGTAGAGCACTTACCTATCATGTGTGATGCCCTGGGTCACACAAGTCTCAGCACCACATATAAATAAAATAAAGGTCCATTTACAACTAAAATAAATATATTTTAAAAAAGAAGCCTGGAGAAGGGCAGGGCTCCCAAAGGATCCAAGTGTGGTATCCAACTGTGTGGAGCTGTAGGACTTGGGGTGGGAGGGCACATAGATAAATGGTGGGACCATTCATGACTGCACCCTTCATTCTAAGCCATGGGATTAGAGTAGCTGATCCCTGCCCTTTCCAGTTGTCCCTCTCTGGGAATCCTAAAAAAAAACCCTAACCCTTGCCCTTCCTTCAAAGGCAACTTCCACACTGGGACCATGTAGACCTGGACAGGATTGAAACCTGCTCCCCTGGTCCCCTGAAATGTGTCTGATTTTGATGCTTTTCTCAAATATTCCTGGGCTAGATATCCCTGCTGCTTGGGGATAACACTTCCCCCATAATATGAGGGCTAACATAAGGCACAGTCTGTGGCGGGGTCCTGAAAGGACTAAACAGGCAGGTCAACTTGACTTCTAGCTTCACAAGCAAAATGGTCCCCAATTTCTTCTCATGTAGTCACAGGTTTAGCTCCATAGTCTACATTGTGCTGGTATGGTCACTCCTTAGCACCCACAGTGCACTTTGAATGGTATATGTCTACAGGGGTCCTGGCACCAAAGGCACTAGGGCTATGGAACTCACAGGGAGACAGGCCTGTGTGTGAGGTCAGGAACCTGGCCTAGACCAAAAGAATGGCCCCTTCTTCTGCACTTTCTGCACCTTCCCTGGGGGTCCTGGGGTTAAGCTGGGAGAGTCCCAACTGCAACTATATGCAGGGAAGAGGGTATCTGTCAGATTTAGGGTTGAGTCCATAATGTCTGAACAGAAAAACAGACCCGAGCCTTTGCCACAGTTTGGAGGCCTTGGGACACAGGCTTTAGTGACCCTAGCTTTAGGCAGCATCAGGGGGACCTTTCTGGCTGATTTGAGTGTATATGGGTGAACAGGGTCTCTTAGCCAACAGGTGCGTGCTTCCTTGCATTCGTAGGAATCTAGTTTAATTCTACCTCAGCTTCCCACCCCCAACCCCTGCCCACAGACTAAAAAGCTGAAGTCCATGCCTAGAGAGTAGAAGTTGGGCATTTGCCTAAGTTTTGCAAGTCAAATGGTTCAGGAGCAGTCTCATGTGGCCCCTCCCACCAACAGATGTTTCCAGAGTTTGCACCACTCACGATTGGCAGGACAGGCCTTTCCGTGCCCACGGCTTCAGCCCTGCCCTACAGGCGTGCCCATTAAGCATCCTTGATAAAGCAGGCAGACGGGTTTGATAGGAGGTTCTCATGGAAGGGCATCAGAGGGGAATCATTCTGCGTGGAGAAAGGAAAGTGCAGGGTCGGACAGGAGAAGGCCTACCTACAAGTTTTCGGGGCGTCCATACCTGACTCTGGCCTCCCCTCCGCTCCCAGCCTACTTCTCTCTACAGGTGATCTCGGCGCGCAGGGCTTTCCGCATATCACCGCCGCTGACCACCGGTCCGCCGGAGTTTGAGCGCGTCTACCGTGCCCAGTGAGGAGCTGCGGGAGGGCTCGAAGAGGGTAGCGAGAACGAGGCTGATTAGGGTCAGAGGCCCAACCAGACCCGCGCTCTCATCCCACCCCGCCTCCACCACAGGGTTAACTGCAGCGAGTACTTCCCGCTGTTCCTCGCAACGCTCTGGATCGCTGGCATCTTTTTCCACGAAGGTCTGGGGGCAGGAGAGGGGCGCGGCAGTGGGTCCCCCGGTGTCCCCGCGCCAGTATGCTCACCCCTCCCCGCCTGCCACTCTCGCAGGCGCGGCAGCTCTGTGTGGCTTGGTTTACCTGTTCGCGCGCCTCCGCTACTTCCAGGGCTACGCGCGCTCTGCGCAGCTAAGGTGAGAACCCGGACGGGACTCCCAGTAAAGCCCTTCTAGGGAAATGTCGCCCATGGGTCGGGTTCTGATGGCCTGGGTCCTTGACGGATAGCTGGCCACCGGCTGCAGGCGGGTGCCTTAACCCTGAACAGAGCGGGCGGGCAGGTCTTTTGTGCGTGGGCTGGAGAGACGCGAAGCCTCCTCCTGCCACCGCCTGCACCCGCTGAGCTCCGCCCGCAGGTTGGCCCCGCTGTACGCGAGCGCGCGCGCGCTCTGGCTGCTCGTGGCGCTGGCTGCGCTCGGCCTACTCTTCCACTTCCTCCCGGCCACACTGCAAGCTGCGCTTCTCAGATGGTTCCAGAAGCTGCTGCCGATGATGGCTTGAGAGGAAGGACAGCCGGGTTGACAAAGTTGGGGACGAGCCTGAGAGTCCAGGAGCAAAGGATGGTTGCCCACCCCTGCATCCCAGTGTCTAATTAAAGATCCCGTGACTGGTCCCCGCAGCTGCATTTTCTGGGTCGCGCGCGCGCGCGCGTGTGTGTGTGTGGTTGGGGGGGGCGCATCAGAGGCTGTAACGCCTGCTGGGATTCAGCCCTTGGAGGTGGCAGTAGCATTAGGTGTTGGGGGGGGAGGGGCGTGGGCGGGGCCGCAGAGGAAAGGGCTTCCCTCCCCTCTCAGTCCTTAGGGCCACCTCTGCCCAGGGTTTACCCGTCCCCACCTTGCATTTAGTGTTCTTTTCACCCGTGTCCCTCAAGCCTTTTTTCCCTTCCACTGACCGTGGCTGCCCTACTCTTCATCTCCCCCACCCCCACCCCCACCTTCACAACCAGAACTGGTCAGTCTCTTCCCAAATGAGACTCCTTTTTTGATCAGCACTGTGTCCCCCATGTCAAGAGCAGTAGAGTAGTGGGCATGACCCGAAGTGTAGTCAAAAATAGGTTTTCTCAAGAAAACATCAGGGTGCCTTGGGAGACCAGACACCAGGAAGGCCTATGGGAAAAACATTTCATTTTTTTTGGTACCAGGGATGGAAATCAGGGGCACTCAACCACTGGGCCACATCCCCAGGCTTTTTTGTATTTTATTAGAGACAGGGTCTCACTGAATTGCTAAGTGCCTTGGCCATTGCTGAGGCTGGCTTTGAACTCGAAATTCTCCTGCCTCAGCCTCCCAAGTGCTGGGATTACAGGAGTGAGCCACCACGCCCAGCTAGGAAAAACATTTCTGACTTTTAGCCTAGACAGCAGAGCACAAAGGTTTTATAAGTAGGGTCAAAAATGTGTGCCCTGAGGTTGGCTGGAGGTGGCGCATTTGTTTTAGGGAAGAAGACCCTAGTATGTGTCTGAGACTAGGGAAGCCAGATGAGCAGGAGGACAAGGACAGAGAACCATGAAGGAGAAGGAATAGGAGGTTGGAGAATACCTTAACTTGAGGCACCAAGGGAAGGCTGGAAGCACAGGCAGTAGGGGAAGGGGGACACCAGCCTGCAATGATGTGTGGAAAGGGCATACTTGAGGAAGGGATTACTCCTAGGATGGGGGCAGCTTTGGGTGCCTGGACCTGAACTCTTTTGAGTTAATGATCCATGAGTTACTGACTAGACTGCCAGGACCCTACCTGGAATTGGGCAAGGTCCAATTGAACAGTGGTCACAGAAGCTCTGGACATGTAGTAGCAGAAGGCTGGGCCCTTGGCCTACCCCTGAGAGATCAAGTCCATCCCCCGTAGCTCACACAGGGTGGGGTCTCCCAGTACCAGGACTTCCTTTGACCACCAGCAGGTTTATGGGGTCCTTGGAGCTTGACCAAGTGTAGAGGCAGACCAGGAGTTGCCTGGCCAGAACTTAGAGCATTCATGTTTGAGGCACACACTTCATTAATCCTTTATTACAAGTCACGCTCTTATAGAAGTATATGTGGACTTACGTGAAAAAATCAAATGTATCCAAGAATAAAAAACACAGCACATAAAGTAGTATATGCATTCCAGTGTTCGCGCCAGAGACAGTGGGCGCCCAAGAAAAGCTCTTCTAAAACGGCCTGGCTCAAGCCAGCTGGCCGGGGTGTGAACGGTTCGGGTGGGCAGCCAGCAGGCCAGCCCTCAGGCACAGTGTGGGGGCCGCCTGCCTCTTCCCGCGGCCCAGCGGGCAGGGGCAGCACCAGCTCTTGGGGGCCTCCGGGCCAGCGGTGGACCCCAGGCCTTGCACAGAACCCTCTGGACGGGATGGATGCTCCTGGCCCTCCGGGGGCAGCAACGACAACATCCTTGGACACATGGGCTTCAAGGCTGGCCACAAAGCACACTCAGAAGCCCTCCGCTTAGTCGGCTTTTTTCAGGAAGATCTGGAGGAGTTGGGCACAGGGTCAGTGGCGCTCAGGGCTCAGGGCTCTGTCATGGTCTCCCTGGCTGTTCCCTGAACCTTGCCCTGGCTTACCTCACTCAGAATGACCCACACTGGGGAATCAGTCTGAATGGACAGGCGTAGTGCTTCCAGGGGTCCAAAGGCAGGGTCTACCTCACCTTCTGCCACACCCTTGTAGAAGGAGCCTAGGGGAGGGCAGTGCTGAGAAGTAAACATGCCAAACCCTAACACCCCGCCTAAACAGGGCCTGCCTGATCAGCTCAGTCAGGTGCCCCGCCCCACGTCCCCACTGTCCTTTACTCACCTATCTGGAGGTAGCCATCAGGGCTCCGAGGATAGTGAAGAGTGGCTGAGCGGCCCTCTTGCAGGGCCTCCTTCTCTGACTGGGGATTCTGGGGGCAAATCAAGGGGCTGCAGTGGTTGCCATGAGAGGGTCAAGCCTCAGTGTCCACCCACATCCTGGAACACTCACGTCAAAGGGTAGCACCTCCACAGAAGTGTTGAAGAGCTTGTCTTCTGGGTGCTCAATGTTCCCGCTGCGGAAGAAGAACCTGCACATGGCCAGACAGATGGGTGAGCTGCTGCAAAGGGTGACACGCTGCCCAGGATCCAGCAAAGGTCAGGCTTGGGCCAAGAGTGCAGTAGGTGGGCCCCAGAGCTAGGGGGGCTGACACCATCACAGGCAATCTATGGGCTATGAAAGGCAGCCAGGGCCTTACCCTGGGACAATGATCGTGGGTGTTACCCATCACCTAGAGACATTGGCTAAGCTATTGCTCACAAGGTAGTAAGTAGCATTATGAGCCCCACTTTGCAAATAAAAAAACCAAACAAACAAAAAACTGAGGCATAGTGAGGTTAGGTAACAGGTTAATTTTCTGGGGAGGGGGGTTACAGAGGGTCATATGCAGGCACACAAACTTGTGTTGAGGCATATGAGCACCCCACTCCCTCCCCCAATGTGGCCCTGTGGCTGTTGACACTGACCGCTCAAGGCGTAATGGTTGGAAGAAGCGGAAGCGGATGAAGTCTCCTGCAGCAGGTGTGAACGCCCAGAAGAAATCCTCACGCAAGTAGGCCTTCTCCAGGGTGAAATGCTGGTATGTCTTCAGGCTTGTGCTCACCTCAGCAGGTGGGTTCACATGCTCCTTCCGTAGGGCCTGCTTCCCAAAATCCTTGTCCTGTGGCACAGAGGAACAGTGAGTTGAGTGTGAGTGAGTGAGCCCCACCCTGAACCTTGTCCCTGCCTCAGGAGCATGTGGTATACCTTACCTTCAGTTTCTGGATTTTGCCAGCCAGTGAGGAGTGAGTGCCCACGTGCTGGAAGAGGGACGGCTTAAAGCGGATCCGAAGATTGGCCTTCTGCCGGTCACAATGCTTCTGTGAAGGGAGAGCAACATCCTAGGTTTCAGCTCAGCCCCAACACCAAGGGCAGGCCTGGCCAGCAGGGCCATCTCCTTGTGATCAGACATGTACAGGAGAACAAAGTGAAATGCTATTGGCTGAACGCCCAGCTTTTCCTGTCCCTCACTCTGTGCACCCCCTGCTTACCGCATCCTTCTCAGGGTTGCAGACCTTCACCCAGAGAATATGGTCCAGGAGCCAGTCAATGGGCTTGTCCCGGTAGAACATGAGGATGAACTCCACAATTAGGCTCAGGTCCAATGACTTGAACATCTTTCCTGGAGGTAGAGTTAGGGGTGGGGAATAAGGGGTACAGAATGGGTAGCATTGCTTGACCCTCTTAATTCCTGTGAGAGCCACTGGAAGAGTTCCACTGCAAATCTGTGAAACAGCTTTTGGCAGGTGTGAGCATAAGGGGCTAGACAGGATGGTGAACCCAGACATCCCCATGCAGAGGATAGATGGGGCTAGAGCAAGCATTCTAGGACACCTCAATCTGGACAAAGATTGATAAGAATGACAGCATGGTACTAGGGCTAAGAGCTAATAGCAGAGGGGTGGGAAGGACTGAAGGGCTGTGGTCAGGCCAGTGAGACTGGGTAAGGGTTGTCATACCAATGAAACCCAGCTGGGAGAACTCCAGGATCATCCAATCCTCTGAGGGTTGCTGTAGTGCGAAGTTCTTCATGGTGCTCAGGTAGTTGGGCTTGGCTACGATGTCATCCTCCAGCTGCATGAAAGTTTGGGATTTAGGATGGATATAGGCAGGGCAGGGTCCTTCATCCAAGTTTAACCAAAGCCAGAACAGGAAGGGATATGGGGCAGGTCAGGGCTAAGCACCCAGGCCCAACCAAGGTCCAAGGTAGAACAGGGGCAGAGCAGGGTCTCAGGGCTGACCTGCACATAGTAGATGCCTTTGGACTGCGCATACATCATGAGGAAACAATAATCGAGGTTCTGTTTGGTCCTCCACCTGTGGGTTGGAGGGCAGGGATCTCAGCTTCTGAGACCCCTTCACTTCCAGTGTGACTACCAGAGAAGCTACTGAGTGGGACGGACCCATCCCCCATCCTCCATCCCCATGCAGCAGTCCTCCAAGGAAAAGTCAGACACATGGTAACAAGTGCTCTGGACTCAGATACCAACAGGCTAGATTCTTAGCAGGTGGATAGATTGTTGGGCCACCAAGGTGTCGGGGGTGGGGTGGTGGTGGTGGGAAAGTGGGCAAGTACCTGACTCTCTCCTTGGGGTCCCCAAAGGACTCTCGGAGGCGGGAGAAGTCAGGGTAGAAGTGAGGGGAAGGGGAAATGACCTCCAGGAGCCCGGAATGGATCTCCTTGGGGAACCTGGAGGGAGGGGCAGGAAGGCCCAGTGGGTATGCAGCCTCCAGGGCTAAGTGGGCCTCTGAGCCAACCCTTTATTAGGGCTCACCAGGCAGACATCCCCTCTCCTTCCCATCCCACACCACCACAACCAGTCTACTGAGGCACTGAGGCTCCAGAGGGGCTAGGCCACCTCTACACACTCACCCTCTCTCAGCCAACAGGGAAGCATCTTCCCCCACAGATGGAAGGCACCATCTTGTTGGGGAGGCAGGCTCCTGTATGCCCAGCACCCCACCAAGAGCCTTCCCTTCACCAGATTTCTGGGGGTTGCCAGAACTCACAAGGCCTTGATGTTCTCTGTCACTGCCGATGTATACTGGGAGTCAGTCTGTGGGAAAACCAAGCACCTTCTTAGCCTGGTTGCCACCCCTAATGGCTGGAAGAAGGAAGCAGGGACAGGGGTGCAGACTTCAGATGTCCCCATGTGTGGAGGGAATGAGCCTCTTGTCCTGAAGCCAAGTAAGGCCAGGCCTGGGGGTCGCAGTTACCTCAGACAAAGTCCTTTGGGATACACAGGGAGCTGGTATGGAGTGGGGTGAATGGGACCAGATAACAGGCATCTCCACGAGGGGGCGCTAAAATGCTTCTTTTGTCTTAACTTTGTTTTGATAAAATTTGTGAATGAAACTGACGATTGCACTTTTGGTAGTTTTTTCCTCCAGGATGTTGTTCTGCTTTTATGTATTATTTTTTCTGGTTATTTTGAATCTTGGGTCTTCCCTTCCTTACTCCCACGCCCTAGACCACTCGCCTCGGCGATCAGCACCACGATGACCGAGTCTTCCTTCTCCTGCGGACTCAGCTCAGAGATGAGAGAGTGCAGCGTGTCTGTCAGGTATGAGTGCACCTCGCGCCGCACACTTGGGATGCCCATCACCACCGACACTGTAGGGGCGCAGAGGGGTGACAAAGGGCATGGCACCGGGGCCTCCTCACTGCCCGCCTCTCGCCTCTGCTAGGCTACAATCCTACCTCCTGTGCGGCCCTGGCCCACGCGCACTGCTGGTTGCAGACTGCTCTCCTTAGCCAGTAGGTGTGGCAAGTGGTGGAAGACAGTGGGCAGGTGCAGCACGTGCCTCTGTGAGACGTTCCAAGGCTTCAGTCGGGGGTCCTCTGGGTGGATCAGAAAGGAACTGGTCAAACAGTGGGCCTGCGATCTGCCAGTCCCTGTGTGCCTCATCCTGCCCTCTGCACAGTTCACCTGTTAGGCGGCCCCAAGTGCGATTGCCTTCTCCGTCTCGAAGCGCCTGTCTCTCTGACACGGCCCTCTTGATCTCATCCAGCACCAGGTTGAGCTCCTTGGAGCGCTTAAGGCTCTCCTGCTCAGCCGCGTGCAACCGGTCGCGCAGCGCCAGGAATTCCCGCTGGTAAATGTCCACTACGTCTCCTGTGAGGCCATATGCACAGTCACCAGGGGGTGGCTCCCAGCATACCTTGCTCAGATAAGTCCCTTGCTCATATTAGTGCATACAGCTGAGTACCCATCTGTGCACATCTACAATAGCACATCTATAGCTCTTCTTGTGTCTGCCACATAGGAGCTATCTGAGGTTACATAAAGGTCACCAGTAAAGTCACATTGATGCTCATGCTTGGGGTAGACAAGGCCCCAGTGGGAGGATCTGCCCTCGCACCATACTCCTTTGAGGAAACCTCTGAAGTTAGAACACCACTAGATCACTTCCAGTCTCAAGCCAGGCAATGCTAAGCAGGGGGATGGAATAGCCTCAGACTGAATCCTCTCTGCCCATTGGCTCCCAAATCCCCCCTCCTGCTTCTTCCACATGCACTCCTTGTAGGGATTGGAACGACCAAGGTCCCATCCAGGATACAAGGACTTTGCCCTTCTTCAAGCAGTTCCTCAGCTCTAGCCTTCCCCCTCCCTCCTGTCACCCCTGCCTACAGGGATGAGCTCAAAGTCAGCCCCATTGCCAAGTCTTTCTGGGGACAGCCAGCCTCCCTGGACTCCTATTCCTATCCTCCCAGTAGGACTGATCTGTGATAGTGTATCCCTGGGTGTCTGTTCACAGTCCTGGTTGTCATCTGCACTGAATTCTCCGTGTCACACAGGACCCTGGGGATGGCTGCTGCAGTTTCAGCCACCCCCATCCCACCTGCTTGCTCAGATAAATAGATGAAGTTGAGAAACTAGCCTAAGTGTTGCTCAACCAGTCAGGGGGAAGGGGTTGACACAAGCCCTGAATGTCTGCATCTCTGGAGATATGTGGCCTGGGCCACCTCAAAGGGTCTGCATGCCACCAAGGGGGAACTGGGTCAGAACCTCCAATAGGACTCCAGCTAGCAGTAGTTGGACTTGGGTATTAGGGGTGTATGAAGGCTGGGAACAGCACAGTTGGGGCTGCCTGAGAGTAGAGAGGATTCCCTGGGGTTTCAAGCAGCTGGCTCCACTGGTCTGGCAAGGACCAGTCGGCAAGAATGATAAACAACCCGTGTGGCTGGGTGCCAGCAGTTACTGCCAGACTGTGCACTCAAGGCCTTTGTTAGTCTGGCTTTTGCCCTCTTTATTTGCCACAACATACACCTCCTCCTCATCTAACATTTATGCTTTTGCATAGCTGTTTCTTCTGCCTGGAATCCCCTTTTGTCTTCTGGGCCTAATGAAAGTACATGTAGCCTTTAAGGCCTTGTTTCCAAGTCTCAAAATTTAGGAATCCTTCCAGAACTCCCTTCCTACCTCGGGCAGTTCTTCCATTCCTTGATCCCTGGTGGGTTCACAGCCCCTATAGTACCCTAGGATGGCATTTCCCCTACCCAGCCCTGTGCACCAAAGGTCAGGATCAAAGCAAAGGACCTCCTTCTGCAGCTCCAGCCTCAGTCCAGGCAGAGGTTTAAATGCTAAGTCCCAGAGCAAGAAGAGGAAATTGGAGAAGAGAGAGCTAAGCAGATTCCCCTGGAGACACCTCTTACTAGAGCAGATAGTTTCCCAATCTTCCCATACCCTGCCTCACCAGGCTTAAAGGCCACGCACCTTGCTTGGTGGTGGTGGGGCGGGGGGGGGGGGGTGAGGAATCCGGTTACCAGATCTGAGAGGCTTCTAGCTATTACCCTAGAAACCTGACCCATTGAGTGCAGAGTTCCCCATCTTCAACACTCACAGCTCTTCTCTTCAGTAGTGGTAGTAATAGCCTACGGAGAGGACCAGAGGTGCTGAGACTCTCAGAGCTCCAAGGAGGGAGTTCAGAGCTGCCTGGGTAGGACAGGTGCCTCCCTCTGTGTAGTGGAGCTAAGGGGCAGACTTGTGCCACTGGCTCTATCCAAAATAGCTCCTGAGGTGGGGGCACTCTGATGGGGGAGGGAAAGCTCATATACCTCTAATTAGAGCCCCAATTCCCCTACACTGGCCTTCTCTGTTATTTAAATTGGCCAAGCTCTGTCCCTTATTGGACTGCCCCAGGTAGACAGGCCAGGCAGGCCATGATGAACAATGCTTCCCTAAATCACCCTGGCCACCTAGGCCTGACCACAACTTGTTTCCTACCATAGTCTTTCTTCCCTAGGAACTGGCTCCTACCCAGACCAACCTTCCTGTCATTTCCCTGAACACTGCTGGCCTTGTCTTGCCTGCTGCAGACCATAAGATCTGGGTTTGACCCTCAACCCTGGTTTCTCTGAAGGTGGGACCACTCTGTCCTAGCCTGTCAAAGCCAGAAATTCATGCTCTGTTACCACCTTCCCCATAGGCTGTGGTTATACCAGGGCTCTGCCAGGCCATCCCAGCATTCCACAATCTTTGTGGACTGGGTAGCAAATGGGCTGAGACGTCAACTCAAGTGATGAGGAGCCAAGGCTTGTGGTCACTCTGGATGGGCAGAGCAGGCATGGCAGAGAATCCTGGGAATATAGAGACTTTGGCTTCTCCTTCCATCCATAATTTCCCACTGCAGGAAGGCAGAGTAGAGCTGGCCCCAAGGAAGGACTGAAGTTGTGACCACACTATTGAGAGCTATGATACTAGTACGCTATTGGCCTGGAGGCTGAGGAATCAGGACACCCTGGGGCCCACAATGTTCCACCTAGGTGAAGAAATAGATTCTAGAGCTAAGCTAGGGCTCAAGGGTTGCATACTTAGGAAAGGGGAAACAGGCTCAGAGGGCCACAGGCAGGTGCCAGGCCCAGCCAGAGATCTGCTATGAACCCATAGGGGAGGAAGGGGGACATGGAGAATGGCAGGTATCCACGCCTCTCCTGGGCTTTCACCCTTCCAGGACTCAATGAGGGTGTCCAACATTACTGAAGTCCAGGACCAGGGAGAGAGACAGCCTGTACACTGGGAAGGGCTGTGTGGCTGAGGCCCAGTGTTCCATCTCCCCTTAAGGGTCTGCCTCTCCCAGGATGGGTCTCAGCAGGTGTTTGGCTGAGGGCTACAGAGCTACTTTATAAAAATAGTCAAGGCCGGATGTGAAACTGGGATCCAAACCATCTTCCTGGGTCCATCTTGCCAAAGTCTAAGAATCCTTCCTGGACTTGACACTTCCAGGCTTCCAGGATGTCCCTTGCTCCTGCTGTCCCCTTCCTCTCTGGTTCTCTGCCCAACTCCTCCCTTCCCTGCAGATTTGGTTTCCTTTGCCTTTCCCCTAAGCACTGGACCTTCCCCTGAGCCCTATATTCACAGCAACCTGGAAGCCAGGATCTAATCTGGCTTCAGACTGATTGAGTTTGGCTTCAATGCAGGCTTATACAGAGTTGTTTGTGTGTAAGAATGAAATGAAACATTCACACAATTGCCCAGATTTCTAGCTTTTCTTGAGGCCTCCAAAGACTGGTTCCTGCTGGGCCCCCATGGAAACAGTCACTGCCCTTTCCATTCCCCTCAGGCTTTGGGATTTAGTCCCACGAGGGAAAGAATCCCTGCATCTCAGCCCCACCCTTCTCTGGGGAGCTCTCCTGCTTCCCAGACTCTCAGAGTGCCAGCCTCCTGCATGCCCACCTCAGGCACAGGGGTCCTAGGTGGAGACACTCTGTTCCCCTCACTCTGCTTATTCCTCCAAGAGACTGGCTCCCTATGGTGAGCTAGCTACTCTCCCAGAAGAGGCCTCCCATGGGGTACCTGATTGTGGCTCCTGACATCAAGGCTGAGGACATGTAGCTGCTATAGAAGACTTACAGGAACTGTGGCCTGGCTGAGGATAAGGTACAAGGGCTCATCATCCCAACCGAATGAGCCCTAGATCTTCAGACATGGCCTTACCTAGATTGCCATGCCAGTCTGTTTTCATGGCTACTCTCCCAAGGGCACAAAATACCCTCCCTCAGGTGACACATCCTCCCTACAGAGACTCTGCCTTGACTATGCTGTCCCCAGGTAACATATTCCACCTGCACAGCCTCTATCCCTGCCATGCTCTATACCATGCCTTAAGGGGTACTTCCTCAGGGTCCCTGATTTGTGAATCTTTGGCCTCGAAGCCCCAAGGCCAACCCAGGCCTCCACCTGAACAGAATGATTGCAAAAGGCTGGGCTGGGCTGGGCTGGGCTGGCAGGAAGCTGGTGGGGGCAGTTGGAACTTGGACTCCCAAGGAAGGATCCAGCTCCTCCACCAGTCTCCTCCTCCAGCTTCATTACTGTGCTGTTGGGGAACAGGGAATTCATTTGTAGAAAGGAGGAAGAGAGTCAGCAGGCCTTAGCTTGATCCTGCAGGAAGGAAGCAGCTTTTCCCACAGTGCCTCCTGTGCTCAGGCTGGAGGGACAAGGGGCCTCTGAGGGCCCCATCCTCCAGCAAGTGACTCTAGTCAGTGCTGAGGCCTCCCACGATGTGTGCTCAGTTCAGAGGCTATAATGGTGGACTGCACAATCTGCCCAAGCTCCAGATGTGTTTTAGGAAGTAGGAGTGGTCCAATGAGACCACACAAAGTAAATGATCAGATAGCTGGGGCTGGGCTGGCTGCTCAAGAGGCCCGCCACTCACTCTGCACAGGCGAGAATACACAGAAAGGATTACCTGAGGAGTCCTGGGGCCCAGGTGCCACGGAGGAGGGCGGCAGGTGGCCTCAGGGAGCAGTATACACAAGAGCAGCACCAGCTGCGGGCTGGAGCTGAGCGCTGGGAGTGGAATGGAGTGGCTAGGCCGTGTGGGGTGCTGAGTAGTGCCTGGCTGCCTCCTCACACCTGTCTCAAGAACACCGTGCCTGTTCCTGTCCTGATGCCTGGAGCTGGCTCCGTAGACTACCTGGTCACAGCTACCTCTGTGACCTTGTGTCTCTGACCCTTTGGGATAACTCCATGGATCCTCAACTGGCCAATGGGAGTGACAGCCCCTGGCATGGGGATAACTGCCCTCAGAGGCCAGTCCCGAGCACTACACACAGGACAGATCGCCGATCCGCCTCCTGGCCCAGCCCAGGCCAGAGGAGAATTTGATTATTCCAGCAGCAAACAAGTGGGGGCTAGGATGGGAGGGACGTTCTCCCGTACAGCCCGGCCGGGGCAGGAGCGATTCTAGCCGCCTCGCGCGGCCTCAGACCCGACCCGCTCCCACCACCGACGCCCAGGTGCAGGGCCGAATGCAGGCGGCCGCGGGGGAGGGGGCTCACCTTTCTGGCCGCCGAGCGCCGCGTACCAGGAAAGTGAGAGGAAGGCGCACAGACAGAAGAGCAGCAGCGTCAGGAAGGTGCCATTGCGGAGCCTCATTTCTTCGGGTGCGCGGCGGGCGCCGGCGGGGCCGAGGCCGCATGGCCCGGGGGACCGGGGCCGGGGCGCAGGGGCCAGGAGGGGCGGGGGCCCCGGCCCCGGGGCGAGGAGGGGCTTGGGGCCCGGGGCCGGGCGGGCTGCGGGCGGGCTGGGATGGGGCCCCGGCCGGGGACGGCTCTGCTGCTCCTCCGGCGCTCGGGACACTGGGAGCCTCGGCTCGGCTGCAGGGCCGGGCCGGGCTGGGCTGGACTGGGCGGCTAGAGCCGCGGCCCGGCCTGGATCCGGGGCAGCCGCGGAGTCGACAGCGAAGGGCGGGGCGGCCCGGATTTAAAGGGGCCGCATCACCCGCTGCCGCCACACT
The DNA here is from genome assembly GCA_025594165.1 of Tamias sibiricus. Classification (NCBI taxonomy): domain Eukaryota; kingdom Metazoa; phylum Chordata; class Mammalia; order Rodentia; family Sciuridae; genus Tamias; species Tamias sibiricus. Next base: position 39,068,701 of record CM046662.1, on the reverse strand, counting down.
CACCGCGAGGGGGCGGAGTGGGAGATCCGAGCCCAGGAAGCCTGCTGGCCGGCTCCGGACAGTAGCCCACGCAGGGTCTCGTGCGTCCGGGGCTTCGGGCCTCCCAGGCTCTTGCCTAAAGTTAAGTAGAGGTTAGGGCATCGCAGCACGGTCAGTCGCGGTGCAGCAGGGGCTGGCGGTGGAGGCGATCCCAAGTCTCCTTTTGGTAACATCCCCATAATAAATTTCCCAGACCCAGACCCGGAATTCACTTCCAATTTCTCTGGGACCTTAAGGCCCTTCTCTGTGTTTGAGAAGGTCTGGGTGGTGGGAGGTGACTGGTATGGCTCTGGAACTGGCGTTGTCTCCAGCTGGGAGGCACGGCCCGGAATGGACACCACCTTCTTCGACGCTCACCGACACTACGTTTGCCAGGACCTTTCTCTAGTCTGAGAAAGGCGTACTGTGGACCCGGGGAGGCGCTCCTGCTGTGTAAAATACAATGGGCCGTTTTCAGGAGTCAGAGAACCGGTCGGTATGTGGGTGTACCGACCGGAGGGTCTAGCTTCCTGGGTGCCAGGCGTGGCGTGGGCGGATAGCAGGCTTAGTCCGCAGTTTAGAGAAGCAGCCAGGACCGCAGGGTGATGCGGGATATCAGCACCTAACGGTACAAGGATCGCCTAGTACTTTATTACTGGCTGTTTACACTTTCATTCCTGGATTAATTAGAAACTTTCCCCAGCCCTCTATGGAAGCAGGAAGGAGACAAATAATAAAAGGACTGGACCTGTTCAGGCTCTGAGCATGCATTCGGGTGTTTTTATTTTGTTTGCAGTGCTGGGATCAGAACCCACGGTCTCAGAGGTGTGCTAGGCAAGCACTCTACCACTGAGCTACGTTCTCAGCCTTTGGGTGTGCATGTGGGAGGCACCCTACCCACTGGGGTCTCATCACCATTCCTTGAAAGTTTGAGCATTGGCTAGAAGGACATCTGGTTCCCAGTGGGGGAAGTCTGAAGGCAAAGGGTTTAAATTGGGAGTGAGCTGGGAGTCTTTGTTTTCTTCAGCCAGCCCACACCTTAAGGGCAGGGTGGGGAGTTGGGAGTGGGGGGGTGGGGGTGGAGCCTAGACCTCTGACCCTGCAGAGTTATTCATGCTAAAAGCAGAGCCTGTGGCTGAGGTCTGGGCTTGATGCTTTTCTCCAACCACTCTATACTTGCTCATGAACTTTAGGAGCTAAAGTCCAGGCCTTGTTGGAGTCTTCTGGAGGAAACTGCCCTGTTTTGTGTTTCTGTGTTTTCACAAGCATCTTCTATTTGTGGCAAGAGATAAGGAGTTTTCATTTGGGTTGTTATATAAAAACTCGGCTTAAAAAAAGAAAAGTACTGGAGCCAGGTGTGGTGGTGCACACCTGTAATCCCAGCAGTTTGGGAGACTGAGGCAGGAAGATCAAGAGTTCAAAGCCAGCCTCAGAAATTTAGTGAGGCCCTAAGCACCTCTGTGAGACCCTGTCTTTAAATAAAATACAAAATAGGGCTGGGGATGTGGCTCAGTGGTTAAGTCCCTGGGTTCAATCCCTGATACCAAAAAAAAGAAAAGTACTAGGATGGAGATGTAGTTCAGTGGTAGAGCGTTTACCTAGCATGCTCAGGGTTCTGAGTTCCATCCCCAGCACTACAAAAAATAAAATGTATTCTTAAGTTTAAAATTGAGTTGAGCCGGGCGCGGTGGCGCACGCCTGTAATCCCAGCACTTTGGGAGGCTGAGGCAGGAGGATCGCGAGTTCAAAGCCAGCCTCAGCAATGGCGAGGCACTTAGCAACTCAGTGAGACCCTGTCTCTAAATAAAATACAAAAAAGGGCTGGGGATGTGGCCCAGAGGTCGAGTGACCCTGAGTTCAATCCCCGGTACCACCAAAAAAAAAAAAAAAAAAAAAAAAAAAAAATTGAGTTGATCTAAGGAAAAATATTAAAATTTTAAAACCAGTGAAAATGAAGGGGATGGGCTATCAATAACTAAATCTGACACACACCCCCAACTCCACACAGCGTCTTTGAAGCAGGGGGACCAGGAATGAGGAAGGCCCAAGAGGGGGCCAAGCTTCTGCCATGATGTCTTGGAAGTGCAGGGCCTCTGTCAGAAATGGGCTCATGGGGTGAGAAGAGAGCCTGATGTGCCAGTGCTGGGCTGCCTTTAGCAGGACCCTCACTATAGCATCCCCACCCCCACCCAGCCTTCTCCTTTTGAAATAAGCCAGCCATTGCTTGGCTTCCTTCCCGTTTTCCACTGCTCTCTGTGCCCTTGCTGTAATTAATTAATCTGGGCCTGTCTGTCACCCAAACTCCCTACAGACATTTCCTGGTCCTGTCTGTCACCCTGTGGAGTGGACTGGTGCACTCCTTCACCCAAGGGTTCAGCTCCTGGTGCCCTGAGGTGCAACTCAAGTCCTGACCCTGGAGGGAAGATGGAGCCACATTGGCACAAAAAAGTCTGCTTTCTTTCCAAATCCCAGCTGTGGGCCTTTCTTTGTTCTTTCTTTGTTCTTCTTGCTTCCCACAGTGAAAATGCCCTTTTGTGTTGAGATCACTTGCCAGCTCTCAGCCCATTTTGTCTTTCTGGACATTTTCTGGGACAGCCCTTGGAGGTAGCCTTCTTAACCTTCTTAACATGTGGTCTGGGGACCAGGAACTGTCCAGGAGCTGAGTTGGGGGAAAAAAATCTATATTTTCTCTCTCTCACCCTCTCTGCAAATAGTAGGGGTGTTCTACCACTGAGTTATACCCCCAGTCCTTTTTATTTTGAGACAGGATCTCACTAAATTGCCTATGCTGGCCTCGGGCTTGCCATCTTTCTGCCTCAGCCTCCTGAGTTGCTGGGATTAAAGGTTTGCACCAAGCTGGGCGTGGTGGCACACGCCTGTAATCCTAGCACTTGGGAGGCTGAGGCAGGAGGATTGCAAGTTCAAAGCCAGCCTCAGCAATGGTGAGGCACTTAGTAACTCAGTGAGACCCTGTCTCTAATAAAATACAAAAAAGGGCTGGGGATGTGGCCCAGTGGTCGAGTGCCCCTGAGTTCAATCCCCCGTACCAAAAAAAAAAAAAAAAAAAAAAAAAAAAGGTTTGCACCACCACTATGCGGGCTCCATCTATTGTTTCACTAACCTTTAAATAAAACTTGATATGTCCTTCAATTATGAATGGAAGTAGCAGAGTCTAGCAGAATTACCAATTCTGTGACCTTCATGATAGAAATCACAGGAATTTTCATCTATTGCCAGATACTTCAAAATAGTTGTTGGGCTGGGGTTGTGGCTCAGAGGTAGAGTGCTCGCCCAGCATGCGTGAGGCCCTGGGTTCGATCCTCAGCACCACATAAAGCAAAATAAAGACGTTGTGTCCACCTACAACTGAAAAATAAACAAATAATTTTAAAAAAAAGTTGTTACACTCACAGTAGTTAACTTCATATTTCTGGTGCATATTAGTTCAGCCTCTAGATCTTACAACTTAATAAGTTAATAAAGAATTACATATATATATATATATATATATATATATATATATATATTTTCTTTCTTTCTTTTGGTAATAAGGATTGAATTCAGGGGCACTTTACCCACTGACCTACATCCCCAGCCCTTTTATTTTTTGTTTTGAGAGAGTGTCTTGCTGAATTACTGAGGGTCTTGCTAAGTTGCTGAGGCTGGTTTCTAACTTGTGATTCTCCTCTCTCATCCTCCCCCCCTCCCCAGTGGCTGAGATTACAGGTGTGTGCCATTGCACCTGGACAAGATCATAGATATGTTACAAATTTGTGTTTATATTTGGACATTATATATATATATATATATACACACATGTGTGTCTATGTATGTGTGTGTGTGTATGCATTTGAAAACATGATTTTAAGCAGAGGTCCTTCATCTTTTGCAGCTGTTACAGGTGTAGTCTGGCATAAAAGTATGGAAGCCTTGCTCTAAATTCTTTCATCATCACAGCCATTTCATTAGATGCCTTATTCCTTTATTCATTCAAGACAAATGTTCTGAATATCCACCTTATACCAGATATGCAAACACACAGCCAGATGTTGTGGCACATGCCTGTAATCCCAGCAATTTGGGAGGCTGAAGCAGGAGGATTGCGAGTTCAAGGACAGCCTCAGCAATTTATCAAGACCCTGTCTCAAAATAAAAAATAAAAGGGACTGGGGCCGGGCGCGGTGGTGCACGCCTGTAATCCCAGCACTTTGGGAGGCTGAGGCAGGAGGATCGCAAGTTCAAAGCCAGCCTTAGCAATGGCGAGGCACTTAGCAACTCAGTGAGACCCTGTCTCTAAATAAAATACAAAAAAGGGCTGGGGATGTAACCCAGTGGTTGAGTGCCCCTGAGTTCAATTCCCGGTACCACAAAAAAAAAAAAAAAAAAAAGGGACTGGGGATGTAGTTTAGTGGTAGAGCACCCTGGATTCAATCCCCAGCAACACACACACACACACACACACACACACACACACACACACACGAAAAAGAGTGAGAAAGGCACATGGGTTCTGATATTGACCTGGTCACTGCCTGGCCAGATCCCAACTCCAGCTACCTTGCCAAATGCTGGAAAGGCAAGATCCATGAGGCTGAGAAAGCTTATGATAGGGCAAGTTCAGAATGCTAGAACAGAGGTTCTCCCTTGGGAAGTAAGGGTAGCAGTAAGACCCAGGGGAGAGGAGGTGTGGCCTTAGCATAGCCATCAGCGTATGCAAATGAATCTGTTAAAGGAGCCCTCTCTTCCCTTAAGATCTCAGTGAGGGCCTGGGATGACAAGGGCAAGCAGGGGCAGGCCTTCGTAAACCTTGCTGGGAATTTGAGCTTTAACCCTCAAAATCGTGGCTGAAATCTAAGGCAGGAAGAGGAATGGAGGCTGGGGTTGTATTTACATTTTGTAATGGTCATTTGGGCAGGAAAGGCGAGGTGAGTGGGGAGAAGAGGGGGATCAATTCTTGAGTGTGAAAGGGTCCAGAATATACCACTATGGCATAAAATTTATTTGAGCTGAAGACATTTGGGGACAGCCTTTTACCTAAACTCCTTTATGTGTCTAAAAATAATCTCATAAAAGAACTCAGTTATTATAAGTGACTTCCTGGGAGCAAACTAGGAAAAGATTAACTCTTAGACTCTTTTATCACTGGAGAAGTCCAGCACCACACCCAAACAGACATTCTCACAAAACAGGTCACACATTATATTATTTTTCCTAAAAGTCATTTGTTTGCTGGCAAATGTCCATCTTTTCCTTCCTCTATTATGAGCCCCCAAGTTCTAACTGCCTAGCACATAAAAAAAAAAAAAAAAAAATCTGTCTTTTCTTTTTTGAGTCTGTCTTTTTGTTAGTTTAATTCACAGAGCACCAGAACTGAACACAAGAGCATACAGGAAAAGTTTTACTCTCTGACACAGGCACCTAGGAAAAAGATGTTCTGGAATGGGGACAAGGGTAAGGGGTTGGACTTGAGAAGTAGATGTGTCAGGGGAGAAGAGATGTCTCAGATGAAGGGTCTGAGGAGTTCCCAGAGGAGAAGGGGAACTCAACTCAGGACCAGCAGGGTTCTTAGCTGGAAAACAGTTTCATTACAAGCCAGACAAAGACGTAAACAGAGGTTCATTTCGGAAGGTAGATGCGCTTTCAAGAGAAAACGTAAGGGGCTGGGGTTGTGGCCTAGTGGTAGTGTGCTTGCCTAGTATGTGTGAGGCACTGGGTTCAATTCTCAGCAGCGCATATAAATAAAGTGAAATAAATAAAATAAAAATATAAAAGAGAGAGAATGTGGGCTGACTCAAGAGTGAGAAGCAGCCCTGACTTGGGCTGGGGGTCCAATATTTATAGAAAAGCTGTATCAGGGGCTGGACAGGAGGTGGATCCAGCCTGGAGCTACACAATTTCAAGCCAGTTTTCTTGGGCTTGCATATTTTCCTCATTTTACAAGGGCATGGGCCAAGGTTTATAACTATGTTTTCTGCATCTTAATGGCTTGATTCTGCATTTCAATGGCTTGAGGGTATTTCCCTTAAGATTCCATACTTCTCTCTCCTAATCCTAAATTCCTATCTCAGATGGGCTCCTGGATAGTCTTGAAGACTATGTATCCTTGAGCATGCACTAGGGAGACACCCTGCCTGCTGTGTTCATAATCCTGCCTTTACCACTTCCTGGATGTGTGGCCTTGGACAAGTTACTTGAACTTTTCTGTTCCCATTTGCCTGGGAGTAAAATGAGGGTAATGCTCAGGTAGGATAGGCCTGCTTATGCTGCTGCAACAACCCCAAATGGCTTTTTCTGTGGGTTTTGTTTTTTTTTGGTACCGGGGATTGAACTCAGGGACACTTGACCACTGGGCCACATCCCCAGCCCACATTTTTTTTTTGTATTTTATTAGAGACAGGGTCTCACTGAGTTACTAAGTGCCTCGCCATTGCTGAGGCTGGCTTTGAACTTGCGATCCTCCTGCCTCAGCCTCCCAAAGTGCTGGGATTACAGGCGTGCGCCACCGCTCCCGGCTCAAATTTCTGTGTTTTAATAAAATTATACTTCTCAAAGTTGTGTATCCATCAAGGGTCCCCTGGGGGTTTTGCTGCCCAGGTTACAGGAATAGTCACCTGAACTTTGCAGGCTTCCCTGGCAAAGGGAAAGAAGCTCTAGAAGCCTTGGCACTGGCAAATAAATAAATGCTCTGGCCTGAAGGTGCTCAGGCCCTTGGCCAGAACTAATCACATGGTTTCACCTCTTGGGAGCAGGTGAATTAACATATGTAAACTATTCAGAACATTTCCTGGCAAAAAGATGATGAAAGATGAGGCTGTTCACCTGCCCAAAGATGGCAACACGGGTCAATAGAATGTTGCCTGACCTGTGTGCCAGGCTTCTCCCTTTCCTCCTTTCGCAGGTGTCCATGCCATGCTCTAGGGGCCAAAGGACACCGAGGAGGTTGGGGTGGGGGGTTCCCTGCATCCCATCCCGGCAATGGAAAAGATGTCAGACGTCAGTCAGATCGCATTTGATTGTCAGAAGCAAGCCTTGCTTGCTAAAAACTCATCTTCCTCTGGGGTCTTCCAAAGATCCCTGAGATCCTGGGTCCCTTCCCCACCCCTGCCTACTGTCATTGAGATGAGTGGTAGAGGCCAAGGATCCCCCTGTTATGACGGTGGTCATGGGACACTGACTCATTCAGCAAGGCCACCTGACCACAGGGCAGGCAGAGAGGGCCCCTGCCAGGGGGTTCCCCTGGCGCTGCCTTGTTTATCTCCTGGCTGCTGGAGTCCAAGGGAAAGGGCTGGGTGGGTAGAGGGGTTCTAAGCAGCAGGGCATGCTGGGAAGGGCCTGAGCTGAGGGGATCCTAAGGGGCAGGGATCCCTATGCCAGTTTTCAGAACCCCATTTCCAGACATCCCTTCTCCCTGAACTTCTCCACCCTCCTTGAAATCCCACCACGGTCCCAAAGAAAGCAAAGGAGTCCGGTCACTCTGCTTGTTTTGATAGAAGACCTCTTGAACGCTTCCTAGGCTTCATGGCTTTCCTGGTGTACCCCACCCACTCAGATTGAGGGGCTCAAGTTAGGGGCTGGGGCAGGAAACCTGGCCTGCCTGAAACTTTGAGGCTGTCAGGCTTCTAGACTGCTGAGTCATGGTTGGCAGGCATCTGTCTTCAGGCCTCAGCATCAGCTCAGGTTCCACCCCCCTACCCTTGTCCCCTGATCTTGTCTGCAGGGTAGTGGGTACAGCAGGCTGAGAGGTATTTTTTCAGACCCACAACTGGATGCAGGAGAGGCCTGAAAAGGGACCATCCTCTCTACAAGGCTTCTTTGAGCATGGGTACAAATTCTTGCCCACTCTGGAGCCCTTTGGGCAGGAGCAGTCAAACGTGGCTAAGCCCCAGCTGTATTCCCACAGGTAAATCACTTTAACGCAAGACTAGCCTTCCCTTGGTCTTTTTTTTTTTTTTTTTTTTTTTTTGTTACTGGGGATTGAACTCAGGGGCACTCAACCACTGGGCCACATCCCCAGCCCTTTTTCGTATTTTATTAGAGACAGGGTCTCACTGAGTTGCTAGGTGCCTCGCCATTGCTGAGGCTGGCTTTGAACTCGCGATCCTCCTGCCTCAGCCTCCGAAGTGCTGGGATTACTGGCGTGCGCCACTGCACCTGGCTGGCTCCCTTGGTCTTTGGGTTTCCCCAACCTTGGAATTTTCTCTGGTCCCACAAACCCAACCCTAAAAGGGTATGAGTTTGACCCAGCAGGTCTGATATCCCACTCAACAGGACTGTCTGGGAGACTTCCTAGGGTGCCATTCCTTTCCTGCCCACATCTTTCCAAACCGCCCCTCCCCCACCTCCTTTCTCCAGGCCTTGCAAACTGGTCACATAAAAGCAGCTTGGCTGCCCGAGAGTCCACACTTGCTGGTTGAACCCAGTGCTCACAAGTGGGAATCTGAATGTCCATGAGGAGTCTTGGGCTATAGTGAATACTTGGTAATCACTGATGCTCCAGGAAGCTCTATCTGGCCCTCCAGCAGTGGGTGGAGGGTTCACCAACATTCACCCCAAAGTACCTCTCAAACCCATTATTAACCTGGGAACTTCTCTGGTGCTCCTGAATTGAGGGTCTGTCCCTTAACCCATTTAGGGGATGGTCATGGAGGACTGTGTGGACTGCGCAGTGGGCTGCCTCTCCAGGCACCCAACACTGGAGTGGGGGGGGGGGGGAGAGCACCCTAGGAGCCAGCTGTGCTGTGTCCATGGTGCGGCCTAAAAGCCTCCTGGTATCCAGCCTGTTTATGTCCTCCTACCTTCTGCCCTGGGCATCCCCTTTGGCTGGGGGACTACACTGCTGAATCACTGCCAGGCCCAAGCCTGGGAAAGGCTTGGGACAGGACCCCAGCCAATCTCTTCGCCCACGTATAGAGACCGGGGAAGGACTCTTGGGGTCCCCCATGCAGTTAGGGTAGTGAGGAGAAGGAATGGCAATGAGTGGGCCCGGGAGATCCGAAGGGGTTGGCAGCAGATGGGCCAGCGAGCTCTGGGGCCCTGGCAGGGAGGCTCACGCTCAGCGGCCCAGACGGTGGGGGGCGGAGTCAGGCGTACAGAGGCCCCACCCCCAGGAGGTTGAGAGGGGCGTGGCCGCCCGCGTTTTCTATAAAAGACGCGCGCGGGCTACAGTCACAACTCAGCTGTGTTCCTACTTTCAGACTTGTGGGTATGGCGTCGCTTACCGTGAAGGCCTACCTTTTGGGCAAGGAGGAAGCAGCGCGCGAGATCCGCCGCTTCAGCTTCTGTTTCAGTCCTGAGCCCGAGGCGGAAGCCGAGGCCGCTGCCGGCCCAGGGCCCTGCGAGCGGCTACTGAGCCGGGTGGCCGCCCTGTTCCCCGCACTGCGTCCGGGCGGCTTCCAGGCGCACTACCGCGGTGAGCAGGCCAGGGGGCGGTGATGCTGGCGGGGGCCGGGGCAGCTGCCCCTTCCTTCTCGTGGCTGCGTACTGGGCGGTGGCGGAGGACAGCCTTGGCTACTCATTGGGTGGGCGGTGGCCTGCATGGGTCGCCAGTTGGGCTTCGGGAGCCACCCTGATAACTAAGGTTGGTGCCGACCCTTTCTGAGGCAGGGTGCGGTCAGGTTCCCCCGGCGGGGCTCTAAGGCCTGGGGCGCAAGGTGTCACCCATCCCCCCGCCATGATGTTGCAGATCTTGGCAAGGACGCGCGGGGGCGTCCTCTCTGGCTCCCCGTGGGGACAGGGTGGTCAGGCCGACACTCAGGTTACACTGATACCTCGCAGCCTAGTCTGGTCTTGTAACGCCCTGTGGTGGTTCAGATAATACCCTGGAAGAGGCCGGGCAGAGCCGTTGTGGAGGGAGGGCTGGGGTAAACAAGCGTGGGGGTGCGAGGGAGTCGGGGTAGTGCGGCCTGTTCGGCGGACTCCAGCTCGGCGATGGGAGAGATCGGGACAGATCGCAAAACGCCGGAGGCCAGGTTTGATACAGGCTGTGGAGAGAGGAAGGAGAGCAGAAGTTCTTGAGAAACCCCCAAGCTAACGCAGTTTTTTAGCCGTCTGCGGTCAATGGCTGCGGGGAGGTGGGGTTAGGGAATGTTGTTGTGGCTGGGAGAGAAGCAGGCCAAGGCTAGGGTCGGTGCTGGAACCTCCCTCAGAAGGGCAGTGCTTGCCAGGCTCTTTTCTGTTCTTGAAAAACATTTTTTCTGTGTGATGATTTATTGAGTTATAACTTAAACCCACACATTTAAAGTATATGGTTCTATGAGGATTTTATTTTTTTAGGGTGCAGATTTGTGGAGCCATCATCAAAATCAATATTAGAAACTTCATCACCTTATAAACTCCATATATTTATTTATTTAGTTAGTTGTTGATAAACCTTTATTTTATTTATTTATATGCGGCGCGCCCGAGAATCAAACCCAGTGCCTCACACATGCCAGCAAAGTGTGCTACCGCTGAGCCCCAGCCCCAATAAATTCCATATCTTTTTCATTTGTCATCCCATCTTTCCCAGCCCCAGGCAACCACTAATCTACTTTATTCATTTCCCTGCTCTGGACATTTTATATAAACGAAGTCTTAAAATGGGAGTCTTGTAAAGATATCTTTCACTTAGCAAAATGTGTTCAGTGAGCCAGGTCTGTGGCCCATTCCTGTAATCCCAGCAACTTGAGAGGTTGAGGCAAGAGGATACCAAGTTCAAGGCCAGATTCAGCAACTAGGACCTGTCTCAAAATAAAAAATGTAAAAAGGGGCTGGGGATTTAGCTCAGGGGTAAAGTGTCCCTGAGTTCAATCCCCAGCACCCCCCCCTCAAAAAAAAAAAAGTTCACAGTTATGGGATAATATCCCATTGTGTTGGTTGGCATTTGGGTTGTTTCCATCTTTTGGGGCTGCCCTTGTTCTCAGGGTAGATATTGTTGTCTGGGGCTTATAGACCTGGCTCAGCCTACAGATGTAAACCTAGTCTTTTTTGGTGGTTGTTTTTTAGACAGGGTCTTAGTATGTTGCATAGTCTGATCTTGAACTCCTGGGCTCAAGCAATCCTCCTGCTCCAGCTTCTTTTTTTTTTTTTTTTTTTTTTTTTTTTTTTGGTACCGGGGATTGAACTCAGGGGCACTCAACCACTGGGCCACATCCCCAGCCCTTTTTTGTATTTTCTTAGCGACAGGGTCTCACTGAGTTGCTAAGTGCCTGGCCATTGCTGAGGCTGGCTTTGAACTCGCGATCCTCCTGCCTCAGCCTCCCAAGTGCTGGGATTACAGGCGTGCGCCACCACGCCCGGCTTCCAGCTTCTTTACTAGCTGATACTACAGGTGTGCATCCCCATGCCCACCCCAGCCTGCAGATATATTGTGTGGTTTGGCCTGCATGATGATGCTTTAAAATCATTTGAGCTAACATAAAAGTACTTACCACATAACAGTACTTTTTTCAAAAGCTTTGTTCAGGGAGGATGCAAGCAGATGGGGGTAATCTCTTTTACACCTAAAGCCCAAGGCCTTTGGAGAAAGGCCTTTCAAGAGCAGGGCATGGGGGATCTCCCACAATTGAAGATGGACCTGGGTCTGGTTAGGTATGGACTGAAGTGGCATCTTTCTGAAGGGTCAGCTGGCCTAGAGGCTGAATGGCAGGCAGACAGCTATTGCTGCTGCCTCTGTATACATGTGCTCTGCCTTCTGCATGTAGCTGTGTCCAGGATCCAGGCTGGAGTACTTAACTGTCCAGAGAGAATGGGCAAGAGAATCTTGTCTCTTGACCTTACTTCCCTGGCTCGAAGTTTAGAATGAGACAAGAGAATCTTGTCTCTTGACCTTACTTCCCCTGGCTCGAAGTTTAGAGCCTCACGAGTGACCCTTTAGCACTGGCATCAGCACATTTCAGCAACTTAAGTCCAGTTGAGAAGCCTGGGAACTCATGTGCTGGTTTTGTTTTGTTTTTTTGTACTGGGGATTGAACTCAGGGGCACTCGACCACTGGGCCACATCCCCAGCCCTTTTGTGTATTTTATTAGAGACAGGGTCTCATTGAGTTGCTAAGTGCCTCGCCATTGCTGAGGCTGGCTTTGAACTCGTGATCCTCCTGCCTCAGCCTCCCAAGTGCTGGGATTACAGGCGTGTGCCACCGCGCCTGCCTTGTTTTTGTTTTTTGGTGGTGTTGGAGATTGAACCCAGGGCCTTATGCATGCTAGGCAAGTACTTATCACTAAGCCACATCCCCAGCCCTGAGGTGCTGTCTTTTAAACAATCTAGATGAGGATGGAGATTTGGTTGCCTTTTCCAGTGATGAGGAGCTGACAATGGCCATGTCCTATGTGAAGGATGACATCTTCCGCATCTATATTAAAGGTAAGGGCTGATCTGGGGTGCTGCCTGATACTAGGTGCTTCCTACTGAGTAAAAAGAGGGCTTGGCTTTCCTCCGAAGAAGGGGTAAGAACCTGAGGATTGTCTAAGACAGGGACATTGTAAATGCTATATCTGACCTGATCCTCTTTGAGTCAATGTTTTCCCTAGGGAATGGGGTTTGATGCCATAGTCCTGGGGGTTTTGGTCAGGGCCAAGGCCAAAGATAAAGGCCAGGCTTCCTACTGCTGTTCTGCTGCCTGGGCCATATGTGCCTGGTTAATTGGCTTAGGGCCTGGGGACCTCCTAGTAGGTTCTCAGGTTGCTCTATTGCTGTCACCTAAAGACCTGAATTCTGAGTAGACTCAGAGAGCAGGACTGGAACTTGCTGACTTTGACAGCCCTATAGTAACAATGGATGGGGAGGCCTTTGGGGGGGGGCCTTACCTAACTGCTCTCTCTCTCTCCTCTCCCTGCAGAGAAGAAGGAGTGCAGGCGAGACCACCGTCCTCCATGTGCTCAGGAGGCACCCCGCAGCATGGTGCACCCCAATGTGATCTGTGACGGTTGCAATGGGCCTGTTGTGGGAACTCGCTACAAGTGCAGTGTATGCCCAGACTATGACCTGTGTGGTGTCTGTGAGGGGAAAGGCATGCACAGGGAGCATAGCAAACTCGTGTTCCCCAGCCCCTCTGGGCACCATTCTGAGGTAAGCAGGCCCTCTGTAGTCCTGGGGTGAGTGCAGGGTGATAGGAGCCTATGACACTGGCACCTCACTGCAGTATCCCTTTGCTTACTTCTCCCCAGGGCTTTTCTCACAGCCGTTGGCTCCGTAAGTTGAAACATGGGCATTTTGGGTGGCCAGGCTGGGAGATGGGTCCACCAGGAAACTGGAGCCCACGTCCTCCTCGAGTGGGAGAAACACGCCCCCACCCCACGGTGGAATCAGGTGAGGTTGGCGTCTGAACTGGCTTCTGAATGGTAGGAGGGTAGCCAGTCAGCCTGTGTGTGCAGTAGAAGGGCCAGCAGAGCTGTAGGACCCTTGCCAAGTCTTCCCCTTGTCCTGAATTCCTGCTGTGCCCATAGTAGGGGCACCAATGTCATTTAATCCTAAGAGTCTTATATTTCTATAAGAGTATTTCTATAAGATTATTTCTATAGAGTATCGTTTCCATTTCACAAATGGGAAAACTGAGGTGCCTAAGAGCCCAAGGACACTAATTTCATCTACATGTCCCTTCCTGCCTTACCAGGCTGCCCTCCTGAGATACCCTTGAGGTATAGGCAGGGAGGCCCTCCCAGCTCCTAGATCTCTGATGTGTACTTCCATCTTTTGTGGTAGCTGTCAGGAAAGTCAGTACTGCAAAACAAAACACAACCACAAAGTTAAAAACTTAGAAATAGTTTTGTTTTTCTAAAATTTGGGATTCTGGTTTCTTTCTGATTTTTTTAACATGTCCTTGGATTCATCTCATCCTTTGGGAATGTTTGTTTAATTTTGAGTAAATTGCATATCTAGGACATGGTCAATATTTATATTGTTCTAAAAAAAGAAAATACTTACATTGTACTGAGCCCCTGCAGGGTTATGGGACACCAGGGTCAGAGGGGACAGAGAGCCAGGACATGGCCCACGTGGGCATGAGGAGCACAGAGTGGGAGGAAGAGAAGAATGTGCCAAGTGTGGGCTGCTGGGACAAGTTGTCCAGGATGGAGAATACCTGGGACGATAGGGACCTTGTCATGAAGGTGCTGGGACTATAAGGGTATCAAAAGCATTGACTTAAAGATATTTTTGTTTCTAAAAACAAAAGCTTCTGGTCCATCGGAGGATCCCAGTGTGAATTTCCTCAAGAATGTAGGGGGAGAGTGTGGCAGCTGCCCTCAGCCCTCTGGGTAAGTAAGCTTCTTTGTACCTCTTGAAGATCAGCTGAGTAATTTGGTGACTCAGTGTGCATGTGGCCTTTGTGCAACTTTCACCAGAAATGCTGCAGAGGAATGAGCAATCTACTGTAATGGTTTTGTAACCTCACATCAACCTTTGTACCCTGGGTATCTCAAGGTCAAATACCCTGACAAATTCTTGAGCTTTCCAAGTGAAGTGGAATTAGTGACTATTTCAATGGGATAATCCTGATACCCAGGGTGAACAAACTGGCTGAAGGGCTGGCTTTCAACTTCTGTCTGTCCGAAGGGAACAAATGTCTGAATTTTCTGTAAGCTGAGCATTTGGATTTGAGGATTTGGGTAGTACTTAGTTGAGATGCTTTTTATGTTTTCTTCCTTTTTGTTTGTAAACCCCAACCGTTTCCTGGGTGCTTCCTGAGTGCTGGTGTTGGGGAAAGGGAGATACGGAGTCCAGGTGCTTTTGTTGACACCAGGTTCTGGTACTTCTGGGCACAGACTAGTAGGTATGTGGGGGTAGGTGAATGTAGTGTGCCCTTCCAAGAGTGCTGTGACCTGACCCCAGGCATGGGCTCTGTGGAACACCCCTGAGTCTTTTGGAAGCATCTGCCACATCTCTTTAGAGCCAGGAGGTAGGTGCTATGGGGCTAAGCTTTGTAACAAAGAGAATTGGCTAAGGCAGGCAACTTCTGATTTGAGATTCTGATGGATCCAGGACTGCAAATGAAGAGACTACTCATCATTGCACCTGTAGGCTGTCCAAAGTCTGAAAGAATGCTGATTGGAGGGGTGCCCAGTCCCCACCAGCCACTTTATCCTATGGCTGCTACTGAGATCTCTTTTTTTTCCTCCAGTACTAGGGATTGAACCCAGGAGTTCTCTACCACTGAACTATATCCCCAGCTCTTTTTTATTTTTTATTTTGAGACAGTGTCTTGCTAAGTTGACCAGGCTGGCCTCAAACTTGGAATCCTCCTGCCTTACCCTTCTGAATTGCTGGGGTTACAGGTGTACACCACCACACTCGGCTAGAATTTTTTTCTTTTTTCTTTTGTGGTGCTAGGGATGGAACCCCCCAAGGCCTTGCACATGCCAGGCAAGCATTCAATTGTTGAGCTACATGCTCAGCCCTAGAATTGGTAATGCTTTCCAAAGGGGAGGACATGGGTAGAGCAGTAATCAGGTTGTAATTGGGAGATAAATGCAGACCCTGTTTGCCACTCACTTAGGCAATTGTCATGGTTTGAATGATAGCAGTTAAGTTTTGAAGGATGTTCATCTATAAAATGGGCTTTTAGGGACTATGAATAGTTTCTCAGGAAGATGAATAAATCAGCAGTGGTTCTCAAGCCCTGGTGAGAATCAAAATCACCAACAAAGTTTTTTTTTTTTTTAATATTTATTTATTTGCTTTAGTTGTACACAATGCAATGCATTTATGTTTACGTGGTGCTGAGAATCAAACCCGGGCCACGCACATGCTAGGTGAACGCTCTACCGCTGAGCCACAACCCCAGCCCAACAAAGTTTTTTTTGGATATATATTTTGGTGGGTAGAAACTGTTAAGAGTATTATTAGTCTAATCTCAGCTATTTGAGAGAAAGAGGCAGGAAGATCACAAGTTTGAGGCCAGCTTGGGCAACTTTTTTAGGCCCTATCTTTAAGATAAAAAGGGTTGGGGATGCAGCCCTGATATAAAGCACTTGCTTAGCATGTGTGAGGGGGGTTTGATCCTGAGTGCTGCAAGAATTTTTTTGTGTGTGTGGTTACCGGGGATTGAACTCAGGGGCACTCGACCACTGGGTCACATCCCCAGCACTTTTTTGTATTTTATTTAGAGACAGGGTCTCACTGAGTTGCTAGGTCTCATTGAGTTGCTAAGTGCCTCGCCATTGCTGAGGCTGGCTTTGAACTCGCGATCATCCTGCCTCAGCCTCCCAAGGTGCTGGGATTACAGGCGTGTGCCACCGCGCCCGGCTTGCAAGAAATTTTTTAAACCCAGAGCCTTGCACATTCTGGGTAAACACTATCACTGAGCTTTACCTGAAGCCCTATTAAAATTATTTTGAAAACAAAAGTCCTTAAGCAGAATAAAAAGCCACTGAGGGAAGTTACAAAACCAACTCTAGGTTCAGGTGGGAACTTTGAAATAGTTCCAATCCCCTGGCCCTTACCCTCCTTGTTCACAGTAAGTAGGTCTTGGTGGGGCTGGGATCTCTGTGTTTTGGAAGCTTCCTGTCTCACTCTGGGACCCACTGAGACCCATCTGTGCTGATGGACTCACTTGGCTTCCCCACTTAGGACCTCTGGGAGTAATTTTTGGAAGTGCTCAAAGATATTTTGGAAGAAGGATAAAGACTTTTGTAGGTCTTTGAAGTGGATGGAGTTGGCTTTTTCTTACCTAGGGAGGAGCCTGTAACTCTACAAATCAAAGAAAGTTTCCAGAAAACATGACTGGTTGGTTTGAATCGAGGTGAACCGTTTAAGGAATGGCTTGAAATCAGATATTGAAATCATGAGTATCTTCCTTTCCTTTGTCTACGAGGAACTAAATGTAGGACCACTCACATGTTAACTGCCTTGAAGGGACTGTTCCCAGAGCACAGGCCCCAAAAGTGGGAGGAGTTAGCAGTGACTCCCAGAAGGCAGTGTGTGTGCAGTGAGTTGTTGACTTTAGGTAAAAGAGCAAGGCCTGCCTTTGGCAGGTCCATGAGAGCCAGCTGAATGAGAATAACTCTGAGGCCAGCAGTGCTCCTGGCTCAGAAGTCATTGACAGGACCCTTTCTCATCATAAACGCACATACAGGTTTTGGGGGCAGCAGGCCATAGACTATGGAACTTTTTTTTTTTTTTTTTGTACTAGGGGATTGAACTCAGGGGCACTCAACCACCTCCCCACCCCTATTTTGTATTTTATTTAGAGACGGGGTCTCAATGAGTTGCTTGGTGCCTCACTGTTGCTGAGGCTGGCTTTGAACTTGTGATTCTCCTGTCTCAGCCTCCCAAGCCACTGGGATTACAAGGCGTATGCCACCACACCCAGCTTTGGAACATTTTTGTAATGAATGAAATCTCAGGGTTTCATTATCCAGTTGTAGAACCCCTAATTCTATAATTCCTCTGATCCTTTCGTAGAAGATATGCATCCTTCACTCATTTAAAAAATATGGAAAATATGAGTGTTCTTTGTATTATTATTTTTAGCTTTTCTGTTTGTCTGAATCTTTTCATAATGAAAAGTTGGAATGAAAAAAAGAAAAAATACTTTTTTTTCTTTGTGGTACTGGGGATTGAACCCAGGACCTTGCATGTACTAGAAAAGTCCTGGACCAGTGAGCTACATTCCCAGCCCAATCTTTCTGCAAATTCTTCTAAAATAACAATTAGGAGGTCATGTAAAAAGGTATAAAGCAAGCTGGGCTTGGTGGCACATGCTTGTAATTCCATTGACTCTGGAGGCAAGTCCCACATCAAAACTTACTAGAGCCCTGGGAATACAGAAGGGCTCTGAAACTCCAGGTTACTATAAAAGCTTGGGAATAGAAAGAGCACAGTGTGAGAAGCTAGACAGTGGAACAACCAGTGAGTTTCAAATGTTGAGTTAAAATGATTTTCAACCTTGAATTCTATACTCATATAAAATGATTAGCCAGTGTCATGGCACACTCCTGTAATCCCAGCAATTTGGGAAGCTGAGGTAGGCAAGTTCAAGACCAGACTCAGCTTTAGCAAGACCCTGTCTTAAAATAAAAAAATAAAAAGAGCTGAGGATGTAGGTCAGTGGTAAAGTGCCCCTGTGTTCAATTCCCCAGTCCTGCAAAAAGAAAAAAGAAAGAAATCAGGGGCATATAGGAAGGAAAGAAAGAAAAGGCACTGGGCACTTCCAGGATGAAGGAGAAGGTTGTTTTGTGTAGGAGCTGTGCCCCTGCCCAGAGAGCAGCCTGTCCAGCCTCATAGGCTGCACGTTGAGCTTGCATGGTCTGCCTGCCTTCCAGACCTGAATACTAGAGTTTGAATTTGTATTTGTCCTGTCATGAGGCCTCTACATGCAGACATAAAGTGTCATGTCTCTACCACCACAGCTGGGGGAATTCTAGCTACATGTAGTATTGGGCCTTCACCCTGTCCTCAGAGCCTGACCCTGCTTGCTGTGCAGGCCTTTGCCCTGCTTGCTTAGGAAAAACAAGGTCTTGCTGTGGGATTTTAGGCTTAGAAGCTGACCTTGAATGTTAACTGAAGTTAATGTTTTACTAAGTTGGAAGAAGGGAAAGGTCCAGTATAGTGGATGTGAGGAGAGTGTTTCTAGAAGTCAAGAGGATTTGGAGCCAATAGTATTGGGAGAAACAGGTCAGCCCCTGAGATGGGCTTGAGTGCCACAGTCCCAACCCTCACACACTGCTGGAGTGTAAGAGTTTCCTAAGCCCATAGTCTCCCAACACACTGAGATCTTTTCTGGTTTTTTATTTTGAGACAGGGTTTCACTAAGTTGTCTAGGCTGGCATTGAACTTGCAATCTTGGCTCAGCTTCCTGAGCTGATGGGATTATAGGAGTGTACCACCAAACCCTGCCCAAAACACTTGAGATCTTATCTGTAGGTAGGTCATTGGGATTTCATAGCTTTTGTTTCCTCCTCTGCTTTTAGGTATTGAAGTTGATATTGATGTGGAGCATGGAGGGAAAAGAAGCCGCCTGACACCTGTCTCCCCAGAAACTTCTAGCACAGAAGATAAGTGTAGTTCTCAGCCAAGCAGCTGCTCTTCTGAACCCAACAAACCAGATGGGAACGGTGAGGGTATGGCACAGTCGCTGGCAGAGCAAATGAAAAAGATAGCCCTGGAGTCGATGGGGCAGCCTGAGGTAGGCATGCTTCCTTCCTTCCAACTGAAACTGATTGACCTAGTGCTTTCTGCCCCTGTCCCTCAGCCTCATCCCCAGCACTTACGCAGCCTGAGGGGCCCCATCATTGTTGCAGGGTTACGTCTGTGGCATTAATTTACTTTGTGGATCTTTTGCTAGAACTTTGTAAAGAAAAAAATACTGTTCTTTGCAAGCAGGTCACTGTAATTCCTTGCCAGCCTGACAGGCAGAAAACCAGCCCTACCTCCACATGGTCTCTTCCAGGAATTAGTGGTATGATCAGGTTGCCTGTCATATGTCTTTTGTGTGCTCATGGTGAGGTATGTTCTAGGAACAGATGGAGTCTGATAACTGTTCTGGAGGAGACGAGGACTGGACTCATTTGTCTTCAAAAGAAGTGGACCCATCTACAGGTGAACTGCAGTCTCTACAGATGCCAGAATCAGAAGGGCCAAGCTCTCTGGACCCTTCCCAGGAAGGACCCACAGGGCTGAAGGAAGCTGCTTTGTACCCACATCTTCCACCAGGTAAGTGATTCAGTTTTTTCCCTTAAATATTTTTTTAGTTGTAGATGGACGCAATATCTTTATTTTATTTTTATTTATTTTTATGTGGTACAGAAGATTAAACCCAGTGCTTCACACATTAGGTGAGCACTCTACCGCTGAGCCATAACCCCAGCCCCTGATTTCAGGTTTTGTTTTCCTACTCTTCTCTTTTGAGATCATCCGGTCATCTGATTTCAGTAACACAATCAAAAGAATGGGATGGCTTCTACTCTGGGGCTTGTTTATTGACACAAAAGAAAAGTAGAAGTTGGTTTTGTCCTCTCATGTCCATCCTGAGTGAGATAATAAACTAAGCTAATTTTGGTAATTTTTTTAAATTGGTTAATTTCAGTAATTTCTAAGACTTAATACCCAGACCAGGAATTAAGACAGATGTGATGTGTGTACCATGACACATGCTGATAATCCCAGCTATTTGGGAGGCTGAGATAGGAGGATTACAAGTTCAAGGCTAGCCTCAGCAACATAATAACACCCAGTCTTTTTTTTCTTTTTTTTTTTAGTTATATATGGACACATATCTTAATTTTATGTATTCATTTTTTTTAAAAAAAATATTTATTTATCTGCTTTAGTTGTACACAATGCGTTTAGGTTGCTTTAGTTGTACACAATGCGCTTATGTTTACATGGTGCTGAGGATCGAACCCGGGCCACCCACGTGCTAGGCGAGCGCTCCACCGCTGAGCCACAATCCCAGCCCATTATGTATTCATTTTTATGTGGTGCTGAGGATCAAACCCAGTGCTTCAAATATGCTAGGCAATCACTCTACCACTGAGCTACAGCCCCAGTCCATGACAACCAGTCTTAATATATAGAAACACAAAAAGGGCTGGGGTTGGGGCCCAGCGGTAGAGTGCTTGCCTAGCATGTGCATGGCCCTGGGTTTAATCCTCAGCACCACATAAAAATAAATAAATAAAATAAAGGTATTGCGTCGGGCGTGGTGGTGCATGCCTATAATCCCAGCACTTGGAAGGCTGAGGCAGAAGGATCGCGAGTTCAAAGCCAGCCTCAGCAATGGCGAGGCACTTAGCAACTCAGTGAGACCCTGTCTCTAATAAAATACACAATAGGGCTGGGGATGTGGCCCAGTCGTTGAGTGCCCCTGAGTTTAATCCCCAGTACCAATAAATAAAGAAAGAAAGGAAGAAAGAAAGAAAGAAAGGTATTGCATCCAACTACAACTAAAAAAAAAACTAAAAAAAACAAAAAGGGGCTGGGGTCAAATGTGATAACAGAGGCTGCACTGGGTTTGGCATTGATTGCCATGCACTATTTAAGTGGACTCAGACCATCTGCATTGTTATCTCATGGGGTCACTGCTAAGATCCCTATAGGGATAAGGTGGAGGCCAACATGTGAAGTGCACAGCATAGAAAGCAACAGGGCAGGGTGGGGAATGTAGCATTGGCAGAGAGAACACCCTGAATAAGAGAAGCAGTAGATACTCAGCTGTGACTCTTGCTGTCATACTGATGTTGAGTGAACTCTCTCTCTAGACCACATTAGATGCTTGAGCTGTAATGTGTAACTTCTCTGCCTTAGAGTGCAAGGGTAACAAACTGGCCTATATATGAATTATTTTTCCCATTTATTTATTTATTTATTTTTGGTACCGGGGTTTGAACTCAGGGGCACTTGACCACTGGGCCACATCCCCAGCCCTTTTTTTGTATTTTATTGGAGACAGGGTCTCACTGAATTGCTAAGTGCCTCGCCATTGCTGAGGCTGGCTTTGAACTCGTGATCCTCCTGTCTCAGTCTCCCAAGTGCTGGGATTACAGGTGTGTGCCATGGCACCTGGCTATTTTTCCCTTTTTAAATGGTTGGGAGAAAGTTAACAGACATTTGACATTGAGATTAAAATTTCAGTGTCAGCTGGGGTTATGGCTTAGTGGTAGAGTGCTTGCCTAGCATGTGTGAGGCACTGGGTTTGATCCTCAGCACCACATAAATTAAATAAATAAAGGTATCGTGTCCACCTACAACTAAAAAAAACAAAAACAAAAAACAAAAACAAAAACATTGTCTGTAAATAAAGGGTATTTGTGTGTTTTAAGATAGGGTCTTGGTGGCGCACGCCTGTAATCCCAGCACTTTGGGAGGCTGAGGCAGGAGGATCACGAGTTCAAAGCCAGCCTCAGCAATGGCGAGGCACTTAGCAACTCAGTGAGACCCTGTCTCTAATAAAATACAAAAAAGGGCTGGGGATGTGGCCCAGTGGTCGAGTGCCCCTGAGTTCAATCCCCAGTACCACCAAAAAAAAAAAAAAAAAAAAAAAGATAGGGTCTCACTGTGTCACCCATGTTGGCCCTAAGCTCCTGGACTCAAGTGATCCTCCTGCCCCAGCCTCCACAGTGGCTGTGACTATAGGTGTGTGCCACCATGCCTGGCAGTAGTTTTACTGGAATACAACAATACCCTTTTGCTTACATATCTGGCTATAGTGGCAGAGTTGACAGGTGACAAGACTATCTAGCCTGCAAAGCAAGCATAAGTCAAGTGTGGTGATGTGTACCTGTAATCCCAGTGACTCAGGGGGCTGAGGCAGGAAGATAGAAAGTTTGAGGCCACCCTCAGCAATTTAGCAAGGCCCTAAGCAACTTAGACCCTGTCTCAAAAAGGATGGGGATATAGCTCAGTGGTAAAGAAATGCCCCAGAGTTCAATCACCAGTGCCCTTTTTTTTTTTTTTTTGTGGTACCGGGGTTTGAACTCAGGGGCACTCATGACCACTGGTCACATCCCCAGCCCTCTTTTTTTGTATTTTATTTAGAGACAGGGTCTCACTGAATTGCTAAGTGCCTCGCCATTGCTGAGGTTGGCTTTGAACTCGCGATCCTCCTGCCTCAGCCTCCCAAAGTGCTGGGATTACAGGTGTGTGCCATGGCACCTGGCTATTTTTCCCTTTTTAAATGGTTGGGAGAAAGTTAACAGACATTTGACATTGAGATTAAAATTTCAGTGTCAGCTGGGGTTATGGCTTAGTGGTAGAGTGCTTGCCTAGCATGTGTGAGGCACTGGGTTTGATCCTCAGCACCACATAAATTAAATAAATAAAGGTATCGTGTCCACCTACAACTAAAAAAAAAACAAAAACAAAAACAAAAACAAAAACATTGTCTGTAAATAAAGGGTATTTGTGTGTTTTAAGATAGGGTCTTGGTGGCGCACGCCTGTAATCCCAGCACTTTGGGAGGCTGAGGCAGGAGGATCACGAGTTCAAAGCCAGCCTCAGCAATGGCGAGGCACTTAGCAACTCAGTGAGACCCTGTCTCTAATAAAATACAAAAAAGGGCTGGGGATGTGGCCCAGTGGTCGAGTGCCCCTGAGTTCAATCCCCAGTACCACCAAAAAAAAAAAAAAAAAAAAAAGATAGGGTCTCACTGTGTCACCCATGTTGGCCCTAAGCTCCTGGACTCAAGTGATCCTCCTGCCCCAGCCTCCACAGTGGCTGTGACTATAGGTGTGTGCCACCATGCCTGGCAGTAGTTTTACTGGAATACAACAATACCCTTTTGCTTACATATCTGGCTATAGTGGCAGAGTTGACAGGTGACAAGACTATCTAGCCTGCAAAGCAAGCATAAGTCAAGTGTGGTGATGTGTACCTGTAATCCCAGTGACTCAGGGGGCTGAGGCAGGAAGATAGAAAGTTTGAGGCCACCCTCAGCAATTTAGCAAGGCCCTAAGCAACTTAGACCCTGTCTCAAAAAGGATGGGGATATAGCTCAGTGGTAAAGAAATGCCCCAGAGTTCAATCACCAGTGCCCTTTTTTTTTTTTTTTTTGTGGTACTGGGAATTGAACTCAGGGGCACTCATCCACTGGGTCACATCCCCAGCCCTCTTTTTTTGTATTTTATTTAGAGACAGGGTCTCACTGAGTTGCTAAGTGCCTCGCCATTGCTGAGGTTGGCTTTGAACTCGCGATCCTCCTGCCTCAGCCTCCCAAAGTGCTGGGATTACAGGCGTGTGCGCCACCGCGCCCGGCTCCTTTTTTTTTTTTTTTTTTAAAGGCAAGCCTAAAATGTTTATTATCTGGTCCTTTAGAGGAAAAGTGAAGGTCAGGATGCTGTTGTGTCTTGGGTCAGGTGAGGCTCCGTGATGTTCTCTTATGGTTTCTGGATTGTGTTTGGCAGAGGCTGACCCCCGGCTGATTGAGTCGCTCTCCCAGATGCTGTCCATGGGGTTCTCGGATGAAGGCGGCTGGCTCACCAGGCTTCTACAGACCAAGAATTACGACATTGGGGCTGCTCTGGATACTATCCAGTATTCAAAACACCCACCACCATTGTGACGACATTTGTGTGTCTATGCCATATTCCTTTTTTGTCTCATAGTTGCATTGAGTTAGCATAGAACAGCAGGGCTTCTATAAGGGCCAGTTTCTTAGCATTCTTCTTCCAGAATCCATGGGTGGGGATGCATGAAGTCATTCAGGGCAGTGGGACAAGTGACATGAAGGAAGAGTTCCAAGTGTGTGAGAAGCAGAACTAGCTTCCCCTCTGCAAGGCTCACCTAGCAAGTGTGAGGCCGGGGAGGGCAAGGACATGCCTGCATACTCCTCTCCCTGCCAGCATCACACCAGCAGTTCAGAATGTCTTGCCTAATGGCTTTCTGCTTTTTCTTTTTAAAAAAAATGATTAATAGTACACTGACAATTATTTTTTCAACAAATGAGAATGTTGTCAGGGAGTGAATGGAGGAGGCGTCCACAGGATTACCAAGGAGAAGAGGCAGTCAGGCTTGTGGGTTTCCTGCTTGGGACTAGACAGAGGATCAGAGAGGAGGTCTGAGCTGTGGTTTTCATTGAGTACTGCCTCCTTGTGTCATGACCGCACTAGTTTTTTCATTTCCAAATGTGTCATCTGCTTTTAAAGTAAGAAAATTCCTTTGTAGCCATCCTGTTATCTGAGTTATAAACAACCTATGATTAAATGGTACAAGCAGTTTAATTGATGATAATGTCCTTCCTTATAGGTTGCCAATGAGAGAAATGACCTGTTTTACAGTAATGTTTATTGTGTACTCTTGGTTGTTCTCAGATTATACTCCTTTAAAAGCACCCCAGGAATCCTGTTTCTATAGCATAGTAGTCTAGAGGAAATGGGCACATGTAACACATGAATCTAAATGCTACAGTTAATGGTCTCAGTTTACAGATCATCATCAAAGTCTTCCCCTGTTGTAAAGAGACCACATAGTTGCACAGATGGGCCCCTCTCTACCTCCTGAACCAGAGGAGTCCCTGTGTTCCATGACTGCTGAGGGGTCTTCCTGCAGGGCCTAGGCCTGGACATGGGAGTGTATGTGGCCTGAGGAAACTGGATGGTGGTAGTAGGCCTGCTGGGGTGGTCTTCCCTTGGAGTCTCAGTCCTAGGGGCCCCTGGCTCACCCTGTGTTGGGCTGGATGGCCCAGTGTCCCTTTGCAATGGTCTTGGCACCTCCGTGTCCTCAAGTGATCTGTTCCCAGGTGAAAGGAGAAACTGTGCCCATTTAGAAGATGGGGCCCTAACCTGTGGGGCAGGACTTTGTAGTTTCCATCGAGGAAAACTAAGCTCCCTGGTGTGGCAGTGCACAGAGTTCTGGAGGTAGTGGCTGTTGCCTTGCTCCATGGTCCTGGTCAGGCCAGTGTAACCCTGAATGAGAAATAAGAAGATGGCTTCTGTCAGGCTCCACACTGCCACTGCCTCACTTCTGTCTGGGTGCTGACCCTTGTGCTTTTAAGCTCTCTTATTACTACTCTTTGGCAGGCTGGGACATGCCTTGATTTTGAGGTTTAGCAAAGCAAAGTGAATACATGCCTTCTACCTTACCCCAATCTTCTGCTAAATCACAGGACCAGGTTTCCCAGAAAGACATTCTCATATCATTAGATGACCCATCCCATGGGGACTTTCAGATCAAGTCAGGGGTACCTGAAAGGAGATGTGAGCAGGAAGGACTCTAGAGGCTTCCTAGAAAGGCTAGAGACTCCAGCCTGTTTACTCCTGGCCAGATGGGAATGTCCAGAGCCATGGAAACAGCTATATAAGTAGTTCCTGAGGGATATGAAAAAGGTGCTTGGCCTGGCTTCTCCCACTTCAGGAACCAAAGATGCACTGAAAGTTAGTTTCACTGCCTACAAAAGGATTTCTTGTTGTGGCAGGGGTGGGAGGTAGTGGGTAATTGGACTCAGGGGCACTGGACCAATGAGCCACATCCCAGCCCTATTTTGTATTTTATTTAGAGACAGGGTCTCACTGAGTTGCTTAGTGCCTTGCTTCTTGCTGAGGCTGTCTTTGAACTCATGATCCTCCTGCCTCAGTCTCCTGAGCTGCTGGGATTACAGGTGTGCACCACTGTGCCCAGCTCGTGGAAAAGAATTTGAAAGTAGAGGCAGAGGGTCTCTGCAATGCCACCTCCCAGACAAGGGAAGAAACTCTGTGGTCTTGAATCTTAATTGTGACTTTGCTGCTGAACTTGCTGTGACCTGAATGAACCTCTGCAAGCTTTAGTTCCTTGCTTTTAAAATGACAACTGGCCATGGTGAGATTAAAATTTTCAGCCTAGGGACTGGCACTAGACTCAATAACTTACTACTGTTCTGTAATCTAGAAGATTCAGGGCCACAAACCTACCTGGGGTAACTAGTTCATGGCAACAACAAAGTTTGGACTGTCTTGGCTCTGAGCCAGTGTTCTGTACCATCTGAAGCCAGCCATGGCAGATCTTTTATTTTTGGTAGCGGGGATTGAACTTGGAGGCACTCAACCACTGGGCCACATCCCCAGCCCTTTTTTTTTTTTTTTTTTTTTTTTTTTTTTTTGGTATTTTTTTATTACAGACAGGGTCTCTCAGATGAGGCTGGCTTTGAACTCGCGATCCTCCTGCCTCAGCCTCCCAAGTGCTGGGATTACAGGTGTGCGCCACCACACCAGGATTTTTTTTTTTAAATATTTACATTTTGGTTGTAGTTGGACACAATACCTTTATTTTATTTATTTATTTTTATGTGGTTGTGAGGGTTGAACCCAGGGCCTTGAGTGTGCTAGGAAGCGCTCTACTGCTGAGCCACAAACCCCAGCCCCCTATGGCAGATCTTGATTGATGTCATCAGAGCAATAGCAGTGGCTGAGCAGAATTCCTCTGCCTAATTCCTTGGGCTCCCACAGAAGTGCTACACTCTGCAGCACTGAATGTGCAAAGGGCCCTGCTAGGTCCTAAGCATTAGGAAAACATCCTAAGTGAGAAGAAGAGTACCTGGGAGGAGAGGGTGTGCAGCTGGGGCAAGGCAAATGCACAAGAGATCCAGGGCAGGTGGAAAAGATCTCCCCTTTGCAGGATGAAGAAGATGGATGAATATGGGAGGGACATAGGATATGGACCAGAGAAAGGTGTTGGTTTTAAATGGAACAGAAAAAAACCCAGGTTGGGCTGGGCACAGTAGCTCAGACCTATATAGCAGCTACTTGGGAAGCTGAGGTATGAGGATCACTTGGGCCCAGGAATTTGAGGGAAACCAAGGAAATACAGCAAGATCCTATCAAAAACAAAACAAAACAAAAATCTAGCTGGGCATACTGCCACATGCCTGTAATCCCAGTGAAGCGGGAGGCTGCAGGAGGGTTTCAAGTCCAAGGCCAGCATTGGCAACTTAAAATAAAAAGGACTAGGGGTGTAGTTTAGTGGTAGAACGTTCCTGGGTTCAATCCCCATTTTAAAAAACAAACAACCCCCACCCTTAGAAATCAGGTTATAACAAGAGAAATTCCATGGGTAGATTAGCTTAGTGGTAGAGATGCTCCAAGAGGCCCTGTGTTCCATTGTGTTCCATTTCTAGTGTGTGTGTATGCATGCGCACTACCCCCCCCCCCACTATGTAAGTTCAATGATGATGGGAAGAGAAATATTCTTCATCACTGACCTCCTGGTGTTCCAAGGTGACTTTAGCAGCATCTGAATCCTGGACAACAAGGTTCTGTGGAGGCTGGTCTGTGCTCTGGCTCCATTTCCTGGCAGAGAGAAAATGCTGTCAAGTGCTGTCATCAGCCAGTTTCCCCAGAGCTTAACTCCATGGTCATTTGGACTGACCCAGGCTAGGGAGGAACCTCATCTCTTACAGTTTTCCAGGTGGCTGCCCAGGAACAGTCCAGCAATAGCCCAGGCAGTCCATTTTTCTGTCCTGTATCTTCTTGTTAGAATGATCTTTTTTTGGAACTGGGGATTAAACTCAGGGGCACTCAACCACTGTGCCACATCCCCAACCCTTTTTTGTATTTTATTTAGAGACAGGGTTTCACTGAGTTGCTTAGCACCTTACTTTTGCTGAGGCTGGCTTTGAACTCGCAATCCTCCCGCCTCAGCCTCCCAAGTGCTGGGATTACAGGAGTGCGCCACCACGCCTAGCTTAGAATGATCTTATTTGAAACTAGAATCCACCTCCTGAGAGCACCTGCCCTGAGAAGCCATCCTCAGTGCTTAGCCCAAAGCAACCTCTTCTAGAACACTCACTGAAATAGAGGCAATTTAGAGGAAGAGAAATCCTAAAAGTCTGAGGTCTTTGCTTCTCTAGGCTAAAAGCTCCCAGGCACATTGGTCATAGTCCACTTTGTCAACCTTGCCCTTAATGATTCTTTCCCAATTTGTGTATAGTATGAGACCCTCTGAATTAACTGAGCATACAGGGTGCCCATGCCAGTGTCCTACCCAGTCCTCATCTCCCTATGGCAGCACCCAGGGCCAGCGAGGGCTGGCAGTGATGGCTGCCCCACAGCTTTCCTGCCCACTGGTATATGACACGTGGGCTGCTCCCACTTGGCCAACAACTAGAAGCAGCTCATCATTCCTCCTTCCAGATGTCAGTGTGGGCATGGGGCAAGAGCTGGATTAGAGACCCACTTGGCACCTTTTTCTGGGCAGGGCTTGACTGAAGGGAGGGCCTAGATGCTCTGGGTTGGATGAGGGCCGTGTGTGGAAACATACTCCTCCTAGCTCCTGCTCTGGGCTGCCCTTGTCCAGATACTTCAGCCAGCGGTTCTCCAAGGGCTGGGATTTTTCCTGCAAGTTGGGAAAGAGGTTAAACTCTAGAGTTGGAAAGTAGCCACTCTGATAAAAAATTGTCAGCTTAACACTTAGGTTTGAGGTCTTAAGACCCATGTCTCCCTCATTACCAGGAAAGGCACCTGGCTGAAAGCTGATGGGGACACAGCTGCCTGAAGACACCAGTGGAGACAGTGTACATTGGTCCAGACCTTGTGCAGGGCACAACTTGTCAAGAACCTTCCAAAGATCTATGCTCCTTGACTCGGGATCTCCAAACAACCAAGGCACAAAGGTGCTTGTCACAGGGGTGAGGCGTAGCTCAGTGGTAGAGCACTTGCCTAGCATGGCTGAGGCCCAGGGTTCCATCCCCAGCAATGCAAGGGGAAAAATGATACTCATGACAGGGTTACAAATAATGGCAATTATTTATTTATAATAGCTGGGCATGGTGGCACAAGCCTGTAATACATTGGTTGGAAGGCTGAGGAAGGAGTATCACAATTCAAGGGCAGACTGAGCAACTTAATGAAACCTTACCTCCAAATTGAAAATAAAAAGGACTGGGAATGTAACTCAATGGTAGTGTACCCCTGGGTTCAATCCCCAATACTACTACTACTACTACTACTACTACTACTACTACTGGCTTAAGTGGAGAGGCAACTAACTGCCCCCACAATAAGGGAATCAGCACTGATATGTCCACAATATGCTGTAGGTACTCTTAAGCTTTATAATTATTATTATTAATTTTTTGTGGTGCTGGGAATTGAACCCAGGGCCTTGCACATGCCAGGTAAGCCCTCTGCCATTAAGCTACAACCCCAGCCTGATACTTTTTAAAAATAAAAATCATTGAAAATTACATTTAGAAGAACAATATAAGTGAAACTTTAGAATGCAAAAAAGTCTCTTTTAACAAGAATAATAAATAAATAATAAAATAAAATAAAATGAACACATAATCCCAGCTACTCAAGGGGCTAAGGCAGGGGGATCACTTGGGCCCACTGATTTGAGACCAGCCTGGGCAACATAAGCAAGACCCTGTACAAGGATCCAATAGGAAGCACAGACAAAGCTGTCAGAATGGCTGTACTCGAGTGCTTATGAGCACCTCCCTAGTTTATAATAAAAATATGAAGATGAAGTAATGAGAGGACATGGCTAGTGTTACACTGTGAGCAAAACAAGGCTGGGTAGTTCTTTGCTGGTGGGCAGTTGTTCCTAATCCCTCTGGCTCTGGCAGGACACAGTGCTCTGTGTGCCCACAGCATCTCTGATGTACCCATAGGGCCAGCTACTCAGTCACAAAAGCTGACATACATAATGCCCACCTTAAGCTGTCTAAGCACCTACTCTGCTAGGTGCTGAGGACAGCTAACAACTGCATGTTATTCCTGCTCCCAGGAAGCTCCAGATCTGGAGCAAAGGAATATGAAAACCCTGGTATTTGATAACAGCTTCCTCTCCCTATCAAAGGGATGCTCAGAGTGCTGTGGGAAGAAAGCAGCAGCTGCATAGGAGTTTGGAAGGAGTTCTCCAAGCAAACTTATTCTTTTTTTTTTTTTTTTTGGTACCGGGGATTAAACTCAGGGACACTGAACCACTGACCCACATCCCCAACCCATTTTATATTTTAGTTAGAGACAGGGTCTCACTGAGTTTCTTAGTGCCTCGCTAAGTTGCTGAGGCTGGCTTTGAACTTCCGATCCTCCTGTCTTAGCCTCCCCAGCTGCTGGGATTACAGGCGTTTGCCACCGCGCCTGGCCTTCCAAGCAAACTTACTCTATTTTATGGATGAAGTGTTGAGTATTGCAAAAATTTATGCACATGGTTAACTCCATCCTTACAAATGGTACAGGTCCCAGTGATTTGGGAGGCTGAGGCAGGAGACTCTCAAATTCAAGGCCAGTGTAGGCAATCGTCTTAAAATTTAAAAGACTAGTGATATAGCTCAGTGGTAAAGTGCTCTTGGTTCAATCCCCAGTATCAAAAACAAAACAAAAAACCCCAAATGGTAGAGGATTTATTCATATTTGTTTCTTTTTTGCTGGTGCTAAGGGACTAAACTTGGCCTCAGGCATGCTAGGCAAGTGCTCTAGCACTGTTATATTCCCAGCTCTTGTTTTACATGTTTGTTTTTGGTACTGGAGATTGAACGCAGGGGTGCTTAACCACTGAGTCACGTCCCAGGCCCATTTTATTTTGAGATAGGTCTCACCAAGTTGCTAAATTGCTGAAGCTGGGTTTGAACTCTCAATCCTCCTGCCTCAGCTGCCTGAGCTGTTGGGATTACAGGTGTGTGCCACCGCATCCAGTTTGTTTGTTTTTGAGCAAGGGTCTTGCTATGTTGCCCAGGATGGCCTCTAACTCCTGGACTCAAATGAGCCTTCTGTCTCAGCTTCCTGAGTAGGTGTGACTACGGCCCAGTGACTAACGAATATTCTTAAATAAAAATTACAAGAGGCCATAATTTTGGACTAGGCTCTTCTACTAGCACCTAACAGACCAGACTAAAAACTGAAATGGTATCACTTATGCTAACATTCCACATCACCAAACTGAAACAAATTTAATATGAAATCAGGAGACAGATAACAGCCTAATTTTCCAAACAAGCTAGTTTCAATGGACATGATAATGAAGTTCTCGCTGCTTTAATTCTTACTCAAAAAAAGTAACCTGAAGTGAACCAGTCTATTGTTCTATCTTCCTGTCCCCACCTTAAAAGGGAAATAATTTTGAAATGACCAACCTATTCTTTTTGTTAGTTGTTTCTGCTTTCATTAGCCCTACTTTGTGAATACAACCAACCTCCTATTCTATTTTATGGAATAAAGTGTTGCCTGATTCTAGAATCACAAATGAAGTCAAATGGGATCTTTAAACTAAATGTGTTATAATTTTTTTCCTTTGGCAACACATAAATGGAATCCCTTAGCAGACACAGCCAGCCCAAGAGGCAGGGCGAGACAGGCCTACCTGTGGGGTTCCATCCTCAGCCTGCTGCCTGCCTGCATTTTCTTCTTTGCCAGCATTTACAGATGCTTTCAGAGACCTGAGGGAAAGATCATGTACAGTTCCTTTATATAATGGGAAGAGAAAGGACAAGGAAGATGAACACAGAAGGATGCAAGGATCCAGCAACAGATATCAAAGATTGTTTTGGGGGATCTTGAGGACATTGCTTTTTTTCTGTGGCTTTGTTTCCTTTGTGTTTGGTAGTTCTGTTGTTCCAATGTGATTCTGTAATCTCCTAGCAATTCAGAAGGCCTGGAAAGGGGGGGTACTTGATTGAGGCTTGTGAAGGTCACTATCAAAAGGAAACATGATGTAGGCCAAGGGGGCAGACCCTCAAAGTAGAGATAGCAGCTGGCATCCTGACTTTGCCAATGACCAGCTGTGTGTGACTTTGGGTACACCATGGATCCCAGTTTCCTTATCCACAAATGGGAATAACACTGTACCAGTGACTACAAAAATAAATAAGACAATACATGTATGCATATCCTGCCCAGGGCCTGGACTACAAAGTAATGCCAGCTGAATTCTTGCAGCACAGAGTCCCTCCCTCCAGCAGTGGGTCTTATGAGAGGCTTTACAGTTGTGTTATGTCTCAAACATTACGAGAGTGAATTTTCCTTTTTTTTTTTCCCTTTGGATACCACAAGGGCTTGAACAAATCCAGGGCTTCACACTTACTAGGCAAGCACTCTACCACTAGCTACATCCCCA
Source organism: Tamias sibiricus (assembly GCA_025594165.1). NCBI lineage: Eukaryota > Metazoa > Chordata > Mammalia > Rodentia > Sciuridae > Tamias > Tamias sibiricus. Next base: position 39,036,246 of record CM046662.1, on the reverse strand, counting down.
GTCCATTTTATTTTTTTATTTTGAGACAGGTTCTCACTAAGTTGCTGAGGCTTGCCTCAGCCTCCCAGTTTGGGATTATGGGCATGTGCCACAGTGCCATCAGCTGAGGATGTCTTGGTATTCTGAAGATAGCTTATCTTAAAAAAAAAAAAAAAAAAATTAAATGCTACCACTGACAAGCTGGGTTCTATTATTCTGTCAGTTAGCTGTCTACTTTCTAGCTCTTTTCCAGCTCTTGCCTTTGTTTTCTGTGTTCTGCAATTTCATTATGCTTCTGTGTCTAAGGGCAGATTTTTTAAAATTTTTAAATTTATTTATTTATTTATTTAGGTACCGGGGATTGAACTCAGGTGCACTCAACCACATCCTACACTGAGTTGCTAAGTGCCTCACCATCGCTGGGGCTGGTTTTGAACTCGCGATCCTCCTGCCTCAGCCTCCCAAGTGCTGGGATTACAGGTGTGCGCCACCTTGCCCAGCTCAAATTTTTTAATTTTTTGTACTGGGGATTAAACCCAGGGGCACTTAACCACTGAGCCATATCCCCAGCCCTTTTTTTTTTTTTTTTTTTTTTTTTTTGGTACCGGGGATTGAACTCAGGGGCACTCGACCACTGGGCCACATCCCCGGCCCTTTTTGTATTTTTATTAGAGACAGGGTCTCACTGAGTTACTAAGTGCCTCGCCATTGCTGAGGCTGGCTTTGAACTCGCGATCCTCCTGCCTCAGCCTCCCAAAGTGCTGGGATTACAGGCGTGCGCCACCGCGCCCGGCCCCAGCCCTTTTTTAATATTTTAGTTAGAGACAGGGTCTCGCTACGTTGCTTAGGGCCTCACTAAGTTGAACTTGAGAGCCTCCTGCTTCAGCCTCCCAAGCTGCTGGGATTACAGGTGTGTGCTACCACACCAAGCAGGGCAGGTTTTTAAAAACTTTTTAAAAATTAATTCATTGAGGTATAGTTTATACCAAAATATACCACTTAGATACATATTTGAATGAGTTTTGATAAAACCATACCTCTGTAACTACCATCCCCAATCAAAACAGAAATTTTTATCACTCTGAAAAGTGCTCTGTGCTCCTTTGCAGCAATCTGCATACTATTCCCTATTTCATATCTGGCTTTTTTTTACTCAGCACTGTTTTGAGATTTGCCCATGTTGCCTTTGGTGCTGAAAAGTATTCAACAGTATGAATATAGCAGAATTGATTTAGCCATTTACCTACTAATATATCTAGATATCCAGTCTTTCACTAAAATCACATTGTTTTGAGTTCAATAAGCATTATAATAAATCTTGATAGCAGGTTATAGAAGTCCTCCAACTTTGTTTTTTTTATTTTCTTTTTTCAGTACTGGGGATTGAACCCAGGAGCACTCACTACTGAACTACTGAGCTATATCCTCAATCCTTTTTCTTTTTTTTTTTTTTGAGATAGGGTCTCACCAAGTTGCTGAGGTTCTTGCTAAATTGCTGAGGCTAGCTTTGAACTTGTGATCCTCCTGCCTCACCCAGAGTCACTGGGATTACAGGTATATGCCATGATGTCCAGCTCACTGAATTTTTTAAAAAATATTTTTATTTATTTGCTTTAGTTGTACACAATGCATTTTATTCAATGCGTTTTATTTGTACGTGGTGCTGAGGATCGAACCCGGGTCGCCCACGTGCTAGGTGAGCGCTCTACCGCTGAGCCACAATCCCAGCCCCTGAATTTTTAATTTTTAATGAGTTTACTTTTAATTTTTTTTTCTTTCTTTCTTTCTTCCTTCCTTTTTTTTTTTTTTTAGAACTATTGAATCTAGCGGTGCTTAACCACTGAGCCACATCCCCAGCCATTTTTATCATTTTTCGAGATAGGGTCTCACCAGTTTGCTTAGGGCTTCACAAAGTTGATGAGGCTGGCTTTGAACTTGTGATCCTCCAGCCTCAGCTTCCCGAGTTGCTGAGATTACAGGCATGCACCACCACACCTGGCTTGACTTTTAATTTCTATAAACTCTTTCGAGTTCTTTTTCAAATATACCTGGCTATTTTCTAAAGTCCCTCATATTAACCACCTTTCATACTGTTAAACATATTAAACATGCAATATAGCCGGGCGCGGTGGCGCACGCCTGTAGTCCCAGCACTTTGGGAGGCTGAGGCAGGAGGATCGCGAGTTCAAAGCCAGCCTCAGCAATGGCGAGGCACTTAGCAACTCAGTGAGACCCTGTCTCTAAATAAAATACAAAAAAGGGCTGGGGATGTGACCCAGTGGTCGAGTGCCCTGAGTTCAATCCCCGGTACCACAAAAAAAAAAAAAAAAAAAAAAAAAAATGCAATATTATAATTTCTGGAATCATTGAGTCTGACTTTTCTGACTTGTTTCTGTTGTCTTTAGTCCATGCTTACTTAAGTATTTAACAATTTTTAAATCTGAATACTGGGGTTGGGGATGTAGCTCAATGGTAAAACACATAGCATTCATGAGGTTTTGGGTTTGGTCCCCAGCAGCACACACACACACACACACACAAATTAATTTTAAAAATCTGAGCTGGGTACACTGATGCATGACTGTAATTTCAGCTACTAGGGAGGCTGATGACATGGGAGAATTATGAGTTTGAGAACAGCCTAGGCAACATAGTGAGACCTCATCTCTAAATAAACAAATATCTGAGTATATGCTCCTTGGAACTTCATCTATGGACTTTTTTTTTTTTTTTTTTTGGTACTGGGGATTGAACCCAGGGGCACTTTACCACTAAGATATACCCCCAGCCCTTTTAAATTTTTGAGACAGAATCTCATTAAGTTGCTGAGGCTACCCTCAAACTTGTGATCCTCTTGCCTCAGCCTTTTGAGTCACTGGGATTACAGTGTGTACCACCACACCCAGCTATCTGTGGGAATTCTTTAAGGCCTATGTTGGTGAGGTGTTGTTCCAGGGGAGCAGACTTCCTTGGACAATTGAAAAACAAATTCTCAGCTTCAGGCTTCTCACATAGTGAGTGTAAAAGCTGAAAGGCTTCTTGTGCTTCCGAAGTTTTAGAGATTTTGCCCTCTTCAGCCAGGGCCAAGGTTAATGTATAAGAGCTTCTTGCTGCAGTGTTAAGTGTATCTGCAGTTCATTTATACACTAGGGCACAGGCCTTTGGGGACTCAGCTTTATATGGAGGTCTCCTACTAAACATTTTTTTTCCATCAATCCCAGGCCTTTGGCTTTGTCTTTTGTCTCTGGCACTCCTCCTAGCCCCCTAAATGGAGGCTCCAGAGCACCAAACTCTGTACCTCAGGTGCTTTCTCTTTGAATTTTGGCTTTTACTTCATTTTTATTTTTTTCTTTGTAGTGCTGGAGATCAAACCCAGGGCCTATGTGTGCTAAGCAAGGGTTCAACCACTGAGTTCCACCTCCAGCCCTAGCTTTTTTCTTTTTTAACTTTTGACCGCTTAGGGTCACTTTTTTTCTTCTTTCTTCTTTTTTTTTTTTTTGTACCAGGAATTGAACCCAGGGGCACGTAACCACTGAGCCACATCTCCAGTTTATATTTTAAAAAAAATTTTTTTAGTTATAGATGGGACACAATATCTTTATTTTGTTTATTTATTTTGTGGTACCGGGGATTGAACTCAGGGGCACTCAACCACTGGGTCACATCCCCAGCCCTTTTTTGCATTTTATTTGGAGACAGGGTCTCACTGAGTTGCTAAGTGCCTCGCCATTGCTGAGGCTGGCTTTGAACTCGCGATCTTCCTGCCTCAGCCTCCCAAAGTGCTGGGATTACAGGCGTGCACCACCGCGCCCAGCTTGTTTGTTTATTTTTTATGTGGTGCTGAGAATTGAACCCAGTGCCTGACATGTGCAAGGCAAGCGTTCTGCCACTGAGCCTCAACCCCAGCCCACCCCCAGCCTATTTTATTTCTAATTTTGAGACAGGGTCTCGCTTGCTAAGTTGCTTAGGGCTTCGCTAAGTTCTGAGGCTGGCTTTGAACTTGTGATCCTCCTCTGTCAGCCTCCTGGGTCGCTAGGATTATAGTTGTGTGCCACTACACCCAGTTTAGGGTTACTTCTTTCTTGCCAGTCATTAGTTCATCTGAAATATTGTAGCTGGCATTTTTAGTTATTTTTAGTGGGAGGATGGCGCACGGTGTTTAATCTGCCACACTGTAAGACAACCGGAAATCTAATAATTTCTCCACTGTATACTTCCACCATCCAATCAAGATGAAAACAGGACAAGATAATGTACTCCTTTCAAATCACTGTACCTGAGTGATAGCTCTGAAACCTGTCCCTGTAGCAGATTTAATTTTTGGACATGGCGTCTACAGTCAGCACCAGAGCCCTCACCATAAGCCTGAGAAAGAAAAACATATATTTAGTGTAAAAAGTGTTGGCAGAATACCAAAAAAAAAAAGAAAGAAAAACCCAGATCTACTTGAGATGTACCTCATGGAAGACTAAACTGTATTTTGCAAGGCCCAAAAATGCTTGAAGCAGCATGCAGGAGACCTAATGACTGGCTGCTGTTTCTAGAGTGATTTACAAACAGGCTCTGCAGCCAATTTAGGTCTAGCTGGCTGCCTCATTAGCACCCTGAACTCTATCTACCAAAGCAATCCAAAGCCCTATGCAAAATGGTTAATGAACATTAATAAAAAGGTTACAAGTAACACAAATTGCCAAAATATACATAAAATTATGCTTACCATCATTGATAATCAAAGGAATACAAAATAAAATGACATACCTTTTTCTGCATAGCAGTCACCCATTTGTTCAATAAATATTTACTGAGTACTATTATGTGGTAGGTCCTAGTCTAAGTGTGGATAATATTATGCAGCAGTGGACAAAACTCACTGTCACCATGGAGCTCACTTTCTAGCAAGAGGGGACAGAATAAGTAAACAAAACATCTGGCTACCAGATAGTAACAAAAGTTCTCAGGAAAATAAGGCAACAAAATAGGTAGGGCTGCATGGGGAGCAATGCATACAAAATTTTATATTGGGCATTCCATGGTCAAGGAATGGCTCACTGAGAAGGTGACATCTGAACACAAATAGGAAGACATGAGGGAGCAAGCCATGAAAATATCTGGGAGAACATTCTAGAAAATATAATGAAATGGAAATGAGTGTACAGACCCAGAGACTGACATGTGGAGTTATAGTAAGGGCCCTGCTTGGATGAAGCTGAGAGGCCTGAGGGGAACGTGATGAAATTCTGGAGCATGAGCTGGTGGGCTCCACCACAGGTAGAATCAGCCTCACAGGCCTGAGAACTGCTATGCTGTTGCCATCTTGAAATTCTTTTGAGACTGGGACTTGCTATGTCACCCAAGTTGGCCTTAAGTTTCTGGGCTCAGTAATCCTCCTGCCTCAGATTTCCTAGTTTAGTGAAGGAACAGGAACCTAGGGAGCAGGAGCTCTGTATCTGGTAAACTTAGTGAGGGAGAAGAGGATCCTGGCTGTGGAATGTTGGGGCTCCATGAAAAACATCTTCCGCAGGGCTGGGCCCACCTGCTTTCTGTTTATCAGAACATACTTGCAAAAAGGACTGCTTCTCTCCACAAGCCTTGCATGTCCATTTGAGACTTTTTTTCACCTATGATGAAATTTCAGAAATATAGCTTAGACAATAACATAAAACAGGATGGAACTGGATGGGAAATAATTTAGCTATACCCCCAGCCCTGAAGGTGGCATGTTTAAGAGGAAAGAATAAACTATTTAAAAGTGGTTCTGGAAAGACTGGCCATCCATGTAAAACAAAATCAAATCAAGTTAGATTTCTGCCATCTGTGTGTGTTTTTTTTTTTTTTTTTTTTTTTTAAATTGGAGATTGAACTCAGGTGCACTGAGCCACATCCACTTTTTTTTTGGTACCGGGGATTGAACTCAGGGGCACTCCACTGAGCCACATCCCCAGCCCTATTTTGTATTTTATTAGAGACAGGGTCTCACTGAGTTGCCATGGCTGAGGCTGGCTTTGAACTTACAATCCTCCTTCCTCAGCCTCCCAAATGCTGGGATTACAGGCATGTACCACTGTGCCCGGCTGCCAGCCCTTTTTTAAATTTTTTAAATTTTGATACAGGGTCTCCCTGAGTTGCTTAGAGCCTTGAGAAGTTGCTGAGGCTGGCTTTGAACTTGCAATCCTTTTGCCTCAGCCTCCTAAATTGCTGGGATGTAACAAATACTTATCATGTATATTTATCATCTGTGATAAAATGAATGTTACATCTGTATCTCTCTACATATCTATCTCTGAATATGTATACACACACACACACACACACACACACACACACACTCAACAACCCAAGAGAATCAAAATGAAAACTACTAAAAACATTAAAACAACCTAATATAGTGACCAGGTATAAAATTATTATATCTTCAAAAAGTAACATAGCCTTTATAAAAGCAAACATCTAAAGATAGTAGAGATAATGGGTGAAAAAAGAGAGTCCATTCAAAATAGTAACAAGAGATGGGCTGGGGATATAGGTCGGTTGGTAGAGTGCTTGCCTCGCATACCCAAGGCCCTGGGTTCGATCCCCAGCACCACAGGAAAAAAAAAAAAAAAAAAAAAAAAAAAAAAAAAACAACAAGAGGGCTGGGGATGGAGCTCAGTGGAAGTGTTTAATTCCTAGCACCACAAAAACAAAACAAATTACTATGTTTAATATAATTTTAATAGAGATTTTTAAGAAGGACAAACAGCATTTACAACAAAATTTGAGTGGTTATAGTCTATGACTTAGATATTCTCTCTCTTTTGTGTGTGTGTGTGTGTGTGTGTGGCACTGAGGATAGAACTAAGCACTTCACCACTGAGCTATGGCCTTGTCCCAGGACTTAGCAATTCTACTTTTCGGGATCTACCTTAAAACACCACAAAACAAATCCTGTGCATTTTCTATGGATATATATGCAAGTAAGAAATGCATTATTGAAAAAGTCTGGGGCTGGGTGCAGTGGTGCACACCTATAATCCCAGCAGCTCTGGAAGCTCATGCAGGAGGACAGCAAGTTCAAAGCTAGCGTCAGCAACTTAGCAAGGCCCTAAGCAATTCAATGCAATCCTTTCTCAAAAAATAAAAAGGGCTGGGGATGTGGCTCAGTAATTAAGTACTCCTGGGTTAAATTCTTGGTACTAAAAAAAAAAAAAAAAAAAAAAAAAAAGAGTCTGGGCCAGGCTTGGTGGGTGACACATGCCTGTCATCCCAGCTACTCAGGAGGCTGGGATGGCAAATTCAAGGCCAGACTCATCAACTTAGCAAGACCTTGGTCTCAAAATAAAAATACAAAAAATATAGCTGGGCGCGGTGGCGCACGCCTGTAATCCCAGCACTTTGGGAGGCTGGGGCAGGAGGATCGCAAGTTCAAAGCCAGCCTCAGCAATGGCGAGGCACTTAGCAACTCAGTGAGACCCTGCCTCTAATAAAAACACAAAAAAGGGCTGGGGATGTGGCCCAGTGGTCAAGTGCCCCTGAGTTCAATCCCCGGTACCACAAAAAAAAAAAAAAAAAAAAAAAAAAAAATAGGGAGGGTTGGGGATGTAGTTCAGTGATAGAGTACTTGCTTAATGTGTGAGGCCCTGGGTTTAATCCCTGGTATTTGGGGAATAAAATGTCTGGAAGGGCACACATTACTGGTAACTGATTCTGGGGAGCTGGTAAGATAAAAACAGGATCTTTGCAATTGTACAGGCCTGGGCTTGCCATTTATTGGCTGGCAAATCCACTTGATTTCAGCATTCTTATTTCTGTAAGATGGGAACAACAGCTAATTTAGAGGCTGTTGAAATTAAATGAGATGTGTGAAACTGCACAACACACAGAAGACTTGTAATAACAGGTTAACTTCCTCTCCTCAACCCTCTCCCACCAAGCATCCTACTGGGGATTGAACCCAGCATTGCTTTACCACTGAGCTACATCCTCAGGTCTTTTTATTTTGAGATAGGGTCCCACTAATTTGCCCAGGCTGGCCTTGAACTTGAGATCCTCCTGCCTCAGTCTCTTGAGTTGCTGGGAATACATGTGTACATCACTGCACCCAGATATCCTCATCGCTTTTTGATACAGGATTTTGCTAAATTGCTCAGGCTGGTCTCAAACTTGTGATACTCCTGCTTCAGCCTACCAAGTTGCTGGGATTACACACATGTGCCATGACACTCAGCCTCCCTTTCAAATCATCTTTCATAGAGTTAAAAATGAGCATGGGCATGCATGACAGTATATGTGTAACAATTAAAAATGCAAATGATTTCCATTTATTCTCAACTCCTAAAATACAGTCCAAAAAAAAACCTTAAGTTTCTGAGCCCCTGCAAAGTTCCAACATTACATGCAAACTTACAGATTTGCTTTAGTTGTACACAATGCAATGCATTTATGTTTATTCACGTGCGAGCATCTTATATTGTCTTTAATACATATTTTAAAGAAGTTTGATTAATGGGTAACTTGGAAGACGAGGAAACCATCAGAGGTAGATACACAGTGTTAGTTGAAAAGATTAGGTTAAATTATATTGTGTGCTGAAAGGAAAGCAAACAGATTTTAGAAACATCGACCATTTAAAACACTGGAGGCGTCCGTGGGTATGCTTAAACTGGAGGCAGAGGCAATCTAGTGACACCAGAGGGCGTCCAGGCGTAGACCAAGGACTTTTCAATGGTACTCGTTCACACCAGTGCCATTCCACATGGCTGCGTCTTTAGTCTTGAGGGTTTTTTTTTTTTTTTTTTTTTTTTTTTTTTTTTGTGGTACCGGGGATTGAACTCAGGGGCACTCGACCACTGGGCCACATCCCCAGCCCTTTTTTGTATTTTATTAGAAGCAGGGTCTCACTGAGTTACTAAGTGCCTGGCCATTGCTGAGGCTGGCTTTGAACTCGCGATCCTCCTGCCTCAGCCTCCCAAAGTGCTGGGATTACAGGCGTGCGCCACCGCGCCCGGCCTTTTTTGTATTTTATTTAGAGACACGGTGTCACTGAGTTGTTAAGTGCTTCGCCATTGCTGAGGCTGGCTTTGAACTCGCGATCCTCCTGCCTCAGACTCCCAAATGCAGGGATTACAGGCGTGCGCTACCCGCGCCAGGCTTAGTGTGAGTTTTAAAAACAGATCCCCTTTGAAATTAAAAGCAAACTTCGTGGTAACTGCTTTTCTGTACCCCATACTTCCTTAGTACAGTACAGATGCAAAATAAATTAAGCTTGACGTATTCTCTAAGTACAGCCTCGCTAAATCTACGTAAGAACATCATCTGGCTTTTGTAAACCCCCGCGGGACCAGCTGAGAAGTAATCTAGCTGTTTCCTCCAGTTTGATCAAACTTCATCGTTTGCCTATTTCTTATACCAGCGGCCAGCGGAAGCCTGCTAGCCGGGACCCAGGAGGTTCCTTGGGCTTCCCTGCAGCAACACGCTCCCTCATAATTGAGAAAGAGCCACTACTCTGCATAAGAGATGCCATCTTCAAGATGGGCACCCCAGTTCCCCGCTGGAGTTCACGAAAGGCCACCTCGGCAAAAACTATTATTTCTGGTTTCTACAACAATCAAGCATAAAACGAAAACAAAAGCTCAGAACAACGTTATGGGTAAGCGGCACCAAATAACACCCAGTCCTCAGCACCGTCACATCTTCGGGCTCCCAAATACATCCCGCGGCCAGCCACATCACACCAGCCATCCCCGCGCGGGAGGAGGGGTAAGCCGGCGCTTGCCCCACCTGGTGCGCCTGGAAGAGGCGGCAGCTGCAGCATCGCAACACCCAAGACTGCTGCGAGGGCGCCATGACGGCCTCCGTCCCAACTTGCTACGCGCCTGCGCCCCACGCTCCCGCCTCAGCTCCGCCCTCCTGACCCGGCTGGGCCCCTCTAGGTCCCAGCGCCACTTGGTTTGCGCGTGCGCTCCGCGCTCCCGTCTTCCCAAGCTCCGCCCCTCTGAGAGGACTAGGCGCCTTTGGGTCCCGGTGCCGGCTGGCTTGCTTGTGTGCGGCGCTCAGGCCCGCCAGGCCGTGCCACCCCCACCTTCCGCTACGCTGGGGCCTCTCTAGCCTCAAGCTTATACTTGGCGATTACTCGGGGGTACTTGTTGTCCCCGGGACTCAGGCCCCGCTATCCTGGGTTTGGGTCAAACTAGGCCACCATCAGGCCGCTTGATGGATAGGTTACCCTCCTCCGCCCTCAGAGTTTTCCACACCCTAAGAGAAGCAACCTTGTTTCAAGATGTTCCAGACAGGATGTTCCTTCCACTGGCAGAATGTTTATTTTCCCCAGGCAAGAGCCAATAGGCTTAAAGGACACCCTGTTCTAGCCAATGGTGTTTGGGGTTGCTCTAGTGCACCCCCCCCCCCACCAGAAATCCCTATATAAGGCCCTGTTTGAGAGACCAGACAGAGAGAGACACAGGGACACAACATCGGCTGGTTGCTGCAGAGAGGAGGAAGCCACTGCAGGAGCTCCAGACCCATCGCCTCCAGCCGATGGCAGCTGCTTCAGCCGACGGCAGCTGCTCCAGCCGACGGCTCCAGACCCACCGCCTTCAGCCCGACGGCCGCTCCCAGCTGACAGCTCCAGCCTCCAGCCAGACAGCAGCTGCTTTAGCCGACAGCTCCAGAGATCCCAGCTGGTGCAACCAAGCACCCACCTTCTGTCTAGAGCTTGCACACTTCCCTCTCCCTGACTCCCTTCTCCCACCAGAGCTTGCACACTCCCTTCTCCCTGACTCCCACCTCTTCGACCTTCGACCAGAGCACCTCTTCTCTGGTTTTCACTACCGGCTACGAAGGCTGTTAAATAAATCTTTTGGCTGCACGGCTGTCCCCGGTGTGATGCTTTGCCCTTCACCGCTGACTCACGATTTGATTTCCCCGGCCAGCTCTGGTCTTTCTCTTTTCCCCTTTCTCTCTTTCTTTGTATTGATTGAGCCCAGGGGCGGCTTGCCACGACTACTTGCCTAGTCCTTTTTGTTAGGGTAGCTGGTGCAAATATCCAGACACAGCTCTGAGTCAAGCAAAGAGAATATCTGCCAGGCTGCCTTTCTGCAAGGTGCAACAGGCTGCTGAAAAAAACTCCCTAACCATATAGTCATGTACAATGAAATAGCCAGAAAGTAACCCATCTGGTCTTGTGATTGTTACTTGGCGCAGTTGCGGTTGTTAGGGACTCTTTGGGGTGGGCTGAACGAGGTCATGGCTGGGTACACTTTTCAAAATGGAATTACTTTGGCCTAAGGACCTAACACTTTTTACATTTTTATTTATTTATTTATTTAGGTACCAGGGATTGAACTCAGGGGCACTCGACCACTGGGCCACATCCCCAGCCCCTTTTTGTATTTTATTAGAGACAGGGTCTCACTGACTTGCTAAGTGCCTCGCCATTGCTGAGGCTGGCATTGAACTCGCAATCCTCCCGCCTCGGCCTCCCAAGTGCTGGGATTACAGGCATGCGCCACCGCGCCCGGCTACATTTTTATTTTGAGACAGTGTCTCTAAGTTGCTGAGGGTCTCGCTAAATTGCTGAGCCTGGCCAACAGACCCAGTAAATTCTATTCTGTTTCTTCCTGTGCTTGCTGGGAAGTTTGAAGTTTCAAGGACAGGATACCCAGCTGCTGTCTGGCTTTACCTACATGGGTTGCTCTGCTGCTAAAAGTTGCAGAGAGAGAGAGAGAGAGAGAGAGAGAAGCGGCCTTCCTATTCCAGCCCACTCCGCTGATCTTGTGGTTAGAATATGCGGGACCTCTGGGCAGAAGTGTGCAGTCAGTCTTTGAGCCAGAGTGCTATGGGCAGAAGGGCAGGAGGACATAATCTCGGGAAAACAGCTCACCAGCCCCATGTTTCCCGGAAAGGGAGACTTGGGAAGGGAGTTGAAAATGAAAACTAATTCCTCCTGCAGTCCCCAGAGAAAGCTCTATTTGGATGGTGGAGGAACAAGTTCAACTCTTATGTCTCAGCTCCAGCAGTACCCTATTGCCAGCTGGCCAAGGCATTCATGCCTGACTTGACAACATAAACTTTTTTTTTTTTCTTTTTCTTGTAGTTGTAGGTGGACAGAGTGCCTTTATTTTATTTGTTTATTTTTATGTGGTGCTAAGGATTCAACCCAGTGCCTCACATATGCTAGGCAAGTGCTCTGCCACTGAGCTATAGCCCCAGCCCAACATAAACTATCTTGTTAAAAAAATTATAATACCCAGTCCTGACAAAGATGTGGTGAGAAAGGTTCTACTTTATAGAATTCTGGTAGAGGAGTAAAATAGAAAACAAAACAAAAAAACCATCATGGATAAGAGTCACAATTACTAGCAACCTAAGAAAAATAACCCGTATCACCCAGACAGTGTGTACTAGTGATCACTGAAGTCTTAACAGGAAAAAAAATGGGAATAAGTGTTCGGAAGAATAGTTGCTTTCAATAAATTGACCACAATGCAGGTCCATTCAGAGTTTTGAGTTTGAAGTGAAAGTGCACATGCACTATTAGGAAGTGACAGCCCGGCCTGGTGGCACTTACCTGTAATCCCAGCAACTCTAGAGGCCGAGGCAGGAGGATCTTGAGTTCAAAGCCATCCTCAGCAATTTATCGAGGCCCTAAGCAACTCAGCAAAAACCTGTCTCTAATAAAATATAAAAAAGTACTGGGGGGGCTGGGGTTGTGGCTCAGCGGTAGGGCACTCGCCTAGCACATGTGCGGCCTGGGTTCGATCCTCAGCACCACGTAAAAATAAAGGCATTGTGTACAACTAAAGCAAATAAATAAATATTAAAAAAAATTATGGGGACGTGGCTCAGTGGTTAAGCACCCCTGGGTTCAATCCCTGGTACCAAAAAAAAGGGGAAATGACATCTTTGCTTGACCAAATTTTGGTCAGACTTCTGAACATACTCCTGCACACTTCTTTGTTTTAATCTAGTTTTATCAAAGAACTCTGCTAAGCTAGTTTAGCAAGAACTGCTTCCTTCTCATCATTAACATCTGATCAGTAGCCTCACAATCCCCCCATCCCCAAGGTAAGGTCTAATCAAGCTGGCCTGTCTTCAGGAAGAATCCTGTTAGATCTGTGTAGCCAGAATTCTCCTTATTCAAATGTTTCCTCCTACTAATTTTCCATCTGTTGGCCTAAATTCCTATCTGCCCATGCTGAATTGGAAGTTGAGCCCATTTTCACTCCCCATTTCCAGACCCCCCATTGCAGTGGTCCCTATACGTTTTTTTTTTTTTTTTGTACCAGAGATTGAATCCAAGGGTGTTTTACAACTGATTCACGTTCCCAGCCCTTTTTAATTTAATTTTATTTATTTTTATTTTTTGGTACCGGGGATTGAACTCAGGGGCACTCGACCACTGGGCCACATCCCCAGCCCTTTTTTGTATTTTATTAGAGACAGGGTCTCACTGAGTTGCTAAGTGCCTCGCCATTGCTGAGGCTGGCTTTGAACTCGTGATCCTCCTACCTCAGCCTCCCAAGTGCTGGGATTACAGGCGTGCGCCACCACGCCCGGCTCCCTTTTTTATTTTTTATGTTGAGACAGGATCTTGCTAAGTTGCTTAAGGCCTTGCTAAGTTACTGAGGCTGGCTTTGAACTTGCAATCCTCTTGCCTCAGCCTTCCAAACTGCTGGCATTACAGGTGTGGGCCTACTGTCACTGCACTGGCCTTGGGCTTTATACCTAGCTTGACAGTCTTGAATAAAGTCTTCCTTGCTGTGCTTTGTAAGCGCAAAATGATGGGTACAGAGCTTAACAGATTCAGGGAAGCCATTTATTGTTCTTCACAGACTCAGGTACCACGGGGACTCGTTTTCTGGATGCGAGAATGGCCAGTGGTTACAGAGGGGATTTTGGTTTTATAGGGTACAATTAGAGTGGTTTCATCTTTGGAACTTGTGGGTGTGCTGTTGTAATAAGCGGAGGTGACTTAAACCATCTTCACCTGAGAGCCTATTAACCTACCCTTAAACCGTCTCCACCTGAGGGCCTGAGGGCGTATTAACCCTGTGCTTTATAAACCCTGCCCTTGCTACGACTGGGCGCCATTTTCTACCATCCTGCTTTGTGTGGATAGTAGTTGGTGGCCCCGGCCGGAATAAAGGCTTCTTTGGCTGTTACGTGAGTGGCTTGTGAGACTTTTTTCCTGCAAATTGGGTACAACACTGTTTGGACAGTCAGGGGCTAGTTATGTAGATTAAAACTTTTAACTCATGAGGGCAGCTGTAAAAGGTTGAAACTCATTGTTACTTGAAGAGATAGGAGTCCAGATTGTGAGGGATGGGTATTTATTTTTCTGGAATTTGTCTCCCAGAGTTTCAGTATTTGCCTCCTTCCTTCAGGACCCATTGTAATTGGGAAAGGATTTACTGTAAGGTTAGCTTGGTTAGTTTCCATTCCCTCCTCCTGAGCTGCATTGTGTCTCTGCTTTTTTGGGGGGTTGTTTTGTAGGATTATTATTTTTCATAACTCTTCATGCTTTTATCTGGTGTTATTGAATAACTTTTTATTTAATAAAAGGAGATTACAAAATGTACATAATTTCAGTTACATAAAATCTGTCATTTATTTATTCCTAGGTGTGCGCATGTGTGTAGGTGGGTAGGATTATGATTTAAAAAATATTTTCCAAATTTTTCACAATAAGTACATACATAAAAATTTTTAAATTGTGTTTCAAAGACTGAATTACAAATGGACAATGGCCAGGTGTAAGGAGCATTTGCCATAGACATGTTGGGACATGCTGGGACTCACTAAGTTGCTGGCATAAGGAACAGCAGCCATAGGCATGCTTAGTCATGTCTGGTTGCAACTGATAAGGAACGTAAGGGGCACTATCCATAGGCACACCTAACAATGACTGGTTACAATCCATAAGGAGCACAGCTCCATCGATATGTGCTAAGAACCTGCCCTGTTGCAATTACATTATCTCACTGGACATAACCAATGGATATTGACTTTTACTGGGTGTAACCGATCACTAACACACACCACCAACTTGGAACTATATTTAAATCGCTTGTGCTGCTACATCAACAAGGCTGCTCCGAGGATATCAGTGAGACTGGCTGTCTTGCTGTCCACCCCCAGATTGAATCCACCGTTCCCTGATGTCCATCTGTTGGCTGGAGAGAACCAATGGACAATGACAATGTCTGCTCTTCGGCTAAGAGAAGTTGCATGGCATCAAAAGTATTTTGGGGCTCGTGGTTGCCCTAGGATTGTGTGATTTGCTTGTAGTGTTTAATTAATGTGCATTAAATGTTAGTTGGGGTGCTTCAGCACACCCAACACTTTTTAAAAAAATTTGTTTAGTTGTTGATGAACCTTTACTTATTTTTATTTATATGTGGTGCTGAGTAATTGACCCAGTGCCTCACACATGCGAGGCAAGCACCCTGCACTGAGCTACAACCTCAGCCCACACCCAACACTTTTTGCATTAATTGTTTATGTTTGATGATTGGTGTGATCAAATATATGCTTGCATTTAAAGACAATCTGCCTCTGAGTAATTATTAACAGCACCGCTCCTGACACCAGGCAATATATGACAATAGAACTATGGCCTGAAACTTCTGCAGTAACCAGACTCCCAAAATCTCAGTTGCCTGAGACCTTGACTTGGGCAATAATTGCCTGCTTCTCCATTTTCACATACTTACCTGCTCACCGCATAACTAACCTGAAAAAAACAAATGCTCCCCAAGCCAATCACATTAAACATCTTGGGTTTGCTGGGCAAGGTGGTAAGTGCTTATAATTCCAGTGACTCAGGAGGTTGAGGCTGGAGGATAGCAAGTTTGGGGTCAGCCTGGGTAATTTAGCAAGAGCCTGTCTCAAAATATAAAATAAAAAGGGCTAGGGATGTGGCTCAGTGGTAAAGCACACGTGTCCCTTTCTTCCCTCCCTCTCTTTCTTCCTATCACAGGTCTCCCTTTGTTACCTCGGTTGGTTTTAAACTACTAGGCTCAAGTGATCTTCTTACCTAGTGCTGAGACTACAGGTGCACATCACTAACCATGGATAAGCAGTTTTAAAATATACAATTATTTATGTTTACTTGCAGGATAAGCATATATTGAAAATTTATTTCCTTCATATTTACTGTTCTGGTGGTTAAACATTTTGATTATCATCCCAGGTTCAATGATTAATGGATGGAAAGTACTGTTGCAACCAAAACAACGTGTGTGTGTGTGTGTGTGTGTGTGTGTGTGTGAGTGAGAGAGAGAGAGAGAGAGAGAGAGAAGAGAGAGAGGTGGAGGGGTGGGGGGCTCATTATGTTGTCCAGGCTGGTCTGGAACTCCTGTATACTAGACAACTAGACATCTTCCTGCCTCAGCTTCCCAAGTACCTGGGGCTTTAGGTGCAGGCTACCATGCCTGACATATTTTTAAAAAATATTTATTTATTTAGTTGTACACAATGCCTTTTTTTTTTTTTTTAATATTTATGTGTTTTAGTTGTGTACAATGCCTTTGTTTTTACGTGGTGCTGAGGATCGAACCCGGGCCACGCACATGCTAGGCAAACGCTCTACCACTGAGCCACAAATCCCAGCCCCAATGCCTTTGTTTTTATGTGGTGCTGAGGATCGAACCTGGGCCGTGCAAGTGCTAGGCGATCGCTCTACCGCTGAGCCACAACCCCAGCCCCCTGACATATTTTTGTACATTCTTTTATCATGTGAATAGGCTATTCTTTTATGTTCTTTCTTTCTTCCTTCCTTTCTCTCTCTCCCTCCCTCTCTCCCTTCCACTGGGGAATAGACCTGGGTGCACTCTACAGTGCTACATGCCCAGTCCTTTTTTATTTTGAGACAGGGTCTCACTAAATTGCTCCAAGTGTACTTAAACTTGCAGTCCTCCTGCCTCAACCTCCTGAGTTGTTGGAATCCCACAGTGGTGTGAACCACTGTGCCCAGCTATTCTTTTATATTATTTTTTGTTATATTAACAAGTTTATTCTTCTACATGTTATTTAAAACATTTATCCAAATTCCAAATTATTAAAGCCTAATTGATTACAATCAATTTTAAGATTCCAAACTGGCAAATGTATGAGATTCTCATGCATATCTTAATTGCATTATGGCCAAGAATAGTATTTTTGGCAGGAATTTGTTGTAATTATAGCAGTTTGGAATAAATACTAGATAAGAAATTATGTTCTCCAATTTATGGCTTTTTTTTTTTTTTTTTTTTTAATATACTGGGAATTAAGCCCAGGGGTGCTCTACCACTGGGCTATATCCCCAGACTTTTTATTTTATTTATTTTTTTTGGTACCGGGGATTGAACTTAGGGGCACTCAACCACTGGGCCACATCCCCAACCCTTTTTTGTATTTTATTTAGAGACAGGGTCTCACTGAGTTGCAAAGTGCCTCGCCGTTGCTGAGGCTGGCTTTGAACTCGCAGTCCTCCTGCCTCAGCCTCCTGAGTGCTGGGATTACAGGCATGTGCCACCGCACCTGGCTTCCAGACTTTTTAGTTTTTGAGACAAGTTCTTGCTAAGTTGTTGAAAGTCTTGCTAAATTGTTGAGGTTGGCCTCAACTTACAACTTCCTACCTCTGCCTCCTGAGTTGCTGGGATTTCAGGCCTGAGCCACTGTGCCTGGCTGCACATTTTTGAAATGGCTTTTTGTTTTTAAAGAAAAAAAAAAAGGGGGCTGGGATTGTGGCTCAGTGGTAGAGCGCTCGCCTAGCACGTGCGCGGCCCGGGTTCGATCCTCAGCACCACGTACAAATAAACGCATTGTGTACAACTAAAGCAAATAAATAAATATTAAAAAAAAAGAAAAAAAAAGTTATTCAGTTTCTTTGATGTTGTTTTGCTGCATTTATTGAGAATGGGACATAGCAGTTGAGAACAAGGTAAAGTCATAAAGTGCATGTTATTTTATTTTCTTGTGGTGCTGGGGATGGAACCCAGGACCTTGCACATGCTAGTCAAGTACTCTACTACTGAGCCACACCACTTGCCCTGTACTGCAATTTAAAAAACTAACTAGGAAATCTATGGAAAGTAGTTGCCTAGGGCTGAGGGTGGGAACAAGACTCCCTTCAAATGGCCTGAGAAGTCTTTCAGATGTGATGGAAATGTTTCAAAAACTGCCTTGTGGAAATGATCGCACAACTCTGCAATAGAATTTACTGGCTTGTACATTAACAAGTAGATTTTATGGTATGTAAGTTACACTTCAATAAAGCTATTAAATTTAAAAAAAAAAAAGGCTGGATGTGGTGGTTCGTGCCTGTGATCTGGAGGCTTTGCAACCAGCCTGATCAGTTTAGCATGACCCTCTCAAAATTTATAAACAAGAGGGTTTGTGGGGCTGGCGTTATAGTTCAGTGGTAAAGCAGTTGCCTAGTATGTGTGAGGCACTGGGTTCAATTCTCAGCACTGCATATAAATAAATAAAATGAAGGTCCATTGACAAAAAAAAAAAAAAAAAAAAAAGGTTAGTGGTTGTGGCTCAGTGGAAGGGCACTTTCCTGGCATGTGCAAGACCCTTGGTTCCTTACCCAGTGCTGAAAGAAACAAAACCCAGACACAGAGATATATCTTTTAGTAAAAGCAAGAGTGGCCCCATGTGGGGGCAAACACTGGCCACCTGTGATCCGCTTCAACTCCTGCTGCAAATAAAGGGGTCCTTGTGGCTCAGCCCTGTGTAACTCAGCTCAGGAGGCCCCCACTGGTTGCCTGTGACCCACACTCTGCTTCTAGAATCCAGTAACTTGCTACAGCTCAGGCCTGAGACATCTATACTCCTGTCCCACTGCCCACTGAGACCTGTGGAGCTCAGGGCTGCTTCTGCCACAAGTCAACCCATACCATGTCCCCATCTAAACTGGCAGGCATGGCAACTCCCCCACCCCTTGTTGGGGACCAAATGTCCTGAACTTCTGGAATGAGGCCTGGGCCCCATTCCTGGCCTAGGGAGAAATCAGGAGGACTAAGCAGTGGTTGAGGGCCATTTTAAGGCACTGTACACAGTGGGTTTTATTTTTTTATTTGAGGGATTAAGGCATTGAGCACAGCTTGATGTTTAGCCAACTGAAATGAATACAAGGAGATAGATGAGGACCTGAGGATGTGCTTTCAAAGTTAATGGTGACAAAGGAGCAAAACTACATGTAAGGTTATCACGCCCACCCCTATGCAAGAGATGCTTTCTGCTGAGTTCCCCAGTCAGAAGGCTCAGGCTTAAGCCTGAGATCACTTTGAAGCCTGATAAGCTTATGACCCTCATACCTGGTGCCAAGTGGTAGGATCTGGTACCTGGGCAACACAGCTGTATGAAGATGGCTCTGTGGTTGGAGGGACCTAGTATAGCCTGAGCACAGCACGGGGTGCAAGGATGTGAGGCAAGCATGGGCAGATCTGAGAGCCTCTAACATTAGGAGGGGGCAGCCAGGCTCTAGAAGGGTTCCCACCAGGTAGAGAGGCAGTGGAGTGGCCAGCCTTTTCCTGGGCACTGGGGTGTACAGGCCCGGGAATGCTCCTAAGGCAACTGGGTCTGCATTGGCCTTTGTGTTTACAATTCATTGCTTCTGGAGAGAATGAGAGGGTAAAAGGAGAAAACAGGAAGGGAAGGAGGAGACAAGGGCTGGCCCCCACTTCTGAGGCCTCAGCCAGAGTAGTGCAGCTGCAGAGGTCAGCCCAAAACCCCAGACTGCTCATGGTCACTGGAGGTGCTGAACTGTCTCTCCACCTTCTTTTGGTCCTTGATCTTGAGTCCAATGTCTACCCTCTTCTCAAAGAAGTTCACTAATACAGACTCTGTCAGAATGGAGGCCAGGATCTGCTCAAAGGAAATGCACCAGTCCGTGTCCACATTGCCTCCAATGTGTGAGGTGGCTGTCGGACTGCGGGCCTCTCCACCCACCAGCACTGTGTCATCTGCGAGGTCCTCACACTGCAGGGAGCCTGTGCTGACCACTGAGTACGAGGACATGGATATGTCGTCTTTGGTTTCATCATCAGACAGAAGCTGGGAGGGTGAGCCCTGCCCCTCGCCGCTGCCCCCCTCTACCACCACCTGGCTTTCCTGTGGTGCTTTCCCAAGGTGGGTGTCTCCACCCGCCTTGGCCTGGGGGTCCCCTGCAGCTGGTGGCTGAAGCTCCCGTACTGGGTCCTGATGGGGTTCAGGTGCTGGCAGCTCGTTCTCCTCAGTGGTACTGTTGTGATCCCCGCTGTGTGCACCATCCCTGGGCTTTCTGCCTGTCCGGGCTGAGAACTTCTTCCCTACCTCACCAATGCGGAGGAGCAGGCTGGCCACTGTGGCGATGGCATGGTACAAGTCTTGTTCCATGGGGTCTTCGCTGAACATGTTGTATAGTGTCTTGCACAGCTCAATAAATTGCTCCTTAAGGAGAAAAACAAGACAGGGAGATAGTAAAATAAGGGTTATATTAGCTGGACTGAGAATGTGGGCCACTCTAACTGGTGCTGGAATATTATCTCCACAAACCTGTGCCTTACCATTCCCATTTTACAGATTAGGATACTCAGACTCAGGAAAAGTGATTTGACCAATGTCATGTAGCCCTTCACAAGCCTTTTTTTTTCCAGCTGCCTTTCTCATCAACAGGATGCATGTCTGATTTGGATTGTCCTGGTTTCTGTTTGTAATTCTTTTTTTTAATATTTATTTTTTAGTTATAGGTGGACACAATATCTTTTTATTATTTTTATGTGGTGCTGAGGATTGAACCCAGTGCCTCACACATGCTAGGTGAGCACTCTACCTCTGAGCCACAACCCCAGGCCTTCTGTTTGTAATTCTGCTAGTTTAGAGAGACCTACTACTTTTTTTTTTTTTTTTTTTGTGTGGTACCGGGGATTGAACTCAGGGGCACTCAACCACTGGGCCACATCCCCAGCCCTTTTTTGTATTTTATTTGGAGACAGGGTCTCACTGAGTTGCTAAGTGCCTCGCCATTGCTGAGGCTGGCTTTGAACTCGCAATCCTCCTGCCTCAGCCTCCCAAAGTGCTGGGATTACAGGCGTGCGCCACCGCGCCCGGCTAGCGCGCCCGGCTAGACCTACTACTTTTTATTGTATGATTTTTTTCAGGATTTAACCCCAGGATGCTTTACTCCCGAGCTATAGTCTCAGTCCTTTTTATTTTTATTTATTTTGAGACAGGGTCTCACTAAGTTGCTGAGGGTCTTGCTAAATTGCTGAGGCTGACCAGGGACTTGTGAGCCTCCTGCCTCAGCTTCCCAAGTTGCTGGGATTACAGGTGTATGCCACCATGCCCAGCCAGAGAAAGCTACTTTTATCAGGACTTTTTTGTTTTTGTGGTGCTGGGATGGAACTCAGAGCCTTGCTCCTGATAGGCCAGTCTTTACCAATAAGCCTAATTCTTAGCCCCTCTATCAGGACTTTTTAAACCTAATCACAAACCTAACCCAAAAGTCCTCATATTTTGGAACTACTTTTGGTTTTTATATATATATATTTTTTTGTACCGGGAATTGAACTCAAGGGCACTTGACCACTGGGCCACATCCCCAGCCCTTTTTTGTGTTTTATTAGAGATAGGGTCTCACTGAGTTGCTAAGTGCCTCGCCATTGCTGAGGCTAGCTTTGAACTCGTGATCCTCCTGCCTCAGCCTCCCAAGTGCTGGGATTACAGGCATGCGCCACCGCGCCCAGCTTGTTTTTATATTTTTAATCAGAAGCAACTTTGTCCTTTAGTGAAGGACAGGGGGTGACTAAAAGGTGTATGCTTGGTCAGTTGAGGAAGGCTGTGTCAATCTAGGTTCTAGGTTCTAGGTTTTAAAGCATACATTCAGGACTCCTGCCCTGGTGGTAGGAAGATGCCTCATTCCATAGTGCCCCATCTTCAGACCTGTGAGTGAGGGACTGCTCCAACTGCAGGTCCCCTCTGAGCACAGCCAGGATGAAGTCTGGTCTGAGGGTCATGGTCAGGCTAAAGAACTAACTTTGGTTAAATGTCTATAGTCTGAATCCAGGGTTGGCCACTCCCTGGCTGAGACCCTTGGCAAGGTGCCAAACTAACAGACCAGCAAATGAAGAACCTGATACAGAAGGAACAAGTAAGCCTGCTTGTGCAGATGCCTGGTCAGGGCTGGGAGGGAGCTGGAGCATAGTGAACTTTCTTGTCAAAGAAAGCATGAGTTTCTGGCTATTGGAGATAAACTACCTGGTGCGTCTCTGTTTCATGGATATTGATTAAAAAAACCTAGTGGTTAATATGGGAACACCACTTGTATGGGGCCTTGGAGCAACTAGCTTCCTTTCTGGAATCACAACTGTCATCCAGGACTAACAGACTCTAGAGGGAGGGAAGAGAATTTCCACTCCACAGGAGACCTCTGGCGTGTCGGTGGTGTAAAGGCCCCAGTCAGCCAGAATTCTCTAGAAACATCTCTTGTGGGCTCCAATTGAGCCTACCTGGTTCATCTTGGGAAGATCCTTAATTGTCTCCTTCTGAGCCTCTTTCTCTTTGGCCCACATTTGAAGGTAGTGTCGGTAGTCTGGAGGGCTGGTCCCCTTCTCCTCTGTTAGTTGGGAGAAAAAGAGATTAATCTCCATCTGTCAAATGAGAGAAAGAGGGTTGCAGGCTGGAAGCAGAAAGGAATGGGGTTGCATTTTCTCTGGCATGGACTTATCTGGGCCCTGTTATGAAACACACTGGCATTTGGGGCAGTGGT
The DNA here is from genome assembly GCA_025594165.1 of Tamias sibiricus. Lineage (NCBI taxonomy): Eukaryota > Metazoa > Chordata > Mammalia > Rodentia > Sciuridae > Tamias > Tamias sibiricus. Next base: position 39,013,553 of record CM046662.1, on the reverse strand, counting down.
GATGGAAAAACACCCAGAACACCCATGGTTTCTCTCCTACATTAGCTGAAGTAGGTTGAACCTAAGCTGATAAAATGGTCCCAAACCCATAGGTGGTGAGAGAACCACATGTAGGCTGGAGAGAGGCTGGCATGAATAGGGGGGAGGGCTGCTGGGCTCCTAGAAGGATACTTGAGGGGGCAGTGGTAGTTGATGAGCTGAACTACTCACCTTAATGCATCAGCCTGTGTCAAGGCACACATCTGCTATATCCCTGGATTTGGGGACCTCTCCCACGTGACAGAGGAGGGACCCAGAACACACCCACCCTGGGATCTCTACCATCAGTAAAAAGCCTGTACCTCCTCTTTTTTCTCGAGCATCCTCATTTCCACTTCCTTCTTGCTCCTCCTGTGATGGTACTTCTAGACAACCAGAAAAATATAAAGAACATGGAGAAAATCTTTATTCTGATTATAAACCACTGAGGTCCTTGAAGGTCTAGTCTGTGGCTTTATACAACCAGCCTGGGCCCCAGTGATGCCCTACTACTTGGCCTGGCCCTGGTCCTATAGCACTGTAGCAAGGGAGGGACTGGCCACTTCCTCCCCCACCTCACATTTTTTTATTTGTGCATTATAGTTGCTGGCCATCCTTTTATTGGGTTACATTTTTAAAAAGCCAATTGTTGGGGGTGTAGCTCAGTGGTAGAGTGCTTAGCATGCTGGAGGCCCTGGGTCTGATTCCCCAGGAACACATACACTCGGCCAAAGAATCCTCATTTCTTCTTTCCTTCCCTTTCCTTTCTTTCCTTCCACCCTCCCTTCATTCCTTCCTCTCTTTTTTCTCCGTGGGAGCAGGACTGGGGATTGAACCTAGAAGTGATTTACCTCTGAGGTACATCGTTAGCCCTTTTTATTTTATTTATTTATTTTTAAAAAATATTTACCCACTTGCTTTTAGTTGTACACAATGTGTTTTTACGTGGTGCCGAGGATCAAACCTGGGCCACGCATGCGCCAGGCGAGCGCTCCACCACTGAGCCACAACCCCAGCCTGCCCTTTTTATTTTTTGAGACAGGATCTTGCTAAGTGGTAGAGGCTGGACTAGAACTTGTGATCCTCCTGCTTCAGTCTCCCAGGTGGCTGGGATTACAGGTGTGCACCATCACACCTAGCCCTTATATCATTTTTTTCAAAAGAGTACATGTCTCACCACTGTTTTGTAAGTAAATGATGACATGCATTATGGGAAAGTCTGAGAACTAATGAATTCTATAGTTTCTGCTAAAAAAAAAAAGTCAAGTTTAGGGGAAGAGTCCTAATGACCAATTATGCTTGTGACCACCACACCAGTAGATGAGCGATTCTATGTATGGGAATCTAGTGCTCAGCACAGTATTTCAAAAAGTGCTACATTTGTGGGAGTTGGCACACACCATGATGCCTACATATGAACATGAACTGGGAAGAATCAGGCTGACTGTTGCCAGAGGCCATGTGACCAGTGGGGGGGAACTCAGGCAGAGTTCCAGCTCTGAACTATCCTCATGGGCTATGCTGGTGGTGAAGGGAATGCTGCTATGGGCTCAGGCATCTCACCATAGAATGGAGACTCTGCTCCCTGGGGTCTATGTGGGGCCTGAGGACAGGTCTGTGGACCATGAGGCCTCTTCCAGGAGTACTTGGGACAAACTTAGAGCAGCCTTAATTTGCTCAGGCTCCATGTACAACAGAAGTTGCATCAGGCTCTTTAGGTAATGTTCTTGAAATCAAGGACACGTTGAAATTCAAGTCTTTCTTCAGTGCTGTCAGCAGGACTGTCACAAGCATCTTGAAATGCATTGTTATTATTACTTATTATTATTTGGTATTGGGAATTGAACCCAGGTGTGCTTATCACTAAGCTACATTCCTAGTCCTTTTTATTTTTTATTTTGAGATAGGGTTTTGCTGAGTTTCTGAGGCTGGCCTTGAACTTGTGATCCTCCTGCCTCAGTCTCTCCCAAATTCCTAGTGATACATATTATTATTTTCCCTTTTGGGTCAGTTCCTTGGTGTGTATAATCTCTTGTGTGTAATTATAGTTTTTTTTTTTTAATGGTGCTGGGGATTTAAGGCAGGATCTTGGGCAAATGCTCTATCAGTGAGCTATATCTCCAGGCCTTATGGCCAGCTTTGCAAGTATAACACACGAGTAACTTGATAGCCAAATCCCAGGTGATGGGTATGCCCTTGAGGGACTGACCTTGAGCCCCCCTGACCCTGGATCAGATGCTTCCAACAGGCTTTATTTTTTAATTTATTTTGGTACCAGGGATGGAACCCAAGGGTGCATACCCACTGAGCCACATCCCCAGCCCTTATTGTATTTTATTTAGAGACAGGGTATCACTGAGTTGCTCAGGGCCTCTCTAAATTGCTGAGGCTGGCTTTGAACTTGCAATCCTCCTGCCTTCTGAGCTGCTGGGATTACAGGTTTGCACTACTGCACCTGGCTCCAACAGCCTTTAAATGTGGCACAGGGATGAGTTATAACAGGCACTCAACATATATATTTTTCTGTAATGAAAAAATAAGGTGAATATGAAGATGTTTTCCAGGACAGACTTACCATTCCCTGTACCTCCACTTTCCCACACTGTTTCTGTTTCACATGGGTACAATGACAACATTCTGTATTTCTTTTCTATGAACATGATGACACTTTTTACATGTGGCTGCAGAGGTAATCCCCTGGGCCTGCTTGATGCCCAATGTGCTTTGTCTTTATTTATTAACTACCCTGCAACAAGGGATGCTGTCCCCTGTTTTTCACAAGGTGTGGCTGGGTTCTGGGTCCTTCTCAGGACTTACATCCACAGGATGAAGTCTCACCCTGGGACACAGCTTCCAGACTTCTGAGTGTTAGGAGGATGAAGTCCCAGGTGATGGGGGTGCCCTTGAGGGACTGACCTTGAGCCTCCCAGGGCAGGAAAAGATCCAGATCTGAGGCCAGAGGAGATGCTGGAGGGGACAGCAGAGAAGGCGCAGAGGGAAGAGAGAGAAGCCAAGGTCCAGGGAGACAGAAAGGCAAGAGAAACAGGACTTGAGAACATCTACAGGGACTGACCCCACCCAGGGAACATGGGCAGGACCCTCCCGGGAGAACCCCAGGGTGGCCTCCTCCCTGAGCCCATGCATGGGTCCCATGGGAAGACTGGTGGTTGCAGAGCCATGGCTGGTCACATCAGGCATCATCGCAATAGCTCACCTTCTGAAGAGCTGTCTTCTGTGAAATAATGAGTGGCCTCCAGGGCTGACTCAGCTTCCTCTGGGCTTAGAGCTGTGTTGGGAGAGAAGCGAAAAGTGGAGGCAAGAGAAGACACTGTGACACTCACTCAAAGCAAACCTTCTAGAGTCCTGGACAAAGGCCTTGCTTTCCCCACCTGGTATGCCTGACTAGTGCTTGTGTGCTGATCATAATATGTGGTAACAGACTGCTTGATTGATCATTAATTGATTAACTGCTGGGACAGAACCCAGGGGCACTTTACTACTAAGCTACATGCCCCAGCCCTTTTTATTTTTTATTATGAGAAAGGGTCTCACTAAGTTGTTGAGGCTGGCCTTGACCTTGTGATCCTCCTGTTTCAGCTTCCCAAGTTGCTGGGATTAAATGTGTGCGACCACACCCAGCTGGTAATAGTTTTAATGGTGATGATTAATTCTGTTTGGTTGTTTCTTTCTTGACTTTGACACTGTGGGGGTTTTTGGAAGGGTACTAGATTGAGCCCAGGGCCTTCTGCATGCTAAGCATGTGCTCTACTACTGAGCTACACTCCGGGCCTGACACTGAGTTTGAAAATGTAGTACACATGCCAGGAAGCAATGCAATCAGTGAAGTTGGGAGTGTGGTGAAAAGCGAGCCATCCTCCCACCCTGGTGGTGATTTGGTTCAGTGTTTTATATGCCTACTGGCACACATGCAGACTCAAGCCATTCTGTTTCACTTTATAAATCTTACAGATGATTTCTCACCAGTACATATGGGTCTTCCTCATTATTTGCATTTACTGATAGTGTCTGAGGAATACCTGGGGCTGCAGATCCACATGGTTCTGTGGTGGGGGGACTCCACCTGTTGTATGGAGGGAGATTTTATAGTGCATGGCATATAAGGGAGGTGCAGGACACGAGCCACAGTCCACCAGAGCGCAAGTGTCCTATGCCTGAACAAGGTAGGATGGGCCAAGATAGTTCAGGTGGCAGGGCAATCCTGGGTGCACTCACTCATAGGATCTAGGTTCAGTGAGGTCTGTCTAGCCTGGGCCTCAATGATGGTGGTACCAACCACTACCCAGCTCCAGGTGAGAACACCCAAGTCAGGAGCCTTTTCAGTTCAGGTAGCACAGCAATCACCTGGGGAGCTTTATAAATTACAGGTCTGGGGCCCACTCCAGGCAAATGATGAGGGAGACTTCTAAAGGTGAAGCTCAGCCCTGGTATTCTAAGAATCACTCAGGGCCAGTTCTAAAGGCAGTGGCTGACTGTGGACTTCTCCGGTACAGGTTGTGAATGAAAATATTGGGGACCTGGTAAAGTTCCACCACCAGAGCAGAGCAACCCAGCCATCATTTCCACCTGCCTGAGTCAGTTTCCTCCTCAGAAAATGGGCATTACCCTTTTTAGATACTCCTTCAAGTGGTCATCTTGCTGAGACAGGTATTCTCTTGACACAAACAGAAACCTGGTGGTCATGGCTCTGGTCTAGATTCTGTGAGCCCTTCCCCTTCACTCAAACCATGGCCCACAGGAGATGTTCTACCCCCACTGTGACTCCATTAGGCTCCAGCACCACTTAAGCTAGAGGGAAGTGGCCCTTGCTTGTGGCCATGTGACAAGATTCCCTTGGTGGCTTTGGTGGTGCCCTCAGGATGACCCTCTGGAAATAAGTAAGAACTCTTGAGAAACTTAAGGAGAAACTAATGAATTTGTAGGATCTCAGATACAACCAGCATCTCTACTCATGCATCCTACCACCTGCTGGACTTTTGGGTCAAGCTGCCCATTTGATGGGTAGAGTCCTATTCCTAGCAACTGCCTGTGCTGATGGGATCCTCCTTCCATGGCCCTTCCCATGTCATGGTCCTGATCTCAGACTACTATCAGGCTGGCCTCAGCTTCAGGGTTCCAGCTCCCTCCTCTTCCACTGGGACCAAAGCCTCTACTCTACTGATGCCAGACTCCCCACAAGGCTGCCTCTGAGTCCAACCATCCCACAGAAGCCTAAGCCCACCTTGGGATCCTGAACTCAGGACAAGGGAGAGGCCCCTGTAGGGAATAGGGTGGAGGCTCTCACCTGGGGGAAGGTGCAGCTTGTAGAGTGCCTTGAGCTTCTCTGTGAGGTCCCCATGGTACATCCCACCTGTGGAGCAAGGCCAGGGAAGGGCATGCTGACAAGCAGGCTCCAAACCTCACTGCAGGCCTACCTTCCAGCACTTCCCCTTCCCACAGTGTTATGGTTTAGATACTGTCATATGAGACAATGCAAGAACACGCAGAGTTGAAATGATTGGGTTATGATAGTCTTAACTAATCAGTGTGTCAATCCACTTGACAGGGATTAAATAGGTGGTAACTGTAAGCAAGTAGAGTAGCTAGAGGAGGTGGGTCCCTGGGGGTATGCCTTTGGGATTTATATTTTGTCCTTGGGAGAGCAGAATGCTCTCTGCTTCCTGGTACTATGTCCTAAGTTGCTTTTCTCTGCCACACTCTTCCACCATGATGTTCTGCATCACCTCTGGCACAGAGCAATGGATTTGGTTGCCTGTGGACTGAGACCTTTGAAACTGTGAGCTCCAAATAAACTTTCCTTCCTCTAAAATTGTTCTTGTAAGGTCTTTTGGTCACAGCAGCGAAAAAGCTGACTAAAACACATGGGTTCTAGTGGGGACTCTTCACAGCCTGAGCAGGCCTGGCTCCTTCCTGGAGAATTCAGCAGAATGAGACCCAGGCCTCCTTTTCTGCCCAGACCCTTGCCAGGAAAATTTAGTTTTCTTCTGGGGCCAGCAGCCCCAGCCTTCAGGAGCCCTGGTCTGAGTGAGGCGGGTAAGGGCAGTAGTCCCTTTGGATCCTAACATGTCTTAGGTGGGTAAACTGCTCTTCCTTTACCAAGGGCCAAGGGCTCAAGGCCACCCCACGCTCACTGCAGGGGAGACAGACACACCAGGGTCAGTATTTAGAAAGCTCTCAGCAAGGGTTCCGGCAGAATCCAGGCCCTGGTAGGTCCTGGGGGGTACTCACTCATCCCTGTCACGAACTCCTTGAAGTTGATCAGTGAATCCTTGTTTTGGTCCAGGAGCCGGAACATGCGGCCTGCCAGCACAGGTGTGTGTGAGCCACAGGCCCATGGTGTCAGGCTGGCAAAGAGCTCCTGGAACTGGCTTGCATCGATCCGGTACTGCTCCAGGTAGGGCAGGCTGGGGTCCCGGCGGATGGCTGCTGTGTGGCTACTGCCCCAGTACTGACTTGCCAGGTGCTTGGCCTGTGAGGGACAAAGTCTGGTGAGATGACCTCTCAGCACCTGGGCTATTAGATGGTCAGGCTGGCCAGGTTATCTACCCTCCTCTTCTGTCCAGGTCTGCAGAGCCCTGGTGGTGGGTGAGCATGGCCAGATACTTCAGCATCTCACAGAACCCCTCATTGTTGGTGCACCAGAGAAGCCAAGAGACAGACTCTTGTATAACCTGTGTGGGGTGGATCCACTGCCACTGTTCTGACCCCAAGCTACAGTGCCATGGTCACTTTGGGAAATGAACCCAAGGCAGCTAGAGAGGCAGATGGGATCTGGCAACTTTAAGAGAAAGGAAGTGTGGACCTTGTTGTCTTTGCCTCCTCTTCAGCACCCTTCCCCCACTTCTTTTGTTAACAGCACCTGGAATATTTATGGAGAATTTCTCCTGGCCCAGTCTTATGCCATGAGATTAAAGGGTTAGTAATCAGCCCCATCACTTGGAGTGGGCGGGGCAGGCACATGACTCACATTTGGCCCAGCAGCCAATATCATCCTACCAGCACCTAACTTGAGTCACTCCAATAATCAACCCTGGGTCTTTTGCTAAAACCACTTGGAAATAAATTTTTTTTCCAAAGGGATTATTGACAGGAAAATCTGGAGCTGCTGATGGCAGACAGGAAGAACAGTCTAGAGGATATCAGAAGTTGAGTAGCAGGACAGCATATTTGAGTACCTGAATACAGCCATGCCTGAAGCTGTGAATCCTACACTTTTCAGTTAAATGAGCCAAACCATTCCCTCGTCTGTGTTAGCTGGCTTGAAGGGATTTTCTGCCATTTAAAAGAGTGTTCTAGGGCCGGGGTTGTGGCTCAGCGGTAGAGTGCTTGCCTAGCACATGCGCAGCCCGGGTTCGATCCTCAGCACCACGTAAAAATAAAGGCATTGTGTACAACTAAAGCAAATAAATAAATAAATATTTAAAAAATAAAAGAGTGTTCTATCTAAACTCCAAGAAGAATTAAATTTCAACATGTGATTCATGCTAACGCCTCTGAGGATGCTTTTTTTTTTTTTTTTTTTTTTTTTTTTGTGGTACCGGGGATTGAACTCAGGGGCGCTTGACCACTGGGTCACATCCCCAGACCTTTTTGTATTTTATTTAGAGACAGGGTCTCACTGAGTTGCTAAGTGCTTCCCCATTGCTGAGGCTGGCTTTGAACTCGCGATCCTCCTGCCTCAGCCTCCCAAAGTGCTGGGATTACAGGCGTGCGCCACCGCGCCCGGCTTCTGAGGATGCTTTTAAATGTTATTCCTCTTCTGGCAGGAAGCTGCTATGCTGAGGATGCACTTAGGGGATTAGAATGGGGGACTGGTCTTGTTCTTGCCCTTGGCTATCACCTTAAACACCATGTAAAGGTCCTCCAGCTCTTCAATTGAGAAACCAATGTCCCCTGGTATAGCTCGGACCTAGAAGGAAAAAGAGATAGGCTGTACTGATTGATTTGCAAGTTCCTGCTATAAGAGAAACATGATGCTTGCTGAGAGACTCCTCATGTGGACAGGGGTAAAGGCATAAACTGTCTTCTTGGTGTCACCAGCTGGCCAAGAAATGGAGGATGGTCCATTCAGGAGAGAGGGTACAGCCCCCATGCTCATCTCTTGCCACGACCAGCCAGTCAGTTCACACTCCCTGAGCTCCTTCTTAGGGTTCCTAGGGAACTGGGGAGAGTCTTTTCTGAGCATCCAGTCAAGGGACACAGGGTGAGGACTGTCATTAAGCTCCTGTCATCTGGATTCCTGCACAGGACTGGCTCTTTGGAAGAGGTCCTGGCACTTGCCAATCAAGTTTCTTTTTACTTCATTTAGTCAGGGTCACTCAGTTTCTGTTGCTTGTGATCAAAGTACCCTCAATGGCCTGAAGAACAGGGTTGGGACTTTGCAGGGGTGAGACCATGAACACGTCCTGCAGCATGGGTGGCAGGAATAGCCTGACTCCTCCAGAGAGAAGGCTTTTGGCAAAGGCATGCAGTGTGGGGTAGTGAGAGGGTAGCACGGGCAGGGAACACATGGCAAAGCCAGGCTGGGAGGACTTGGCCCAGAAGGGGCTTGGCCTTTAGGGTGCAGGGTGAAAGAAATGCTTCCCACTGACAAACCATGAGCAGAAAAAAATGAGTAAGACCTCTCCTCACTTCCACAAATTTGTACTTACACTCCTGGATTCCAATCTCATACAACATCCTATCATGACTTAGGTACCAACGCAGCACCAAGGACGGGGACAAGTAGGGCTGTGCACCTGTCCCAGGGAGCAGTCTGCAGGGTCACCCACCTGGCCCACCCCTGCCCTGTCAACTACTGTACCACACTCCTCTTGGCTGTGTCCTCCAAGGACTGGATCACTTTCAGTCTCTGCTTAAACCTCATCTGTTCAATGTCGTCGGCCCTCAGGTTGCTGAACTTCTACAGGTCAAAGGTGAATCAGTGAGATCAAGAACAAGCATAGGGCACGGGGCTGCCACCCCGCCCACCATGTGCAGCCATCTGAAACCAAAAGGCCAGAGAGAATGGCTTGGCCAAACCAGCTCTGCTGACCTCATAGGACACTTTTAGGAGGTCAAAGATGTCCACTTCTGCAGGAGGGTTGTCTCCACTGGTCAGCAGGGCATGGAGGTGTGGAATAGGAGGAGAGACACTCTGTTTATTGACCACATTATCCAGGTATCTGTAAAGATTAAAGGACAGAAGTCTAGACCATCCAGTGACCATAGGAACATCTCACTCACAGTGATGCAATGTACTGACAACTCCTGATTAAGGAGTGTGCTGAGGACTGGTAACCCTTCAGGAGGGCAGCAGTGTGCCCTGGCAGGTCCTCTGTCAAGCTGGAGAGCTTCCCTCAAAGCCTCACCCTGACAGGAGGCCTAATCCCTAACTCTGAGGATGCCAGCCTATCTCTGGGGGTCCCATGGTTGGACACCCTTTATGAGCCCAGCTCCTATTCCTTGGAAGGATGATGTTTCCTCTCTGGGGTTGATGGGGGCCTGGCCAGGAAGAATCAGGGAGTCCCAGGAGAAAGTTGGAGGGGAAGCCTGCTATGGCAATACCTACAGTGGCCCAGGGAACCTGGCTTCTTCAGGAACACAGGCTCATGGATAGGGTTGTATTTTGGCTAGCCAGCCTACCCCAGCCAGGGCTTCAAGCCCTCCCAGGCTCTATTGAGTTAAGTATGACACTTGGGTAGGAGAGGGTAGCTGGTCCCTCCACACCCATGGCCCATCCCCAGACACATGTTCCTGAGGGGCTTGTTCTGCTCACTGCAGAAGATGAGAATGAAAACCATGGACTGTGTTCATGGCTGAGTGTTCTGACACTTGGGGACCAAGAGCTGTGACAACCCAGAGTAGGGGGCGGTGCTAATTCTGCCAGGTTGGCAGGGTTCCCATCAGTATTTGGCCTGACTCCATAGGCAAGTGGCAGTGTCCCTGGTGGTCCCTGTGTCCCTGGTGGTCCCTGATAGCTGGGAATGTTCCAGTCTGGGCAGATATGCCCATATAGGCCAGCAGGACTATACAAAGTTCAGGGCATGGGCCAGAGTGAGGTTGGGAGGGAGCTGCCCTTGAATTTATGTTCCTTTCGCCTCAACCTCCTGAGGCACTGGGATTACAGGCACGTGCCACCATGCGTAGCTCAGATAGTTCTTTTGTATAGAAGACCAAATGTGATAGAGTCCCCTAGCCTCCAGGGAAGGGACATGGTAAGATATGATTGGAAAGAGTCTGTGGGATACTGGTAGGTGAGGGACTAGAACAGAGAAAACCATGCAGAAGTAGATATAGGCCCAGGGATGAAGTCTCATGGATCTGTGATGAGGCAGTAGGGGTGGAAGGAAGAACTCAGATCCCAGAGAGATTCTATGAGGGATGGGATGTGGGGCCTGGGGCAGCAAGAGGAGAAGGAGGCCAGGAAGCCCCTGAACCTTAGTCATCCCAGTGGGATGGCTTTTAGCTATTTCAGCTAACCCAGAGTAGGCATGTTATCTGGGGGTGGGGAGGTAGAGGTGCTGCTAAGTTCAGGAGGATACCACCAGGACAGCTTTGTGGAAATGAGAGACCAGGCCTTTGCTAGAGGCTAGAGGCTCTTCTGTGCTGAGTCTGCTGGCCACCATCAAGAATGGGCATCATCAGCCAGGCGCGGTGGCGCACGCCTGTAATCCCAGCACTTGGGAGGCTGAGGCAGGAGGATCGTGAGTTCAAAGCCAGCTTCAGCAAAGGCAAGGCACTTAGCAACTCAGTGAGACCCTGTCTCTAATAAAATACAAAAAAGGGCTGGGGATGTGGCCCATTGGTTGAGTGCCCCGAGTTCAATCCATGGTACCAAAAAAAAAAAGGGCATCATCATCTGGATCTCAGCTCTGGGTCACTCTTCCAGAAAGCATTCCTGACCACACACGAGTGGTAGCTTCCAGATTTGTGTGCTCGGCTATTTCCCCTCTTTTACTTTGTCCTAGCACTTATCACCCTCTGAATGCTGTTTGGACTTCCACTAGGAAAAACTCTCTCTCATCTTCAGGGTGTCCCTGCGTCTAGTTTTGAAACTTGGTGGATACATCACTGAATGCTCACTAAGTCACACCCAGTACTGGTGAGAGGTGGGGTTCTGCCACCAGCTTCCCAGCAGCAGGAGGGGCCTGGCTTGGTCACCTGCCCAGCACGGTCATGGCCTCGCCCTCATCACTGCAGCCCAGTAGCTGCTCCATGTTGGCATCCAGGACAGCCAAGGCCACCTGCAGGATCACCTTGATGCCCTCATAGAAGAAGCAGTCAACAATGACCACAGCACTCTCAAAAGGCATGACGCTTAGGAAGAGGGTGAGGAACCAGGAGAGCGAGATGCTGGAGATCACCCCCAGGTCCTGCATCTTCTCTGACAGCCGAGGCAGGACATCCCTTGTGAGCTCTTCAAAGATGCCTTGGTCCACCAGGGCTCCTGTGGAGGGGACAGGAAGCCAGACATGATCCCACCCCCGGAGCCTCAAGCAGGTCCCCATGTGGAACCCCAGGTTCTGGGGTACAGGAAGCCCACCTGGTCCCTGTCCACTCCTGGCCCTGCCAGAGGGCTGGAGGGAGATGGGGGGTAGACAATAAGAAAGAAAAAGACTTCCAAACCACTGTGTGATAAAGATTGTTCGTTCCCCTAGATAGTTCTCTTGGTATTTGCAGGAAACTGGCTCTAGGACTCCCTTAGATACCAAATCTCAGATGCTCAGGTCCTTATAGACATAGTATTTGCATAGAATCCATTTTAAGTCCCTATACTTTAAATAATCTCTAGGTTACTTATAATACCAATACAATGCAAATGCTTTGAAAATAGTTGTTACACTGTATTGTTTAGACAATAAGGACAAAAATATCTATATGTGTTCAGTAAAGATGTAATTCTTTTTTTCTAAATACTTTTTGATCAATGGCAGGTTGAATTTACAGATGTAGGACCTGTGGATATGAGGGTTGACAGTACTTGGATATTCCTTTGGGAAAGTATTAACTTCTTTCCCCAAAGTGTCAGAAGTAAACAGTGGCCTTGGTGAACAGGGCCTACTGTTCTGTTTGTGAATAGATAAAAATCTAAAGGATCCTGTTATAGTTTGGATGTGATATGTCCCTGAAAAGCTCATGTGTGAGACAATGCAAGAAGCTTTAGAGGAGAAATGATTGGGGTGTGTGAGAGTCTTAACTCAAACAGTGAATTAATCCCCTGACGGGAGTAACTGAGTGGTAACTAAAAGTGGGTAGGATGTGGTTTGTGGAGGTGGGTCACTGAGGATGTGCCTTTGGGATATATATTTTGTATCTGGGGAATGGAATCTCTTTCTCTGCTTCCTGATCATCATATGAACTGCTTCTCTCTACCATATTCTTCCGCCATGATGTTCAGCCTCACCTAGAGTCCCGAGGAATGGAGCCAGTTGTATATGGACTGAAACATCTGAAACCATGAGCCCTCAAATAAATTTTTTCTCCTTTAAAATTGTTCTTGTCAGGTCTTTTAGTCATAGCATTGAAAAAGCTGACTAAAACAGATCCCAAGAGTGGTAATTCTAAACCCGAAACAGAAGGGGAAGGACATCTCAGAATTACAGACATATATACATGTAATGAAATACCTTTGTGAGTCCATTCCCATTTAATGATACATATTTTATTATATATGAATTCATAATAGTTGAAGTTGGGCAATAGATACATGGGTAAGTTATATTCTCTAGGCATATATATACCTGAATTCAACCTGCCATTGATCAAAAGTATTTGGAAAAAAAGAACTGCATCTTTACTGAACACATACAGATTTTTTTGTCTTATATTCTAAATAATACAGTGTAACAACTATTTTCAAAGCATTTGCATTGTATTGGTATTATAAGTAACCTAGAGATTATTTAAAGTATACTTTATATATATGTGTGTGTGTGTGTGTGTGTGTATATATATATATATATATATATTTTTTTTTTTTTGTACTAGAAATTGAACCCAGGGGCCCTTTAACACTGAGCTATATCCCAGTCCTGTTTTTTTTTTTTTCTAATTTTTAATTTTGACAGAGGGTCTAAGTTGCCCAGGATGGCCTTGTTACAATCCTCCTGCCCAGCCTCCTGAGTTGCTGGGATTACAGATGTGTACCACCATGCCCAGCCTATACTCTCTAGTTTTAATGTTTGAAATTTTCTATAATAAAAAAGGTTAAAAAGAGCCTGGCACAGTGGCACAATCTCAGCAGCTTGGAAGGCTAAGGCAGGAGGATCACAAGTTCAAAGCCCTAAGCAATACAGCAAGACCCTGTCTATAAATAAGATATAAAAAAGGGCTGGGGATATGGCTCAGAGGTTAAGCATCCCTGGGTTCAATCTTTGGTACAAAAAAAAAAAAAAAAAAAAAAAAAAGCAAGAAAAAGAAAAAGAAAAGATTAGGAAGGGCTGGGGGTATATCTCTGTGGTAGAGTACTTGCCTAGCATGTATAAGGCCCTGGGCTTAATTCCCAGAACCATAAAAAATAAAACAATAACAAAGGGCTTAATTTCAAGCACCATAAAAACAAAACAAAACAAAACAATAACAAAGGTTAGGAAAAATTAGATGAATGGGAATTTAGGCTCCAGGTGAATTTTTCAAAGCCAGTAAACATGTAATAATCCTCCTGTGATGCTAACAAACACATATAAAGTCTGGGCAGGAACTGGGCCATGGAGGCAGAGGGTTGGGTGTGTGTTTGGGTCTATACTTTCTAGCTATGTGATTATTTCTCAGCTTTCTAGCCTAGGAGCAAGGACACTTGTATGGTGCCTGCAGGATGCCTGTGAGGCCTGTGGTAGCACACATGGTTGGTTGAGAGGAGAGTGCTTAGCATGGGGTCTGGGCTGGTTAGGGGTCACCACCTGCATGGGAAGCTACCAGGCAACTGGAGGCTAAGGCAAGGGAGCTCCTAAGGCACTCACCCACCACCCTGGTGTCATAGTAGTCAGGCAGCATCCGCTCACAGAGGGCCACCAAGAGCCAGAAAGCCTCCTCCTCGTTGCCATAGAGCAGGAGCACTGAAGTCACGATGTTCATAGCCTGTTGGGTACAGAGAACAGGAGAGGGGAGGCTCACAATGCTGGCCACCGAGTAAAAAACTGTCTCCTCCCCCACAATGGCCTCCTTCTATCAGCAAGTCTGCCCCTTCAGGGGGGTCTAGCATGCAGCAATGAGAAACTGTCCCAGTCCAGCTCTGGGAAATTTGCCAACAGGTAATTTGCAGGAAATCATTTGACAGAAATAGTCAGCCAGCTTCTTCAAATTGCGTCAGAAGGCACTGAAAAATCAGAAAAAGTGGACATCAGCAAATAACATTTCCAGAGTGGTGTCTGGCATTGGTGGTGTGATATATGACTGAGCTGATGTGTAAGTGAGCTGTGTGGCCAGGGCCCTGTACATAGGCTGCAGCAAAATTGGGATGACACACAGCCTTAGCTGATAACATGAAGAAGCTTCAAAGTTGCCAATTATTTTTTAAAAATTATTTTAAGCCAGCACACTGGTCATACAGAATACTAGTCCTACAGAAAGTGAGTTTTGGGGAGTTGATTTCCTTGAAATCCAGACACTACTTAAGGCACACAAAAAGCCATTTTATTTGGTCAAGAAAACAACCAGCCAGACACATCCCAGTGACTTGGGAGGCTAAGGCAGGAGGATCATGATTTCAAAGCCAGCCTTAGCAACTCAGCAAGACTCTGTCTCTAATAAGATATAAAAAAGGGCTGCAGATATGGATCAGTAGTTAAGCACTCCTGGGTTCAATCCCTGATTACCCCCACACCCCAAAAAAAGAATAAAAAAAAAAAAAAACCATTAGATTTCAAGATAAAAGCTGCCAGAAATGCAAACTGAAGCCACAGTGAGATACCCCATCACACCCATCAACAGAACATGGGCTGGAGTTGTGGCTCAGTGGTAGAGCGCTTGCCTAGCATGTGTGAGGCACT
This sequence comes from Tamias sibiricus, assembly GCA_025594165.1. Taxonomy (NCBI): domain Eukaryota; kingdom Metazoa; phylum Chordata; class Mammalia; order Rodentia; family Sciuridae; genus Tamias; species Tamias sibiricus. Next base: position 38,998,548 of record CM046662.1, on the reverse strand, counting down.
AGGTTTGATCCTCAGCACCACATGAAAATAAATAAAGGTCCAACAACAACTAATAATATATTTTAAAAAATATATCAACAGAACGTAACAAGTGTTAGTGAGGATGTGGAAGAACTAGAACCCTTGTGAATTGCTGGTGGGAATGTAAAATGATGCAGGTGCTATGGAAGCATGTTCCTCAAAAACTTAAACACAGGGGCTGGGGTTGTGGCTCAGTGGTAGAGCGCTCGCCTTGCATGTGCGCGGCCCGGGTTCGATCCTCAGCACCACGTAAAAATAAATGCATTGTGTACAACTAAAGCAAATAAGTAAATATATATATAAAAAAAGTTAAACACAGAACTACCACATGATCTAAGCAACATTGTCTGTATACATACCCCAAATAACTGAAAGCAGAGGCTCCAACAGCTATTTGTACACCCATGTTCATAGCAGAAATAGTCATAATATTTAAAAGGTGGAAGCCACCTAAGTGTCCATCAGCAGATGAATGCATGAACATAATATGGTAGATAGCTAGAATGGAGTGTTATTCAGCCTTAAAAAGGAAGAAAATTCTGCCATGTTACACCATTGATGAATCTTGATGATATTAAGTGAAAAGCCAGCACAAACACACACACACAAATATTGTATGATTCCACTTATATGAGGTACCTAGAATAATCAAATTCACAGAGACCGTAAGAAAAATGGTGGTGGCCAGGGGCTGGTGGGGAGGGGGTAGTGGAGAGTTAGTGTTTAATGGTATAGAGTCTCACTCTGGGAAGATGAAAAAATTCTGTGGATGGATGGTAGTGATGGTAGTCCAACCATGAAAATGTACTTGATGCCACTGAACTACGTGCTTAATGACGGTTAAAATGATGTCATATTATGTATATTTACCATAAACATAAAATATTAAAACACTGGGCTGGGGTTGTAGCTCAGTGGATGAGCCCATGCCTAGCATGTGTGAGGCACTGGGTTCGATTCTCAGCACCACATATAAATAAATAAAAAAAATAGATAGATAAATAGATAAATAAGGTCTACTGACAACTAAAAAATATTTTTAAAAAATCAAACATTGGGGGCTGAGGTTGTGGCTCAGGGGCAGAGCACTCGCCTCACACGTGCACGGCCCGGGTTTGATCCTCAGCACCACGTAGACATGGATGCATTGCATTGTGTACAACTAAAGTAAATGAATAAATATTAAAACAAACAAACAAACAAACATTGCTAAGACTCAGACCAGAAGCAGAAGACAACCTAATATATGACAAGAGGATGAGATGAGCAATTAACATTGTTTTTTTTTTTTTTTTTTTTTTTGTGGTACCGGGGATTGAACTCAGGGGCACCCGACCACTGGGTCACATCCCCAGACCTTTTTTGTATTTTATTTAGAGACAGGGTCTCACTGAGTTGTTAAGTGCCTTGCCATTGCTGAGGCTGGCTTTGAACTCGCGATCCTCCTGCCTCAGCCTCCCAAAGTGCTGGGATTACAGGCGTGCGCCACCGCGCCCGGCTAACATTGTTTTTAAATCATATCTTTTTCTGTAGTCAGGTTCCTTCCTGTGGGAGGGGCAAGGTCATAGGTGTATGAGGCCATCATATAGGCCATGGCCTCAGGGGCCTGCTCCTGAAAGCCTCTTGTGGGGAAATGCTGTTTCTGAGCTCCCATTAAGCCCCTTTACCTGGCAGTAGCCGATGGTGGGGTTTCGGAAAGCATAGGCAGTCAGCACCCGCCGGAGTGCAGCGATCCCGAGCTCATTCTGGAAGGCAGGGTGCTCAGGCATGGAGCGGTGGAGGTCTCGCTCAATCTCCTCTGTGGCCAGGGTGTACTTCCCCATGGACTTTTCCACTAGCTCAGCATAGTAGCCCGGGTGGGTCACCATCTCATTCCAGGCCCCTGGAGAGACATGGGTGGCAGCTATCTTGATTCCTCCCAGTATTTGGGGGGCAATAAAGAGCAGACTGGAGACATAAATGCCCCACAGAGGAAAGGTAAACTCTAGGGTCAGTTACATTGAGTGAGACAGAGTTTCCCTTGTTGTTCCTGGGAGGGTACCCTAGTAAGAAGTTTGAGTGATTGACTTGTCCTTTTAAAATGTTCTGACTGGCCACAAAGTCAATGTTTTGGAGGCTGTTCCAAGGAAAGGAGGCTGCCCCCGACTCTAGCAGGAGTGTACACACCAACATATGTCCTGCCCCTGGCATCTGCTCCTCAGGACTTGGATCACTGCACACAGCTGAGATCCCTGTTGCCCCTATCTGAAATAGCTGATAGCTCTTGCCTTGCCTGGCTGACCTCAGGAGGCCTGACCAAGGGCCAGATCAGCTCATAAAACTTTCTATGGTGCTGGGGATGGAACACAGGACCTTGCACATGCTAAGCACATGTTCTACCACAGAGCTGCACTCTCAGCCCATCACACGCGGAGAAATTTGGGCACTGAGAGTGGCTGAGCCAGGGCAGGGGCAGCTAGACTTGACTTACCAGAGAAGAGGAGCCAGAGCTCTCCTCGGAGACTCTCAGGGATGCCCTTCAGGACTAGCTCCCGTGTTTTGGCTGTGCGGTACATGCACATACCACGTCCATACTCAAAGAAGTGGATGTTCCACGACTCCTCCTTCATCTTCTCCTTGGCCTGAGGGGAAAGGAAACCAGAAGGTTTGGGGGCTAAAGAGCATCTTAGAGTGCTGAGGCCTAGGTGACAAAGTCTGCTATCCCTTCTTTGAGCAAGGCTGAATGCCTGTTCTGTAAATAATCTAGAAAGTGCTGCCAGTAAACTCAAGATTTCAAAATGATTACAGATAGAGATGCAGGAAAAGCCCAGGCTGGACTAGATCACACCACCATCATAAGGTGTCAGAAGATGAGCTACTCAGTGGCAGGTAGCCATACTGGTCAGGAAGGGTAGCTGTCCCCAGAGTCTGTCTTGTCTACCTCACAGTGCTGAGTGTAGCCCTGGGAGGGTACTGTCCATAGATCAGCCTGAGAACCTCTGAGGGACAGAGCTGGCCATGAAGGCACAAACCCAAAGGCTGGCTCCAGCCTTCTTCCTGAGGGCTTGGCTCTGGTTCATAGCTGAGATGCCAGCACTCACAGCTTACCCCCTTGGCTCCAAGATCCTCCATGGGAGAGTTTCTTTGGAAGACTTTGAGCAGGCCCTGGGAAGCAGTTGGCACCTCCTGTGCACTGAAACTCTGGTAGCTGCTGAGAGGAGAGGATGGGCTGGTGGGCAGTTCTGGAACCTCCTGAGAAGCTGGGAGAGACTAGAAAATAAAACAGGGAAGGGAAAGCACCTAACAACTGAGCTGCCCCATGGGGCCTCTGATGCATGCTCATCCACAGCGCTGGGCAGAGACATCACCGAGGAAGGGTCATGAGGGGTGCATGGTGCCCAAAGGATGAACCTGGCCTGGTTGTGGGGAGGCTGTGGCTGGAGCCTAGCCTGCATTTCCTCTCTGGTTGGCTGGACATCTATATGTGTCCTCCCTATAAGCCAAACCACCCACAATAGTCAGTTGGGAGAAATGGATTCTTCTTCAGTGAAGTTGGGACAAAGGAAAAAAGATACCCTCTTGAGAAAACTACTGGTGGTGCCTGGCCTCTTCCTGAACTCTAGTGTCCTGTTATACTAAAAAAAAGCAGAAGGCCATTAGCCTGAGGCTGTCTCCATACTTTGAGTTCCTGTGTAATAAACCGCAACATACGTTAACAAACATATGTTAACAAACCCAACCCTAATTTAGGAGTGTATGTATATGTATGTATGTATCTACCTATATCTATATATAAAATTTTATAACCAAAGCCAGGTTTCAGCCCAATCATAGGCAGCTGAGCTTCAGTCAATCACAGCAGCCAACTGATCACACCAAAACCCAAATAAGACAGGTGCCAAGCTGTAGCCAATCAGGCAATTTCTCTACTTTGCTTTCTGGGTTGGCCTATAAAAGCTCACTGCTGGGCTGGGGTAGTGGCTTGGTGGTAGAGCGCTGGCCTACCACGTGCGTGGCCAGAGTTCGATCCTCAGCACCACATACAAATATACGCATTGTGTACAACTAAAGCAAATAAATAAATATTAAAAAAAAAAAAAAGCTCACTGCTCAGGATGCTGGGTAAAATTCTCTGAACCACTTCTGGTTTTGAGTGTTTCTGGATTCATGAGATGTTCTTGACTCAGAAAAACTCACAAAACTTGTCTAACGCTTCTCTTTTCATGGTCCCCAACAGGGTGTAGCTGACAGTGCTAGGCAGCTCGGATTTATCACACCGTATTCTGCTCATTGCTCCCTGGGGCGCCTTCCTTGTTCTAGCTATGGGTACAGATCCTGCTGAGGCTCTTCAGGGAACAGCTGCTGTTGGCATTTGCCTTGTGTATACCACCGGTTCGTTGATTGTCCCTGGGCCCTGTTATGGTAGTGTGGACCCCACCAGCACTAGGGGTACCCAGCTCAGACCCAGTCCATCTGAGTGCCATGTTCCCAATAACTGGATCAGGAGTGGGTACCGAACCACATCCACTGGCACTGTCAGGAGAAAGTATACCAGCAGGCAGAGGGGAAGGAGTTTGGAACCAAGAAGAGACACAGAGGAAAGCAGATAAGCAGAGCACAGGAAGGGTGACACTGGGTCCTGACCATGAAGGGCAGTCCCAGGTCTGTTCCAGAGCAGCCTGCCCTTCTTAAAGTCCTATTTTTTTTTTTTTTTTTTTTTGGTACCCGGGAATTAAACTCAGGGGCACTCAACCACTGGGCCACATCCCCAGCCCTTTTTTGTATTTTATTAGAGACAGGGTCTCACTGAGTTGCTAAGTGCCTCGCCATTGCTGAGGCTGGCTTTGAACTCGCAATCCTCCTGCCTCAGCCTCCCAAGTGCTGGGATTACAGGTGTGCACCACTGTGCCCAGCTCTTAGAGTCCTAATCAATGCAACTCTTCCTTTGGATGCCTACCAGGTCAGGCCAGGTCTCATCTAACAAGCATATGCTGAGTGAGAGAAAGATGCCTCTTCTGTTTTCCTGAGGCCCAAATCCTCTGCATTCCCAAGGGTTTCTGGACTCTTTCCAGACTGGCCACTGCCACTAAGACCCCTCAGGGTATCTATCTTTTGCTACCCCAGGTCTGTTGTAATGGGTGTGTCTTGTGGCAGACACACATCCTGTTCACTCTAGACACTGTGCCAACTCAAGGCTGGGTTCTCCTCCCGCTGACCTCAAACTGGGAAGGTAAAGAGGGGTCTACAAGTGCGTCTGGCATGTCTGGTGTGTGACACTCCCCCCACAGGGTCTAACCATAAACTGGGCACTTTATTAGAGGGAACACATGCCCCTCTATACCCCCCACCCCAGTAGGGCTATAGATCTCTTCTTAGCATAGGACTCTGGGGATTTGTACACAGCCAAGGTCAAGAGAAATGGACTGGAGGTGGGAGGTCTGGGAAGCTACTAGGTGGGCAATATGGGGCTGACAGAAGAAAAAGGGGAGCATTAGGGAAAAAGGTCTGCAAGGAAGTCCTGACCTCCAGGGTCCTACCCTGGGTTTCTGGAACCCTTGCCTCTAGCCTTTATACTACCAGCAGGGCTAGAGGACAAGGTTCTAGCCCACCACCTGGGAGAGGATAGGAAGACCCTGACCCTTCTCAGGGAAGTCCTGCATAGAACCTGAGCCCATAACTTCATAGAAGCATCTGTGACATGTCAGGCACAGTGTAGGTAACACCTGCCAACACTGACCCTCTGCTGGCACTGCCTTTGGGGCCTACTGTGTGCCAGCTGCAGGCAGCTGGCTTCTAGGTGAGCTCATTGCACATGGACACAGCCTGTTCAGATAGTACTTCATCCCCTCGCCTGTGTGGTCAGGTGGTATAGAGATAGTGCCCATGTCTGTACTCTCCCCTCAGCTTCCTCTCTGAGTGTCCACAGGGAAGAACAACACTGCTGTCAAGTGCTCACTGGTCCTTGGCTCCTTGGGCTACACTTCCACTTCAGCCAATAGCAGCTGCCATTTTTATCTGGGGAACAACCTCTCCATTTTCAGGCCCTGTACTTCATGAGCTCTGCAGAGGCTTCATGTTATGGCTTCTGTGATGTTAATCTGTGTTTAGGCCTGTGTCACACACTTGCCACTAAGGAAATGCAGTGGTACCTCTGCAAGGAACATTGTAGTGATCCAGAGAGGATGCAAGGGCTGCTGCCACCCTGTTAGTACCACATGGGGCCTAGGTGTTGCTGCCTGAAGCGATGGCCGCTTGGAGCAACGAAGCCGCGGGAAGAAGTTCAGAAGCAAACTGGAGACAAACAGCTTTTTATTCTGATAACTTTTCTCTCTGGCTCTAACAACGACTAACACGCGCCGTACACACCACCAAAATGGCGCTGACCCGATCAGCAATCTCGGCCAAGTCACTCGAGATCCCGGGCCAAGTCCCGTGAGACTACGGAAGGCGACAATGCCCAAATCTCCATGGCTCATAGTCAACCGCAATTCAATCCATCTCCCCAAACAGGGCTCCTACACCTAGGAATAAGGTAGACTCCAGGATGTATCCTTCATGGTAGACATGAGCTCCCACAGAGATGGTGAGCTTGATGCCATGCTCATAGGCCCTGGCTGTTTTTGCTGAGGCCCAGGTGGAGTCACACGTTACATTCAGGCTCACTGGTCTCAGGTGGGCATGCAGTGATGCTGGATTTTATATTTTCCTAGTTCAGGTCCCTCCCAGCACATACCTCCAAAATCACCTGCCTATCCTTACTTCTTGCTTCTTATTTCACTGAGCAAGCAGAAGCAGAAGCAATCTGAGAGGTCTTCCCTGGGAACCCTCCTGACAGGCCCACCTATCTGCTTCTGTGTTCATGCACACCAGGCCTAGCTTTTCTTCCACCCCCTTCTGGGATCCTTTCTCCTCCACCTCCAGGAACTTTCTCTAACAACTGACCCAGTTCTCAACACCATTTTCTTCCCTTTCCATTGGATTCCTTATTATCAGTGTATAATCTTGCTAGTATCACCCCTAAATCCCTCCTTTTTCTTTAACTGGTGTTGCTCACACATTGTGTTCACTTTGTGAAAATTCATCAAGCTGTATACCATGATCTATGCACTTTAGTGCATACATTCAACTCTTGGTATCCACAGAGAATTGGTGCCACAACCCCCACCCCAAATCAAAGGATGCTCAAATCCCTTTAGCAGTATTTGTGTTTAACCTATGCACATCTTCCTAGATGATGTATAATACCGAATACAGTGTAAATTCTATGTAAATAGCTCTTATACTATATTGTTTAGGAGAAAAGGACAAGGAAAAAGTCTGTAAATGTTCAGTACAGATTTTTTTTTTTTCCAGTTCTGGGAATTAAACTCAGGGCCTTGCACATGCTAGGCAAATGCTTTTCCACTGAGCTACATCCCCAGCCCTTTTTATTTTGAGATAGGGTGCTGCTAAGTTGCCCAGGCTGGCCTTGAACTTGTGATCCTCCTGCTTCAGTCTCCCAAATTGCTGGGATTATAGGTGTGCCACTGTGCCCTGCTGATTCCTCTTTCTTTTTTTTTTTTTTTTTTAAATATTTATTTATTGGTTTTAGTTGTACACGATGCCTTTATTTTTACGTGGTGCTGAGGATCGAACCCGGGTCGCGCACGTGCTAAACGAGCGCTAAACCGCTGAGCCACATCCCCAGCCCCTGATTCCTCTTTCTATTTTTGCTTTCTGACTGCCATGAAGTGAACAGGGCTCCCTCATCACATGTTCCTGCCAGGATGTTCTCTGCCTTGCCATAGGTCCAAAGCAATGGGGCCAAGTAACCATAGACTGAAATCTCTAAAACTGTGAGCCAAAACAAATATTTCCTCTTTCTAATAAGTTGATTAACTTATGTATTTTGTCACTGTGGTGGAAGGAAGGAAGGAAGGAAAAAAGGAAGGAAAATGCAAGCTAAGAAGTTATATAGAAAGTAAAATAAACACATTGATTGCCTTATTTTTATTAACTAGTATAAAAATATAACCTTTAAAACAGATATTGGCTGGAAGAGGGTGGAAAGAAGAAAGAAAAGGATTACTAGATATTTTCAATATTACACACAGTAGGGAACTGACATTATCTTAAAAAGTGGGGACTAAGGGAACTATGTAAAGCTATTAGCACAAACCTATAGAATATCAATACAGACTGACAGAAAAAAGGCTTGACAGAGGAGAAAAGGATATAGTGAGTTTAGGCACCTCTTCCCAGAAATTTTGCATAAAGGTCAACAGAGAATATCATGGGTCACTTTTTTGCAAGGGGGTGTTAATTAGCTATCCCTCCCTCCATTTTTTTTTTTTTTTGTACTGGAAATTGAACCCAAGGGCACTTTACCACCAAGCTATATCCCAAGCACTTTTAGAATTTTTTTTAAAAATTTGAGACAGGGTCTTGGTAAGTTGCTAAGGCTGTCCTCAAACTTGCAATCTTCTGCCTCAGCCTCCTGAGTCACTGAGATTATGGCATGTGCCACTCTGTCCAACTTAGCTCATATTTTCATGATACTGTAGTTCTATCATGGAGCCTATATAATTTCCATACTGTCACCTTTATCCCCACTATCTACCCTTATTCCTACACTTAAATATTTTCCACCAGTCCAGCCGGGCACGGTGGCGAATGCCTGTAATCCCAGCACTTGGGAGGCTGAGGCAGGAGGATTGCAAGTTCAAAGCCAGCCTCAGCAATGGCGAGGTACTTAGCAACTCAGTGAGACCCTGTCTCTAATAAAATACAAAAAAGGGCTGGGGGTGCTGGGGTTGTGGCTCAGTGGTGGAGCACTCACCTAGCACATGCGCGGCCCAAGTTCGATCCTCAGCACCACGTAAAAATAAATGCATTGTGTATAACTAAAGCAAATAAATAAATTAAAAAAAAAAAGGGCTGGGGATGTGGCCCAGTGGTCGAGTGCCCCTGAGTTCAATCCCCGGCACCAATAAATAAATAAATAAATAAATAAATAAATATTTACCACTAGTCCTTATGCCAAAGCTTCTTCAATCATTTCTGATTGTCTGGAGTTTGTTCTCCAAAAGGTTCCTGAAGAAGCTAAACTGGTATCATCTTCAACCCTCCCTTCTTCTAATACCGGATGTCTAATCCACTTATTCTTTCAGATCTACCTTCAAAATATCTCCCAAAACCTAACAATGAACAATCCAGGAAAGAAATCCAGGAAAGAACACAATTCAATTAACAATAGAATAAAATAACCCCACTAACATATTTAGAAATAATCCCAACCAGAGAGGTGAAAGACATGGGCCCTGAAAACTATAAAATGTTGCTGAAAGAGATTAAAGAAAATGCAAATAAATGGGGAAAAAATCCCATGTTAATTGGTTGGAAGCCTCGATATTTTTAAGGTATTGGTGCTACCCAAAGTAATCTAAAGCGTTTCCTTAACAAAATCTCAATGACATTTTTTTTTTTTTGGTAGAAATAGAAGAACCCATTCATAAATTCTTACGGACCTTCAAGGAATCTGGCTTTATTTTTATTGATTGCCCTTGTCACTACCTGACATATATGTTTATTTGTTTACTGTTACTCTCACTAGAATATAAGTTCTAAGAGAGCATACGTTTTGTTTCATGCAATCCAACTTTACCCTTCTTGAAATCCCAGATCAAGCCCAACCTCCTCCAAGAAATATTTCTTAATGTCTGCTGTCAATCCTGATTCTGCCCATTCCTTTTCCACCCTATTCTTCACCTACTTAAGAATTTACTGAGCATTTGTGACAGGGGTGGAAAATTTAAAAGACTACACAGGCCTGACGAGGTGGGCTTTAGAGAGCTGGAGGGCATATGCCATCACTGAGCTTCAATGCTGCCCAGTGGGAATGGGGTCCTGCAGTGCAGGGCTGCTGTTTCTTTTTTGTTTGTTTTTTGCAGTGCTGGGGATTAGCCTTCCACATGCGAGTCAAGAGCTCCATCGCTGAGCTATACCCCCAGCCCTGCTGATTTTTTTTCAGAGAAGCTAAATCTGTGCATTTCTGTAAAAAATCTTGCAATGATTAAGGTTTTCCACAAATTTAGATCGAGTACCAAGAGCAGCATACCCATCTTGTTATTCCAGAAAGCAAGGAACCCATCAAAAACTACCAGGATTGTGTCAAAGGGACTCAGGTGCCAATCTGAATAAGCCTCCTTTGGTCATAGATGGAGTAAGAAAATGACTGTAATGGATGTATACAAATCAAGTTGCTTAAATTCATAGGGCCATAATTACACTAAGAAATAAACATGAAAAACTAATTGGTCACATTTGGAGGACACTAGAAAACCAACTGATCATCATTTTTGGCAACTGGTGAATGAAAGGAAAGACTAAAAAATGTATTCTTTCTTATATGAACTGTGCTTTGGGGTAACCAAATAATTAACAAGGGGAAGTTTCTATTCATAGGAGTATTCCCATGAATGGGAAGGAATGGTAGAATGAAGGTGCTACCATTTTGCAATTTCTAATGAATGTATGGATCTGAACAATGCTCATCAATGTGCTATCAGCATGTAAAAAGGTAACCAGGTGTGGTATATTCTTGTTGGAGATACACAGTGCCTCAATACTGCCTACAGGTAGACCTGCCCAAAACAAAAATCAATTTATCTTAAATTTGATGGAGGCTCTGAATCTCACTGCTCAACCTATTTATAGTATATAAGGGATGAAGGAACTTGTAAGAACCTGCAGTGGATGTGATCAACAAAATCCAGATGGTGGGGTTAGGGGTATAGCCTAGTTGTAGAGCATGCACCTAGTATGTGTGAGGCCTGGGTTTAACTCCCAGTACTGAAAAACAAACAAACAAACAAAAAAACAGAAAAGCAGACTCTGAGAGTCTCTATAGCATAAATAGCCCAAATTCTCAATAAAATACTGCAAAAGAGCAGGGAGGGCAGAAACTTAGACTGAAAGAGATTTAAAGCTGGGCACAGTGGTACATGCCTGTAATCCCAGTGACTTGGGAGGCTGAGGCAGGAGGATCATGAGTTCAAAGACAGCCTTGGCCACGCAGTGAGGTCCTAAGCAACTCTGAGAACCTATCTATAAATAAAATACAAAAAAGGGCTGGGAATGTGGCTCAGTGTTTAAGCACCTCTGGGTTCAATCCCCAGTACCAAAAAAATAAAAGGCGGGGGGTGGGATTTAAGACATACGTGAACCAACTGTAATGTATGTATGACTTTGGTGTACCTCAACAAATAATCAAACTGTAAAAAGTACACCTGCACTTGCAGAGATGTGAACAGTCACCCCTTTGTATCCATGGATTCTTCATCTGTAGAACCAATCAAATATAGATGGAAAATATTCAGAGGAAAAAAATTGCATCTATACTGAACATGTATATAGACTTTTTTCCTTGTCATTATTCCCTAAACAATATAGTAGAACAACTATTTACTTAGAATTTACATTGTAAATAATTGAGATGATTTAAAGCATATTGTAGAATGGGTATAGGTTATATACAAATACAATGCCATCTTTATAAGGGACATGACCATCCATGCATGTTGGTATTTGAGGGGGGTCCTGGATCCAATTCTCTATGGTTACTAAGGCACAGATATAAAAGTACTTGATGATATTAAGAAATTATTATTAAGTCTGTTGGTATAATAATAATGTAGTTAAGCCTTTAAAAAAGAATTTTGGGCTGGGAATATAGCTCAGTGGTAGAATGTTTGCCTAGCATGCTTGAGGCCCTGGGTCTGATCCTCAGCATCACAAACAAAAGAGGAGTCTTTCCCTATAAAAGCCTTAGACTGAATGATGGATGAAACAAATGCCATGTGAATAAACCCAAGGAGGACAGGCCTCAACAGTATGGCCCTTGCTCTCAGTATAGCAAAAGTTCATAAAGGATGGAGTTGAAGGTGACTGATCCAGCCAGAGGCTTCTCATGGGGAACTGGCCTTGAGGTGGGCTGGGCAAGAGTGAGGAGGACTGGAGCATGTGGATGAGGGTACAGAGAGGTGTGATGTCATCAGGCAGTATTGTGCAAGGTGCCCTCCAGCTTGAGACCCATGGCAGGCATCATAGGGGTCGAGCTTAGTGAGGAGGCCGTGGGTTGCCTTGGCCCTTCCTCCAGTCCTAACTTGAAACTGACTGCTCCCAAGGGACCTCCCTCACCTCTGGAGCTGGGTCTGCAACACTGGCTTTTCTTCCACCTGGCTGCTTGGATGGTGTTTTCTGGAGGAAGTCGGAGATCCTTTGAACCAAGAAATCACGGTCTTTTAGGTTGGCAAACAGGAAGGTCATTTTACTCTTGGTGCTGATGGACAGAGGGCTGGGCAAGACGCTGGAGCTGTCAGCTTTTTCGACAATGGTCACCTAAGAAGGCAAAATCAGTCTTGGGCATTTGCATCTTAGCCCATAAGGAGGGGTGTGCTTTGTGACTGTAAGAAAAACACAGTGGTCCTAGGGCTATCCTCCTGGGCACAAAGCCAAGAGTGGCCCTAATGGATTCAGACTCTGACTCTGCCACTTACTGCTTGTGACCCTGAGAAAGGCACTTGCAAATCTAACTCTCCCTTTTTGTCTGTTGACAGGGATGAGCATTCTGGCCAAGCAGGGCCTTACAAGGATGATATAAAATGTTAAGTGCTCAGCCCAGCTGCTGCCCCCAACTGGCTTCCCAAAAGACTACCAGTTACTTCTCTAAAGCACAGCAAGCAGCTCCTCCCTGCAAGTTTGTCCTAAGGGACATGTTTTGACAGCATGTCTGGAATCTGGTTCTGACCCCCTTTGAGGTATGAAGAGAGCTACATAGGGGTAAAAGGCATGGGACAGACAAGGGACACAGAGGCTAAACCTAGGCACTGGGAGTAAGTGCTGGCAACAGGGCAAGTGAAAGGCCACTGGACTGATGCGCACTAAAGACACCTCCAGGGAGGCAGTGAGTGCCTTGAGACCTGGTCCAACCAGGTGAGAAGCTGGGGAAGAGACCAGGGCCGAGGGCACAACAATCATCATTGAATGGGAGTGAGAATGGCTGGTGGGAGAAGGGAGGAAGGATAGAGAAGCTGGGACACAGTGAGCAGAATGGGAATTGGGGACTGTGTGTGAAAGTGTGTATTTGTGTGTGTGTGATGTGTATATGCAAGTGTGTGCATATGTGTATATGCACATTGCACATGTGCAGGGTGTACATGGGTGCACAGATTTATATGTGAAAATATATATAGTGTGTATATGTGAATTTGTGGTGTGTTACCTGCACATGTGTGTGAATATATATGTGTGGTGTATATAACTATGCATGTGTGTATGTATGTCATGTGTGTGTGGGAGCATGTCTATGTGTATTATGTGTATGTGGTACATGTATTATGTATGACTGGCTATGTGTACATGGGGTGGGGCATGCATGAGTGAGTCTGAGAGGGGTTAGATGGCTCACTGAAGACCTCACAGGACACAGCAGGCAGCTGGGGATTCTTCTAACCATAAAGAAACACTGGAGGATCCTAGGTGGGACGCCACTATCCTCTGACTGACATTACAAATTTTGCTGGCTGATGTGGGAGGATGTGTCACAAAGGGGTTAGGACCTCCCTGATGTGGCCTGAGCAGATAATGATGTCCCAGGTGGTGGCCATGGAGAGGAAAGAATGGGTTCTGGAGAGAGTGCTGACAGGATGTCAGAATATCTGGTCAGGATGCAGGAAGGTGGAAGAGGTCAGAATCAAGGATGACTCCCACTTTCTGAGAGGAGTGCATGAAGACCACAATTGGAGTGAAATCCAAGAGCCCATTAGACATGCAGAGGATCTGTCCTAAGCCAAGGGGCCCCTGTGAGCCCCCTTGCTGGGGCATCATGGAGCAGGATGGTCAGTGCTGGCTAGACTGATTTCCTCCATGACCATCCACAGAGCCCTGACCCAAGATTATGGATCTGGTCTCAGTCTATTTGATCCCATGGGGCTTGAAGGGCCTTTGACCCTTGACCAGAGGATGCTTACCTCCCTCAGGGGTATGATGAGGTGGCATGCATCCTGCTCCTTGCTGGCAAAGCAGATATAGTTATTGGAGATGAACATCTGGCCTGGGATGTGCAGTTTGTTGAATGGTGTCCACAAGGTGCAGCCTGTGTGGCCATCCAGCCGCTCATCCCTGGGCAGCCGGAACGTGGCCCGGTAACACTCATTCTTGGCTCGGGCATCTAGGTCTCTAAGGAAACAAGGTAGGAAAAAGTAGGACAACAGTCAAGGCCAACAGGAGGCCACAGTTTTCCATATGGAATTCAGGATCCTTGGGGTTCTACAGTAAACAAGTCATGTGGAGATTTTAGAATTCAATTAAAGATGCATGTTAAGCCACGGATGGTGGTACACACCTTAACACCAGTGGCTCAGGAGGCTGAGGCAGGAGGATCACAAGTTCAAAGATAGCCTCAGCAATTTAGCAAGGCTGTAAGCAACCTGGCAAGACCCTATCTCTAAACAGAAAAGTAAAAAAGAGTTGGGGATGTGGTTCAGGGGTTAAGCACTCCTGGGTTCAATCCCTGATACATTACAAAAAAAGATGCATGTTAAATGACCCAGTAAAATATGGAACACTCATATGACCAGGCAAGAAATGGTAGCACATAACATTTCCTTTCAAAGGACATATGGAGGCTGACCTGGACAGTGTGTGACATATCACTTAGTATTGAAGGGCAGCAGTGCCCAGAGCTCACTGCACTCTGCCTGACTCATACCCAGCATGTTACTAGCCCTGAGGCAACGTCTTCAGCCTGGAAAGACTTCACATGCTTTAAAACCCAGACAAATTCTCCTAATGGGGAGAAAAGGAATTAAAACTAAAATGTGGGGTAGTTGTGCTTAATAGAATCTTATTTGTATGTCTGATGGCTATGGGAAATGGCCTGGCACCCTGGCCCTCATCCCTTTTGTGGCTCTGTCCACAAAAACATCTCTCTTCAGTCCGAAGAGAGCCTCCTACTTGCCTTGGGCTTATGGCAGACTGCTAAGTCTGACCATGAACCTTAGCTGACAGTCCTGGAAATTGCCAAGTTCCAGTCCT
Source organism: Tamias sibiricus (assembly GCA_025594165.1). Taxonomy (NCBI): domain Eukaryota; kingdom Metazoa; phylum Chordata; class Mammalia; order Rodentia; family Sciuridae; genus Tamias; species Tamias sibiricus. The sequence goes on along the minus strand of CM046662.1, from coordinate 38,983,473 downwards.
GCTTGTTTTATTTTTGGAAGGTCCTAAAGGCTATTCCATCACTTATATCAAGAGAGTGACATCTTGCAAAACATTCTGATCTGGAAGGTGCACTGTGGGCCTACACCATGGTCTGGGAATGAAACCCAGGAAACAGAGTGGCTGGGATGAGGTCTCTGAATACACCAGTGTGAATCTGGGTATACCCACCATAGCTGTGGTACTTGGAAACTTCTGAGACCTAGGCTAGCCTTGCAGATTTATCATGAGGCTACAATCTTGGGACTCAAGTAGAGGCTGGCCATCATGATCTACCTCTCTACCAATCCCCAGAGGACACTGGTGCTCTGACTGCAGTGATGCCAGACCTGCACATTGTCCATTTCCCCTGCTGGCTTCAGACTCCAGAGGCCTGGGCCCATGGCTGTGAGGGGATGTCTGGCCAAGGGTCTGGAAGAGAACTGTCCATCTCTGTGGGATGGAGGCTATATAACCTGATTCACCAAAGCTTCCCAGACACTGCCTCCTCAGGGTTTTCAGAATACCCTGAATGAGATGGTTCACATCTTGGCTTGACCATTCACCAGCTAACGGACCTCTCTGCAAATTAGTGTTCTGTTCTGAGACCTAGGGATGGTAAGAACACCTTCCCACCATCAGTCTATGAGAAGGAAAGTGGGAGGAAACTCCTCCACATTAGTGGTGTCTGTAGGTATATCCTACAGATACTGGTATTTGGAGGCCAATATCCTCCCCAGTGCAATAGTGCAATGACCTGTTTACCTGGCCTTCTTCTCAAATAGGGAACTTGTGAGGGCTGAATGCAGAGACTCTAGGTCCACACATTCATTCAAGTGCCAAGCAACAGGCAGGGTCAGTGGATCTGGATTAGGTGTGCCCACCCTCACTTGCTATGGGACCCTCCTGTCCCCTGGGAGGGCAAAGTACCGCTTCAGAGCTGAGATGTTTCTGTGTGGCCGGATGGGCCTGGGAAGGGCCTTGTCCTCCAGAAAGCCCTTGTTGTCCAGCAGCTGCCGCATTGCCAGGTTGGCCAGCTGCTCCATGAGTTTGAAGGTCTCACTGATGTTAAGGAACATGGAGAAGAAGAGCTCCTGGTCCCGTGTGTCCACGCGGATGCTCTCAGGGAAGAGCAGGGTGGCATTCTTCTCCAGGCGCGTGACGTCCACCCACTGTACCACAAGACTCACTGGACACCGACAAGGACAGATGCACCACTGATTACAACTGAACAAGGTGAAGTTTCCTGATTATCATTTGTACCTAGAACCTACCTCAAAGGGAACTGCTCCTTGAGGATATCATTTACCCCTCAGTGCCTGAGCCTGGCTGTGCTGGGACACATGCTCCATGAGGAGTGACTGGCCCATAGGGATTTCCACTGCCTCCCAGACCAACCACACTTGATGAACATTTGCTCCATGAATGACTTAAGAGTGAAAGGAACAAATGTTCAGAGGTGAACTAGCTGAGACTCTGGCCCTGAGAAGCTCCATTGACTGGGAGCACAGTGATGTGTGAACCAAGTCACAACATGGTATGGCCAAACACAGGGAAAGACACTAGCCCCTGCCTCACAAGGTGACTGGTCATTACAGTCCTGACAGGTAAGCAATAAGGGCAGGAATGCAAAGGGTAGCTGTGGCAGAGGGAGGCGTGGAAGGAAACAGCAATGACTCCTGACAACTGTGAACAGCTCATGGCCTAGGAGCTATTTCTGGGAGTGACAACTATAGCAGAGGGAGCTGACTGCCAAGCCAGGGACTGTGGCTTGGCATCTGAGGCCACTATATCCAGCAGGGAGGAACCTGCAGCAGGTGACAGCAATAGCACATGTCCAAGGTATTGCATAACCTAGAAGTACTCAGGGAAGATGTGTGCCCTTCAATATGCTGACTCAAACAAAATGTGGAAGGCCTATAAAGTCAGCATGTAAGAATCCAACTAGTGGGCTGGGGTTGTGGCTCAGTGGTAGAGCGCTCGCCTGTGTGCGCGGCCCGGGTTCGATCCTCAGCACCACGTAAACATAAATGCATTGCATTGTGTACAACTAAAGCAAATAAATAAATATTTAAAAAAAAAAAAAAAAAAAAAAAAAAAAAAAAGAATCCAACTAGTGGGTTGTAGACATGATATGTGCTTACTCGAAGCAGGTGTGTGCCTGGAGCAGGTATGTGCCTGGCTCAAGTCTGGGTGTTCCTGTCACAAATTGCTAAGGTGGCATCTGGGTTTCAGAGAGACCCTTTGGATGGTCATGTGTGGACAGAATATCCTGGGTTGAGAGGAGGAAAATCCACTAGGTATGCTGGCAGTCTGGAGAGGCAGGAAACTGCCCAGAGGGAAGGTCAGGATAGCCATGGTACAGAAGAGCTAAGGATGAGGAGGGGCTGGGATAAACAGTTGAGAGGGACAACTTTGCCATGATGCAAGAGGGACGGCACCCCCTGGTTGTACCCACTTGCCTCAGCTGGTGCTCACCTTCCTTCCCCAGCAGGAAGGAGTAGAAGCACAGGTGGTTGACAGTCAGGTAGAGCCAGCCCTGCCGGGGCACACGGCCCTTCCAGTAGCTGCAGGAGTAGTAGTTGACCAGCTTCTCACCCTCAGGCATCCCAAATTGCTTCCTCATCTTCAGCTCTGCCTCCTTGAATTTTCCAGGGTCCTCATCTCCCTGGGGTTGCAGGTTCTTGTTCTCTTCTGCAATGATACCCTGGACGGAGACAATGGGACTTGGGTTCAGTGGGACATACTCCTGGCCAGGTCAAGGGGAGGAGCAGAGAGGCCCAGGGAACCCAGAACTCTAGGACTTTGGTTTAAGGGCCACAGGCACAGGTAGGACTACAGTTGGCAGCTCTCAGGGAAGGAGGCAGCTGTGCTCTGGCTTGTCTACCATCCAGGGACATGGATGACAGAAACCACCTGTATGCTCTAAGCAAATTTCCAGAACTTTCTGGATTACTGTCATCATTGGCTCTGAGCAGTGACTTTTAAAAATAAACCCATTTTAGTTTAATGTAAACCTGTTAAAATATATCATCCATAAACATGGTTTAAAATGCAAATACAGGTTGAGCATCCTTAATCTGAAAATCTGCAATCTTAAATGCTCCCAAATCCTAAACTTCCTGAATGCCAGCATGATGCCATGAGCGGAAAATTTCATACCTGACTTCATGTAATAATAAGTTGCAGTCAAATCACAGGCGCCCTAAAAATATTGTGTGAAATTACCTCCAGTCTACGTACATAAGGTGTATAGGAAACAGCATTTTGGATACGGGATATCCAACCTATGGTAGAAAAGTGTGTTTAGTGAAAGAGGAGTCTCCCTCTAGCCCTCTAACTACCTTCCTGGTTTCCTTCCATACTCGCCATGTACAAGTATCCATTGTTTTTCTTTTTTCTCCTTTCTTTGCCCAAATGGGATCCCCTATGGCACTGTTCTTTGAAGTGCTTTTCTCTCTCACACCCTGGAGGACATTTTTGCATTTGACTCCCTGTACTCCAGGGGACACTGATCTGTCCCCACCCCAGATCAGTGGGTTGACCCACGTTCCCTTCACTGTGCTTGGGTGCCCACAGGCATCACCCTGGGCCATAGGCCAGCCCCAAACCTCAGTCAAACGACTCCAAATGTATTTGCTGATTTCCTAGAACAATTACTGGATAAACAAAAGCATTTCAAGGACAGTGCTGGTGGCCTGCCTGCTGCTTTTCTGGGCTTCTTGGTTGCCTTATGTCCCTCTTTCCACAGGCAGGGAAGATAGCCACGAGCCCAGGCAAAGATCCTAATATGAGGCCTACTTTGATTCCTCCCATTTCTCAATACTATTGTTTGATTATGTTCCCCAGAAATCACATGTTGGAAACTTAATCCACAAAGTCATGTTAGTGGTATTTGGTGGTGGAGACTCCAAATTAGGATTAGATGAGGTCATGAATGTGGGGCCTCATGAGGGTATTAGTAGCTTTGTAGGAAGAGGAAAGACTCTTGCTCTGTCTCACCATGCAATGCCCCCCACCATGTTATGAAGCAGCAAGAAGGCCCTCATTGAATGTGGTCCCTTAACTTTGAACCTCCAGAACTATGAGCTGAATGAACCTTTTTCTTTATAATTTACCCACTTTCAGGTATTTTGTCATAGCATCAGAAAGCAGAATATGGCATTTGGATCAACTAGGAAGGAAATCAGAATATGCCAACTCAGGAAAAGCTTTCTGCTTTCTCTTTGCCAAAAACAGAATATAAATTCTCCTTTACTAGAGATGGCTAAACTCACCAGCTGAGATGACACCAGAGGCACACCTCCTTCTTGTGGTGCCTACCTACCCCCCAATTATCCTTACTTTTTGCCCTTAGAAGCCTAAAATCTGGTTCCTCTGTCCTACTGTTTCTCCTTAAATGTACTGTTTCTTTTCATAAACTCAAGTTCTAACTAAACCATCCAGCTGTTCCTCCCCGAGTTCTTCCCTTGTATCTATGAGATATACATGTTGATAAACTTCAGTTCATTTTTCTTTTGTTATAGATCCCTAGACAAGAACCTAAAAAAAGCAGAAGAAACATCCCCCCCCAACAGACCAGCACCACCATAGCTGCTATTAAAACATTTCCACTCTTTCAATTTGCCTGTGGTGCCTCCCAGACTGCTTCTGTAGGAAGTAGCTCTCCATCTGGGAATACAGCTCCCTTCTTATTTCTAAGGCCCTACCTTTGTTTTCTGCTGCCCTCAATTCCATCCTACTGGAAGATTGGGAAAGTGCCTGCTATGGTTTAGGCAAGTGTTCCCCAAAAGCCACAATGTGTTAAAGGTTTGGTCCTGTTGGGCACTGGTGGAACTTTTAGGAGGTGGGGCCTAGTGGGAGGTTTAGGTTATGCAGACGGTGCCTTTACAGGGGATTATGGGATCCTGGCCTCTTCTTTCCCTTTTGCTTCCTGGCAGATGATGTAATGGTTTTGCTCTGCTGCACAATCCTGTCATGATGTGCTGCCTCTCCACAGGCCCAACATCATGGGGGCTATTGACCATGGACTCTGGAAACTCCTAAACTGTGGGCCAAAATAAATCTCTTTCCATAAGCCAACCACCTCGTATTTTTCACTGTAGTCATGGAAAGCTGACTAACACAGTGCCCAGAATAGAAAGCACAAGGCAGCCCCAGACAGCCTTGGTGGGCCAGCCATCACCAAAGAACAGGTTCTGGTCAGGTGGCCATCACTGGCTGCCCTGCCCCTTGGGCCACCTTTCTGGGTCTCAGTTGGCCGCTGCCAATCCCTCACTCCCTTCAGCTGCTCCTGGGAGATGTCTAGGCAGGAAGCAGTGGGGCTGGCAGTGACCTGCCCTGCATTTTCCTCTGTATTCCCCACTGGAGAGTCACACCCTGAGCCTTTGGGTGGCTTTCTGGCCTCTACTCAGGAGTATCAGTCCCTGCCAGTAGGAATTAACTCATAGGGAAGTTGCAGACGTGATTAAGGAGTTTGAGATGGGGAAATGATCCTAGATCATTTGGCTGAACCCAATATGATCACAAAGGTCCTCATAAAGAGACAGGCAAGAATGAATGAGTCATAGGGAGATGACAATAGAAAGAGAGGAGAAGATGGGCTGGGGTTGTGGCTCAGCGGTAGAGCACTCGCCTAGCATGTGAGTGGCCTGGGTTTGATCCTCAGCACCACATACAAATTGTGTACAACTAAAGCAAATAAATAAATTTAAAAAAAAAAAAAAAGAAAGAGAGGAGAAGAGAGAGAGAGAGATTGATTCCTCTGAGGATGTTGTGCTGCTGGCAATGAAGATGAATGACAGGGCCAAGAAGCCAGGAATACAAGTGGCTTCTACAAGCTGGAAAAGGAAAGGATATAAATTCTCTTAGAGCTTCCAGAAGGAACACAGTCCTACCAATACCTTGATTTCAGCCCAGAAAGATCACTTTAAACTTCTGACTTCTGATAAAAAATTTATGAGTTTATTTATTTATTTTTGCAGTGCTAGGGACCAAACCCAGGGTGTTGGTATGTTAGGCAAGTGCTCCACCACTGAGCTATATCCAGCCTAATTTGTATTGTTTTAAACCATCAGGTTCATGGTAACTTGTTATAGTAGCAATTGGAAATGAATATGTATTATTCTAAAAAAGCACCCATTTTGTCAAAATTCTTAAGTTTATTGGTTTAAAACTATTTATAGTATTATTTCTTCTCTCTCTCTTTCTCTCCCCCCTTCTTTTGGTGCTACTGGGGATTGAACCCAGGGTTTCACACATACTGGGCAAGTGTTCTCCCACTGAGCTACATCCACAGCCCTGGCCCTTTATTTATTTATTTATTTATTTATTTTTTAAATATTTATTTATTTACTTTAGTTGTACACAATTCAATGCATTTATGTTTACGTGGTGCTGAGGATTGAACCCGGGCCGCACACATGTGAGGCGAGAGCGCTCTGCCACTGAGCCACAACCCCAGCCCTGACCCTTTATTTTTTAAACAACTGCTTCACTAGGTATGGTGGTCCCATCTGTAATCCCAGCAGACTTGGGAGGCTGAGGCAAGAGGATCATGAGTTTGAGTCAGCCTCAGCAACTCAGTGAGACACTTAGTGACTTAGTAAGACCCTATCTCAAAAAATAAAAAGGACTGGGGATACAGCTCAATGCCCCTGGGTTCAATCCCTAATATCTAAGACAAAAAAACCAAATGCTCCACTTCTATGTAAGTGCTCTTCACATTCAATTTCCAACACTGCTTACTGGAGGGTACTCTATTGAGTCCTGGGTCACTTTGCCACAGGCTTTCTTCAATTTTGGGATATGTTGCTCTTCACTCTTGTTCCTTTTTTTATTTTATTTTTTTTTGGTGGTGCTGGAGATTGAACCCAGGGCCTTATGCTTGCAAGGGAAGCACTCTACTGACTGAGCTATATCCCCAGCCCATTGTTCCCTTGTTTTCTAAGGAATTAACTTTGGCCCTGTCTTACTTCCTTCTGTCTCATTTCCTGGAATTCTTTTCTAGCCTACTGAATTGGACACCTGGCTCATTAACTTTCATCCTTTCTTCTTTCATGAGATTAAAAACTTTAAATTTCCTTCTGTGTACTGCTTTTGGTGCATCCCATAAATTCTGACATATATAATAGTATTTCAATGATCATTCAGTTCTACATTTCCTAATTTCCATTTGCTATAGTTTGGATCTTAAGTGTCCCCCAAAGGCCCATGTGTTAAGGGCTTTATCCCCAGTATGGCACTACAGGAAGGTGATGAACATTTAAGAGGTGGGGCCTAGTGGGAGATTTTCTGGTCTTTGGGGTGTGTCCTGGAAAGGAATATTGGGACTCCTGGTTTCTTTCTCTCTGTATCTTTTGCATCTAGGCCAAGAGGCAAACAGCTTTGCTCTGCCATGCCTTCCTACCATGATGTGCTGCCACTAGCCCAAAGCAACTGGGTCATGGGCTGGAACCTTCAAAACTCTGAGCCAAAATAAACCTTTTCTCTTTACAAGTTGATTATCTTAGATATTTATTTACAGTAACAGAAAGATGACTAACAGACCATTTCTTCTTTAACCCATGAGTCATTGAGAACTTTTTTGTTTTGCTGATGAGTTTGTTTGGGCCCAGCATATAGGCGGCATCAGATATATTTCTATTATTATCATTCCTCACCTTGCTTGCTAGAATAGTAAAGGCTTGCCTCTGCCTTCTTTGTCTGTTTTTTGTCTGTTTTCCCGAAACAGAAGGCAACATGGGTCTTGAACTCCAAACTGCACAGAGAAGAAGAGCTGAGAAATTTGGCCTGTCTGCCCAGATCAACAAAGTTCTGGTATCACAGATTTATAAGGGCTGCCTAAAGTGACTTGGCACCATGAAACTGTGACCTAGTAAGAGCCTCCAGGAAATCTAATATAAGGCAGAAGTCTAGCAGAAAGAAGACATTCAGATAATGTCTGCTCATGATAGGGTTAATCTCCCCCAAAGAGGAAATAACCTAAATATTACCATATCAGTTTATAGATGTCACCACAATTTTGGTAATTATTATTTTGATGGTTGCAAAATATTCCAGTATGTATACCACATATGCCTTAATAAGTCCCCTGAAAATAAAGCACTTAGCTGACCAAGTATATAAAAAGTACTCAGTAAAATGCTAGCAAGTATTATTACTCTTATTTTTTTAACATTTATTTTTTAGTTTCAGGTGACACAGTATCTTTATATTTATGTGGTGCTGAGGATCAAACCCAGTGCCTCATGCATGCTAGGCAAGCACTCTTCCACTGAGCCACAACTCCAGCCCATTTACTCTCATTTTTTTTTTTTTTTTTGTACCAGGGATTGAACTCAGGGGCACTCGACCACTGGGCCACATCCCCAGCCCTTTTTTGTATTTTATTAGAGACAGGATCTCACTGAGTTGCTAAGTGCCTCGCCATTGCGAGGTTGGCTTTGAACTCGTGATCCTCCTACCTCAACCTCCCAAGTGTTGGGATTACAGGTGTGCACCACCGCACCCGGCCCATTTACTCTCGTTTTTTTTTTTTTTTTTTTGGTACCGGGGATTGAACTCAGGAGCACTCGACCACTGGGTCACATCCCCAGGCCTGTTTTGTATTTTATTAGAGACAGGGTCTCACTGAGTTGCTAAGTGCCTCGACATTGCTGAGGCTGGCTTTGAACTCATGATCCTCCTGCCTCAGCCTCCCAAAGTGCTGGGCTTACAGGTGTGAGCCACCGCACCCAGCTTATTCTCATTTTTTTTTTTTTTTAATTTATTTATTCTTTTTAGTTGTACACAATGTATTTATTCTTTACGTGGTGCTGAGGATCGAACCCGGGCAGCGCACGTACTAGGCGAGCGCTCTACCGCTAAGCCACAATCCCAGCCCCGCTTATTCTCATTTTTAAAAAATTTTTTTTTAGTTGTAGATGGACACAATATTTTATTTATTTATTTTTATGTGGTGCTGAGGATTGAACCCAGTGCCTCATGCATGTGAGGCAAGCACTCTACCACCGAGCCACAACCCTAGCCCTATTACTCTCATTTTTCAGAGGAGTGAACAGCTGTTTTTCTTTCTTATCATTGGACTGGAAAGTATTTTTCCAGTGTTTTTGCTAATACAGCATTGTAGGGACTATCCTGATATATGTGTCATTCTGCATATATGAATAAACTATAGGGTAAACTCCCAAGGAATAGATTTCTGGGTAAAAGATATGTGCATTTAAAAATAATGTTAGTTATTTCATTTCCAGTTTCTTCCTGTAAGCCAAGGCACTGACAAATACAGTTGTATTGCTGCATATTTGTCATAAGGCACTTTACAAGAAATAGAAACTTCAAGCTAAGCTTTAGTCAGACTCCAGTGGCTATTCAGGATAAGAAGGGGCTTCATGGGTATATTAGTCAGCTTTTTGTTACTATGACAAATACTTGAAATAATCAATTTATAAGGAGGAAAGGTCTATTTTGGTTCATGGTTTCAGTCTATGGTTCCTTCACCATGTTGCTCTGGGCCTCTGGTGGCCCAGTGCTTCACAGTGGGGAGCATGTGGTGGAGGAGGCCTTGTGGTGGCCAGGAAGCAAAGAGAGAAGAGGGACCATGTTCTCAATATCCCCTTTCAAGGGCACACCCCAAATCACCTAACTTCCTCCCACTAGCCCCTACCATCTAAAGGTTCCATCACCTCCTAATAGCATTACAGGTTGACAACCAAGGCTTCAACACATGAGCCTTTGGTGGATAGTCAAGATCCAAACTATAACAAGGGGCAATGGGTTCTACTGCACCTTACACATCTAAGAGAATGTGAGCAGACACTTTAGTTTCCATCACTGTAAAATGGGAATAAAATCAATGTTGTCTGAAGATGAAATAAGATAAACAGTTGTATAATATATAGTCAGGGGATTGATTCCAGGACTTCCCACAAATACCAAACTCCTCACATGTGTAAATCCCTTACATAAAATATCACAGTTTCCATATAATATATGCACACCTCATGTATATTTTAAACTATCTCTAGATGATTTATAATACCTAATGCAATATAAGTGCTATGTTGTTATACTATGTTGTTTAAGGAATAATGTTTATAAAAAAAGTCTACATGCTTATTATACATGCATTTTCCCCCAAAATATCTTCAACTTGTCGCTGGTTGAATCTATGGAAGTAGAACCAGTGGACACAGAGGCTGACCATGTATGAACACTGCCAGCCAGAGAATTGGCAAGAATTCTAAAGAGCAAGAATTGCTAAAGAAATGTAAACCTTACATGTATCTTGCCCTTGACGAAGGTGGTGATATCTTCCTCATTGTCAAAAATGGACAGTGTCTGAAGCAAGTTGTTTTCCAGCCATTCCCAATGTTTTGTGATCTCTTTACGGGAAGAGCCTACGAAGAGGGGTTTGGTGAAGCAAAGAAAAATCATAAAATCACAAGGTCTTAAACATAAATTCAAAAAGAGATAAAAATGAGTGAACTAGTTTACTATTCAAGTGATTACAATCTTCAGGCTGCTTATTAATCTTTTCTTTCTTAAATTTTATATGTATACAACAAAAGTCCTGGTCTCACATACACACACACACACACACACACACACACACATACACACAACAAAACAAAACAACCAGCTAAACAAAAATAAAACACCAAGCAGTTTTGCAGAGAGCCATGTGGGAGACAAAGCTCTCCCTCCCTCCCTCCAATAGTGATGATCATCACTGGTCTGTATGTGCACCCCAGAAATAGCTATGCATCTGAAAGCTTCCTAAGTGATCATGGCTTTTCTTCCAGTTGAAAGAATTTAATGTAGTCTTTGATATGGATATGATTAATCTGACACAATCAGACTTTGTAAAAGTGGTTCCAGCACTCTCCTGAGAATTCAGGCATCCATAGATGCCAAGTAGAGCTTCTGAAGGATGCGAAACTGCTGGTCAGCTAGGCTGTGCTGGGAAGGGAAATAGTTACCACCCCTTTTCAGCTTCTCCTGGCTTATCTTCTCCTCTAGTGTCTGTGCCCCTATCCCAGGAGGTATCCCTGCCCTCTGCGGAGAGGAGCCCTGGAGACCTTGCAAACTCAGTGGTAATGGAAAACTTCAGAGAAGGCAGCACAATGCTATTCCTAAAGGATGGGAAGACTGTTGTTCCCATTAAGGACCTAGAAGAGTAGCCCCAGGAGGAGAAACAAAGGGTGAGAAAAGGTCTCTACTTGGCCTGGCTCCCCCTACCCTTGACACCCCATTTTTTGGCATGGGGTTTACAGTCAAAATTGTTTTTTGAATAAATGAACACATGGATAAGAAGAGAAGTGAACACCCTGTACCCTTCTTAGCTATCCTGGGGGTGGGATAGTCTATGGACCCCAAGCAGGCCAAGTTAATCATGTGGCCTACAGCAAGGCCCACATAATTGGTATGCAGGGAGTCTTAGCTAGGAAACAAGTCCAGTATGACTGTAAATCAGACTTTTTTTTTGAAATGGTGGGAATTGAACCCAGGGTCTCATGCTTGCTGGGCAAGTGCTCTACCACTGTGCTACATCCTAATCCTGAAGCAGTCATTTTTGCTAGGGCACCTATCCTTGGTTACCTCATCCTTCCCTACCTGGCAACATTATTTCACCAGCTGAGCATGTGGCCCTGACCCCATTCTGGCCAGACTAGGTTGGTCCCCACCACCTCCCCCAAAGTCATTGTACCTGCTCATTGCTCTGTCACAGCTTGGCCTGTCTAGTTTAGGGTTGATTTGTCTGTTATTTGACATCTGCTCAAGTGGCCCACCAACATAACAAGCAATTCCACAGGAAATATCCTCCTCAAGTGGGATAGGATGACCACATGAAAACAATTGCCCCAGAATCACACAATGTACAATGGGTCACAACAGGCAAACAGAATTTCCCTGGAAGTCCCTTAAGTCATCCCCAACTATTTTGACTTCCTCCCCTAATTTTTCTTTGGAGTCAATTTGACCTCCTTGACTTATATACAAAGGCCACAGTACAAAGGCCACAGTGACCTGATGTACAAAGGGGCGGGATTTCTTTCTTTCTCTCTCTTAGGTTAATTTTTAATTTTTTTTTAAATTATTTATCTGTTTTAGTTGTACACAATGTCTTTAATTCTTTTGAAGTCAAACTTACACATGATACAAACGCTAATGTATCATTTTCTTTTACACATACATTTCTGGCAATCTTAAACAGAAGCAATCTTTTCTTTGCTGTCTGCATTTTAATTATGTTTATATGTGCTTTTTTTTTTTTTTTTTTTTTTTTTTTTTCAGTGCTAGGGATCAAACCTGGGGTTTTACACATGCTAAAGTGGTAGAGGGTGCCTTATGTGCTCTACCATTGACTATATTCCCAGGCCTGTATGTGCATTTAAAAGGATTATTAGTTGTAACTTAATCTTCTTTTAACACTAAGGAAACACTTAAACTGTGCCATCTCTGTTAGGCACTGGGAATAAAAGGAATGGAATAGCTAATTGGATTATTAAGTATTATTGGTGTTTTCAGAGCTTCCTGTGGATTATCTTTTTTCATTCTTAGAACACCTTGAAGACATGTATTATTATTTTCATTTTATTTTGTTTATTTTTTTGTGGGGCTGGGGATTGAACCCAAGGCTTCTTGCATGTGAGGCAAACACTCTTATCACTAAGCCACATCCCCAGTCCTATTATTTTCATTTTAAAGGATTAAAGGATGAAGCTGAAGCAGAGAAGTTAAGTAAATTATACAAAGTCACACAGCAGGGAAGTAAGTAAACCAAAATCCCAAGTCTAATTGCCTGGCTGTAGAGCCTGCCCTCACCTTTGGGAGCTCCCAGTCTCACAGGAGAAACTTGCATATAAAAGTGCTGGTGGAGACTTATTAATTGCAAAAGAGTAAGAAGGAAGGATAGTTTACATGGGTGTGGGGAATCTGGGAAGATTTTCTAGGAGGTGGCATATGGGCAGAGTGTCAATAGCGCAGAGGAAAAATTTGGTGGATGTGGGAGGCACTATACACAGTAGCCAGGAGAGGTGTGGTTAGGAACTGCAAGCCCTGCAAGTGTGTAGCCTGTGTGAAAGTCAGGTGTGAGCTGGGAAAAGGAGGCCAGAGGGCTGGGAATGTAGCTCAGTGGTAGAGTACTTACCTAGCATGCATGAGGCCCTAGGTTTGATCCCCAGAACTGGAGAAAAAGAGAAGGGGGTGGGGCACAAAATGTAGGCAGGTGGATCCCTAGAAGTCCTTAAATGCCAGCCTAAAAGGTCAGTGTAGGAGCCCTGTTTGGGGAGATGGCTTGAATTGCGGTTGAATATGAGCCGTGGAGATTTGGGCATTGTCGCCTTCCGTAGTCTCACGGGACTTGTCCCGGGAACTCGAGTGACTTGGCCGAGATTGCTGATCGGGTCAGCGCCATTTTGGTGGTGTGTGCGGCGCGTGTTAGTCGTAGTTACAGCCAGAGAGAAAAGTTATCAGAATAAAAAGCTGTTTGTCTCCAGTTTGCCTCTGAACTTCTTCCCGCGGCTTCGTTGCTCCAAGCAGCCATCGCTTCAGGCAGCAACAGGTCAGGATTCACAGGGCAGGTACAGGCAGGATCATGTTTGATTTGGGTGAACTGTTTCTGAGAACCAACCCAGGTGTGCGGAGGGAGGCCCAGGCAGAGACCAGGTCAAGCTTTCGGTCTGATGTATGGGGAAGTCAGGGTGTGGTATGAAGCTAAAGACTGGGACTCTGCAGCATGGCCAGTCTCTCCCTCGCATGAAGCCCTGCTGCCACCAAAAGGACTCCCACGCTGCAGTACCATGTTCATTACTTCCCCTCCTTGGGACTGCTCTTGCAGTTACAGTCCCCTCCCCATCTACACCCCATGAAGGAGCATTATTGAGACTGAGATGACAATCTTCAGCACCCATTTAAAAGTATCCGGTCTGCTTATAGCCCAGGCATACACCTACATCCCAAGATCTTGCTCTAGGATGGCCCTTACCCTATAAGAAGCCCCTTTCTCCTGCAGGCAAATCCTCACTGCCTCCTAGCACCCTACTCTGGCTCTTTTATTATTTTTTATTTTTAAATATTTATTAATTTGCTTTAGTTGTACACAATGCTTTTTATTTTTACATGGTGCTGAGGATCGAACCTGGGCCGCGCACGTGCTAGGCAAGCGCTCTACCGCTGAGCCACAACCCCAGACCCCCTACTCTGGCTCTTGAACTAGGATATCTAGGGTACTGTTAGGCTTTGTAACTTGGTGTTGAGCAAACTCTCCTTTCTAACCCTTATTAAGTCTATTCAATCAGACAGAGGAGACAATGGGTCACTGCTGTTCAGGGTGCTGATGAGGAGGAAAGGGCAAAGTGCCCACCTGGTAAGAAGCAGCTGCTTCTGGGTTGCCACCTTCCTTGGGCACTTACCTCCTTGAACTTCTCTACCCACCTTCTAAAGCAGGGTTCCAGTTATAAGGACCACAAACTTGCTAGTCTCATTATCTTTTTTTTTTTTGTGGTACCGGGGATTGAACTCAGGGGCATTCGACCACTGGGCCACACCCCCAGCCCTTTTTTGTATTTTTTTATTAGAGACAGGGTCTCACTGAGTTGCTAAGTGCCTCGCCATGGCTGAAGCTGGCTTTGAACTCGTGATCCTCCTGCCTGGCCTCCCAAGTGCTGAAATTACAGGCGTGCGCCACCGCGCCTGGCCAGTCTCATTATCTTTTCCCAGGCCTCCAAGGAACACCACTATTCTGGAGGACCTGGACACTGTCACTTCTAGCCCAAAGGGTTATTCAGCACAGTGGTTATAGGGGCAGGCAATTTGGGTCTGAACTGCAGCTCTTTGGGACTTCAGACATTTTCCTTAACCCCTTTTTGCCACAGTTTCCTCATCTTCAAAACAGAGAGGGCCAATGTTCTTATGAGGAGGTTCAGGTAAGGGCCTAGCCACAGTGGAAGTGCTGTCTGAGCACTGGCTAGGAGTGTCATTTTATCAGAGCAACCTCGTGATTGTCATTTTATCAGAGCAACCCTGGCCTAGGCCACTGAAAAGGAAGTTCCCCCAACATTCTTGGGAAGGGTGGGTTCACTTCCTCCTAGGACAATACAGTGAATTCTCATTATTCATATTAAAGTCTGTAGTCCCTTGAACACTGAATTAATACTGAACCATTACCCCAAGTGAAATGCAAGGGTAGGCTCCCACCAGCCTCTGATCATGTTTTCATCAACCAATCAATATATAAATTTGTTTTATGTGTCTCTGTTTAAAGACACTTTATTTAATATTTACTGTTGATTCATTAGCATTGAGCTCATGATCAGCAGCACTGTAACTCATTCCTAAGGAATGTGTAGACATTCCTAAACTTCTCTAACACAAATTTTTTTTCTCTAAGACACTTGCATTTGGAGTTTGCTTGGGAGCCTTTTATGCATGTATATGTGGTATTAGGGATAGAATCCAAGGCCTTGTGCACACTACACAAGAGCTCTACCACTGAGCTACATCTCCAGTCATTTTTAAAAATGAGATGATGTAGAGAGATGTAGAGAAAGGATCTTGCTAAGTTGCCCAGGCTGATCTCAAATTTGCAATCCTCCTGCCTCATCTTACCGGGGAGTTGGGAATACAGGCATATGTCAACATGCCTGGCCTGCTTGGGGGTCATTTTTTTTTTTTTTTTTTTGTGGTATCGGGGATTGAACGCAGGGGCACTCGACCACTGGGTCACATCCCTAGCCCTTTTTTGTATTTTTATTAGAGACAGGGTCTCACTGAGTTGCTAAGTGCCTCGCCATTGCTGAGGCTGGCTTTGAACTCACGATCCTCCTGCCTCAGCCTCCCAAAGTGCTGGGATTACAGGCGTGCGCCACCGCGCCCGGCGCTTGGGGGTCATTTTAATCAGTGAAATAATCAACAAAAAGCATAATAATGTGAAAACATGTTACATAGTCTGTGAAAATGCCACCTGTATACAATATTTGAGAGCTGAACCAAGAAGGTAGAGGAACACCTTAATCCACCTCAGCTGGGGACATTCATACTATGTGAATCAAAATTTTTTTACCACTTTGCACATACACATGTAAGACCACAAAGGTCTTGAGAAAAGGTGAACATAAGAATGTGGACAAGCCAGGCGTGGTGGCACACGCCTGTAATCCCAGCACTTGGGAAGCTAAGGCAGGAGGATTGCAAACTCAAAGCCAGCCTCAGCAATGGCGAGGCACTTAGCAACTCAGTGAGACCCTGTCTCTAATAAAATACAAAAAAGGGCTGGGGATGTGGCCCAGTGGTCAAGTGCCCCTGAATCCAATCCCAGGTACCGCCCCCCCCCCCCCAAAAAAAAGAATGTGGACACTGGTAAATCCTGAGCCTGAGCCCATGGCGGGGGGGTGGGGGATGGGGCTCCATGGAACTGTCCTCTGCTGGCCCTGCTCCCCATGAATAGTGAAGGTGTCTTCATATACTGGAAGTAATGGCTCCTCGACTTCCCTCTTGGTGGCCTGGCTATTATCTCAGTGAGAGGCAGTATGGGGTTCTTAGTAGGTACCACCCTGTCCAGAAACATCAGCGGTATGTCCTTTCCTCCCACGTGACCTCATGACTCAGGGCACCTACCGCATGCCACTGTCCAGTAGACCTGCGAGTCCTGGGTCTGGTGCAGGATGCGGTAAGGGGCCACACGGGCACTGGAGTCCAGCACCACGTCTAGGGTGCCCACGAGAAGACCTGGGAGCAGGGCAGAGAGATGTGGAGGGTAAGAGGTCAGCCATGCTGAAAGGTCCCTGGGAGCTGAGCCTGGCCAGAGGTCATCAGGATGGCAGCCCCAACACAAGGAAAGAAACACATCTTGAATCATCATCCCCATGGGCAAACAACTTCTTCTTAAAAGATCTTTGGCTAGAGTCAGATGTCTTTAAAAAAAAATCCCTTCCTACTTTGTCCTGGAAGCATCTGTTTATTCTCCTGCCTCAGAAACTCTTTCAGGCAGGAGCACAATCAGGTTTTTTAATTTTTATTTTTTGTACTTGGGATTGAATCCAGGGGTGCTTTACCACTGAGCTACATTTCCAGCCCTCCTTTTTATTTATTTTGAAAAAGGATTTCACTAAGTTGCTGAAGATCAAAGGTGCTGAGGCTGGCCTCTAACTTATGATCCTCCTTGCCACAGCCTCCTAAGTCACTGGAATTACAGGTGTGTGTCACTGTGCCTGGCACACATGTAGGTTTGACAGAACCCAAAGTTAAATGATTCTGGGAGGTCCTCTTTCAGAAAAACATAAAATTAGTTTTGAAACCAAGTATTTCTTTTATCTTTGTGTGGTACTAGAGAACCCCGGGCCCTCAGGCATGTTAGGCAAGCACTCTACCTCTGAGCTATAAACCCAGCCCCAAGTATTCCTTTAGAATGAGTAAATATAAATTACAAATTAAAATATAAAGAACAATATCACAAAAGTTCAGAAAAATAACAATGTGTTTTATTAACTGCCAGATACATCTCCTAAAATATCCCCTTCCCTCCAACATTTTTGTCAGAGAACTCTGGTTGCTTCTTCGCAGGACAATGATTTTGTAACATCACCTTCCATATCAAAAACAGGAAGACAATATAGTCTTTTTTCTGGCTTGGGATTACAAATTTTTATTTCTGAAAGGTTAGGGAAGTTTCTTCCAGCCTCAAAAGCCATGGGCTATAAAGGACATGTAAATTTTTAGAATTGCTAAATTTGGAAAAACACTGATTCTGTTTTCTTTATCTCTGAACCAATACATTTTAGGGTAAGTTTTCTTTCTTTCTTTTTTTTTTTTTTTTTTTTTTTTTTTTGGTACCGGGGATTGAACTCAGTGGCACTTGACCACTGGGCCACATCCCCAGCCCTTTTTTGTATTTTATTAGAGACAGGGTCTCACTGAGTTGCTAAGTGCCTCGCCATTGCTGAGGCTGGCTTTGAACTCACGATCCTCCTGCCTCAGCCTCCCAAAGTGCTGGGATTACAGGCGTGCGCCACCACGCCCGGCTAAGTTTTCTTTCTTGTCACATACACATACCCATTTTGTAGTAGTGCTATCCCTGTCAATGTCACTATTTCCTGACAAATCAGCAGGGAATATATATATATATCTTCTACAACTGTTTGTCTCATTTGCTTCTCTTCATAAATTCAACAATCAAGCAATCTAAAACCCTATTCACTGTTCCTATTTGAAATTTATTTCTTCCTTTTAATGAAGTGCTGCTTTTGGTATGATCTGAAAATACATGGTTGCCATCTTCCTGTTGATGCTAGAAACAATTTATATAGATTTTATTACTCAAGTTTTACAATTTTGTCCCTGGCATATTCATTTTAAAAATCCAATCTTTAATAAATACAATGAACAATTACACTTATTTTTTCTGAAATGTTCTGAAATGTCTAAGTTGCAAAAGGGCATATTTAAACTTTAAGAGTTTGGAATAAACCTTTTTTTTTGTTGTTAATGCTGGTGCTTCTCTTCTGATCTTTGAAATTTTATTTTAGAGTCTCTAAACTGTTGGCATAACCACATTGCAAGATCTGAAAGCTTTTTAAACAGACAGATCATCTTGTCACACTAGACTCTTTAAAGAAAAGTTCAGGGTGGTGGGGTTTTAAAAGATGACTTGAATAAAATTGGATCACTGATGGTTTATCTCCTGGGAGGATGAGAGCTAGGGAGGCTACAATGTCTATAATGGCACAAGAAGGCCATGGCAGGATGCACCAAACCTATTTGGGTGATGGGAGGGGGAGCTCTAGGAATGGTTCCTTGAAGGATGGTCTGAGAGTTCAGTCTTAGAGGACACAGAGAGATGAATGATGTAACAAGAGTGTTAGTCACCCACTGTCTCCCTTTCTTCATTGGGCTTGTATATATTGGTTTGTATATATTGGGCTTCTGAGGTTAACCACTAGACTCTCCAAAGGAGCTGGCACCTAACTCCCACTGAACAGCTTGGTTCAGGAGGCAGGCTCAGTATGGATTCCTGTGATTCTCCAGGACCTTTTGAAGGCAGCCTGAAGTACTAAAGGGAGAACTTTGAGTTTTCTTGGAAATGTTACAGTCTCTTACACATGAAGAGGTGTGGCCCAGGAGAGGATGACCACAGAGGTCTTCTATTGGAAGCCTCCATCTGCATCTGCCAAGAATGTATCAGCTGAGACACTGAAAATCAGAACATTTTACAGAAAATTCTCTCTACGAATTGGAGGATCTAGCAACACTGGGCCTGCATTCCTGCAGGGCAACAATCAGCACTTGAAGTACCAGCACTGGGGTCTCCGATAAGGCCAATATGGATATGACCCATCTCTGTTCCAGCAGTGCCAGGTTGCAGGCCCTGGAGCACGAGGGGCTTTGGACATCTGCTGAAGGAAGGCCCAGTGGACTTCGCCCAAATCCCATATACCACACAACTCCAGAGGCTCCCTGTATGAATGGTAGTCCCCAGACCCACAGAGGGCATCTTGGCTAGCTCACAGGAACACACTGTACTGGTAATTAGGTAAAGCCATGGGTCAGCAGCTCTGATGTCACCAACGAGCATGAAAGGTGGGCTGAAGATAGAGAAAGGGGGACTGAGGCCAACAGCTGGGACCTCTGATCTTTATAAAAGGGCAATTTTTTAGTGAAAAATAACGACAAGGGCAAAAGAAAATGTGTGCTTGTGTAACTTGGCCCTCAGAGGCACTGAAGGAAACCGAGGCTGACGCAGAGGCAGAGGACTGGGAGATCTTGCGGACTTTCAGCTGCTAAATCCCACTCAAGAGAGCAGCACACAACAGGGCGCGGTGGCGCACGCCTGTAATCCCAGCACTTGGGAGGCTGAGGCAGGAGGATCGCGAGTTCAAAGCCAGCCTCAGCAATGGCGAGGCACTCAGCAACTCAGTGAGACCCTGTCTCTAATGAAATACAAAAAAGGGCTGGGGATGTGGCCCAGTGGTGGAGTGCCCCTGAGTTTAATCCCCGGTACCCAAAAACAAAACAAAAAAACAAAACAAAACAAAAAAAAAAAAACAAAGCAGCACACGCCTTGGCAAAGCACCTAGAGGCTCTCAGGCATGGAATCTCAGCAAAGGCCACTGCCAGTCTTCATTCGGTCGCCCTGGGTCGGCCTCGAAGTCTCCCGACTGACCGCCCAGCCAGAGCGCATCTGCCTTGCTCTAGCCCCCACCCCCATCCTGACCTCTCGCTAGTTCCCCACCTCGAGCCCCCGACGCCCGCGCCCAGTCTGCACCTGCCGCCTCTCCGACCCCTCCTGGCCTCGCCTGCGGGCCATTTCGCCCCCTAGGCCTCTCCTGGTCTCCCGCCCGGCGCCTCGCCGCGAGCTGACGTGCCTGTCCCGGGCAACGCCGAGGCTGGGCCTGTCCCGGGTGCGTCAGTCCCTTGCCCCCGCCGCCGGCGCGCCCTCCCCGCCCGGCCCAGCGCGGCGCCCTCAGGCCAGGCCGCCCGCGCGCCTCTCACCGGTGAGGCCGCCGCCCTTGCCGTGGCCCCGGCGCCGCTGTAGCACGAAGAAGGGGTTGGCCCGCTCCGTCACCCAGAGCGCGTTGGCCACCAGCACCTCCTCCGGACCCAGCCACATCGCGGGGCTGCTCGCACCCGGCCGGGGCCCGCGAGGCGGAAGCGTCCGCCGCAGTCGCCGCGCCAAAGCAGAGCGGGCGGGGCGGGGCCGGGGGGAACGGGCCGGGAGGCGGCGCCCCCTGGTGGGCGCCCGGCGTGGACAGGACGCCAGTCCTGGGCCCGTCCGCCGCGAGGCCTCTCCCCTCCAAGCCTCGCCCGCTCTCCCGCAGCGCGGACCCCGCCTCGCCCGGCCGTGGCCTCGGACCACTCACAGCGGGCTGGGACTCGGAGGTGTCCACTCCTTCTCGTCCGAGGCCGCGTCGCTGCAGCCTCTGGGCCTCGGGCCTCTCTGTCTGGAATCGCCCAGTCTACAGCGCAGGCAAAGGGGGACTGATTGTGCAGCGATCAGAACCCCTGGCATTTTGTGAACACTTGTTCAGAGTTTGGGGAGCGAATGTAAAGAAATAGCCTTTTGAAAAATATATACTGTTAGCCGATTGTGCGATCCAGTGAGCGTTAATGTTGCAAAGGTCGTTTGGAAAAGGGTTAGCAGGTTGTAATGATTTTCAGAATTCTGACAGTTGAGCCTAAGATTAATCTTCAAGGTCTAATGGACGGGTTGTTAGTAAGCCCCGAGGCAGGCATATCTTTAGAAATCAGTGCTCTACCCTCACCTGGGTGGTCTTGGGTCCAGATAAGGGCTGGCCCTGGGACCAGTGGAGGTTTTTGCATAGGTATAGGGTGGCCAGCATCTCCAGCTGGAATTGGAGGTCCCTGCTCCCCCAGTGCCCACAGCCGGCAGAACCATGCACAGTCCAAACATGAGCTCCTGTCATACCATGAAGCAAATTAAATTGATCATTGTTAATTTCAATACTGAGGTGTCTCTGTACCAGGGATTGGGAGTAAGCCTATATCCTTCAGAGTCAAAGGGGGCTGCTAACTCTGTCAGGGACAACTTTTGTCGGGGCAATTGGGATTTCTGGTCACCTAGCTGGATAAAGGGTAGAGGTCAAAAGGGTATAGGGAAGGGGACCTAATATTAGAATCATCCTGGTAGATGTGAACAGAGTTGGATCTCTGTCGCTGGCATTCTTAGTATATATATATATATATATATATATATATATATATTATATATTCACTGGGTCTTAGTATAACAGATGTAGGTATACATGATTGACAGCCAAAGTAATCCATAGCCTTTTTCTTTTCCTCCTTTCTTTCCTCTCTCTCTCCCTCCCTCCCTCCCCCCCACCTCTCTCTCTCTCTCTCTCTCTCTCTCTCTCTCTCTCTCTCTTTGGTACCAGGTATTGAACTCAGGGGCTCTTAACCACTGAGCCACATCCCCAGTCCTTTTTATTTTGAGCCAGGTTCTCACCAAATCGTTTAGGGCCTATGTTGCTGAGGCTGACTTTGAACTTGATATCCTCCTACCTCAGCCTCTGGAGCTGAGGATTACAAGCTGTGCACCCCCCCCCCCCCCCCCCCCCCCGGCAATAATCCATAGATTTTTTAAATGTTGCTTGTGACTCTGAATCATTCAATATGTAGAGACATAGTTATTTATTCAGTACAATTAAAGTCAGCATACTCTAGAGATACAAGCATACCATTTTTTTTTTTTTTTTTTTTTTTTTTTTGTGGTACCAGGGATTAAACTCAGTGGCACTCGACCACTGGGCTACATCCCCAGCCCTTTTTTTGTATTTTATTAGAGACAGGGTCTCACTGAGTTGCTAAGTGCCTCGCCATTGAACTCCGGATCCTCCTGCTTCAGCCTCCCAAGTGCTGGGATTACAGGCGTACACCATACCAGCGCATACCAATGTTTATAGCAACACAATTCACAACAGCCCAGTTGAGGATGAGTCTAAGTGTCCTTGAGTAGATGAATGGATAAACAAAATGTGGTATATATACAGAATGGAATTTTAATCAGCCATTAAGAACATGACATTTGCAGGAAAATGGATGGAATGCTCCAGAGAATTATGCTGAGTGAAATAAATCAGGCCAGAAAATCAAGGGTTGTATATTTTCCCTCATATGTGGAAGCAACAGGGGAAAAAGGAAACAAACTGGATCTCATGAAAAAAGAAGGGGGTCCAGTAGAGTCGATGGAGGAGATTGGGGGAGGAAGGAAGGGGGCATAAAGGGAGGTACCAGGAAATGAAATTGATAAAATTATGTTATGTGCATATAGGAATATGCCACAATGAAACCTACTCTTCTGCATAATTACTATGCACCAAGCCAAAAAAAAAAAAAAAAAAAAGTAGAGACTAGTTTTCTTAAACTCATAATGTTATATACTCTGTAGAGAAATCTGCCTTCAAGAATTTGGAAGTACTTGTTACTACCCTGAGAGGAGGTAAAGGGTTGTTTTGTTTCTTCACTGGAGGGGTTAAACTTAAGCATGCCCTGGGATCACCTGCCTGGCCTACTGAATACTTTGGGATCCTACCCTAGAGTATCTGCATATCTAATGAGTTCCTAGTTGATGCTGTGCTGCTGACCTAGAGACCACCCTTTGAAATACTCTTTTTTTTTTTTTTTTTTTGGGTACCGGGGATTGAACTCAGGGGCACTTGACCACTGGGCCACATCCCCAGCCCTTTTTTGTATTTTTATTAGAAGCAGGGTCTCACTGAGTTACTAAGTGCCTCGCCATTGCTGAGGCTGGCTTTGAACTCACGATCCTCCTGCCTCAGCCTCCCAAAGTGCTGGGATTACAGGCATGCGCCACCGCGCCCGGCTTGAAATACTCTTTATAAGAAGGAAAGAACAAATGGTTATTGAACACTTAGTATGTATAAGCCTACTTTTTTTCTGAGGCAAAATTCACATTCCATAAAATTCACTTTTTTTTTTTTTTTTTTGGTACCAGGGATTGAACTCAGGGGCACTCGACCACTGGGCCACATCCCCAGCCCTTTTTTGTATTTTATTTATTTAGAGACAGGGTCTCACTGAGTTGCTAAGTGCCTCGCCATTGCTGAGGCTAGCTTTGAACTTTCCATCCTCCTGCCTTAGCCTCCCAAGTGCTAGGATTACAGGGGTGCGCCACCACGCCCAGTTAAATTTCACCTTTCAAGTTGCACAATTTAGTGGGCTTTTAGTATTTTCACAAGGTTGGACAACCACTACCACTATCTAATTCATTTTCATCATTCCGAGGAGAAACCCTATACTCATTAGCAATCAGTCATTCCCAATCTCTCTCTTCTCCTAGCCCCTGGCAAACACTAATCTGCTTTGTCTCTGTGGATTTGTCTATTCTGGACATTTCATGTCGATCATACAATATGTGGCCTTTTGTGTCTGGTTTCTTTCACTTACTATAATGTGTTCAGGATTTATTGATGAGTGGTATGTGTCAGTGCTTCATTTCTTTCTTAGGACTGAATAATATTCCACGGCATGAATATGCCACATTTCTTTTTTCACTCATCGGTTGATGGATATTTGTTTCCTCCTTTTGGCTATTGTGAATAATGCTGTATAAATTTTTGTGTGTATATGTTTTAAATTCTCTTGGATATACTATATATTTATGCCATATTATTGGAACATGTGTTAAAGATATGTTTGATTGCTGAGTGCAGTGGTGCACACCTGTAATCACAATGACTCAGGAGGCTGAGGCAGGAGGATGGTGAGTTCAAAGCCAGCCTCAGCAATTTAGCGAGACCCTAAGCAATTCAGCGAGATCCTGTCTCTAAATTAAATACAAAAAAGGGCTACGGATGTGGCTCAGTGGTTAAGTGCTCCTGGATTCAATCCCTGGTACCAAAACAAAAACAAAAAACAAAGATGTTTGATTTTTTTTTTTTTTTTGGTACCAGGGATTGAACTCAGAGGCACTCGACCACTGGGCCACATCCCCAGCCCTTTTTTTGGTTTTTATTAGAGACAGGGTCTCACTGAGTTGCTAAGTGCCTCGCCATTGCTGAGGCTGGCTTTGAACTCGCGATCCTCCTGCCTCAGCCTCCCAAAGTGCTGGGATTACAGGCGTGCGCCACCGCGCCCGGCTCAATGTTTGATTTTTTTAAAAAATGTTTATTTATTTGCTTTTAGTTGTACACAATGCATTTTTTTTTTTTAATGTGGTGCTGAGGTTTGAACCCGGGCTGCACACGTGGTAGGCAAACGCTCTACCACTGAGCCACATCCCCAGCCCCGATATGTTTGATTTTTTTGAGTAACTACCAAACTTTTTTTCCAAAGCAGTGATGCCATCTCACACTCCCACCAGCCATGTATGGGAATTCTAATATTTCCATATCTCATCAATGTTATTGTCCCTTTTATTATATCTAGTTCTAATGATTAATGATGTTAAAAATCTTTTCATGTGCTTCTTGGTTGGTTTTTTTTGAGGGGGGAAGGAAATGCCTATTCTTATATTTTGCTCATTTAAAAATTGGGATATTTGTATTGAGTTGTAGGAGTTCTGGATTCTAGACTGTTAATGGACATATGTATGAAAGCTACTTCTCACATAATTTTAAATATAATTCCTCCCACATCAATCCTATTTGGTAGGTATTTTGTGATTCTTATATTAGGGATGATAAAACTGAAATCCAGGCAGGTGAAATGACTTGCCAAGTTCACACTAGTAATTGGCAGATATGGCACTGATGTACAGACCTTTCTGGTTCCAACTCTTTTTTATATATACAGGACACTTGCTGCTTTTGCCCCCCCCCCTCTCCAATATCCACTTCTCCTTTCTGTGCAGCACAATTATTTTTGTTGTAGGAGCCATTCTTTAGAATTTAACTCCCATCTTTTTTCTTTTTCTTTGTGGAGCTGGGGGTTGAATCCAGGGCCTTGTGCATGCTAGGCAAATGCTCTCCATTGAGTTACATCTCTAGCCTTAAGCTCCTGTCTTCCAGGTGAAGCTGAATGTACCCCTGGGCTGCAGAAGTGGAGCCCATGCTGGTTGAGGCAATCAGTGAAGTCTACCTGTGGGATCACAGTGGCTGTGATGGACATGTGCCTCCAATCAGGTCCCAGGCATTGCCATTCTGGTCTGGGCCACCTCAGTGGGATGCTGATGGGGCTACTGGCACACTGAACATGTGTGTCATTGTACTCTGTAGAGAAATCTGCCCTCAAGAATTTGGAAGTACTTATTACCACAAGATGGAGATTTCCTGGAGGAAGCAAAGCTGTAAGATGTGTCCTGGAATCAATGTTTGAGGGCCAAATCATATCACATCTGCTACAGGCTTTAGCTTTTGGAAATTCCCCACTACATTCCCATCTTACTTTAGCCAGTTTGGGTTGAATTTTCTTTCACCTGCAACCAAGAGTCTTCACTGATATATTACCACCAACAGTACTCCATGTGGCCAAGAGTTTTTTTTAATAGGTTTTTATTGAAATGGTTATATTGGCAAATTTTGCACATACAGGTATACACTATTGGCATTTAGGTATATACCATACAATTTCACTATTTAATTATAACCATGTGGACATAAGAGTTGTGCTGCCCAGAACATTTCCAAGGGTTAATAAAATCTGATTGTCAAGAAATGAGTTCACACTGTATTTGCAGGTATCTGTGTTCTAGACAGGCTAAATCCCCCACAGTGAACCTCCAAATTAAGCTAATGATCAATTTTGCTTCTTGAATATTTGATATGTGTTCTTCCTGACACAAGCTATCCAATGGTGAATTAAAAGTCAAGTGCATAGTTTCCCTTTTATCCCTCAAGGTAGAAGATAAGTCATTTGCCACACTTACATATATCCTAAGTTTTCCCCTCCACAAATTACCTGTGCTATAGTTAGAAAAATAGTTTTGTATGCCATCCTCTGAAATGTTGTGCAAAGTTAGCATGAATCTGGAGTAAGAGGGGCTCTTCAAAATGACCCAAATATGAAAGAAGTGACTTTAATATTTTCTGAGTATAAAAGCTACTGAGGGTCAAAACCAATTGTGACACATGTAGTCTAGGATTGGAAGTAGTCCTTCTCTTGTACAGGAATAGGATATTTCTATTAAGCAATGATGTTCTCCATACTGTCAATGTTATCTCCTAGCTGGGAGTCTTTCCTTGTGTAAGCATGCTTGCCCAGTTTTCTTGGACAGAGCTACTGCCACTCTGGAGTCCTTACTGCTTCCAATTCTTGGCTCAAGACACCAGATTCTGGCCTAAGCACCAGCCAAGGGAGCCCCTCTTCCAGCTGGGTCAGCAAGACAGGCCTGGGCTTCTGGAAGGATAAAGGGAGACAATGCCCTCTCTGCCTCTTTCCAGGTTGGCATGCATTGTCACAATCTAGGCCCCCCACAAGGTGCTGGGCTGTGGAACCAGGTCACATCTAGTGACTGGGTCGACAGAGCACAGCCAGCCATCAGCAGCCTTCCTAGTTTGGAGCAGCTTGCTCACCTGAAGGAAAAGAAATGGCTTGGGAGGATATATTCTACCTAGATCCTCCACACCTTTTAAATAAATATCTTGGTTTAGTACCTCCTAGTCATTAGAAAAGTCCTTTAATATCACACAGTATAAATATACTTGGACTTAATTGTGGAGGAAGGATAATTCCAAAAGCAAATTTAAATTCACGTTACTTTGGGTTAATTTTGAAAACAATAGCTCAGAACAGTCACCTGTAATTCTTTTTGTTCCCCCTCTGCTTTGTTTTTAAACTGTAGATGGACACAATACCTTTATTTTATTTATTATTATGTGGTGCTGAGGATTGAACCCAGTGCCTCACATATGCTAGACAAGCGTTCTACCACTGAGCCACAACCCTGGCCCCTCATCTGTAATTCTTGACAGTTGCTAGTACCTGGTAAGAGAGGGTAGAAAAGATGACAGGGATGAGGAACTGATGAGACTTCCCAGGTGTCCAACATGTATGTTCCCTGTGCACGTGACTACCCCACGAGTGGAGGTGAGTGGACTGGTGAGAAATGAGTTGGTTAAATGTCCCAGGGGATGGACATTGCAGCTAAGAAAAGTATGCTGATGATAGCTTCTTGCTCCTGGCTTTTTCACAGGAGGATGTGTGTGGCTTACAGAAGTGCTCACTTCTGAGCCCAGCCACATCTTTGGCTCTGGGGTCTATGACACCTCTAGTCCCAATCCTTTGTAATGTGTGCATTTGGAGGAGTTAACAGGCAGAGCTCAGAGAGCCCAGGGCAGAGGCCTGAGTGAATTCAGCAGCACTGAACCTTTCTGAAGGTTTAATACTCAAGTCGTATGAGGTTCAAAGACTTTTACCTTTTTGTACTAAAGTTTTTACCTTCTTCCCCAAATCTGAGTGAAGAAAACAGAAAAATAGCTGAAGCCTAGGGTGAATTGTAGGAGGGAAAACCCAGGTGGTCCAGGGGGTCTTCCAGGAATCATCAGAACCATATGCAAAAGGGTTATCCTTTAAGTGGTTGAAGCTGATGGCTCCCTCCCACTCCACAGTCACTTTGGGCTGGTAGGGTCACAGTTCTGGAAAATGTAGGGGACTGCTTTTATTCCACACCTACTGGAAGCCCACTTGGCCTCTCTTCTTTGAGGTTCAGTTTGCTGGGATAACCCTGGACACCCAAAAGAAAGAGGAAAACTTCCCAACTCCATCAATGCCTTGGAGGAGCTCCAGGGCTACAGGGGGCCTCCTGATTCCCCAACCTCAGCCCCCTTCAGCCAAGCTCCAGGAGGCAGGTAAAACTTTCCCTGGCTCAGGAGCTCCTTCATGATTTGCTTTCTCTGATGTTTCAGAGTAGTTAGAAAAACACAATTCCACACAGCCTACAAAATGCTTACTTTTACATCTTACCCCTACCAACTTCCTCCTATTTTTTCTCTGATGTTACTATGTTTAAAATCCATATGGCATTTCCCAGTCCTTCAGCAAGGATCTTAACCACATCCCAGATTATCCTTTCCCCAAAGGGCTAACATGATGGTGTGTCAAATCTTTGGAATGATGTATCCACAAGGTCAAAATAAAGGACAAAACTCCATGCACCTAACTTGTAACAACCACCCTTATCAGGATATGCTGAGGGAAAGCACTTATTTTCAGCTGTGGTGTCAGGATACACTGTGATACTGATCCCTTTCTATTATCTCTCTGTGCTGCCTGAGAATGAGAGCAAAGATTGAGTTTAACCACATTACACTTTGGCTTTGGGTGACACTGAAGATAAGAGTGAGAGCCAGTCATTCTGCCTTTCTTGGAGAGGGAAATTACATTCAAAGGGTTTTCTAAACTGGTTGACTTCAGTAGCACCTTCTGCCCATATTTTGAATGTCGGTGTCCCCAGGGTTTTATTGCAAGCCTGGTTCTTGTGTTACTGGGTAATTCCAACCCATCTGGCTGCCACCATCATCTGAACTGAGTGTACCCTTTAGTGAGAGTGTGTGTATCTAATGTACAAAGCTCTGCATGGGGCAGGGGTGAGAGAAGATGAGGGGCACCCAAAAATATTGTGATTACATGGGGACAACTTCGGTAGAGCTAGGCAGCATGTGTATTTAAAACATGGCTTCACAGGAATTTTGATGTAGGAGGAGCCACAACCTGATCACCATGCCCTCAGTAAACCTCTGCCTGAGATTAGCCCAGCATCTCCACGCCTCCCTCTAGGGACCCTGCTCTAAAGTGACTCAAAAAGGACTCTCCCTGGGTGTAATACCAACCTAGTCACTGAGATTGGAAACCCAGGCTTTCTCTTCCTCCTATGGATCCCTCCTTTCATTCCTACTTTCAGCTAATCCCAGCTCTGGGGGTTAATTGTGAAAGTCCTCTCCTCTGCCATGGCCTCTTAGAGGCAGGCCCTAGTATTCCAGGCCACTCTACTGCCCACATGCCTTCCTTTCCCCAGGCAGCTCATTCTCTTTCCAGAGACTTGAATCCAGCCCTCCCCAAGCAAAGACTTGGGGGCCCAGGAAGTGCAACTCCAGCTTCTCAGCTCTCACCTGGCTCCCGCACTCCCTCTTGGCCCTTCTGTTCAGGTTTTTCAAGGCAGCAGTGCTATGCCCTTTATCTGTGCCCCTGTTCTTCTTCAAGACACCCTCATTTCACTTGGTCTTTCATCCCAGTTGGTTGTTGATATGCCAGTTTTCTGGAACAACCAGAACTTTACTTATGTTCTGGTGTTGAGGACTGAACCAGGGACTTGTGCATACTAAGCACATGCTCTACCACTTAGCTACACCCCCAACCCTCTCAATCTTCATGATCACTGAATCCACCTTAATACCAAGTATATGTGTTAGGCACACAGTGAGAATTTAATCAAGGTCTGTGGACCTTCGTTGTCTTACTTTTTTCCTTTTAAATGCAACATTCTTGCATTTTTGTTCAATGACATCTATGAGCAACAACCACTTGTGAGGGCAGCTCCTGACTTGAACACGCCTTCTTGCTTTCCTACAGCAGAATCACTGCCCAATTAAGTAAAGGTTAACAGCAAGAGAACATGCTAGTTTTTCTCCAGTTAAAACCAGTGTTGTTTAGCATGTAGATCAATGAAAGCATTGTATGTGAGGGGTTATAAAGCCCACAGGACATTAGTCAAGTTAATAAAACTCAGTAATCTTATTTTAATATCTTTTCCACTCCATATTTTGGCAGCAGGGACTACTGTGACATAAAGGAAGCTGGTGAGTGCCGCTTTAGCCACAGGGTTAGTCCAGTGTTCAGAGAAGTACCTCATGGACGTCTCTCCCGACCAGGCCTGAAAACCACAAGACGAACTAGGAGATGGAGCAAAGCAGTGAGGAGATGAAGCCTAGCTTCAAAAGAAAAGCTCACAAGATTTTGTGAGGAGTTTTAATTGCCTGATCGTGGATCTTGTCTCCCTGAAAGGGGAGCAGAGGCAGGGCCCTGAATGGACATGCTCCCGGGCCCCACCAGAGACCTCAAACCTGGCCTTCCACATCAGCCCCCTCTCCCCTAATCCTGAAATAGGAGGAAAGGAGGGCTTTGAGAAGTTCCTCCCTAAGGACAGTAAAGATCCCAAAAGCTTATGCCTTTGCATTTTTACTATCATAACCTGATTCCCAGCTGATGATGCTCTCTGACTGCTCCCAGCCCTACTCCACGTGCATCATGTGGCACATGCCAATGTTTCTGCTCTGCCTGGAGATCAGGGTGGAAGTGGTCCAGGAGAAGAGGCTGACAACAGACCTAGCTCAAAACAGTCCATTGGAGGTAAGGAGGATTTGTAGTGTAAATAGCTCACTCTTTGGCTCTTTCCCTTCTTCAAATAACTTCCCTACCACCACCAGAGAAAATGAGAAATTATCACATTTCCTGACTAATAACCACCACTGGTGGTATGATTTGCAGCAACCAAGATACTCACCTGTCACAGAAGAAGCTGCTCTCTGCTTCCTGAGCTGCTCAGAGTCAGAGGCACCAGCTGACAAGTGTGCCCTCACCAAGCTGACACAGCAAGCAGACACAGCAGTCTTGGCTCCTTGTCAAGGTCCAGGGAGTGGCTCAGCAAGGAGTCCTGGCAGCACAGCCACTGGAAGGGAGACTGTTATCTGAGATAAAAAATGCTATTCTCTATTCCCAAAGTACATGTCCTTGATGAAGAAGTCAGTGTCCCTCCTGATAAAGACAGACCATTCTATAGCTGAGCCGGAAGGTGGACTGGATTTTCAGAAAAAGGGTGTCAAGCTGGGATCTGGAGCACCATTCTGAGTAAATACCCTTGTAAGAAATGCTTCCTTGGCTATTCTATAGTGAACATGTGCTCCAGATTTCTCAGAAATTCAAAGATTTAATCAATAGATTTTTTTTTTTTTTTTTTGTGGTACTGGGGATTGAACTCAGGGGCACTCGACCACTGGGTCACATCCCCAGACCTTTTTTGTATTTTATTTAGAGACAGGGTCTCACTGAGTTGCTAAGTGCCTCACCATTGCTGAGGCTGGCTTTGAACTCACGATCCTCCTGCCTCAGCCTCCCAAAGTGCTGGGATTACAGGCGTGAGCCACCGCGCCCGGCTTAATCAATAGATTTTAGAGGACACATTTTTTTTTTTTTTTGAACCAGGGATTGAACTCAGGGGCACTCAACCACTGGGCCACATCCCCAGCCCCCCCCCTTTTTTTCTATTTTATTAGAGACAGGGTCTCACTGAGTGCCTCGTCATTGCTGAGACTGGCTTTGAACTCGTGATCCTCCTACCTCAGCCTCCCAAGTCCTGGGATTACAGGTGTGTGCCACCGCGCCCAGCTTAGGACACAATTTTAAAAATTTCTCCTCAAGCAATTTCATTCCTTTTTAGTAAAGAAACTGTTCTTTTTTTTGGTACCGGGGATTGAACTCAGCGGTACTAGACCACTGGGCCACATCCCCAGCCCTTTTTTGTATTTTATTAGAGACAGGGTCTCACTGAGTTGCTAAGTGCCTCGCCATTGCTGAGGCTGGCTTTGAACTTGCGATCCTCCTGACTCAGCCTCCCAAAGTGCTGGGATTACAGGCGTGCGCCACTGCACCCGGCTAAAGAAACTGTTTTGATTACAATTCAGCATACATGTCTTTGTAAAATGGCACAGATCAGAAGAAAATGCTATGTCAGGATCTGAGTTTTGATTTGGGGAAAACAAGGTCATGGTACAGACAACATGGCAATAATCAGAACCGAGTTATCTGTTCAGTGAGCCAAACCAAACACAAATACAGGTGCACATCTGGAGCTCTGGCAGACTGAGACACATTCTCACTGAGAATCCAGTGAGGCAAACCTGTCTTCTGAAAGACACTCTCTTGAAACTGTTTATCAAAAATATTTTTATAGTACAAAGACTATAAAAAGGAAAACAAACAAAAGCCCTTTGTAAGCAGTAAAAAGCAAAATTAGTTTAGACCTTAAAAATCTGCCCTGTTCCAGCCTCAAATTATTAAAACAAAATGCTTCTGTTCACCCTGCTGTGGCATTCCTAAAAGCTGTCACCATCTTGGTTCTTTGAAGTTCTCTTTTGTTTTGGGTACACCTGTGTCTTAAGTGTCTTAGTGACATGTTACAAGAAAGATGCTGTTAAAGAGAAGCCACATGTACAAAGATGGCAAGTGTTCATTTCAAACTTATGTTCTACATAAGAGCCAATACAAATAACAGGGCAGGGATTTGTGTGTCTGCTTGGTTTGCTGTCAAATCCAAGGAATCTGGAAACAAAAGTTGCCCTTCTCATAACAAGGATCTGAATGCCTTTACACCTTCTACATAGCTCATATGAATAAGCAGCAGCAGACTGAACTATGGCGTGACCTTTTGCAAAAAGGAGGCGTAGATTTGTTTTATAAATTTGCTTATTTTGGTTCTGTGCTGGGATTACTCATAGGATACAATTTTCTCATCATGTTAACTTGATGTCATCCCGGGTGTGTGGGAAGAGCATATGTGTTCACGATGCCCATAATGCTGGCTGCTGCATCCTTGTCTGTATGCCTGGCTGCCGATGCTCCAGCGCCTTCCTCATGCTGGCTCTGAAGCTGGAAGGTGGGGTTTGGGCTGGACCAATGAAGACTGAAGAAGAGTCCTCATCTGAGATCTAGCAGCAGGAAGGTTGTTTGATCTTCTTAATAAAACATTCAAAATCGTCCGGATGTTGACAACCACTCCTGAGGTCAGTGTGCCAGGGAGGACTGCCAGGCTCTCTGGTGCTACCTCTCTGCACCTCAGGGTTGGCAAGTGGACAAGTCCACACTCTGTGGAGACTAGGGGGGCTTCAATGTTTAGTAGCTACATAAACACTTGTCACCTTATATCATGCTCAACACAGACTCTGGAAAATGACCAAGCAGATGACTGTCTGTCACCATCACAAAGAGACCCTGGCCCCACGGCCAGCATCTCCTGAGGAAGCTGAGCTCTGTTGGGAAATGGGTTGGTCAGAGTCTCAGGAGAGGTACAAAACACAAGGCTTTCTCTTAACTCCCTACAGAAGAGGCCCTTTAACAGGAAATAGAATAGAAACAGAGGACAAAATAGAGCATGTCAAGGAGCTGTGACTCGTGCTCTGCATTGGTAGGAAGCTTCACTTGCAGGCTTTAGTATGCATTGTAAGAGAGGATCACAAAAAGTATTTTTAAAAAACCCCAATGCCACCCCAACACAGAATAGCATGTGATTATTCAGGGACATGTTTGCAACGCAACCTTAACCCCTGATCCCTGCCTCTTCTCTGGAAATGGCCAGGCCTGTTGGGTGCCCATGTTCAGTGGCCAACTTTGGGCAGGCATTCAATACCAAGGCTCACTTGGTCAATAATGCTGTTCTCAAAGCCTCACTTTGGGAGAACTTTGGAATTTAACCCTGAACCCCAAACTGTGCTTGGAAGCACTATCATTCTTCCAAAATGGACACTGAGAAGAATACAAAATAAGAAAGGTGATCATAAAACAAATCACAAAAGAAGTGACCCCTAATAGCCCATTTTAAAAAAATCAGGTTTTGTTCTCATCATACATGTCCAAAGAAGGTTCAATTGTGGAGAATTCGCTTTCATACACCAGGCTCCGAGGAGACAAGGAATTTCGGTGAAAGAAGTGACTACCTGAAAAAGGAATAATAAAAACAGACTTAGTACAGGTCATCAGCCTCCATTTCTCACATGGCTTCCTAGGAAAGAATGTGGATTATTTTTGAAATACCTCATTTTCTCAAATATCTCTGTCATATTGGCCTCTTATTATTATAGAAAGAAAAAGAATGCATGTATTCTTCAATGTAAAAGCACTTAATATAACTTCATTTTTTGTGGTGTTGGGATTGAACCCAGTGAGCTACATCCCTAGCCCTGTAAGCACACTTTAAACATGTATGTTCCCATGTTTGGATCCCACAGTAGCTCTTCAAAATAAAAGCTGCCTGTGGCTCTTAAAGATTTCTCTTACACATTTGAAGAGTTTTTCCTATGGAGAATTCGTACCCTACCCTGCCTACCTAACCTTTCCTCTCTAAGTAATAGTTCTCAGTGGAGATGGGGGTGTGGGTAAGCAGAGCTCTTTATCAGACGGGCTGACTTGGTGATTTGTGTGATGATTTTGAGGCTCTGATAATAGAGTCAAAAGTTTTTAATTATATGGCTTAGTTAATTAAGTCCATGCATTCATTTTTAAAGTGATTTTTTAAAAAATGGAATCCATGCTAGTAAGTGTTCTACCACTACATGAAAACTACACTGGGTATTTTAAGTTCTTCAACTTTGTTCTTATTTTACAAATGGTGTGATGGGCAGGGAGGAAAGGAAGCCTGTTGGTTCACATACTAGCACATGAATTTGTAGGATCACTATTTTCTTGTTCAACTTTATTATGTTTAAAATCTTCTGCTTGTAAAAAAACTAGGATGAATTCAAAGACGTTTGCCATCTGTACAAAGCAGCCCTTGCAGAAGAAGGCCCCAAGTAAAATAAAAGATGTTTGACCTCTGACAACCGAGTCTCTGCCCTCAGATGGATTTGTATGATCCAACAGTGCCAAAGAGGGAATGATTAAAAAAAAATGGTAATGATAAGGAGGATTTTTTGCTACACAGGAAGAACTAAAGCAATCAGAAGTGGAAATGACCTGTTTCTGGTAGGGTAGTGATCAGATGACAGTTGTCAAGCACCACTACTCCTTACCCCCCAAAACAAACCCTTCAAACACAGTCAAAGTAGAGTTTGGGGATATAGCTCAGTGGTAGAGTATGTGCTTAGAATGCATGAGGCCCTGGATTCAATCCCCAGCACCAAAATATAAAAGTAAACAAACAAACAAAAAAAAAGGTTCAGAACTTAAACCAGTAACTTAGAGCTGTTAACTATTTTCCTTGTGAAAAATATAACAGCAAGAGAAAAACATTCAAGCATCTGAATTTCAGAGAAAGGCATAATGCTGGCTTGCCAAGGAAGGACGAAATATTGTTTGATACCTGGAAAAATACATTTCCTGACCAACTGATTTTTTAATAGTTGTTGTTATTGGCAATCCAGAGCTATTAGGTAAACTCTTAAGAGAAGTATGACCAGTATACAGATAAGTGTACAGACTGTAAGCTCCACAGAGTGCGCACCCATAAAATCATAGCTGGATCAAGAAACAGAATACCAACAGTATTCCATGAGTCCCTCAGTGATCCACAATCACATCGTGTCCTCTCCCCTCCCTTGGAGAAATCAGAACCAGACTTCTCACACAAAAGTTTAGCTTTGTCTATTTTAAATTTTACATAATTGGAAAAACAACATTTACTCTTCTGCATAAATTCTTTGAGACAATGCTATGTTGTGATATTTATGGTATGTCATCTATCAGGGAGCTACTTTAAATATTGCTGCTAGGAATATTCTTGTATCTTTTTTCCCCCTTATGGTACTGGGGATTGAACCCAGGAACACTTTATCACTGGGCTACATCCCCAGCTCTTTTTATATTTTGAGACAGGGCCTGGCTAAGATGCTGAGGCTGGCCTCAAACTTGTGATCCTCCTGCCTCAGGCTCTGAGTCTGCTTGGATTACAGGTGTAAACCACTACACCAGACTTGTGTGTATCTCTGCACATATGTGCATGCAGCTTTCTTGGGTTATGCCTAAGAGTGGAATGGCTGGGTTTCAGGGTATGTACATATACAGCTTTGGCACACTGGCAGTTTTCCAATATTATCAATTTTTACTGCCACCAATAAGTGAGTTTTCATTCATTCTGTACTGGTTCTAATATTTGATGTTTTTCATTTTAGCACTTCTTGTGGGTATATAATAGTATTTCATCGTGGTTTTAATTTACCTTCCTTTAATAACTAAATAGGATGAATACTTTTCATATGTTTTTAGGCTATTTGGATATATGGTTCATCCTGAAATGTCCACTTATTTCTTTTCCTCATTTTCCCATCAGGTTGTCAGTTTTTTCCTAAAATCTTCATTCTGTGAATTATAAATATTTTTAATTCTGTGAATTATAAATATTTCAGGGATCTTGTTCCAAAATAGTATATTCTGATCATAGAATTTCTTAATTTTAGTGTAGACCAACTTAACTATCAAAGAAAATATCACAGTCCTATTTAAAG
Source organism: Tamias sibiricus (assembly GCA_025594165.1). NCBI lineage: Eukaryota > Metazoa > Chordata > Mammalia > Rodentia > Sciuridae > Tamias > Tamias sibiricus. The sequence continues at coordinate 38,946,850 of CM046662.1, read as the reverse complement.
AACTCTCTGCCTATCTTTTTACCAAAAACTAAATGGTTTGAAGATATGCTATTTTATCTTTTAGAAGCTTCATTGTTTTACCTTTCACATTTATTTATTTGGTATCAGGAATTGAACCCAGGGGCACTTAACCACTGAGTAACATCCCCAATCTTTCTTATTTTTTATTTTGACATAGGGTCTCACTAAGTTGCTTAGGGCCTTGCTAAATTGCTGAGGCTGGCCTTGAACTTGCGATCCTCTTGTCTTAGCCTCCCAAGTCACTGGGATCACTGTGCCCAGCTACTTTTCACATTTAAATATATTGTCCATTTCAAGTTAATTTTTGAATAGGGTGTAAAGTAGGAATTAAAACTAACTTTTGGGGCTGGGATTGTGGCTCAGCGGTAGAGCCCTCGTCTAGCACGTGGGCGACCCGGGTTCGATCCTCAGCACCACGTACAAATAAAACACATTGAATAAAACACATGTGTACAACCAAAAGCAAATAAATAAAAATATTAAAAAAAAAAACCTAACTTTTGTTTTGTGTAGAAATTAAGATGATTCAGAAAACATCTTTAAAAGACTGTCCTTAGCTTAGGTATGCCTATAATCCCAGCTACTTGCAAGGCTGAGGCAGGAGGATTACATTCTTGGCAACTTAGTAAGACCCTTAGTGAGGCTCTGTCTCAAAATAAAAAATAAAAAAGGGATGGCCAGGTTGTGGCTCAGTGGTAGAGCGCTTGCCTAGCATGCGTGAGGCACTGGGTTCGATCCCCGGCACCACATAAAAATAAACAAAAAGAATAAAGATACTGTGTCCATCTACAACTAAAAAAATATTTAAAAAAGAAGAACTGGGGATATAGCTCATAGGTAAAGTGCCCCAGATTCAATTTCTAGTAAAAAACAATAACAACAAGAACAAAACAAAAACAAAAAAACTATCCTTATCCCCATTGCCATGCAGTGCTACCTTGGTCATGAGTTATGTGTACATAAATATGTGTGGTTTTTTGAACTATAATCTATCCTATTAAGCTATTTGTTCATCCTTGCACCAATACCTGTCTTAATTACTGTAGCTTTATAAACAATCTTGATTTACAGTTCTGTGAGTCCTTCTGCTTTATTATTCTTCAAGACTGTCTTATCCTAGCTACACAGAAGGCTGAGGCAGGAGGATTGCAAGTTGGAAGCCAGCCTGAGCAATTTAGTAAGACCTTGTCTCAAAATAAAATAAAATAAAACAGGGCTAGGGATGTAGCTCAATACTTTGCTTACCTAGTCTGTGTGAGATACTGAGTTCAGTACCCAGTACCACGAGGTGGAGAGGGGGGTTGTTTTGTTATTCTTGAACTTTTTCTATATTAATTCTAGAATCAGTTTGATAAGTTAAACATACACACATATACTTACTTCTCTACTGGGATATGACTGAATCTGCAGGGAATTTACTGATAAACTGGGGATAAAAAAACATATTTACAATAGTAGATCTTCCAATTTGTCAACCTGTTATGTAAATTTATTTAGGTGATCTTTAATATTTCTCAATATCTTACAGAAGTCTTACATATCTTCTCTTAGATACATTCATCATATGACATTCATTTTATGCTTTTTGAAAATAGTAACTTTTTGAATATTTCACTTTTAATTGCTTATTTTGGTATATGGGAATACAACTTTCAGTCAAACAGCAGGTATTCCCATTTATAATCTCAGGGAAAGTGTTTCTGATATTTTACCCATTAAGTATGATGTTTGCTCTGATTTTGAAAAATGCCATTAAGAAAGTCCTGTTTTTCCTAGTTAGTTAAAAAGTTTTTTTGTTTTGTTTTTGGTACTGGGAATTGAATCCATGGGTACTTTACCACTGAGCTACATCCCAGCCCTTTTTATTTTTTATTTTGAGACAGGGGCTTGTTAAGGTGTCATGGTTAGACTCAAACTTGTGATCCTCCTGCCTCAGCCTCCTGAGTAGGTGGAATTACAGATGTCCACTGTACCTGCACTTAGAAGTTTTTGTTTTTTTAAATCAGGAACAGGTGTTAAATTTTTGCAAATGATTTTTCTATATCTATATGACTTTCCTTTTATTCTGTTAATAAAAGTGAATCAGTGAATCACACTGATTTTCAAACTTGCATTTTTTTTTTTTTTAAGTATAGCAAAGTTTATTAGAAGGGGAAAGAAACTTTCACCAGAGAGAGTTTGGTCCTCTTGGAGAGGAAAGTGATTAACCTTCCATTTTTTAATAAGTTCAATTTGGTTGTAATGTTTTCCCTACTCATATACCATCAGATTTATTCAGCCAATCTTTTGTTTAAAACATTTCCATCTATATCATAAGCTAAATTAACTGATAATTTTCCTTTCTTGGAAAGTCCTTGTAATGATTTGGTGTTAATGCTATGCTAATCTCATAGAAGGATTTGGGCAATTTTCTTCTGTCCAGAAAAATTTGTATAAGACTAGTGTTATTTCTTCCTTAAATATCAGAAAGAATTCCCCAGTGAAACCATGTAGGGCTAAAGTTTTTCTTTGAGGGAGTATTTTAAACGATGGGTCCAATTTATTGCCTAGGTGTGGGAGAATTCAGATTTCCTATTTCTTCTTATATAAATTTTGATATTTGTGTTTTTTTTCAAGGAATTTTTGTGAACTTCATTTAATTTTTAGACCGTACTGTCAAAGGTCTCATAAAATTCTTTCATTATTATTATTTTTTCTTGTGGCAAAAAGTACGTAACATAAATTTCGCCATCTTGACTATTCTTAAGTATACAGTTCAGTAATGGTAAGTACATTCACATGGTTATAAAATAAATCTTCAGAACTTTTTCAATTTACAAATATGAAACTCTAAGCTAATTAAACAACTCTCCTTTTCCCTTCCCTACAACCCTTGGTAACCACTATTCTACTTTCTGTTTCTTTGTACTTATTATTTTTAATGTATATATACTTTGTAGTGATGTGTCCTCTTTTTCATTCCTAATATTGAATCTTTCTTCTTGATCAGCAGATCAAGTTAATTTAATTAGTCTTCTTAAAAAAAAAAAAACTCCGTGCTTGCTTTTTTTTCAATTGTGTGTTTTCCAAGGAATTCATTTATGATCATTATTTGCTTATTTGGATTTAGCTTGTTATTTGAAAGAAATGCTTAGAACATTGATTTCTATATTTTCTGCATTTATGGTCACAGATTTCCCTCTAACATGGCTCAGTTGCTTCAGACAAATTTTAATATGTCATATTTTATCAACATTCAATCAAATACTTATTATATTTCACAATGCAATTTCTTCTTTGACTCATGAGTCTTTTTCAGAAGCAAACTTCCTTCCTCCCTCTCTCTCTCCCTCCCACCCTTCCTTCTTTCCATACTGGGGATTGAACCTAGTGTCTCTTACATGTCAAGCAAGTGCTTTACCATTGAGATATGTGTCTCCATCACACTGATGAAGTTCAAACACTTGAGGATCATTCTAATTACTTTCCCCCCATTTTTAATTGGTGCATTATAGTTGTACATATTGATGGAATCTGTTGTTACATATTCGAACATGCACACAATATAACAATATAATTTGGCCAATATCACTCCACAGCATTTCTCATCTCTTTTCCTATCTCCCATTCCTTGCTAATTATCCTTTTGTTACTGGTTTGTAACCTAACTCCACTGGTAAGAAATTAGTTTGCATGATTTTAATCCATATATATTTATTGAAATGTGTTTTATGACTCAGCAGAGGTATATCTAAAAATAATAAATATCCTTTGCTTGAGGTATATCTAAACATAATAAATATCCTTTGCTTAATGAGTGTTTTTATACATTATATATATGTATTTAAAATGTCATGTCTGTTGTGATGTTCAAACCTGAGTATTTGTTCATTGTCAAGAGATACATTTAAATAATAGTGGAAAAAATAAATAATAGTGGAATTGTCTATTTCTCCTTTTGTATCCATTTTGTTCCTTACATTTGTTACATCTTACAAAATACAGCCCTATTTTGTGTTTTATTTAGATGTACTTACATTAAGTACATCTATTTAAAACTGTTTTCTTCATGATGGATTAACCTTTTAATTATTATGAAATGTCTTTATCTTAAAACAGTAGCTGATATTTAGAACAATTTTCTTTTTCTTTTTTTTAATATTTATTTATTTGTTTTAGTTGTACACAATGCCTTTATTTTTACATGGTGCTGAGGATTGAACCCGGGCCGTGCACGTGTTAGACGAGTGCTCTACCACTGAGCTACAATGCCAGCCCCTAGAACAATTTTCTTTTTATTATCATTTACATGGTATATTTTTCCTATCATTTTACTTTCAACATTTCTGTATAAATTTAAAACTAGTGTATGTTTATCTTTGTGTATTTAACCATTCATTTATATTCATTACTAACACATTAGTATTTAAATCTATAATTTTATTGCTTATTTCATTTGCCCCACCTGTTCTGTTATTTTCCTCTTAAAATTTTCCTCTCCTTTTAAAACATTTTTATTTTTAGTCGTATATGGATACAACAACTTTATTTAGTTGTGTTTTTATGTGGCGCTGAGGATTGAACCCAGTGCTTCACAAGTGCCAGGCAAGTACTCTACCATTGAGCCACAAAACCAGCCCATTTCCTCTCCTTTTGTATAACTTTGCAATATTCTAATTTTCCTGAAATTAGTTTATTATGTATTATTTTATTATTCTTTTAGTGGCTGAACTAGTCTAAAAGTTATTTTATTAATTTTTTGGTTGTTATGACATGTATCCTTGATTTATTAAAGTCTACTATAAATTAGTACTTTTACTTATTCCTGGACAATGCAAGTATCAGAACACTTTTATTTAATTTATTTCCTTCTACCTTTTGTGCATTTGATGTCAAGTAATTTCTGTAACACATTATTATCAGAACTAGATTCACCTACATATTTACCCTTTCTGCTGCTCTTTATTCTTCCTGCATTTCCATATTTTCATCTGGAATCTTTTTCCTTTAACCTGAACATTTTCCTCTTAGTATTTTTTGGAAAATGTTTAATTTTATCTTTTATTGTGGTAATTTTTTCCCCTAGGTATTTAGGCTACCAGGTTTTTTTTCCCCTTTAACATGCACTTCACTGTTTCTTGACTCCCTTCTCTCTTTTCCTCCCTTCCTGTACTGGGGATTGAATCCAGGGCTCACACACACTAGGCACTCTGCCACTGAACTACATCCCCAGCCCTTTTTATTTTATTTTGAAAGAGGGTCTCACTAAGTTGCCCAAGGTGGCCTTGAACTTGTATGATTCTCCTACTTCAGTTTCCTACATGGTTCCCATTGTTTCTGCAAGACACCAACTCTAAGTATTCTGTTGTTACTTTGAAAGTAATTTATCTTTAAAAAAATAACTTTGAATGGTGAGGCACTTAGCAACTCAGTGAGCCCCTATCTCTAATAAAATACAAAAAAGGGCTGGGGATGTAATCCAGTGGTCAAGTGCCCCTGAGTTCAATCCCCAGTACTAAAACAAACAAACAAACAAACAAACAAACCCAAAACTCAAAACCAAAAAACAAAAATAAAAACAAACAAAATCCTTTATTTATTTTTTAATGTGGTCTGAGGATCAAACCCATTGTCTCACATGTGCTAGGCAAGTGCTCTACCACTAAGCCACAACCCCAGCCCCAGAAGTAATGTATCTTATGTTGGAGAAGAAATGAAAAACTGGAGGACTCACTTCCTAATTCCAAGACTACCACAAAACTACAGCAATCCAGACAATGTGGTACTCATATAAAGACAGGTATAGAGATTAATGAAATAAAATTGAGAGACTAGAAATAAAATCATACATCTATAATCAATTCATTCTTTGAGCCACAACTCCAGCCCTATTTTGTATTTTATTTAGAGACAGGGTCTCACTGAGTTGCTTAGCACCTCACTTTTGCTGAGTCTGGCTTTGAACACACAATCCTCTTGCCTTAGCCTTTCAAGTTGCTGGGATTATAGGCATGTGCCACAGCATGCAGCTAAATTCATTCTTGCAAGGGTGCCAAAGACCATTTAATGAGTCAAAGAATGGTCTCTTTAACAAATAGTACTTGGGAAAATGCAATTTGTAGTAAACAGAAAAAGATGCTCAACATCATTAGTCATTAGGGGAATGCAATGGAACTGGATTCCTACCTCATATCATAAATATTAACTCCAACTTGATCAAACACTTAAGTGTAAGTCCTAAAACTACAAAACTATAAAAATCTTAGAAGTTTTTGTGATTTGAAATAGACATTAAAATAGATGTCATTTAGAAATATCATTTTTAGAAATGACACCTAAAGCATAAGAAACCAAAAGGGAAAAACAGGTTAAGTTAGAATTCTTCAAAATAAAAACTTGTTCTTTGAAAGTCACTATCAAGGAACTGAATCAAATGTTTATAGAATGGTAGAAAATATTTGCAAATATATATGATAGGGGTCAAATATCTGGAACAAAGAACTCAACAACAACAACAACAAAACCCAGACAAGTTTAAAAATAGACAAAACACCGGAATAGATATTTCTCCAAAGAAGATACAAAAGTAGCCAATATAAAAAGAAAAAGATACTTGACACCATTATCATTAGGAAAACGCAATCAAAACTAATGAGATATCACCAGACCCTCTAGAAAAGGGTACTATTCAGAAAATGTGGGGAGAATAATAAGCATTGGTGAAGATGTGGATAAATTGGAACACTGCTGGTGGGAATGTAAAACATTTCAGCTAGCATGGAAAGTAGTCTGGTGGTTCCTCAAAGAGTTAAAACATAGAACCAAATGACCCAGCAATTCTAAGTATATACCCTAAAGAACTGCAAACAGATTCTTGTACACTGAAGTTCACAGTAACACTATTATTCATTTGTGTTGTTTCTACGCTAAATATCCCATCAATGAATAGTGGATGAAACAAACTGTGGCATACAATACACACACACCGGACAATTATTCAGTAACAAAAAAGGAATGAAGTACTGATATAAGCTACAATGTGGACAAATCTTTAAAATATTATGCTAAGAGAAGAGGCCGGGCATATTACATATTTTATATAATTCTCTCTATATGATATGGTCCAGGTAAATGTATCTATGGAGACAGCAAAGATTGGTTATTTCTAGGGGCTGGTAGGAAGGTGAAATTTAAAGCAAGTGCTTAATGGAAATAGGGGTTTCCTTTGGGGAGATGAAAACATTTTGAGTAGAGGTAGTGTTTACATTCCACTGTGAATACAGATGCTCCTAGACTTATAGTAGGGTTATGTCTGGATAAAACTGTTGTTAAGTTTAAAATACTGCAAGTTGAAAATGTACTTAATTCTCATACCCCACCAAACATCATAGCTTAGCCTAGCCTACCTTAAATGTGTTCAGAACATTTACATTAGCCTACAGTTGGGCAAAACCATCTAAGCTCACTTTATTGATTGATTAGACTGATTGTACTAGGGATTAAACTCAGAGACTCATGCATGCTAGACAAGTGCTCTATCACTAAACATCCCCAGAAGTTTTTAAATTCTTTTTTTTTTTTTTTTTTTTTTTGTGGTACCGGGGATTGAACTCAGGGGCACTCAACCACTGGATCACATCCCCAGACCGTTTTTGTATTTTATTTAGAGACAGGGTCTCACTGAGTTGCTAAGTGCCTCACCATTGCTGAGGCTGGCTTTGAACTTGTGATCCTCCTGCCTCAGCCTCCCAAAGTGCTGGGATTACAGGCGTGCACCACCACGCCTGACTTTTAAATTCTGAGACAGGGTCTGGCTAAATTGCTGAGGCTGGCCTTGAACATGGGATCCTCCTGTCTCAGCCTCCAGAATAGCTGGGATTACAGGCAAGCATCACCGCACCCAGTTCATAAAGTCTACTTTAAAATAAAGTGTTGAGGGGCTGGGGTTGTGGCTCAGCGGCAGAGCGCTCGCCTTGCACGTGTGCGGCCCGGGTTCGATCCTCAGCACCACGTAAACATAAATGCATTGCATTGTGTACAACTAAAGTAAATAAATAAATATTAAAAAAAATAAAGTGTTGAGTATTTCATCTACTCTATCTTATATAGTACACTGTAGAGTACTGGTTGTTCATGCTTGTAATTCTGTGGCTGGCTGGGATTGTAGATAACTGTCACTGTTCAGCAACTTGAGAGTGTACATATTGCTACTGTGGGAAAAGGTCAAGATTCAAAGTACAGTTTCTATTGAGTGAATATTGCTTTCATATCATCTTAAAGTTGAAAAACTGTAAATTGAACCATCATAATTTGAGAATTGTCTGTATACTAAATGCCACTGAATTATTCACTTTAAAATAGGTAACTTTATGTGGCTTTCACCTTAATTTTAAAAATTGAGATGCAAATAGTGCTTCACTATAGTGTTTTGGTATAGTTTCCTTCTTATTTATTATGCTTAGTGTTCATAATGCCTCGAGTCTGTAATTTGCAGTCATTTGCCAATTTTTAAAAATCATCAGCTATTTCTCTCTTCAAATACTGCTTCTGCCTCATTCTATCTTCTTTCATTCTATATGTCTTGAATTATATGAACATTATATTTTTTTTCATCATGGTCAAAAGACTCTTTTTCTTTTTGTTCTTCAACCAGATATTTTCTCCTGACTTGTGTTTAGTTCAAGAATCCTCTCTTCAGCTATGTTTAAATTTATTAAGCCCTCTACTGTGTTCTTATTCCCAAGATATAGTTTCAAAATATATTTCCAGTTCACACATTTCCACTTGATTCTTTGTTGTTTCCAGTTATTGGCTGAAATTATCCATCTTGTTATTGTTTTCTATATAAACTCTGTTATTTTAAAGTCTTCAATGATTTTAATATTTAGATTTCTTATGGAACCTTTTTCTTTTTTGTTTTTTCCCCTCCTGATCATTTGGCCTTGTAGTCTGATATGCCTGTTTTTTAAAAATAATAGATTACTACAGTTTTATGAAAAATGTAGAGATAATCCAAGGCTGCTCTCTAGAGAATTTCCTACTGCTTCCCTACAATATATCACTTTCAGAGTATAAACATATCACTTTAATCTAATTAGAGATTTAGTAGATTTGATTTTGGACTTTAGTCTTTGAGAAGGCTAGTCAAATTCTGGTTTAGCCTATAGTTCCATTGTGTCTACCTTTTGGGATACAGATAGAAAGCCTGGGGGTATTTAACAGGGCTCCATTCTCTTGGAGGATTCTGAATTCCAAGTTTTGTTTCACAAGTCCAATAAGACTGCTTTGAGTTTTCTCATCTCAATCTTTCAGCCACCACTTTCTGGTCACTTTTCAGCCACTGCTTATAAATTGGTAAATGCTTCAAAAAGAAAAGTAGTGTTGAACTCTGGGTTCATATTTCTGTACTACTTTTCTCTAGGACCTTGGCTCTTCAAGTCCTTACTACATTGATAGCTATTTGATGTCTTCAAGAGTATGTTTAGAAATCCCCCCCACCACCACCACACACCGACTTCTAACTATCATGGTATAATGGTTAGACTATAACTAGCTAATTTGACATTACCAGAAACAGAAAATTGAAAGTTATTATCACAGCTTAGTATTCCTTCACGGTGGTTTAAATTTCTTTCTAGGCTTTAGCATTCTAAAACTGATAGAATTTAAAAATTTAACAGAGCAGAAATTGTTTTTTTAACAGAGCAAAAATTGCATTTTTCTGCAAAATGTAAGTACCTGATTTTGTGTGTTATCATATTTGCTAACTATCTCATGTCTTTCCTTTTTATTTATTTATTTACTTTTATTCTAAGTTGTCATAAATGACAGCAGAATGCTGTCACATCTTTCTTTCTCACTTAGACTATAAACTCTCCATGGAGGCAACTTAGATTTAACTAGATCACAAATTTGTTTCCTAATAGGTTTTTCAGTGGAGATTGAATCTAGGGCCTTGCCCAGGTTCAGCAAGAATACTATCACTAATCTAATGCTGCTAGCCTGTCCAAGTAGTTTTAACTTAGAACTATCTCAGCATGAAAGAGAGGGCTTTGGCACTAACAAATAATCAAGAAGCCAGAAACAACCATGGGTTGTTATTTCTGTGAATCACTGGTTTTAGGGCTTTAATGAAGATAATAATGATCATAAATAACCGAAATGTCCATCAATTGAGGATTAATTCAATATACAATGCATCTATCAGTATTAAAGAGAATGAGGAAGATACAGACTCATGTGCACTGATATAAAAAATCTCCAAATATTAGGAAAAAAGAATATACAGTCCATATGTTCTATTTTGGGAACTCTATTGTATTCTATATTTTCAGTCTCAATTTTCATTATGTATTTGTTTTTGGATTTAGTTCCAGCAAATAGCAAATGCAAGCCCATATATGCCTTAAAATTACAAGCTTTAGTAAGAAAGAATTTTATATAGTTAAGGGAATTGTTAGTGCAGATCCAAAAGACAACAGAATTCTGCATAGCAGAGCCATTTAGGAGAAACTTGTAAGGTTAAGATGAAGATTGAAAACAGTCACAAAGCCTAAGTCTTAACACATGCTATCATTAGTGCCAGTGCCAATATTGGTACCATCCCTTTCTGAGACTTCTGGACTGTGATATTTTCCTCAGGGATATTACTTTTTTTTTTTTGTTTTACCCCTTAAAACACCTTACGCTGCCAGGCGCAGTAACGCACCCCTGTAATCCCAGCAGCTTGGGAGGCTGAGGCAGGAGGATTGTGAGTTCAAAGCCAGCCTCAGCAAAAGTGAGGTGCTAAGCAACTCAATGAGACCCTTTCTCTAAATAAAATACAAAATAGGGCTGAGGATGTGGCTTAGTGGCAGAGTCTCCTGGGTTCAATCTCTGGTACCAAAAAAACAAAAAACAAAACAAAACAAAAAACCCAACAACAACAAAAACCTATGATATACTATGAATTGAAATGCATTCTGCTGTCATGTATAACAAATTAGAATAAATAAATAAATTTTAAAAATGTTTTAAAGGAAGATTTAAAAAACACCTATGCTAAGCCGGGCGCGGTGGCGCACACCTGTAATCCCAGCACTCTGGGAGGCTGAGGCAGGAGGATCGCGAGTTCAAAACCAGCCTCAGCAATGGTGAGGCACTTAGTAACTCAGTGAGACCCTGTCTCTAATAAAATACAAAAAAGGACCGGGGATGTGGCCCAGTGGTTGAGTGCCCCTGAGTTCAATCCCCGGTACCAAAACAAAAAACAAAAAACAAAAAACACCTATGCTAATTTGTTGCTCTCAGTAATCACATTTCCATAATAATCTATAGCTCTTTTGTGAATACAAGGCAAGGATTTTTTTTTTTCTTCTGTTCAGAAGAGACTCAGAAATGTCTTTTCTTCCTTTGGGTAAGTGAAAATTAAGTGGTTATAACCAATAGATAATTTGTTTTAAGACCACATATGGGAAGCTGAGCATGGTGGTGCCTGCCTGTAATCCCAATGACTCAGGAGGCTGAGACAGGAGGATTGCAAATTCAAAGCCAGCCTCAGCAACTTATTGAGGTGCTAAGCAACTTAGTGAGGCTCTGTAGTAAAATAAAAAATAAAAAAGGGGTCTGGGGTTGTGGCTCAATGGCAGAGCATTTGCCTCACAAGCATGAGGCACTGGGTTTGATCCTCAGCATCACATAAAAATAAAATGTTGTGTCCAAAAAAATTAAATAAAATAAATAAAAAGGATTGGGGATGTGGTTCAGTGGTTAAGTGCCCCTGAGTTCAATCCCTAGTACAAAAAAATCAAAAACCAAAAACCCAAACAAAACCCCACAAACAAAAACTATGTATAGGTGAGATTTTTCTTGGAGAAGGAATATACATATCTTACTAAAAATGTGTGTGTATGTGTATATGTGCACATGTGAAAGAATATGCTTGTATATCTCCAAAATCTCTGAAAGTGTACATGAGACATTGGTAACACAGACTGATGGGAATGGCCCAGGAGAATTTAGTCATGGTGGTACTTTACATCTGACCTTTTTCACTATTTGAATTTTTTTTTTTTACTATGTGCATATATTTAAAAATTTAAAATTTCTAAGTAAACAAAAAGGAGGATGAAGGGGAAAAACAATACAGATATGCTACACTTATTCCAGACAGTAAAAGCAAGGCTCAGAAAAATAAAATAACTTGGCTCAAAATCATAAAGTCAGAACTAGAATCCATGTAAATCTGAACCCAAAGCCAAGTTATCTTTCACTTTTATACTCTTAACACATAAATAACTTAGACTGTAGCTATATCAAAGTGAGATATCAAATTACAATATTTAACTGTAATTTAAATTCCCTAGTTGCAACACTATTGACTGATTCAAGAGCTTATGCTGAATAAAGAAATGGCAATAGTAAATGAGAAGGTACACTTTTTCTAGGGTGGTGAAAATTTAAATGAAATCCCAAATTTTCTCAGGGACTTTATAAAGGTTTTATGTTGCTACCACTTCAAGAAATTTTAAAAATGTTATACAAATGAAGGCAGACAAGTCTTCAGTGCTCAGTGGTATTTCCAATAGACCAAGTAAAATAACTCACAGATGTGACAAAAAAAAAATTTTTTTTTTTGGTACCAGGGATTGAACTCAGGGACACCCGACCACTGGGCCACATACCCAGCCCTTTTTTGTATTTTATTAGAGACAGGGTCTCACATCATTGCTGAGGCTGACTTTGAACTCGCGATCCTCCTGCCTCAGCCTCCCGAGTGCTGGGTTTACAGGTGTGTGCCACCATGCTCGGCTCAGATGTGACAAATTTTAACAACTACTTTCACTATGCAAACTTTATTGTGTTCTTGCAATAAAACAATATAATCTACAAGTCCATAATTTGTCTTTAAAAATTTTTTTTTAAAAATATATTTTTTAGTTGTAGTGGACATGATACCTTTATTTTATTTTTATGTGGTGCTGAGGATCAAACCCAGTGCCTCATGCGTGCTAGGCCATAACCCCACTGAGCCATAACCCCAGTCCAAATTTTGTATTTTCTTAAAGAAGTTAAATAATGCTCAAGTCTCCTCTATTCTGGTCATCAAGGATTCTATTTTCTTGGTATTATTTCTAGCCTAACCACAGGCCCTTCTTACAAATCAGGTGTATATATATATTTGCTCACAAGTGGCAAAGTTTTATCACTATGTGTTAGGCTTAATAGTTGCTGTATCACAAAAAGTGATAAATGACTAGAATTTTCACATAAAGCAATCTTCAGTAACAAATGGATGGGGTAGCCAGAGATGAAACTGAGCCTTTCCCATAGTCCTTTCCATGGGTTGCATGTATCCTCATCTGGACCTATGGACCCTTGTCCTTCCATGATGATGAGCATGGATCATCCCTGCCTGAACACTAGGTGAATATATGGGTGGGGGAAGGCATTTGAATAGAAGGCCAGCTGAAAGATCTAAGTGGTGCAGGGCCCTTCCTGGGCTGAATCACACCTGAACAAAACTCTCATCACTAGGAAGGATTTTACTGGGTCCTTTTCACACACAAGAGGGGAAAAAGAAAAACAGTACTGAGTAATACTATACTTTCACAAACAAGCATTTTCACAAACATTGTCTAATTTTCACAGCTCTATGTTACTGTTATAGTAACTTTCATTCCATTGTTGAGAAAATGAGCCTGGAAGAAGTTAAATAACCAACCCAGTCAGGGAAGGGCTAGATCTGGACTCACACCCACTGCTTTACAGCACATCCTAAAGTCCAGATCAAATTAACATAAAAAAAATGTTGGTTTATGTTTAATTTGGCTGGTGATATAAATGAAATACTTAAGGAGGACAAAGGAAATCAATTTTCTTTGCCCAAAGCTTAACAGTGCCTATGCTGGACAGAACTTACATGGTACATGCTGTTCCTGTGAATTATTTCATCTACACTGGGTTGCTCTTGCATATTTTCAGATAGAAGAGCATACCTAGCTTACAACATGGGAACGTGAGCTGCAATGCATTCATACCTCACCAATAGTAAGTAGTGTCTTGAGAGAAAGGGGGAAGGAGAGATGGCAGGGAAGGAGAGAGAATAATAAAGTAGTGGAGCTGATTCTGCCTGTCTTTCCACACAGTGAGCACCTATCCTGTTTTGAGAATGGCAAGAGGAATTATTTGTTTATATTGCACTGTAATTTGTTTGGAATTAACAAATAATTTGGAAGGTAAAAAGTGAAGGAATCTTCAGGATCTTTTTTCAACTGTTTCAAAAGTCTAAAGTTACAGTCCAGCTGGTCAAACTGAAAAGTTTAATTTCATCAGGCTTTAATGGCTATAGCGTCCTTAAGCCACAGGTGGGATCAGGTGAACTGTTTTCCTGTGGAGGCTCTTCAGACTATAATCTTATCAACTTTTGGTCTATGTAAACACGAAGGTTTCCTTGAAATAAAATATTCTTGAAAAATACTTTGGGGTAAAACCCAAATAACCTTTGCCTTATTTATTACAGAAGTTTGTCCAACAAGAGTTTAAAATGAAATATCACATTTATTTCAGCCTAAATTTTGGTCACTTTCTGATTTTTAAAATAGTAAACAAACTATTCAACATCAAGCATTGTTTCTATTCATATTACGCCTATTAAGAAATATAACAAATGCATTTTGATGCCAACTGTCTCTGGTCCTAAGGAACAAAAATCCATACTTTTAAGATGCACAGGCATGCATGCACACATATGCACAAATATGAAATGTACCACTTTCTTGGTTACTGAGACCATGATTAATTAAAACATGAAAAGTTGATGTAGTGTTAAGTCTTAACACCACACAGCAGTAGATACCAATATTAATAGCTGATGACAAATCCTCCCCAGGATTGACAGATAGCCTCATCCTATTAATATACTCATTATACTTCTTAGATCTTGCAAAAATTCTGTCTGATCTTGAACAGCACTTATTATTGTTTTTTGTTTTTTAAAAGTCTTACTTAGCCGGGCGTGGTGGCACATGCCTGTAATCCCAGCACTCGGGAGGCTAAGGCAGGAGGATCACGAGTTCAAAGCCAGCCTTAGCAATGGTGAGGCACTTAGCAACTCAGTGAGACCCTGTCTCTAATAAAATACAAAAAAGAGCTGGGGATGTGGCCCAGTGGTCGAGTGCCCCTGAGTTCAATCCCTGGTACCAAAAAAAAAAAAAAAAAAGGTCTTACTTGATGCTAAGACTTTAAATATGTGAAAAGAGGAAAAGTACATTAAATTACATTAATTATAAATAGTAACAATGTCACCCTAAAGTCCTACATCTCCTGATGATTGCTGAAAGAAAATAATGACTCACCATAAATAGGAAGGAAAGGAAAAGGAAGAACCATTTTGATTTTCACTGGAATAAAACTAGGCAGAAGAGGAACTATATTATTAACTTAGGAAAATATTGCTGGAAGAAAAAAACTGTATTGAGAAGATGTTAATACAACAAGACTCTTCAGAGAATATTGTTAAAAAACTCAGGTGACCTCTCTAGCATTCCAAGTTGGCTGGTATCATCAGGAGAGCCAACAGAACCAATGAATCTCAAAGGACAGAAATGTACTAAATATTTCTATGAGCTTTAAAAAAATTCTTTAACCTTTTGTGCACCTAACAACAGATCCCTAAAATACATGAAGCAAAAACTGACAGAATAGAAGAGGAAAATAGACAATTCAACAATAGCAACTAAAGACATCAATACCCACTTTGCTTAATAGAGCAACTAGATAGAAGATAAACAAGGAAAGAGAAGATTTGAAAAGCACTATTAAGCAACCAGACTTAATAGACATCTACAGAATACTCTACTCAACTATAGTAAATATATGTTCTTCTCAAAGTGTGCATGGAATATTCTCCAGGATAGACCATATGATAGGTCATAAAACAAGCTCCAATAAATTTGACATGATTGAAATCATACCAAGTATATTCTCCAACCAGTGAATGAAGTTAGAGTGAATTCAGAAATCTATATACAAGGAGATTTGGAAAATTCACAAGTATGCAGGATTTAAACCACATAACTTAAAATGACCAACAGTCAAAGAAATCACAGGGAAACTAGAGATGAATGAAATAAAAACCATGGCATATCAAATTTATGGATAGGTGAAGTAAAACTTGGAGGGAAAATTCTAGCTGTAAATATCTATATTAAAAAGGAAGCTGGGGGCTGGGGTTGTAGCTCAGTGGTAAAGTGCTTGCTGAGCATGTGTGAGGCACTGGGTTCTGTTCTCAGCACCACCCATAAATAAACAAATTAAATAAAAGTCTATCAACAACTAAAAGAAAAAAGTATATATATAAAAAAGAAGAGGGTTGGGGTTATGGTTCAGGGGTAGAGCACTTACCTAATATGTGTGAGGCACTGGGTTCGATCCTCAGCACTACATAAGATAAATAAAAAAAAATAAAGGTATTGTGTCCATTTACAACTAAAAAACAAAACAAAACAAACAAACAAACAAAAAACCAGCAGCATCTGGGTGTGGTGGTGTGTGCCTGTAGCCCCAGTTACTTGGGACACTGAAGCAGGATCGCTTGACCTCATGAGACTGAGATCAGCCTGGGCAAAAGAATGAGATTCCCATATAAAAAAAAAAAAAAAAAAAAAAAAAAAAAAGAAAAGAAGAAAAAGACCTCAAATCAATAACCTAATCTTCCATTTAAAGAAAAACTAAACCTAAAACTTTCCACAAAGAAAAGTCCAGGACCAGGTGGCTTCCAAACATCTAAAGAACTAATAATATCAGTCCTTCTTAAATTCTTCAAAACAGAAGAGAGCACTTCATAACTCATTACATGATGTCAGCATTACAACAATACCAGAGCCAGATGAAGACATCACAAGAAAAGGTAAAAAATATCAGACCAATACTACTACTTTGTGTGTGTGTGTGTGTGTGTGTGTGTGTGTGTGCGCGCGCGCGCGCGCGCGCGCCAGGGATTGAACCCAGGGGCACTTGACTACTAAGCCACATCCCCAGATTTATTTTCTATTTTATTTAGAGACAGTGTCTCACTGAGTTGCTTAGTGCCTTGATATTGCTGAGGCTGGCTTTGAACTCATGATCCTCCTGCCTCAGCTCACGAGCCGCTGGGATTATAGGTGTGAGCCACCGTGCCCAGCAGATCAATACTTTTTTATGAATGATAAAGATAAAAAAAAAAACTTCAGCAAAATACTAGCAAACTGAATCCAGCAACAATATACAAAGGATTACATACTATGACCAAGTGGGATTTATCCCAGTAATGTAAGGTTGATTCATCATACAAAAACTACTATAACATACCTTATTAATAAAGGATAAAACCATACAAGATCCTTTCAACAGACATAGGAAAAAACATTTGACAAAATCCAAAACTCATTTATGATAAGAACATTCAATAAGCTAGAAGTAGAAGGTAAATTTCTCAACTTAGTAAAGGGGATCTAACCTATGAAAACCCTATAACTTAAGATTGTAACAAAATGTGGACTTTGTTTACATCACTTATATTCAATAATCTATTATCAGAGTTCTAGACAGTGACAATTAAACAAGAAAATGAAATAAGATTTCATACAAATTGGAAAGGATGAACAAAACTGAACTTATGTGCAAATGACATGAGCCTTGTACTCAGAAAATCTTAAGAAATCCACTAACAGATGAAATAATTTCAACGATGTTATAAGAAAAATGATTAATGTACAAAAATCATCTTTCTAGAGAAATGAAGTATTAACCCATGCTACAACACAGATGAACCTTGAAGATATTATTCTAAGTAAAAGAAGCTGGATATGATCCCATTCACATGAAATTTCTAGGACAGGTAAATCCATAGACACAGAGTAGGTTTTTGGTTTTTAGGACTGGCAGGAGTGGGTAATTACTATTAATAGGTATGAGCTTTCTTTCTTTTTTTTCTTGGTACTGGGGATTGAACTCAGGGGCACTCGACCACTGGGCCACATCCCCAGCCCTTTTTTGTATTTTATTAGAGACAGGGTCTCACTGAGTTGCTAAGTGCCTTGCTATTGCTGAGGCTGGCTTTGAACTCGCGATCCTCCTGCTTCAGCCTCCCAAGTGCTGGGATTACAGGCATGCGCCACCATGCCCAGCTTGAGCTTTCTTTCTTGGGTGATGAAAATGTTTGGCAATCATGACAATGGTGGTGGTTGCACAATTTTGTGAAGATACTAAAATATACTGAATCATATACTTTAAAAGGGTATATTTGTGGTTAGTGCATTATATTTCAACTAAAAAAAAAACAAAACAGAAAAAAAAACCCTTCCAACTCTCTAGAGATTTGAGTATGACTGCTATGGTTAATCAAAAGGATTATCAATACAAATTTGTTTCAATATCAATAAAAATATGTTATCATGCCAGGTATTGTTGAGGTAGAAGGCTGAGGATTTACTCCTCAAATAGTTTACAAATACTGGTCTCACCCTTCAAGCATACAATTTAATATAACAAAATACTTCAATGTTTTCCTCATCAATAAAGCAAAAACATTTCATTCACACATACAAAATTACTCTCATCCAACTCTTTCAAATTTTCTTTTTTAAAAATGAATACTAGGCAAACTAAATAAAAAGAATATCTGAGATAAATATATTACTAATCAGTGTATATTCTGTAAACTCTTATACTCATCCCTTCACCCACAAATATTTATTGAGCACTTACTACATGCAAAGCACTCTACTATGTATGGGAGATATAATGGGGAGCAACATGGTTCAAAATCTTGCTACCTTGGAGATGGAGCTGAAGTCCTGGTGGAAGCAGATCACCTCCAAACAAAGGAGAAATTATCAAAGAGTACATAGCACTTTGAAGAAAATAAAATGGAATAATTCAATTTAAGTGCCTGAGGGAGTATTACTAAGCAGGACACTCTACTCTGTTTTCTATTTGGGCACAGTGGGAGCCAACATTAAAATACCAAAAAATAGTGTTACTGTCCTTTCATGGGGAGTCATCCACACTGTTTCTGAAATCCGTACAAATGAAATTCAGATATGTCATCTCCAAATCAGCCTTTGAAACACAAGTCAGTAAATAATACTCAATAGCACAGTCTTTTTTTTTATTATTTATTTCTTTTAATACAAAGCTTTGGCATTAGCAATTTTATGAAAAAATAAAATGTACTAAAAATAAATGCTTGTGTGGCATGATTGGTAAATGATGCACAAAAATAGGTTCTTTTTTCCTTCAAGGCAATCAGTCAGAAAGTAGTTTTTTTTTTTTCTTCTTCAAAACCACTCTACCCTATGGAATAAAAGGAAAAGAGATGTCATAAATTAGTTAAAGGGTAGACGTCAATGTTTTAAAAAAACAGAGAAATGATTCTAACTAAAGGGTGGCCTAGGACTGTCCCTGACTGTATCCTAATCCCTTTTGGTAAAGCCAGTAAGCCATTAATCTGCCTGAAATCAGCAGTTTCATATCTGTAGTCAAGTGGCTTGTCATCTTAAAAGTGTTTTAATATTCTCAAAAGGAATGCAGGAAAAAGTATTAGGCTGACACTACCTTGTTTAATATTTAGGGACAATTATCACACAATTTACAACTTCTCCTGGGTTTAAACAGTGCTAAATGTTGAATGTGCTAGAATCATTAAAATATGTTCCTTCCTTTAAAATATGCTCCTCTTTTATCCATCGAACAAGAATGTCATTACTCATAATGAAGTTAGAGTTTTAGAGCCCAGACTAGCAGGGATGTATGGCTCTCTCTTCCAGGAGTTTGCCAGATTTTGGGTGCATCTAAGTGGGTGTGTTTCTTTCCTAAATAAGGTACTAAAATGTACCTAAAGTCTTCTAAAGTTTTCCACACTGCCTCTCAGGCTCATGCTGCCTTCTTCACAGCTCCTGGCACTGCTGGGGCTGCCCTCACTTCCTGGTCCCTTGTATTCTGGCTCATTTCATGAGGCCCCCCCTGCAGAGTCTTTCATTTTGATGGTTCCCAAATCAAGTCTTTAGCTCAGTTTGAGATCTATACTTCAAACTGCTTAATCTTTGGTTATCATACACTTTTCTAGCATCTCTTGGTTTCACCTCCTCCATACCATCCTGACATCTTCCTTCAATTCCATATTTTTACCCTAACCTATCTTCTTGCCTCCACTCTCTACCACTTCAAAGAAACTTCTCAGCCACCAGGAATTATCTTTTTGCTGAAAAGTCTTAGATACTACCCATTATTTACAAGGCTAAAGTCCAAATTTTGTAGTCTACCTGCTGTCACTGCCACCAGCTAGTACCTACAACAGATTCATCAACCACAGCCTCTCAGGAGTTATTCAATCCTTCTGAGCCTCAGTTTATTCCTTTATATCTAAATGTCTCATACTCAGAGTGGCTAAAAGGAGAAATAATTACTAAGAGAAACAAGAGGACTCAATATTCAGCAATATATCTCAAACACAGGGCAAATTTAAATCTTTGCTGGAATTGCTATAAGAAAGGCATTCTCAGTAAAATAAAAATGAAGACAGTTACTAGAATGAGCAAAAAGTATTTGGCTGAGAACTAAAAATTTTAATTCTTTAGGCCAGTGTTAAACTGCAGGATACCACCTCTTAGCTTGTAGCTTGTACAATCAATTTAGAAGTCCATGACTAGCATTAACAAAAACAAAGTATAAGATAGATTACACTGAAGAATAATATCTGTTAGTGAAATTTCTGTTATACTTATCTATATGGGAGTACTGAATCATGATGCAAAATGCATCTTACTGTGGAAGAGGGTGAAAAAAAAGTCTGAAAAATACCATTTTTGAAACTTAAGATTCCTTTTGAAAGGGGCCAGGAAGGCAACCCAAACCCTGTTCTTGGGCTCTGATTCTTCCTGGGAGACAATTCAAGAGGGAAATCTGCCTCTTACAGCTCTAGTCTTGTAGCCTCTGTGTGAATAACTAGGTCTTGGCAAGCTCACTAACATTCAAAGTATTCTATGTCTTAGACAACTGTGAATGGCAGAAAGTTCTTTCTTATATTTAATGGACATCTACTTCCCTGTGACATCTCCAGAGTTCCAGAACTGTAGAGTAAGCATCACCCTCTGTATGTACTGGCTAGTCAATATGAGGCTGTTCATCTAAGGAGTATTAAATGAGGACACATAGGTTTACCAATATAGGAGTAATACCTTGGTGGGGCGGGCACTCAATGAACAGTAGCTATTTTCATCTTTAGGATTTCTTTGAATATCTGGAAAGACCTCTTGTATCACCTCTGTTCCCTCTTTACTAAACCAATCATCCCCAAGACATTGAATGATTAATTTTTCAGATCCTTTTATACTAAGATGTGCTAATCTTTTAATGTTCCTTTTAAAGTCCTGAGCAGAATAATTCAGAAATAATCAGTACTGAGTAAAATGGAAACATCAATTCCTTTTATCCGGTTGATAAATTTTTTACTACCAAATCTAACAGCAGACAGCTTGCCAGGAATATCAAAAAGCTAGAAACCAATTTTTCTTTTTTGCAGTGCTGGAGATTGAACCCAGGACCTTGACCATACTAAAAAAGCACTCTATCACTGAGCTATACCCCCAGCTCAAGCTAGGGCTTCCTGATCTCAAGTTACGATACGGGAACATTTGTTCCAGTTATTTCATCACATTAACCACATCAGATTCATTTCCTCCTGTGGAGACAGTTTTGAATGGTTAGGATATGATCTCTATGAATCATAATTCTAGGAACTGGAAAAGGGCTCTAGAGGATACCTAGTCAACTTAAAATCTAACATACATTGTCCACATACTTGTTCCTCAAAAACAATAATGAAAATATGTATCTTTCTTATAGTGAAAGAAAGATAATAGTAACACAAATATAAGTTAGTGGATGTTGAGATTTCACAGGGTTTATCTGAATGACAGAAGTAGAGCAAAAAAAAGCACCTCCCATGGGAGCTGAAATTCAATAACCTTGCTTACCTTGGTATAAGAAATAGAGATATGAGGAAGCTAACACACATATATATTTACCTTGCATTTATTTGCTTCTTTGACTACCATCCTGTTTACATTTGCAAAGTCTCACAATTACAGTAGAATACTTAAACATCTTTAAATATGCTTATATATGTCTATCTTATAAATGGATAAGGTTACCCAAAAAATTAAATCAGGGTGATTAAAAAAGGGTTCTCGGGCTGGGGTTGTGGCTCAGCAGCAGAGCGCTTGCCTCGCACGTGCGCGGCCCCGGTTCGATCCTCAGCACCACGTAAACATAAATGCATTGCATTGTGTACAACTAAAGTAAATAAATATTAAAAAAAAAAGGGTTCTCATTTTGGCTTTTTACTTTCTTGGTGGATAAATCAAAGAGAGAAGACAAATGAATAATAGTTTTAATTTATTTGCCAAATAAACCTTTTCTCTGGAATAAAATCACAGGGATTTTTCATCAACATCTTTGAGACAATGGATAGGAATAACTATTTGTTATGTTTTCTATTGTCTCCCACAATAAAATGGTCTTTAAAAAATTAATTCAGCTGGGCATGGTGGCACATGCCTGTAACCCGGGGACTCAGGATTACAATGTTCAAGGCCAGCTTCAGCAACTTAGTGAGATCCTGTCTTAAAATTAAAAAAAATAATAAAAAGGACTAGGGGTATATAGCTCAGTGGTTGAGTGCTCCTGGGTTCAAGCTGTAGTACAAAAAAAAAAAAAAAAAAAAAAAAAGGTAAATTTAGTTGGGTGTTGTGGCCCAGGCCTGTGATCCAGCTACTTGGGAGACCAAGGTAGGAGAATACTTGGGGAGGCTAGTGTGGGAAACTTGGTGAGACCTTGTCTCAAAATAAAATAGCTCAGTGGTAGAGTGCTTGTTTAGCATGCATGAGGCCCTGGGTTCAATTCTAGCACTGCAACAGAACAAAACAAAAACCCCAAATCAACTCACAATTACTGTAAAAACAAAAAAGCAAATGCATAAAAGCACAAATTGGAGAGGAAAACATCACCCCAAATTTTAATTCAAGTTAATCACCATTAATATTTTGGTGACCACCCTTTCATACAACATGTGTGCACAGACATACAAGTACACTCACACACACACACACACACACTCTCTCTCTCTCTCTCTCTCAATGGGATCATGAATATTGTCCTTCAGAGTGGTTTTGATTGAAGGCACAGAAAAAATAGTCAAATGAAGAACTGCAGTATCAACTCTCTACAAAGCTTGGGCTAAGACATGGATCTAAGATCCATGACTTAGGTTCTGAGTCATGCAAGCATTTATGCATGGAAC
The DNA here is from genome assembly GCA_025594165.1 of Tamias sibiricus. Classification (NCBI taxonomy): domain Eukaryota; kingdom Metazoa; phylum Chordata; class Mammalia; order Rodentia; family Sciuridae; genus Tamias; species Tamias sibiricus. The sequence goes on along the minus strand of CM046662.1, from coordinate 38,923,530 downwards.
TGAAATAATATGACCTCGATACTTAGATTTCTAATAGGTGCCATATCTAATTGAACATTCTCTAAAATATCTCATGCATGAAGTGAACATCTGGCAGATTCTGAGTGGCAGTCAGGAGACCATTAAATTGCTTAATGATTCTCTAAAAGAGTGTCACTGTTTGCTTGTTCTGGTTATGCCTCATTAGTAAAAATTTTAAGAAGTAGGCTTATATTACTATCTAGCCTGATGGGTCAGCATGGAAGCAAGCAAAAGAGGTAGTTGCACTCAAAATAAACATTTCCTTTTGAACTAAGGTTTGAATCATAGGCACTCAAGGAGCTCCTATGCTCTCGTATCCTCTTTTATGGACGAAATTAAATTCATTTGCCAAGTGATAAAGGCAGATGGCCACCTTATTCATAGAACTTTGATAGAATTTCAGCAGAATTGGTTTGGTTAACATTTATTGAGCACTTATTATGTACCAGGCACTGTGCTAAGCACTTAAATATGCTAATTCTCATTAATGACCCTGTGATGTAGTCTTACATTTATCTCCATTTTATGGATAACTAAAATACACTTAAGATAAACTTAACTGCCTAGGTCTTACAATTGAAAAATGGAGGAACTAAGAGTGAAATCCAGGTGTATATGACTCTAGAGTTGAAGGGTTTAACAAGGTGCTCTGCTGAAGAACAGCATTAGAAGGCCCCCAAACACAAGCAGCTGGCTATTGACCTAATTAATGGTTGAGGTGGAGACTACTCATCTCAAGGCTGAAGAGTGACTATGACCATGACATCCTGCCAATACGTAATGGCATGGATACCAAAAAGTACTTGTAAGTACCCAGCTAACAGATCATGTTAGAGGTAATAAAATGTCACTGAAAGAAGTTACTTCCCCATTGTTTCTAAAACTGGATAATATTAAATCAATTACATGAGATCATTTGGTATTATTAATTGCTTAAAATATCAGGATATAACTGAATAGAGAGCACATGAAGTCTACCAGTACCAATTTAGGTTCAAATTTTTGGACAGTGTCCCAGGGTTGCTTCCATCTCTGATTACTTTTCAAGAATACTGGTAAAAGAAAGAACTGAATTAAAAATGCTCAAAAAAAAAAAATTTTTTTTTTTTTTTTTTTTTTTTTTTTTTGGTGGTACTGGGGATTGAACTCAGGGGCACTTGACCACTGGGTCACATCCCCAGCCCTTTTTTGTATATATTTAGAGACAGGGTCTTACTGAGTTGCTAAGTGCCTTGCCATTGCTGAGGCTGGCTTTGAACTCGCAATCCTCCTGCCTCAGCCTCCCAAGTGCTGGGATTACAGGCGTGTGCCACCGCGCCCGGCTTCAAAATTTTAAAAAACAAAAAACCAAAACACCTTTCCCATATATTATCACTGTGGAAAGTTACTTCTGGAAAATCACTCGATCAAAATGGACCTTAGCAGTCATCTAGCTCAATTTTCTATCCTTCACTTACCTACAGCAGTCCCCACAAGCAGTATCAACTTTCTGTCTGCATTCATAGCCCTGGGCATTCCCTGAGGCAAACCATCCCACCATTAAGTAGCCTAACAGATGATGTTCTTCCCTTATTCAGTTGAAATCTGCCTTCCTATAATCTTCCTTTTAGCCCTCTTGAAAATATAGTTTATATTGATTTTTCCTTCCTGATGGTCTTCCCTAAATATTTGGAAACACCAGGTCCTCTTCCTGAAGGTTTCTTTCTTACAGGCTAAACATCTAAGTCACTTTCCTTGATCTTAGGCAAGGGTGCCAGTGTTCCCCCAAAAGCTGAATATTTAAGCCTCCAGGTAAAGTCTGATGAGCTCCTGTAAAGTGGGTGCTACTCTTGTTGATGGTGTGGACAATGACATTCTTTACATATAAACTATGCTGGTTCCCTCAGCGTTTGTAAAATGCACGATTCATTTTAAGCTTGTTGGTACATGAAAACCTTTAGATCTTTTCTCAAGTGAGCTGTTGTTGAACAAGGTGAACTCCCAATCTGTGTAACTGACTATAAAGATATGTTCATAAAATAAATTATTTTGCTAGCTATGATCCCACTGGGATCAGTATGGAACTGGTGGGAATTCAATTCTCACCACCTTTATGAAAATTACTCTACATATTTTCTGGGATCATCTGGCACATGCAATCCAAAAAACAATTTGTTACTTACTCATTAGCATTCAAGCTAGCTGTGGCTCTGATGATCATGTAGCAGAGTGTGAGAGCACTGAGGAGGCCAAAACTGGCAATAATAAACCATTCTTCTGTTGACAAAGGAAAGGGAGGAAATCACTCTGGGGAGAAGGTTAAGTCAAATCGATGTCAACATTTCCCTCAAATGCAACGAAGCAGACGTCAACGGAGGTGTAAGCCAAGATTGGCTCAAGGAAGTGAAGCAGGAGGAGGTTTGCCAGAGAGCTACTAACTGGAGAAGGTTAGTGGAAGTACTGGTAAAAGCTGCAAGGGAGAAAGGAAAGCATGGCCCAACCATTTCTTCCAGTATAGGTTCTGAGGTACATGAGAAGTATGGCCACCAAAAATTGTGTAGGAAAAATATGTATATAAAATTGCACATGGATATATATATATATATATATATATATATGTGTATATATATATATATATATATATATATTCATTGTTAACTGAAATGACAACAGAGTAACCATACTTATAACCATCTTTCGAATTTCACTTTGTCATTTCTGCATGGTTATATCACTCATTCTTAGCTAAAGCCTCAGAAATATGGCATAGTGTCTCTCAAAGGTCTTGTGGGCACTCCAAGCAGTCTCCAAGTTTGTCTTCCAAGATATCCACATCATCTTTCTCTTATGTATGGGTTTCCATAGGACATTTACATTAAAAGGGCATCTCACTGCGTCTAAAGAAAAAAAAGTACCACTCTTTACGACCCCACTACTGGGAAGCAACACTTGTTTTTCTGGTGTTGAAGTGAAGTAGGAAGGGTTAGTGCCTGACAAGGTACTGAGCCCAAAAAATGGTTGAAAACCTCTGGTATACAGAGATCTGAGGCTATCTATAGTCTCTCTTATGTCAGTCAGTCAGTCAGTCACTCTCTCTCTCTGTTTCCTCCTCTCTCCATCCAGGAAGTCAGTTACTATTTCACCTTAAGTTTTCAGAGACCTTTACTGTTAAGGTAATATTCAGAAAACATTTATTCGGGACCTCAAAAACAACCTGGGAACCATTATGACTTCCTAAAGCCTTTTTTTTTTTTTTTTTTTGTAACAGGGATTGAAACCAGGGGCATTTAACCACTGAACTATATCCCTAGCTATTTTTATTTTTTATTCTTGAGACAGGGTCTTGCTGAGTTGCTTAGGACCTTGCTAAATTACTGAGGCTGGCTTTAAACTTGCAATTCTCCTGCTTCAGCCTCTTGAGCTGCTGGGATTACAGGCATGCACCACCATGCCATGCCTGCTCCTAAAAGTCTTAAGTACAAAATATTTCTTAAGAGTATGCACTAACTAGGGTTGGTATTACTCAGTAAAATCCCCTTGATGTCTGTAATAAGGCAGAGAAGAAATATTAATACTTGGAATGCCAAATGTTTATGTGCAAAAGTTGTATGTAACATGGTGTTTCTTAATCTGAGTTTTGTAAATCCTAAAACTGCATGCACAATTGTGTATGCATTGGCATTTTTCTAGAAAAAAGATTACTGTACTTTCATTATATTTTAAAGGTAGTGACTTGAAAGGTTAAGACAGACTGCTTTTCATGATTTTAGGATGCTGAGTTTGTTCTACATGCATATCTTTGTCCTCACTGAAATTTATATTATTAAAATGCTTAGTAAATTCTAAGTTAGCAGTGCAACCACTGCCTTTTGGATTAGTTTTCTTCATCATCAGATTTAAGATTTTATTTATATCAAAATGAACATTTGAGAATCCATATAAAATCCACCACTTTAAACTATATATTTTAGGTTAGAAATATGTATACTGGCACTTTAAAAAAAATCAGAGATGAAAGGTTATCAACATCAAGGAGCTTAGCACAACATTCTTTTGTCTTATTAAAAACTTTTTTTTTTTTTTTTTTTTTTTGCCTTTTGGAAGAGCTGGGGATCAAACCTAGAGCCTTACATGTGTTAAGCATGCTCTCTACCACTGAGCTACATCCCTAACTCATATTCTTAAGAGACTTTTATACATAATATAAGCAGACTTAACATTTATAACTTCAGTTATATATTTCTGTCTTTTTTTGCTATGAGTCCACTTACAAAAACTAGTAACTAAAAAGGAAGTAAACATTCATAATAATACCCAGCAGGCCCAGGAGTACTTAGCAGTGATCCACTGCAGCCAAAGCCTTGGTAGTTTCTGTGTCCTCCTTACTACTTATTTAGCACAGTGCCTTGCACACAGCTGTAGTTGCTATGGTGCTACAGGGCTCTGGAGGGAAAAATAGAGGTAATTTGGGTCTAGCTTAATCATATAAACTTTACTTATTGACGTCATGGGTAAATTCTGCTAAAGACAATTAATTTGGTACATGAAGTAATATTTTATCATCAAAAGCATAAGATTTTGAGAGGACATTTCTGCATAAAAGGTCTGTACTTTATGTAGTAGGTGCTCAATAAATGTCTAATCAATGAAGAGCTTACAAAAAACTCAGTAAACAAATAACCTTCAACTCCTTTATTATTACATAAGTTTTTTAAAATCTAAAAGATATCATAAAAAAATAAAATAAAATCTAGATCACAAAACTTCAATGTCAAAGTAGGAAAACCATGAAATGCTGTTAAAACAAATCACTGGGAAATGGCAAGAAATGAGCCAAACCATATCAAAGATCAGTTTTTCTTATTTCAAACTGAATGAAGGATTTTGGAGTTCAGACAACTGATCAACTAAAACCTGAGAAATAATTTTCTAATAATTATCTCTGATTGGTTCCACAGACCACATGAGTCTTAAAAACATAAGAAGGACTTATTTTGTAACTATTCCCACCCCCCCACTCCCATTTTACTGACTCCCAGTTGTGGAGTCCCATCAGCTTCAGGGCTTGAAGCAAGCAACAGCATAAACTGGAAAAGGCAGCACCAGAGCAGTGACAAGAGTTGACAGGTTGTTAGATGGAAATTGCGCATAAAGAATGAAATTGAAGAAAAGAGTTGGCTTGTTATTGGGTGAATGTCTACAAAGCCCATACACACACCATTGGCCCACTCACACCATATGCAGGCATTCCCTTAAAACACTTAGTAAGTACATTATTTTCTGCTTATCAACAGTTCAACAATCAAGATGCTCATAAGTAGCTCAGAACATTTGTTTTGAGGCAGATTACCCTTTGGATTTTCTTTCCTCTCATGTACAATTATAGCAAAGGGTTAAGTGCCAAGAGACCAAACTTCTGAAAAAAACATAAAATAAAGTAAACAATGACATACCAGCTCAATTGTTCCTGAAGCTGAGAAATTTTAGGTTTAAATTCTACAGTAGATTTTTACTAAGTGGCCTATAGCATGGGAGATCAAGAGCACCAGTGCTCAGCTATATAACATACCAGCATCAATGCTGCTGGCCTATGTCACATTCCAATGTGTCCTTAAATGCCTGTATTCAATGTGAAGATTTCAAAACAAGGTTTATAAAGCAGCTACTAAGACAGACTAGTACAGCTATTTCTATTAATCAAACACCAATACACAAGTACTTTATTATAAAGTTCTATTATTCCAAACATCTGTATTAACAAAAGTAATTACCTTCTCAGTTACAAAGCTGCTGGCCCAGGTGGCCTCAACTCTCGCCTTGGCAATCACTACATGCCCAACACAAGCAGTAATACTGCCCTGTGTCTGGGTAAAGGGTCCCCACTTACTTGTTACTGCAATGTTGATTTCTCCTGTTCTAGGAGTGAGCTCCCCATCCTGAGGAAGAGGTGATATCCCCGAAGTTCGCAGTGGCTCAAGGCCAAGGGAGGTGTCATTGGCAAGGTCACCTAGGGCTGATCTTCGGTTAACTGCTTGGGTTCTGGTGAGCCTTTCCATATCAAATGCTACGTTATCAGTACATGGCAGATTTGGCTGCAAAATATTTCCAGATTAAAAATAATTGTAAAAACAACAAGTTCTTTCATAAAATCCTGAATGTCTGATACCCTATTGCAAGGACTTCACCAAGTTCTTTCCATGCAATTTCTTGCCCATTTCTTGCTCATTTCACTGCCCATCTGTTTTTTCTACTCTCACCTAAAAGATTTTCTTCAAAAGGACCAGTTCATTTCCCAAAAATGTCACAAAGGAAAACCAAAACCCACTTCAGAAACTGAGAAAACTGGCCAGTGAATCTTTTTTTTTTTTTTTTTTTTTAAGTAATCCTTTATGGACGTGACTTGTATGCACACAGAATCATAATCATTATTATAAAGCTGACTAATATTCAATTTAATACCTTTATTTTATTTTATTTTTTTTGTGGTACTGAGAATCGAACCCATATGTGCTAGGCAAGTGCTCTACCACTGAGCTACAACCTCAGCCCCTCATTCAGTTTAAAAAACAATGTACTAGGGCTGGGGTTGTGGCTCAGTGGCAGAGTGCTCACCTCGCACGTGCACGGCCTGGGTTCGATCCTCAGCACCACGTAAACATAAATGCATTGCATTATGTACAATTAAAGTAAATAAATGAATATTTTAAAAAAACACAATGTACTAGTTAGTTAGATTAATTTTAAATGTTAATGTTAAGGAACAGCTGGAACATAAAATACCCCTCTCATTATTAATTTCTCTGAAATGCCATATTTCTCTGATACTCATTTTTTAGTATCTTCTACCTTTAAACACAAATAAAACAAATAACCAAAAGTAGATCAAAGTTGAAAAGACTTTTTAAACTATAAGAAAATGATCTATACCAAAACCTAAGCAACTGATCCTGAAGGAGAGGTACACAGGTGCTTGGGCCAAAGCTTACCATTTAAAGAGTAAGTATAAAAGTCTTCTTTTTTCTTTTTTAGTACCAGGGATTGAGCTCAAGAGCGTTTAACCACTGAGTCATATCCTCAGCCCTTTTTCATATTTTATTTAGAGACATGGTCTTCCCAAGTTGCTTAGGGCCTTGCTAAGTTCCTGAGGCTGGCTATGAACTCAAGATCCTCCTGCTTCAGCTTCCTGAGCTGCTGGGATTACAGGCATGCTATAATCCTATCTTTTTTATAGTTCAGTTGTATCATCTCTGACAGGATCTCTGGGGACTGAGGATAAATGGGGCATTACTGTCCAAATGTACAGCACTTCAACTGTGATTTGATATTATATTTAAAATAGGACTGCTTAGATTTCTTTGGGTTGCAAAGCTAAAATGAGGAGTTCATCTATTTAACAAAACTCAGCTGTTTGTTCCATAAGGAGAATATTCATTTATGATAAATATATTTAATTTTTTTTTAGTTATAGATGGACAGAATATCTGTTTCATTTAATTTTTTTATTTTCATTTAATTTTTTTATTTGGTGCTGAGGGTTGAATGCAGTGCCTCAGGCATGCGAGGCAAGTGTTTAACCACTGAGCTACAACCCCAGCCCTCATTTACTATATTTTTGCAACCAGAATTTATTTTATTTTCCTCTAAAAAGCACAATCCTGGAAATGTACATTTTTTTTTTTTTTTTTTTTTTTTTTTGTATGGGGGCACTCGACCACTGGGCCACATTCCCAGCCCTTTTTTGTATTTTATTAGAGACAGGGTCTCACTGAGTTGCTAAGTGCCTCGCCATTGCTGAGGCTGGCTTTGAACTCGTAATCCTCCTGCCTCAGCCTCCCAAGTGCTGGGACTACAGGCATGTGCCACCGTGCCTGGCTAGACATATACTTCTTTTAAGGAAATAAAGGAAGTCTTCAAAGTTCTTGGTAAGTGTTTGTTTTTGCACTGTCAGAGCCAATTTCTATGCAACAGTTCTGGCAAAACTCTTTGCCAGGTTGTTAAAGGTTTTTCTGAATCTTCGGTAATCTGGAAGAAAGGTACTTGGTGGACTAACAAGGTCATTTGGCAAAAAAAAAGCCAGTGTATTCTTGTGAGACTATCATGTTGCCTATTATACCAAATGTGTTATGTTGTATTACATTTAGATAAGATACTATGCAAAAGCAATGACAAAACTGGAAACATACCACAATTCCCAGAGCCTTCAAAATATTAAGTTTGCACATAGGACAGGTACAATGTTCACTGAGCCAGGGATCCACGCATGATTTGTGGAAAACATGCCTATAAAATAATGGAGAATTATGTCATAAATTATATACTGAAAAACTATTAGGTCAAAATGGAAAAAATGGAATTTTCAGTTAGTTTGTTTTTCCTCCTTTTAACACATATTTACAATACTGAAAAGACAAATACTGGGGGTTTATAAAAATATAACTTACAGGGCTGGGGTTGTAGCTCAGTGATGGAGCACTTGCCTAGTATGTGTGAGGCATTGGGTTCAATTCTCAGCACCACATATAAATCAATTAAGTAAATAAAGGTCCATCAAAAATATATAACTAGCCGGGCGCGGTGGCGCACGCCTGTAATCCCAGCACTTTGGGAGGCTGAGGCAGGAGGATCGCGAGTTCAAAGCCAGCCTCAGCAATGGCGAGGCACTTAGCAACTCAGTGAGACCCTGTCTCTAATAAAATACAAAAAAGGGCTGGGGATGTGACCCAGTGGACGAGTGCCCCTGAGTTCAATCCCTGGTACCAAAAAAAAAAAAAAAAAAAAAAAATATATATATATATATATATATATATATAACTTACAGAAAATCTGAACCCAATCTCATGTATCAATAGTACTGTGTAGTGAGAACTAATGAGTAGGAGATGACTGTTTGGACTTTTTTATTTTACAGTCCTAGGGATAAAACCCAGGCCCTTGTGCATACTAGCTAGGCAAGCACTCTACAACTGAACTACGTACTGACCCTATTTATTTGTTTATAAATAAAAAAGAGACAGGGTCTCACTATGTCGTCCAGGCTGGCACCAAACTCCTGGGTTCAAGCCATCCTCCTGCCTTAGCCTCCTATGAGGCTAGCTGAGACTACAGGCTCACATCTCTGCACCCAACTTGGACTTTTTATCCTACCAAATTCCAAAAAAGACTTGAGGAAACTTAGCAAATTTATTAAGAATAATAACATTCATACTTTATAAATCAAGTTATTCTTCTTATAATAATAGCTTATATAGGAAAATGGAATTTTGAAAACATACTAAGTCAGGGTTAAATCAAGAGTTTTCTGTGTAAATTATTAAGTTTCATGGAACTCAATTTATGTTAAATATCTGTAGAAGTCACAGGGCAGTTGGAACTTTTTTTTTTTTTTTTTTTTTTTTGGTGGTACTGGGGATTGAACTCAGGGGCACTCGTCCACTGGGTCACATCCCCAGCCCCCCCCCCTTTTTTTGTATTTTTATTTAGAGACAGGGTCTCACCGAGTTGCTAAGTGCCTCGCCATTGCTGAGGCTGGCTTTGAACTCAAGATCCTCCTGCCTCAGCCTCCCAAAGTGCTGGGATTACAGGTGTGCGCCACCGTGCCCGGCCAGTTGCAACTATTTTAAGGAGTGAACTGTGCCTAAGAATACTTAGCAAATTTCAGCTGAAATGTTGTGTGTGTGTGTGTGTGGTGGGGCGGATGTGGATATGGGTGACTTCCTCTCACATTCAGAACAAAAATTACATCCTCAGGACAAGAAATAAGTCAGCCACAGAAGGGTGTGCATTCTTAGGAAAGGTATTTGTGCCCTCTAGAAGGGGAAATGACTTTGAGGGAGCTGCAGAGATTATTCTGCAAGCTCAAGAACCTCTGCCTGAGAGCTCTGAGAAGCGTAACTGAGCCTGATAGAAGCTTGGGGTCCTGGACAAATTGGGAAAACAGTAGACACCAACACAGACTTTCAGGGTACTTTGGGAAGACACACTAAAATCTAAGTTTATAGAGTAAGGGAAATTTTGAGAACGATACTAAATTAGACCATGGTTTGTCTTTAAAACCCTGTTAATTTATAACTTAAACGTTATGATAGCTGTTTTGAAAAATGCAGTTTTGGTTTAAAATGGGGTCTTTTTACGAGTAAATATTCATGCATAACACAGCTTCAGTCAACAATATATACCACTCTTCCATCACCACTTGATGGCCTTGTATCACTGAAGGACAAAAATAAAGATCATGAATTCTGAACTTATCCATGTAGTCTGAAACTTGCAGATGACACATTTATCCAGAAACTCATCATACCTGAAGGCTTTTATTTGAAACTTAAGATTTTTACTTAAGAGCTGGAATGCCATCAATCTGTAAGAAAGATCTAAATTAGTTTAATACATATAAGGTGTAGCGTCTGCTTCTTATTACTTGTATCCATATATGAGGTATATTCCAGAGTGAGATGAAGGGTTCCCTACTGCACAGCTCAACCCCAGGGGACATTCTCACTTTTCAGCAGTCAAGGTTGGCTGCAATGCAAACTAACTTAAGACTAGAACAAGGAGTTAACCCTTTTGGGGTATAGACCCCTTTAGATCTGATATAAATTATAGAACCTCCTCATTACATATATTTTGGGGGGCTTATGAACCTCTGACAGTTTCCCTAATGAACAGGAGTGGGTAGAGTAGCTGGGAATATGCTCCAAATCAGTTCTGCATGGGGCGGACAATGGGATTTGGCTGGCTGACAGGTAGTAGAAGAGATAAGGTTATGGGCTCTCTGACCAGGGCCACTTTAGTGCTGAAGTGGGAGGTGGAGGCAGCTGATATAGCCAGCTGTGGTTGAAAACCCTATTTTAAGGAAGCAGCTGCTAGCTGGGGTAAACAATGGTTTGGCTCTAGCACTCTCTGCTCTGGCTGCATTTCTATTACTGGTTATTCACAGAGAACAAAATGGTGTGACTCCTATATTTAATTTCTTTTTTTAAATTCGAAGTTGTTGTATGTAACAGTAGAATGCATTACAATTTGTAATACACATATAGAGTACATCTTTACATATCACTGTTTGTGATAAACCAGCCTAATTCCATCTTAAGACTGGGAGCCATCCTGTCAAAAAGTTATGAAAAGGGCTGGGATTGTGGCTCAGCGGCAGAGCGCTTGCCTCGCACATGTGCAGCCCGGGTTCGATCTTCAGCACCACGTAAACATAAATGATTGCACTGTGTACAACTAAAGTAAATAAATAAATATTTTAAAAAAAAGTTATGAAAAGCCCACTTCAGTTTTCTATGAAATGCTAGGATTCTTATTTGGCTTGAGCTTATTGTCTGGCATTCATGCCCAGGCCTTGAGTTCACTCAGGCCTGGCTTTCCTTGACCAGATAATGACTCTCTCTCTCTCAAACTAACGGTGCCTCCTAAACTTTTGATGTGGGGTTTGACTATTACTCCCCTTTTTCCTTGGAATGCAATGCCATGTAGATATTAGTTTGCTACTTGCTTTGAATTACACATGTCTGACCTTGTTAGCTGTAAGTTCCCAAGATTTTTTGTAACTCTTTGAACTATAAAAACTTTGTCTTCCCGGAGAGCGGGGCTGACCCCAAGCCCAGTGTTTGGAAGGGGCAGCCCTGGCCAGCTCTCTTTGTGTGTATACAATATAAGCTTGCTTTAATTTAAAATTGGAGTTGGTGGTCTTTTCTTTGCATCTTGGATCAACATTTTTGGAGGCCCCAGCGAGATTCAGACCACTACAAATTCTGAAGCCGGACCTTCGCTCTGGGACTCCGGGGCGAAGTGCTATCCTAGGGGGTGCGCACCTTGAGACGTTCCAAGGCCCCAGGGTGTGCCTTCAGTCCTTCGGACTACTGGAGTGAACTGCCGCATCAAAAATTAGCAAGCATCCAGTGGAAAAAACCTCCACAGGTAAGTGGCGCCCTAGTAACATCTGGTATCTGGTTTTGAGATCTCTTCTGGGGACAGCGAGGTGCCTGGCGAGGCACATACACTCCTGTCCAGGGCAGTAGCGAAAGGTCGCACTGCTTTCTGGTTCTGGTCGGGAATTCCCACTGGGGACAGAGAGGTGCCTGACGAGGCACATACGCACTCCTGTCCGGAGCATTAGCAAGACGTTGCACTGCTCCCTGGTTGGTTTGGCGCCTGGTTCTTGTTCTTTTGTGTATTGTCCTGTGTTCTGTTTTTTGTTTTGTTTTGTTTTGTTGTTTTTGTTTTCTGCTTTCTCATTGTGTGTCTTCTCTGTTGTAAATGTAAAAAAATTGAACAACATGGGTAATAAGACAAGTAAGCCTGATACTCCTTTGAACGGTGTTTTAAGGAATTTTGACAAACTTTATCCCCATTTTGTTAAGCAGGATTATGATTATCCCATCACCAAGAAACGCCTCCGAACATTCTGTGAGATAGAATGGCCCACCTTCGGAGTCGGCTGGCCCCCTGAGGGCACCTTTGATCCCCAAGTGGCATGGGCTATATCTAACATCACTCTTGGTAATCCTGGCCACCCAGATCAAATAGGATATATTCTACCCTGGGCGGAAGCAACAACTAATTCCCCTGCCTGGATGAAGGTTTGGATGGTCCGGAATGGACAGGGAGGGCAAGCCCTGGTTCTGGCTGGGAGAACTCCCCAGGGTCCCTCAAAAACAAACCATAAATCCTCTAAGAGCCCTGTCCTACAGGACTCTCCGGTGGATTCCCTCCTTCCCCCATATGCTTCGGCTCCTCTTTATCCTCCTGCCGCGGGTGCAGTCGCAGCTGCTCCACTAACTACTCCACCATCTCCCTCTCCCTCCCCTCAACCGCTTCCTCAATCGCCCCACTCAACCACTCCTCCAACTCTAGTCTTCCCAAAGGAGCCAGCCCCTGTTCTTTCTCCTCCCCATACCCGACAGGGCCACCCTTATGGAAGGCCTGACTCAGTTGCTTCCCCTGGCCGGCCTGCTGGCTCCATTTCTATTAATATCCCTGAAGTGGAGCCGACTCCTGCCCCCGTTCTTCCTCTCCACCAGATTCCAGAAGGTCGCTATGTGTATGTTCCATTTTCCACAACAGACCTTTATAACTGGAAAAACCAGAATCCCCCCCTATTTTATTTAGCACGGATCCTAGTTCCTTGATTTCTGCCTGGTTGATTCCGACCTTTTCTTTAATCACACTCCCCACCTGTTGGATGACTGTCAACAGATTCTCCATACTCTCTTCACCACGGAGGAAAGGGAGCGAATCCTGGCAGAAGCGGCTAAAGCGCTGCCTGGGATAAGTGCTCTTACAAGCGACAAAAAAACAGACAGAAGTGATTGAACGAGCTTTACCTAGGAGAAGACCAAGCTGGGACTATGGGACAAGAGAAGGTAGGAGAGCACTCGGTGAGTACCACCAGACTCTGTTAGAGGGCCTTAAGAGGGCAGCTCGAAAACCCACAAATCTTTCTAAGGTAGCAGATGTAAAACAGGGACCAGATGAGTCGCCTTCAGCGTTTCTCGAGCGCCTCCTGGAGGCATACCGTCTATATACTCCTATAGACCCTGAGGACCTGACAAGCCTCAAGGCAATTAATCTGGCTTTTGTGACTCAGTCAGCCCCAGACATCCGTAAAAAGATTCAACAGATAGATGGTTTTGCAGGAAAAACCAGGTCAGAATTATTGGAAATAGCCCAAAAGGTGTTTGAAAGTAGAGATAGCCGAGATGATCTACTGATAAGGAAAGTAAACAGGGCCACAGTGGCCACATTACAGGCTTCTGAAACCTCAAATCCTAGACAAAGGCAGACCACATACAACAGAGACAAAAAGCGGTCTTCCCTGCTACAAAACCAGTGTGCTTATTGCAAAGAAATTGGACATTGGAAAAATGAATGCCCCCAATGTAATCCGAAGAGCTTGCCCCGATCACAGGCCAGAGCTCCTCAGCCAAAACCAGTTTTAACTTTAGAAAAATAGGGGGGCCATGGCTCTTTCAAACTAGGCTCCCAAGAGCCCATGGTAACTCTCAATTGGGGGCCAACCTGTAAATTTCCTAGTGGATACAGGAGCTTCACATTCGGTGTTACAGAAGCCCATAGGACCCCTCACTAATGAAACCATGGAAGTGCAAGGGGCAACAAGAGAAATTAAAAAGTATAAATGGACTACAGACCGGACTGTTAACATAGGACGAGGAACTGTAACTCACTCTTTCATTGTTATCCCTGAATGCCCTTTCCCGTTGCTGGGACGGGACCTTTTAAGCAAACTTCAGGCAACTATTTCATTTTCTGGAGATATGCCTACATTAGAATTGGGGAATCCTGCAAAGGCCCTAACTATAACCTGCCCATTAAGTGAGGAGTATCTGCTTTTTCAAAATCCTATTCAAACTTCAGAAGGAAAATGGGAGAAATTATTAATTCAAGAAATTCCTACAGTTTGGGCTGAGGATAACCCTCCAGGGCTAGCCGAGCATGTGCCACCAGTTGTAATACAACTAACATCTGGGGCTATGCCCATCCGGGTTAAACAATACCCCATCAGTTTTGAAGCCAAAAAAGGAATTAAAACCCACATCAGGCATCTCCTAGAAGTGGGGATACTAATTAGATGTCAATCGCCTTGGAACACCCCCTTGTTGCCTGTCCAAAAGCCTGGGACTCAAGATTACAGACCAGTACAGGACTTAAGGGAAGTGAACAAACGGGTAGAAACTATACACCCAACTGTCCCTAACCCCTACACTTTGCTCAGTTTGTTGCCACCAGAACATACAGTTTATACTGTATTAGATTTAAAAGATGCATTTTTCTCCATCCCTTTGTCAAAACTGAGTCAGCCTATCTTCGCTTTCGAATGGACGGATTTGGAAATGGGGATATCGGGACAACTGACCTGGACTCGACTACCTCAGGGATTTAAAAATTCCCCCACTATCTTTGATGAAACTCTCCATCAAGATCTGAGACTGTTTCGCAAGACGCAGACCTTTACACCGATGGTAGCAGTTATGTCCGGGATGGAATAAGGTATGTGGGAGCGGCAGTAGTTATGGGCCAAAAAGAAATTATCTGGGCACAGGCTTTGCCCAGAGGCTCATCAGCCCAAAAAGCAGAAATCATTGCAGTAACACAGGCATTGAGATGGGCAGAAAGAAAACGAGTAAACATTTACACGGACAGCCGTTATGCTTTTGCTACAGTACATGTGCATGGGCAGATATACAAACAAAGGGGATTTTTAACTTCAGATGGAAAGACTATCAAAAATAAACAAGAAATCCTTCAATTACTGGAGGCTATCTGGTTGCCAGATAAACTGGCTATTATCCACTGGCCTAGACACCGTAAAGACAATAGCCCCCAGACCCAAGGTAATAACTTGGCCGATCAAACAGCCAGGGAAATAGCCCTTGGGGAGTCAAAATGCCAAACTATTCTTAAACTCTCAAATTGCCCAAAACTCCCAGTTAAAATTGAGGAAGAAACTCCTTCATACACTACTGAAGAGATAAACTTATACTCCTCTATGGGAGCCCAACAAAACTGTCACGGCTGGTGGACTCTCCCAGATGGGAAAATTTGCATGCCCAAGCTTTTAGGAAGAAAATGGTTAACTGATCTTCATCAGGCGATGCATTTATCCCCCAAGAAGACTTCAGAACTAATTTCACCCCACGTTTGGTTCCCGGGACACCGAGGGATACTCCAGAACATCTCAAATCGCTGCATGACATGTGCACAGGTAAATGCTAAAAAGAACCATCTTCCACAGGGAAACAGAAGTCAAGGTACTGTACCTGGTAAATTTTGGGAATTGGACTTTACTGAAATTAAACCAGGACTATATGGATATAAATACTTATTAGTCTTTGTTGAAACTGTCTCAGGCTGGGTAGAAGCCTTTCCAACTCGAACAGAGACAGCACAAATAGTAGTTAAAAAACTAATAACTGAGATTGTTCCTAGATTTGGCCTTCCTCTAACTTTGGGGTCTGACAATGGCCCGGCCTTCACGGCCAAATTATCTCAATTAATTTCAAGAGCCCTTAATATAAACTAGAAATTACATTGTATGTACCATCCTCAAAGTTCAGGAAAGGTAGAAAGGATAAATAAAACATTAAAGAAAACTTTGACTAAATTAATACTTGAGACTGGTGGTAACTGGGTTGATCTCCTGCCTTTTGCTCTCTTAAGGGCCCGTTGCATTCCTTACCAAGAAAAATTTATCCCTTTTGAAATAATTTATGGGCGGCCACTGCCTTTGGTTCCCAGAGTACACCAAGATCTGGTGGGAGACATTCCAATCTCAGAAACACTCAAAGGGCTGCAACTAATCATAGATAAGCTCTTTCCCCAGGTCCAGGGTGCTCAGCCCGTTGGACACAGACTGCCTGATCATTCATTCCAACCAGGAGATGCTGTGCTGATACGACGTTTGAGAACTAACAGCCTTGAGCCCAGGTGAAAGGGCCCTTACATCGTGATTCTCCGCACTCCTACTGCCGTCAAAGTTGCTGGTATTCCTGCCTGGATCCATCACTCACAGCTAAAGAAGGCACCTACAGAAACCACGGAGGAAGAACCCACTGGAAGAAAATCCAGCAGCCAGAGGTGGAAAGTGACTAAACGTGGGCCTTTTAAAGTTAAAATTACTAAAATTTAATATTTCGTCACTAGATTCTTATTACTTTCCCTGTTATTATAAACATTATGCTAATAATTTTTGCCTGTTAAAGTATACATGTATCCTTGGGTTTTAGCTATGTTGGCCTCAACAAACCTTGCACCCCATCTGTAGCCCAAAAAGGACCTGCTATTGCAGGATCTCCACTAATACTAAATTGTACTTACTCTTGTCAAGATCCAGTAATTGGCCCTATCAAATGGTATAAAGATAACCAAGAAATTTTTAGTCAGGTATTCAGGGAGGGACCATGGAAAAATCTTACAGACCAATCTCGAGGAGATAATATAAATTTTGAAATCTATAAATACTCTGCTCACCCTCAAGATTCAGGACAGTATTCCTGTACTAAGCTAAAAAAAGGGGCCCCAATAGATACTGTTTATTCAAAAGCTACTTTAAAGGTAGATGTTTCTGTGAGTCCCCTAAATTCTGTAACTACTCAAAACTTTTAGTTACAATTGGCTGTTGACACTATAGACAAAAGTTCCTTCTGTGTACAAGAAGGAAACTCCATCCATCAATTGCTAGCTAACAATCTTATGGGTCTATCTGTAAAATATACTGACTATGTTAAAGTCACTAGTGATAGAGCAACGCAGCAAGACTGGCCAGTATACCATGCAGAGCCAGCTTTGCCAGCTTTACTGGTTATTCAAAAGCATTGTTTTATGCATAGATTGCATCCTTCCCCGATCCCCCCCGCAATTGTTCTATTGAGCAAAATATCTCCCTACCCAATGGCAAATGACTGCCAACAGGATGGGTTTTTCTTTGTAATAAAGCAAACTTCCAGGCTTTGCCTACAAACTTTTCTGGGATCTGTTCTATTGGACAGATCTTTCCTTTACTGCCATCTCTGACAGCTCCCCACCAAATTGTCCAAAGTCTGCCCTCCAACTGCGATGACAATTTAATCCTCCTAGACCCACTAGACACTGCAATCGCAGCAGCCTTTCTTTTGCCACTTCCGGGTCTAGTTATAGAAATACAAAGAGAAATCACAAAAATAGCCTGTAGTTTTAGCAAAACAGCTAACCTTACTGCACAAGTTTTGGCAAAAATTAATCAAGAGATGAAAAAACTTCGAACCTCAATGTTACAAAATAAAGCAGCTATTGATTTTCTTTTATTAAAACATCACTTGGGTTGCCAACAATTCCCAGACATGTGCTGTTTTAATATTACAGATTATTCTAACGTTATCCAACAACAGGTAGATGAGATAAGACAAGAGATTAACAAAATTAAAACGAGTAATTATTGGTTAGGCTTGGGAGATTGGTTTCCATGGTTAACTTCTCTCTTAGGTCCTATAATTTGTATCCTTCTCTTACTAGTTATTGTCCCATGTGTTATTAACTATATGCTCCGGTTTATTGGGCTGCAATTTAATTCTATTATGTACCATCGATAAAATTAGCCTATAGGATTACTCCCTTTCAAAGATTTGAAAAGAAAAAAAAAAGGGGGGGGGAATGATAAACCAGCCTAATTCCATCTTAAGACTGGGAGCCATCCTGTCAAAAAGTTATGAAAAGGGCTGGGATTGTGGCTCAGCGGCAGAGCGCTTGCCTCGCACATGTGCAGCCCGGGTTCGATCTTCAGCACCACGTAAACATAAATGATTGCATTGTGTACAACTAAAGTAAATAAATAAATATTTAAAAAAAAAGTTATGAAAAGCCCACTTCAGTTTTCTATGAAATGCTAGGATTCTTATTTGGCTTGAGCTTATTGTCTGGCATTCATGCCCAGGCCTTGAGTTCACTCAGGCCTGGCTTTCCTTGACCAGATAACGACTCTCTCTCTCTCAAACTAACGGTGCCTCCTAAACTTTTGATGTGGGGTTTGACTATTACTCCCCTTTTTCCTTGGAATGCAATGCCATGTAGATATTAGTTTGCTACTTGCTTTGAATTACACATGTCTGACCTTGTTAGCTGTAAGTTCCCAAGATTTTTTGTAACTCTTTTTTTTTTTTTTTTTTTGTGGTACTGGGGATTGAACTCAGGGGCACTCGACCACTGGGTCACATCCCCAGACCTTTTTTGTATTTTATTAGAGACAGGGTCTCACTGAGTTGCTAAGTGCCTTGCCATTGCTGATGGCTGGCTTTGAACTCACGATCCTCCTGCCTCAGCCTCCCAAAGTGTTGGGATTACAGGCGTGCGCCACCGCACCTGGCTTTTTGTAACTCTTTGAACTATAAAAACTTTGTCTTCCCGGAGAGCGGGGCTGACCCCAAGCCCAGTGTTTGGGAGGGGCAGCCCTGGCCAGCTCTCTTTGTGTGTATACAATATAAGCTTGCTTTAATTTAAAATTGGAGTTGGTGGTCTTTTCTTTGCGTCTTGGATCAACAGTTTGTATATAAAGTATATTAATACTATTCATGTCTTCATACATGCACTTAGGGTAATGATATCCATCTCATTCTACATTTTTTTCCCCTTTATACCCCCTTACCCCCTCCCTCCCCATTGACCTTTCTAGTGTTCCTCTAATCCTCCTATGCTCCCCATCCCATATTTAATTTCTAAAGCTGATAAATTGAGTGTTCTCTACCTATCTATTCCTTTAAGTGAACTCATTAAGTGGATCTTATGTTGCGGTTCTTGAGTAAATCTTTCCTTGCAGGTTTGCTCATGTGAAAGAAAAAGTGCCCACTCTCTATTTTATTAGACAATTACAATCTCTCCTCTATGTTGTGGGGCACTGTAATGAAAGACAATACAGACTAATGGGTTCTCTAGGGACAAATTAAGAAAACCTTCCTTAGCTAGCTCACAATCTAAAAGGTTCCTTGTAGTTATTTGCACATCCCCACACACCAAATAATCATCCCAAACTCTGCTTCCTCTGACCTAGATCTTATCTTTTCAGATTCCCTACCAGCTCAGCTTCTGTGCATCTCAACCCAGACCTTCGGTTTCAACTCCTACAGCATACTCCTTGCTTTTGGAGACAAAACTGAGCACTTGTTCTTTGTACTCACCAACCCTCTGACATGGCCCACCTCACACTTCCTGCCATCATCTTTATGAACAAGTATCCAGAGCTTGGTACCTTCTCTTCTTCACCTACTGTCTTCATCCTCTTGCTTTTGTGTCCTCTGCTTTATTGCTTCATCAAACCAATTATGGCCTTTCCCTCCCTGCTGCTATAACCATCAGGCCCTCGATCAACTACTCTTTCTGCTTCCCCACTGCCTCACCTGAAAGGTGTGGTTAGTAATGGGAAAGGTGGACTTTGTCTATCTCATGAAGTTAGCTGGAGCAATAAATGAAAACTATATATGGAATACTCAGAGAAGTATCAAGGGCTGTGTGAATGAAAGGTACGGTTAAACAGGCAAAGCAATGTTTATGTTTCACATGGCATCCTAGTAAATGGTAGAATGCTCTTATGGCACACGCTGGGCCCCCAGAACATCTGGTAGGGTGCCTTCTCCCTAGCCAGAGGGTGGATCATGGACATCTAGAGATTTCAGAAGGTAGAACCTGAGGCAAGTCGGACCTTAAAAAGGAAACCATTTCTACTGTTATAATGAAAGACTTCAACAATTAAAAAAACACATAAAGGCAGGAAAGGCCCCAGCACATTTAGGGCTAAGTGATGTACTGCGATGGGAAGCAGGTGATGTGTTGAGGAGCAGTGAAATGTGAAAAGGACAAGTGTATCAGAGCTTCAACCAAAAAAGTCCTTTGGGGCTGGGATTATAGCTCAGTTGGTAGAGTGCTTGCCTCACATGCACTAGGCCCTGGGTTCAATCCCCAGCATCACAAAAAAAGAAAAAAAAAAGTCCTTTATTCCTATAAGAAATACTTTGGGATACAGAATGCAAAATGTATAGAACATAAAAGAAACAAAACCAGTAATACTGAAATACATTGTCCTTCCCCTTCCTATTTCTCACACAGGCTATAAACTAGAGAGGTCAAAAAACAGCAGGGCTGGCGTGAGGAGTTACATTGAAGGCAAGTTGTTTCACAGCTCTGCAGCCTCTGGGTGCCTTGTTAAGGACCTGGCAAACATAAAATGATCCAAGATTATTAAAGGTCAGAAACAAGAATTTCTTCCCCTAGCCAGGACTGGCAGTAGACGCATAGAAGCAGGCCCTCCTTCCAAAGTGGGGGTGATAGGAGCAACTCCTCAACAGCCAGCAGCCAGTTGACTGACCCATTTTAGCTCCCAAGCTGACATCTTAAATGTGTATTTTTCTAGGCTTCAGCACTCTACTTCTAAAATGAGTATTTTTACCTACTAAAAATTTTGTGACTAACCTTTAAATAAGGTGACTGTTTTTAAGACATGCTGGCTAACATCCAAAGGATGATCAACTGTAATCAACTGATACAAGCAGGAGGTCCCCAAAGCAAAGCCAACTGCCATCTGTCCACAGTAAATTAGTACAACAGAGGATGAAAAGTAAACGTCATGCAACAAAAAGAAAAAGAAAAAGAAAAAAGAAAAAAGAGAAAAAAGAGCCAGCAATCCATGAGAGGTTTGATATCTATAGTTAGAAAGGCTTAATTCAGTTTCCAGAAAGCCTTTCTTATTAAAAATGAAGGACAGAAAGACACAAGGCATCTGGTTGACTTCATCCCTTACTGAGGTATAAGAGAGGCAGCAAGTGCAAATCATTCCAAAGACTGGCTGTGAAGGGAGTTGCTATAGGCAAGTACATGGAAGGTGATGAATTTGAAAGAGTTTTTGAAACTGGAATAGGAAATGCTTGAGCATGATTAAAGCTGATGAGCAGAGACAGAAAGAACAAAACTGGAGGGAGCATATCATCAATACAGCAAAGTCTCAGGTGGAAGGGAAAGAGCTGCAGGTAGAGGCCCAGGTAGAAAAAGCAACACCAAATGAGAAGGGGGCTGCCTCCTCCATTCTGGCAGGAGGTGCAGGTGTACATGGCAGTGTGGGGGCAGGCACGCCAGAAGTTGAGGGAATCTAACCACTATTTCTGTAAGTGAAGTTCACTCTTTCAAAGTGAGACAATAATGGGGTGAGTTAAAGTGTTTAAGGAGAATGAAAACACCTGGAAGTGCTGCTGTGATGAATAGGGAGGGCCAATTAAGGCAGGAGAAGGGCTGTGAGCAGTAACGGAGGCTGTGAGCTGTGAGCAGAGCCCTGCCTGTCCAATATGTTCAGAGAACTACGGGAAGACAGCGAGGGACAGAGATGCTTGGTGATGCGTAATAAAGGAAGCCATGGCAGGCTTGGGTTCAAAGACCATAGAGACAAAAGAGAAAGGGAGGGTAGTGGAGGTAGAAGGAGGATAAGCTGAAGCATGAGGTAAGAGATAATGCAAAGTAACCTAAGATACAACCACTGGCAAAAAGAAGCTTGGAGAAGATTTGAGGCAAAGCACATTTGTGTGAAGATATCCTCTGCATCAGTGGTCCTCATCTGAGACATTTTTCATTGTCACAGCTATGTGGTGTGAATACTTTTGGCCTCTACTAGTTAGAGGCCAATGATATGCTAAATATTCTGTCATGCACAAGACCACCTTTCCAGACAACCTCCTCCACACAAAGCATTATGTGATCCCAAATGTCTAAGCTGAGAAAAACTCTTATAGGTCAAAGGTTGTCACAAAGTATTGCTTAATGTGGAAATTTAATTTTTATTGCACGGGAGGATCATACTGTTATTACAATTTCAGCGAGGTAGAATGTTTTGCTGAGCAGGTTGAACAATACAGTTCAGAGAAAGTTGCCACTTGCCCAGAATTGAGAGGTCAGAGTAACATACAACAGCAGGATCCAAAGCAACATGCAGAACTTTTGACACACAATCAGGGCAACAAGCACAGTCCAAAACAAGGGCCAAGACAGCCAAGTAAACAGTGCTGTTACTAGGCGTGCAAAGAAGTTCTGTTAAGTTTGCCAAAATTTCTAATTTTCAAAAGCAGACTACAAATATGAAAGTTGAGAACCAATTTTCTGGTTTCAGTTATAGAAATAGTTAATACCAACCAAGGCTTTAGGCTTTAATAGAGGGTGTGGCCTTATTAAAATAAATATGCCTGGGCTCCACTCAAGGTGTTTCTGAAAGCTCCCCTGCTGATCCTGGTCAGATTTGGAGGGCTCTGAGTTAAACTGAGGGGAATGAAAACCAACAACAAACAAACAAAATCCCTCAGAATAAAATTTTGGAAAAACAAGGCTTTAGGGATGGAAGAGAATGGGAGCAAGCTTCCCAGAATCAACTATTTTAGGCTGAGACTCCCCTGAGGAAGACACTCTCATTTTAGTAATAAACTGAATGGCTCCTCCACTCTTTAGGTACCAATTGGTTTCAGGGGATTCTGGGATGAGATAAGATGACAGAAAATTTATAAAGTCTTGACTTCTTCATGGTCAAAGCTGGCATTTTCTGACTATATTTTATAATTATTCTACTGATCTTTTTCCTGATTTGTATTTGTACATACATTTCCTTTAGCCTCATGTTTTAGACTGTAAATGATTAGGAATGAGAAAAAGCTGTCATAATATAATTTAATTTTCTATAGGAGAGCTTACATTTAGTTTGACAGATTTTTCCTTTATGTATAAAGTAGAATGATTTGACTTTTAGAATCTTGGATTTCTGTTTTAGTATAAAGAATTATTCTCAAGTACTACAATTAAAAAACAAAAAACAAAAACAAACCATCACCCAGATCACCCTAGACTCAAAAGAATTTACTTTGTGAATAAGTAAAAAGTAAGACCAGTAGCCTTATGGAAACAACTATTCACCATTATTTTAATCATTCACAGTTTGTATTATTGAAGGCTGAGTTGAACTATGTGGATGTTTTTTATAAAGAAGAGAGGGGAAGCCGGGTGCGGTGGCGCACGCCTGTAATCCCAGTACTTGGGAGGCTGAGGCAGGAGGATCGCGAGTTCAAAGCCAGCCTCAGCAATGGCTAGGCACTTAGCAACTCAGTGAGACCCTGTCTCTAATAAAATACAAAAAAGGGCTGGGGATGCGGCCCAGTGGTCGAGTGCCCATGAGTTCAATCCCCGGTACAAAAAAAAAAAAAAAAAAAAAAAGAGAGGGGAGAAAAAGGAAATTTCTTAGGTTTAAGGCTTATCAGTAGTCTTCTCTTATCCTTTTCCAGGTGATGCTCTGAATACTGTATTTTGTTGTTTCACATTTCCTAATCTGGGATAAGAGCATGACAGACATCAATATGCTTACAAAGAAAGTTCTTTTTAGGCATTAAAGTTCCAGTGAACACTCTGGAGGGAGGTATGTGGTACTATGTGAGGAGTGATGGCATTAGAGGTAGATCTTTACCTCAGCTGTATCATTTTTTGAATTGTGTGACCTTAGAAACACTGTTGGCTTTATTATCCTTCACTACACAAGGGTGCTATGGCTTCAGTGCCCTCCAAAAGTCCATTGTGATTAAAGGCTTGGTCCCTAGTGTAGTGATGGTGAGAAATGGAATCTTTTAGGAATGGGGCACAGTGAGAGATCCTTAGGTCACCGAGGGGTAAGAGGTATTTCTTGTGAAACCCCTTTAGTATTTCTCACAACAATGTTGTTATAAAAGAAGCAAGCTTGTCCTGTTTTTTCTCTCTCTCTGCTCTTTTTTGGTGGTGCTGGGGACTGAACCCAGGGCCTTGTGCATGTGAGGCAAGCACTCTACCAACTGAGCTGATATAGCCTATCTCTGCTCCTTTTAGAGAGGTGACCATTTGCTTGTATGTGGGTTCACTATGATGTGGTGCCATCTGCTACCACACCAGAGGCCAAACCAATGGGATCTACCCAATTGTGGGTTTTTGATATTGGACTTTCTACTTAGCTCCAAAATTGTGAGCTAAATAAACCTCCCTTTCTTCATAGGTATATCATGCCTGATACTTGGTTATAGTAACAAAAAGTTGACTAATACAAATGGGAGAACAACAACCTCTTTGGATTATTGGGAAGATCACAGGAGACAGTAAATGTAACCTGCAGAGAGCACTTAACCCACAGCAGGCACAAAGCAAGTACCAGTCCTTCCACTTTGTATAATCTATGTTCAGAAAAGAAAAAAAAAAATTCAAATCCCAGAGCAAGATGAACACTCTTGAGGTCTCACTGTAGGGCCTAGTGAATTCTGATTGAAGATGGAAAGGAATAGGGGGTTATTTTTGAAACCCACAGAAATCACAGAATAAAAACTCTTAAGGCTTCAAATGTCTGGAGGTTGTGCCACGTGTATTCTGTTTATAACACGTGTGCAATCAGTTTTTGTGAGGCAACACTGCCCATTGTTGACCACAACCTCCCAATATGAGCAATGTGCAGCAGGGCCTTGGCCTGTTAGAACAGCCATGGGTTAGGAGGCTCTCAGAAGCAAGTGGACACCCACTCTGAAAGGGAGACATACAAAACACATTAATATCATTCTTTTCAAACAAACAAAGCTGACATACTTGCAGGGGAGAATCCGAACAACATCATTCTGCTTATAGCTTTCTATGCAGACTGCACAATGATCAAAGTCTGGGTCTGTTTCCTGAAACGAAAAGCACAGGATCACAAGTCACATGCTACATGTATACAATTCAGCTAAGTGTGTTTCTGTATCAACTATGATAAGCAAGTGGTTATAAAGTGAAAGGTATTAAAAGTAATGTTTCCAGTTGCTTAACAACACTGATCCAAATTATACCTAAGCCAATCTACTTTTTCTTAAAATTGTGTTATAATAATCAATACTACTTCTGTCTATGCTATGTCTTAGACTAAATCAGAGTTCTAACTATTGTCAAGATTCACATCAATTGTCACCTTGGATCATCATTATCTCTTCCCACCTCCCATTTCCACTGTACTACTGTTTTGTCTGAAGAGGTTTCACTGAATACTGTACTGTGTCATCATCAAGAGAATCACCTCATCATCTCCCTAAGTATAGGCACAAAGATGGTGATCCCTCAGCAGACTGCTATATAAAGACCTACCCCAGCTATGGGAGCACTGCATCTGGTCACTGATTTGGTGTAGAGAAAGATAACTAGATCAACTCAAAAATGGGTCTTTATCAAGAGTCAAGGAGCCAAGCATAATGGTATATACCTATTACCCCAGATACTTGGGAGGCTGAGGCAAAAGGATCACAAATTGGAGGCTGGCTTGGGCAACTTAGTGTGACCCTGTCTTAAAATAAAATTTAAAAAGAGCAGGGTAAGTAGTCCAATGGTAATATGCTTGTCTAGCATGTTCAAGGTCCTGGGTTTAATACCCAGTACCATCAAAAGAAAAAAAAAAATTAGGAAAAGTGTTTTTGGTCACCAGGATGATTTCCTTCCTCCTCAGGGCTGAGGAGGGTTCCATCTTAATTGTCATAAAACAGTATGCCAACAATCCAAGTCTGGAAAGGTGAGACTATTTGCTGTGTCATTGCCACTTGAACTGAAACTGTGGTACAATTCTTGACAAGTATAAGGGGTACAAACTAAGATGTGTTGGCTTTAATAATTAAAGGAAAGATTCCACCCCTACCCAAACAAAGGGCCTCACACATCCTAGGTAAGTGCTCCTGCCTCAGCCTCCTGAGTAGCTGAGATCATAAGTATGCACCACTGCACCTGGCTGGTAAGATCGTTTGGTGCTAGCCTGGGGTACAAAGAAGGGTAGGTAGGTTAGACTAGCTCCTGAGAATTTCAAAATAATGGCAGTTGAAAGCCAGTAGGCCAATAAAGTATTTATACTGGTTACCACTCTTTGGGGTTAAGTACAACAGCTGTTTTGATGCTGTTTGTATTTTCTGCAAGTGACATTTCCTTTTTCTTTCCTTAGTGTATAATGAAATCCACTACCTCTGGAGCTGTGCCAAAGGCAACTAGATACAGTTATGTCAAGGCAGTGGGGATAAAAATGAGTAAAGTTAAAAAAAAGTGAGAAAATTTAGGAAGACAGAGAATCATCTGAAATTCATCCTTTCAGGATTCTGGAAAACGTTAGCACCAGGTGTGGAATAGGAGGTAGTTTGGGTTGTATGTCTTTAGATACAACTTTTTCATTCCTTTTTTTTTTAAAAGTATTTATTTATTTGCTTTAGTTGTACACAATGCCTTTATTTTTTACGTGGTGCTGAGGATCGAACCTGGGCCACCTATGTGCTAGGTGAGTGCTCTACCGCTGAGCCACAATCCCAGCCCCAAGTTTTTCATTCATGATAAGCTTGAATGACAGTATATAGAAACTTAACATTAAAGGGCTATTTATAGTGGAGAAGCAAGGCTCCACCCTAACTACAACTCCAATTAGGAAATTCTAGTTAAAAATTTCAGTTACAGCTTTTTGTCGCTGCCTCTCTTATTTGGTCTCCTTAAGAAGCAGTCCTGGGCTGGGGTTGTGGCTCATGGAAGAGCATTTGCCTAGCATGTGTGAGCCACTGGGTTCAATCCTCAGCACCACATAAAAATAAATAAATAAAATAAAGTTATTGTGTTCATATACTATATATATATATATATTTTTTTTCTTCCTTTCTTTTCTTTTTAAAAAGAAGCAGGCCCAACTCTGAAAAACTGTGTTCTTCTTTTTCAAAATGCTTAGCATGGGGCTGGGATTGTGGCTTAGTGGTAGAGCGCTCGCCTAGCACGTGCGTGGCCTGGGTTCGATCCTCAGCACCACATACAAATAAACGAATTGTGTACAACTAAAGCAAATAAATAAATATTTAAAAAAAAATGCTTAGCACACCGTGAAGAGACCACCCTATTAACTGAAACACCCTAGAAATACACGTCTTCAGTTTTAAGTGGGTGAAGAAACAAAACCCAAAAAGAGATGCAAGCAAATTCACAAGAAATACAGGCAGTTAACACACATCTCTTGACTATTCAATGACAAATTGTACCATCAGAATTCTTGGAAAAGCCAGCTGTGGTGGCTCAGGCCTGTAGTCCCAGCAATTTGGGAGGCTGAGGCAGGAAGGAAGATTGCAAGTTCGAGCACAGCCTCAGCAACTTGGCAAAGACCCTGTCTCAAAATACAAAATAAAAAGGGCTGGAGTGTAGCTCAGTAGTAGAGTGCCTCTGGGTTCAATCCCCAGTACTGAGAAAGGAAAGAAGGATGGAAGGATGGAAGGATGGAAGGAAGGAAGGAAGGACGGAAGGAAGGAAGGAAGGACGGAAGGACTAATTCCTGGAAAATGTATGCTGGGTTTTAGAGAAAACCAGAGTCATCTGTAAGTAGTCTTGTAAAGTAACTAATGACAAAAGCTTTGAAGTCCAGGAAAATGAGAAGGCTAACTGAAGGGCTTTCACATGACAGGCATAGTAAAATCAAGATTTCAAATAGAAGGCTGTTTAAAGTTTTTTCATTACTGTACCTTATCGCCCTTTTTTACTGTTCTGGTTGTCAATTTACTGATGGCTTTCTTGGCTGCATCTCCAAGACGTCGCTATGGAAATGACAAATACAGACAGACATTAAGTATAAGATCTCCAACTGATGGTCTTTATTTTCTAATAACTGAAGAGATATAAAGTCCCTGTTATCCTATACTACTCCTTGTCATATAATGTAAGAGGAATCTAAAAGAGCGATTAAAAATTAGAAATCTGGCAGCTGTACCATATATTCTGCGTTCTGATTGAATAAAAAGTTTATTATAGGTGTCATAATCACATTTGCATTTTGTGTTTAATAAACTTGTTAAATATGAATGCATTATCACAATCTAATTCTTGTGTATTACAAAGACGCTACTCTTGCTCTAACAGCTTTTCCATTGTGCTCTAGGGACGATTACTGTTTGGGATATAAACCACCCTAGCAAAAAAAAAATCTTCAGTGCTCCTTGAAATTCTTATTACAGCATCATCAACGGTCACAAGTTCTACTCTGGCTCTACTACTACTATGCTCTGTAACTTTAGGAAGGTGCATTTATCTATCCAGGGTCAAATTATTCTCATTTGAGAGGGTTAACTCAGATAATCTTTAAAAGTAGATTTATCCAAAAATTTGCCAGACATTGCTAGCAATGCTAGATACTAATGACCCCAAAATGAAAAGACAGTAAACCCCCAACCTTGAGACACTTATCTGCATTGGGGAAAAGACGTAAACACATTCTAACCTAATGTATAAGACAGATCACTCTGGGTGGAATGACAGGAAAAGGAGGCAACCTCATTTAGGTTGGTGACAGAGCAGATTAATGTCAGGGAAGGTTTTGAGGAAATGATGCCAAAGCAAAGACTTGGAAAACTAAGTAGGAAGGAGTTAGATAAGAAAAACCACAGGATTAGGAAGGGGGATTTTAGACAATGGAAGTGTGTAGACCTAAGTAAAAATTGGTGTGAAGCACAGGTGTGGGAAGAGATGTACACTTTAATTTAATTACTGTGATTAATTACTGTGAACAGCTATTTGACTGATCAAATCATAATGTTTTATGAAGAGTTCACACTGGGAGGATGGTTACAAACTGAAACTGTCCTAGGCATACTGGAGAGATGGTCATTTATATGCAACTATATCTGAAACTATGAGCAGAAGCAGATATTGAAGCTAAAGGAATAAAGTTAGGACTAAAATAAGGGAGACTTTAGACTCTTTCAGGAGGATTTTTAAAAAATCACATTATCTTTTAGACTATACAATTTCCCTAGTTATCTACAGAATGTCTTTTAATCAGGATACAAATTCAAACACTATACTTGGTTCCTAAGTCTCTAAAATCTCTTTTATCCTAGTCCCATCTATCATACTTTCCCCCCCTTTTTAATAGTCTTATGAAGATATGAACTTAATCACATATACTTAAAGGGTATTAGACATATATTAAATATTACACTTTGACACTCCATGAAAATGAAGTCTATACTTTTATTTTCAGGAACTACATTAGAGGCATCCTCTAAATTTTAATACATTTAATTCATTTTCATTCAGTTCAAATTGTTTTCCAATTTCTTTTAATATCTTCTTTATCCCATTGTTTAGAAGTTAATTTCCAAATATTTAGGGTGTATCAGAGATATTTGTTATTGATTTTTTATTTAATTTCAAGTAGTTAGAGAACATATTTTGTGTGAACTTGAATCCTTTAAGGAATCTACTGAAACTAATTCCAGAGGATGAGGTAGAAGGAATTCAAGTTTGAGGTCAGCTAGGGCAACTTATGGAGGCCCTATTTAAAAATAGATAAATAAATAAATAAATAAATGGGACTGGAGATAAAGCTCTGTGGTAAAGTGTTCCTGGGTTTAATCCCCAGTGGGAGGCGGGGAATAAGAATCTATTGAGACTTGATTTATGGTCTTGAGTATACTTCAAAAGAATGCGCGGTGGCGCAAGCCTGTAATCCCAGCACTTTGGGAGGCTGAGGCAGGAGGATCGCGAGTTCAAAGCCAGCCTCAGCAATGGCGAGGCACTCAGCAACTCAGTGAGACCCTGTCTCTAAATAAAATACAAAAAAGGGCTGGGGATGTGACCCAGTGGTCAAGTGCCGCTGAGTTCAATCCCCGGTACCACAAAAAAAAAAAAAAAAAAAAAAAAAAAGAATGTGTATTTTGCTTTTGCTGGATGGAGTTTTCTATAAATGTCAATGAGATCAAGTTTGTTATTTATGTTGTTTGTATTTCATATACTTACTGATTTTTTTTTTTTGTCTACTTACTTTTCTAGTTTTCAAGAGGGGTTTGAACACTCCAACTATAATTATAGTTTTATTTATTTCACACAGTAGTTCTGGGTCCTCACTTCAAATTTTTGAAACATTGTTACTAGACACATAATCATTCAGGATTATAATATCTTCTTGTTCAAGTGACCAATTTATTAAAAAGTCAATTTTATCCCTGGCAATAACTGCACTGAAATCTACTCTAGTATTAATGTAGCCACTTCAACTTTAATTTGTGTTGGTATAATATAACTTTTCATCCTTTTAACCTATTCTTATTTTTTATACTTATTTATTGTGGTGCTTGGGATCAAACCCAAGGCCTCATACCAAACCCTTTTAATCTGCTTCCAATGAGGGTATTTAGACATATACTTTAGTGTGACTGTGGATATAGTTATGTTTAAGTCTATCTATTTGGTATTTGTTTTCCCTTTTTTGGACTGAGAATTTTTAATGATTCTATTTATCTCCTTTGTTGATTAAGTTATAATTCTTTTTAAAATATATGCATATATATTTTAGTTGTAGGTGGACACAATACCTCTATTTTATTTATGTGGTGCTGAGGATCGAATCTAGGGCCTCACATATTTGAGATGAGTGCTCTACCACTGAGCCAAAGCCCCAGCCCCAAGTTATAATTCTTTATTGTGTTATTTTAGTGGTTGCTTTAGGGTTAACACTTACATCTCTCTCTCTCTTTTTTTTTCTTTCTTTTTTTTTTTTTTTGGTACCAGGAATTGAACGCAGTGGTGCTTAACCACTGAACTATATCCCTCTTTTTATCTATTTGTTTATTTATTTTGAGACAGTTTCTAAGTTGATTAGGGCCTTACTAAGTTGCTGAGGATGGCTTTTTTAAAAAAAAATTTTTTTTAGTTGTAGATGGACACAATACCTTTATTTTATTTTTAAAATTTTTATGTGGTGCTGGGGATAGAACCCAGTGCCTCACACATACTAGTCAAGTGCTGTACCACTGAGCCACAACCCAGCCCCCTGAGGTTGGCTTTGAACTTGCAATCCTCCTGCCTCAGCCTCCCAAGCCACTGGGATTATAGACATGTACTACCATGCCTGGCTTAACCATACATCTTTCTTTTTTTAAAAAAATATTTATTTATTTGCTTTAGTTGTACACAACACGTTTATTTGTACATGGTGCTGAGGATCGAACCTGGGCCGCACACGTGCTAGGCAAGCACTCTACCGCTGAGCTACAACCCCAGCCCATATACATCTTTAATCACAGTTGAACTTCAAATAATTGTACTCATTCTGTATGGTATGAAAGCCATACACAGTATACTCTGATTCCCCTCTTGGCCTTTGTGTTATTGTTGTTATCCATTTTACTTATAAATAAATTCTATATACTCTATATTGTTAAATTTCAAATTATCTTTTTAAGTCATTAAAACATGTAACATTAAATTTGCCATCTTAACCATTTTTAAGTGTATAGCTCAGTGAGTCAAATATCACTGTTGTGCACCTCTAAAACTCTTAAATCTTACAAAACTCAAACTATATACATGAGATGGCTACTCCCCATTCTCCTTTCCTCCAGCCCTTGGCAACAACCATTCTACTTTCCGTCTCTATAATTTTGACTATTCTAGCTATCTTATAAGAGGAATCAAAGTGTTTTTCTTTGGCATATTTCATATTGCATAAAATCTTCAAGCAGCTTCATCCTTATTATAGCAAGTCTCAAAGTTACCTTCCTTTTTAAAGGCTGAATAATATTCTATTCTATGTATATGTGATATTTTATTTATCCATTTATCTGTAGATGGAATCTTGGGTTGGACTGCTTCTGCCTTTTGCCTACTATCAATTATGTTGCTATGAACGTGAGTATAACAAATGATCTGTTTGAGTCTGTTTTCTACTGTTTTGGGTATGAATCCAGAGTGCAGTAACTGTGTAATATTAAAATTAATGTTGAATGTTTTGAGACACTGCCATATTTTTCATAGCAGACACATCACTTTCCATATGTACTGGCAACGCACAAGGTTCTAATTCCTCCAGATCTACGCCAACAGTTGTTATTTGTTTTTTGTTTTTATATTAGCCCTTCTAATGGGTGTCTAGTGATAACTCACTGTGGTTTTAATTTGCATTTCCTTAACGATTACTGATATTAAGCATCTTTTTATGTGCTTTTGGGGCACTTATATTTTCTTTGGAGAAGTATTTATTTATTCTTTTGTCTATTTTTAAATTAGGTTGTTTAGTTTTTTGTTACTATGTTCTAAGAGTTCTTTAAATATTCTGGATATTAACCCCCTTAAGATTTGAAAATGTTTTATCCCATTCAATGGTTGCCTTTTTGTTGTTTTGTTTTTATGCATATGTTTTTATTTTTTATGTAATTTATTTCATTTTTTATTAGAATTATAGTTACACATAGAAGTTGGGTTCATTTTGACAAAATCATACATGCATGGAATTTGATTTACTTCATTTCAGTCCCGATTTTCCCCACTTTCCCCCCCTCCTCTTCCCCCTATTCTCCTTCCTCTATATTACTGTGCATAGATGTCTTTAATTTTGATGTATGTACTTTACCGTATCAGTTCCTCCTCTTGTTTGCTTTTGGTGCCATAACCAAGTAATCAATGCCAAATTTGGTGTTACAAAGCTTTACTCCTACATCTTGTTCTAAAAATTTGTAGTTCTGGCTCTTGTGTGTCTTTAGTCCATTCTGAATTAATTTTTGTAAACAGTGTAAGAGTTCAACTTCTTTCTTTTGCATGTTGATATCCAGTTTTCCTAGCACTATTATTAAAAGACTTTCCTAACCCCAATGAATGATCTTGGCACTCTTTTCTATTCTACTGGTGTACAGATCTGTCTTTATGCCAGCACCACACTGGGTTGATTGTTAACTTTGTAGCAAAATTTAAATTTGGGAAGCATGAGCCCTTTAACTTTTTCCTTCTTTTTCAAGATTTTTTAGCTATTGGGGATACCTTGAGATTTCATGTAAATTTTAGCATGGATTTTTCTATTTTGGGAAAAAATAGCATTAGATTTTGATAGGGACTTCAATGATTCTCTGGATCACTTTAGGTAGTACTGACATCTAAACAATTTAGAGTATTCAATTCATGAACACAGGATGTCTTTGCATTTAACGTGTTAAGAATTCCTACTCAGAAAATCTGAAATCCAAAACACTTGGAAATCATGTGCTCAAAACATTTTGGATTTTGGAACATTGTGAATTTCAGAGTTTTGGATTAGGGATACTCAACAAGTAAAATGTATGCAAGTATCCCCAAATCTGGAAAACTCAGAAATCTGAAACACTTCTGGTCCTGGATACTCAGATAAGGGCTACTCAATCTGTATTTGCATCTTCTTTAACTCCCTTTAGCAATATTTTTTAGTTTTCAGGGTATAAGTCTTTCACCTCTTCGGTTAAGTTTATTCTTAAGTATTTTATTTCTTTTGGTGGTACTGGGGATTGAAACTCAGGGGCACTCGACCACTGGGTCACATCCCCAGCCCTTTTTTGTATTTTATTTAGAGACAGGGTCTCACTGAGTTGCTAAGTGCCTCACCATTGTTGAGGCTGGTTTTGAACTCGCGATCCTCCTGCCTCAGCCTCCCAAAGTGCTGGGATTACAGGCGTGCGCCACCGCGCCCAGCTTATTCTTAAGTATTTTATACCTTTTAATGTTATTGTAAATGGGATAGTCTTATTTATTTATTTTTGATTGTTCATAGTTATTGTATAGAATATATTTTGAAGGTAGGTGGATTAGACGTGGAGTGTAAGACAAAGAGAAGGGGGTGAAGATAACACCATGGTTTGGGGCTTAAGAAGTTTAGAAAATAGAGTCACTATTTAATGACTTGGGAATGATACAGGGAGAGGTTTGGAAGTAGAAAGTGAATCTACGGCCATACCACTCTGAACTTGCCCGATCTTGTCTGGAAGGAGAAAGTGAAAATTCAGTTCTGAATATATACTATTTCCTTAACTCTTTTTGGATTTCCTCCAACCCCCACTCCAGCCTTAGGTAGTTTCACACATAAGGGCTGATTAGTACTCTGGAGAATATGCAAGATAGTTGGACTCTGTAGATCTCAGGGCTTCCCCCCTCCTTCCCCATGCATTTCTCTCCTCTTTATTACTGTGTTCTAAGAATGCTAGTCATCTTATTCTTCCAGATCTCAGCTCTGGTCCTTCCAAGGAAGCAGGCTACTGTACTCTGCCACAGCTCTCTATAGAGTCACCTTGAAACTCTCAAGACATTTAAAATGAACAATCCTAGGCTCATCTCATTTGATTTCCATTTCTCAGGAATCTCTGGCCATTGTTGCCTGATATCTAATGTTTTGAAGTTGTTTCATATTTTGTTATTTTTTTTTCTTATTAACTGTTTCAGACAAGAGGGCAAACCAAGTCCACTTTTACATTTTAGTTCAAAGCAGATATCTCTAACCATACTTTTAAATTTAAATACCATTTTTTTAAAAAAAGATGGTAGAATGAGATAGATATTATTACCCTAAGTGCATGTATGAAAACACGAATAGTGTGAATATACTCTGTATACAACCAGAGATATGTAAAAATGTGCTCTATATGTGCAATATGAATTGTAATGCATTCTGTGGTCATATATAACAGCTTAGAATAAAAGAAAAAAATTTAAATACCATTTTAAAGGACAAAACTGGGTTATCTGTCCTACAGAACATTCCACATTTTAGATTGGCTTATTCTTCTTGGTGTCGTTTATTTGGTCCATTTCTTAGACAACTGTTCTTAGATTCAATTGCTTTGGCAAGAATATCTCTTACTAAGTGATATCCTAGTGATATTAAGCATGATTAGTATATTCAGGTTTTGTCAGCCTGGTCTATCCATTTTAAATCTCACATGAATCTTATGTCTGATTTTAGCAACCATGGATAATCTCTAACTAAATCCATCATTTCAATAATAATTTTCTAATTCCATAATTTATTTATTACTTGAAATTCTTCTATAAAAAGTTTTCCCTCATGAACTAATTACCATGCAATAATCTGTATAGAAAAACCAAATTTTTTTCAAAACTGTGATTTGTAGAGTAACAAGTTGGTCTTCTAACAACATCTAGTTTCAAATCACTTGCAGTTTTTATTCATTACATGCTATAACTGCCTCATTTGTGGATATGAAGAAGTCCTTTAAGAGAACAATCAGGCGGCTATGGTTGTGGCTGAGTGGTAGAGCACTCGCCTAGCACTTGTGCAGCCCGGGTTCGATCCTCAGCACCACATAACAATAAAGGCATTGTGTACAACTAAAGCAAATAAATTCCAAAAAAAAAAAAAAAAAAAAGGACAACTAGATCCTTATACCACCACGACTATGGTCTCAATACCTTCTTTGTTTTATGACAGAAGATCCACTTTATACATTTTTTAAAATTATTTTTTTATTCTATGATATAAATGACAGCAGAATGCATTACATTTCATATTACACATATAGAGCACTTTTTTACAAATCTCTGGTTGTATGCAAAGTATATTCACATCATTTATACATTTTCAGCCTTAAATTTGTAGTAATTTCCCCAAGGATCCCTAGGTTCCTCTATGTAGGAAGTGACATTTAAAGATAACCCTACAGCAGCCTAAGGGTGAAATGGGGTAGGGCAGAAATTCTTTTTCTTTTTTGTTTTTTTGGTACTAGGGATTGAACTTAGGGACACTCGACCATTGGGCCACATCCCTACCCCTTTTTTGTATTTTATTAGAGACAGGGTCTCACTGAGTTGCTAAGTGCCTTGCCATTGCTGAGGCTGGCTTTGAACACGTGATCCTCCTGCTTCAGCCTCACAAGTGCTGGGATTACAGGCATGTGCCACCGTGCCTGGCAGAAATTGATTATTTTATTGAGGATGTAAAACAGCAATTTTTGTCTTTCTTTTCTTTCTTTTGTGGTGCTTCGGGATCAAACTCAGGGCCCACACATGCTAGGGAAGTGCTGTGCCACTGAACCCCAAACAGTAAAATTCCTTCAGCATTTATTGTCATTCTTCTACAAACAGGGATGTTCATTGTTTCTGAATTATCATGGCCATGGAGAGAGGAACTCTACGTTTTTGAAAAAAGAAAAATAAGCTGGATATTTATACTGTTACCTTTAATTCAAAATAAATAAAGTTATAGAGTTATTACTTAATTTCTTTAATTTTAGCTTTTTTCTTTTAATATTTTTTAGTTGTCAATGGACCTTTATTTTACTTACATATGATGCTGAGGATTGAATCCAGTGCCTCACAAATGCTAGGCAAGTGCTCCACCATTAAGCTACAACCCCTGTCCTAATTTTAGCTTTTTTCTTAATCTGAAAATCTTGGTTTCTAGTATCATTAAGACAATTGTGTATTTGCTTTTGCCTACAAAAGTTTCAAAATAATAATCACTGTAATTGATAATAAGACTATTAAATGCAACTTACTTTTTAAAAAAATGTGTCTTTTAGTTTTAGGTGGACACCATCTTTATTTTTTATTTTTATGTGGTGCTGAGGATAAAACCCAGTGCCTCATGCATGCTAGGCGAGCACTCTACCACTGAGCCACAACCCCAGCCCATTAAATGCAACTTACTTTTAAAAAATCCCTATACTATATCCCAATAGAAATGTGCCAGTTTAAAAAAAAAAAATCTTGTAAACAATTTATTTCTCTGTGTGCCATCATCTTGAAATATATTCAGATTTCTTTCCATTTATTTTGATGATTAATAGCAAATTACAGAAAACACGTTTCCAAAGTCAAAACTATAAAATTAGGTATAGAGAAGTCTCAATTTCAGCTCTCTCTTTTCCACCCTGTTCCCTTCCCCTTAAAGTAATAACTCCCCATGTTTTAACTCTTACATTGTTTCTTTTGAAAATAAAAACATGTCAGTATGAATGTATGTAGATACATGTCCTATGTATATTCATATAAATGCATTTTCACAATCCCCCTCCTTAAAACAAACTAGTATACCAAAACTTTTTCCCCTTCATAATATACTCTATAGAGATCACTCCACAGAAGCATCATACAGAGATCTTTTTTTTTTTATTTTAGTTGTACACAATGTCTTTATTTATGTTTACGTGGTGCTGAGGATCAAACCTGGGCCACGCACGTGCTAGGCAAGCGCTCTACCGCTGAGCCAAAATCCCAGCCCCATACAAAGATCTTTAGAACTCTTTTTTTCTATAAACTACTCCACTCCATTCAGAGTATTTCATTGAATAAAGTACTGTTTTTTTTTAATTTTTTAAAATATTTATTTATTTGCTTTAGTTGTACACAATGCAGTTTATTTTTACGTGGTGCTGAGGATCAAACCTGGGCTGTGCGCGTGCTAGGCAAGCCCTCTACTGCTGAGCCACAATCCCAGCCCCTAAAGTACTGTTTTTATTTTTTAAACTTTTAAAAAAATATTTATTTATTTACTTTAGTTGTACACAATGCAATGCATTTATGTTTACGTGGTGCTGAGGATCGAACCCGGGCCATGCACGTGTGAGGCGAGTGCTCTGCCGCTGAGCCACAACCCCAGCCCTAAAGTACTGTTTTTTATTCAGTCAGACGCATACTGCTGGACATTGGGTATTTCAAGTCTTTTGCTATTATAAATAACAGCACAATGATGTCTTGAACTATAATTTCTTTGGGGAAATCACTAAGTTTAAAATTTTTTTCATATTCTCTTTGATTTCTAAATTTCCTTTCAGGGATTACTTTTCATTCTCTTTTAAATTAAATCAAAGTTTTTTGCTGGGCGTGATGGCACATGCCTATAATACCAGTGGCTTGGGAAGCTGAGGCAGGAGGATAGCAAGTTCAAAGCCAGCCTCAGCAACTTAGTAAGCCCTGTCTCAAAATAAAAAATAAAAAGGGCTGGAACACAGTGGTAAAACACCGCTGGGTTCAATCCTCAGTACAATAAAATAAAAAAAATTAATTAAAAAATAAATAGAGTTTTTGGCTGGGATTGTGGCTCAGTGGTTTCAAATTGCTTGCAGTTTACACCAGGTTTTCAGTATTCTTTATACACTTGCCTAGCATGTGTGAAGCACTGGGTTTGATTCTCAGCACCACATATAAATAAAATAAAGGTCCATTAACAACTCAAAAACTTTAAACAAATAATATCATAATGAATACTCTTATGTATCTGCATTGTGTGGGGAGGTATCAGGGATTAACTCAGGGACACTAAACAACTGAGCCACCTTGCTTTTGAACATGTGATCCTCCTGCCTCAGCCTCCCAAGTGCCGGGATTACAGGCATGCACCACCACGCCTGGCAGTCATTTTTAAATTTTTGTAAATATACAAGTTTGTCATCAGGCTAGATTCCTACAAGTGAGGTTATAAAGACAAAAGAAAACCATATATGTGGGGCTGGTGTGGCTTAAGCAGTAGAGTGCTCGCCTAGCATGTGCGAGGTGCTGGGTTTGATCCTTAGCACCACATAAAAATAAATAAATAAAATAAAGGTATTGTGTCCAACTGCAACTAAAATAAATATTAAAAAAATATATGCAATTATGCTAGATGTTATAAACTCCTGTCTCTCTATCACAAGAACCCATTATCAACATAGGAGAACACCTGTTTTCCCCATAACCTTGTCAAGAGTTAAACTTCAGAACCTTTTTTTTCTCTGTCAAAATGATCAATAAAAAATGGCATTTCAGTATGGTTTTAAGTCACATTTAACTTATGAGGCTAAACATCTTTTAACATTTTAAGAACCATTTGCATTTCTTTTAGCGATCTATTTGTTATTTTCTGCCACCTTTTTTACACCAGGTTTTCAGTATTCTTTATACATCAGGGCGTTAGTCCTTTGAAGTCCCAAATACCTTTGTCTAGTTTGCTATTCATTTGCCTTCTGGTTTTCATTATGTTTTTTTCTTTAAAAAATTATAACAGTCAAGTTTACCAATTCAATTGTTTACTTAATTTTGAGCCATAATTTATAAAATTTTTCAAATTTCCTATCATAATGAAAAATTTTGCCCATGTTTTCCTCTAAGATTTAAAGGCTTATTTATTTATTTTTATATGACACAATACCTTTATTTTTATTCTTTTTTTTTTTTTTGGTGGTACTGGGGATTGAACTCAGGGGCACTCGTCCACTGGGTCACATCCCCAGCCCTTTTTTGTATTTTATTAGAGACAGGGTCTCACTGAGTTGCTAAGTGCCTCGCCATTGCTGAGGCTGGCTTTGAACTCGCGATCCTCCTGCCTCAGCCTCCCAAAGTGCTGGGATTACAGGTGTGCGCCACCGCACCCGGCTATTCATTTATTTTTGTGTGGAGCTGAGGATCAAACCCAGTGCCTCACATGTTAGGCAAGTGCTCTACCACTAGCCACAACTCCATCCCCATGGAGGCTTATTATTTATAATTACATCTTTGACTCATTTAAAATTAATCCTTATGTTCAGTAAGGAACTGACCTAATTTTCCATTATTAAAAAGTCCATCTTTACCCATTACTTTGGGATGATACTTTTTACTATATACTGTACTAATTTTCATATGCATTTATGCCTTTTGGGAGGTTTTCCATCTTGTTCCATTAGTAGATACTTTCATAGGTTGACTTTATAACATACTTTTAAATAAGAGGCTTTAATACATATCATAAAACTTGGAGTGGCTACCATATATTATAAAACTCAGTGTGGCCATCCATCCATCATTGCTTTTCTTTTTCAGAGTTTTACAGCTATTCTTCACTATTTATTCTTCTATTTACTTCCTTATTAAGACTCCTATAGCACAAGAATTAATATCAAGAATCAATAAATGGGATGGATTCAAACTAAAAAGCTTCTTCTCAGCAAAAGAAACAATCAGTGAGGTGAATAGAGAGCCTACTAAATGGGAACAAATTTTTACCACTTGCACATCAGATGGAGCACTGATCTCTAGAATATATAAAGAACTCAAAATTCTTAACACCAAAAAACCAAATAACCCAATCAATAAATGGGCCATGGAAGTGAATTTTATAATTATCTTTTCTAGTTCCCAGAAAAATATATGAAGGTATTTTTATTGCGACCAAGACAAACTTATGAGTTAACATAGGGAGTTGACATCCTTATTGTATTGAATATTTCTACTTGATAGAAAAATGGTGTCTTCTTCATTTGTTTAAGTATGCTCCTGTGTCTTTCAGGAATATTTTGTAGTTTTCCTCATGTGGGTTTTATACAGTTCAGAAATTTTTCATCCATTCAATTGTGAATGGTGCCTTTCCTTTCATTATATTGCCTGATTATTTCTGCTTGTTAATTTTGTATCCTGCTCCTGGATTCTTTTAGGCTTTTTGAATAAATAATCACACCACTTGAAAACAGAGATACTTTCCCAAGTTTTATACCACTTACTGTTTCTCTTTATCTAAATGCATAGCCTAAAACAAGTGGAAGAAGAGGTACTGGGGAGTCTGAATTAGAACAAGATATATTCTATGCTCGTATGATTATGTCAAAATGGATTTTATTGTCACTCATGTATAACTAAAAGAATCAATAAAAAATAAAAATAAAAAAACAAAAATATTAAATAGCAGAGCAGAACATGGGTATCTTTGTATTGTCCTGATTTTAATGGAAACGTCTACATATTTATCCACGAATCTGCTGGCTTTGAGGATGAGTGTGTGTGCATTAGTAGTTACCTTAAGGGCTTAGGCTGCCTAAATACTCTCTGTTCTTCTGAAGCACCTTAGTGAGTCTCCCAGTTTTTTTTTTTTTTTTTTTTTTGTCCCCTCCATTTTACTTGCTTATAGTCTGTGGTACGGTCTCTGCTTCACTAGTTGTTCTCAGATCTATTTGCTGAAGTTTCCATTCAGCATGAAACCTTCTTTTGAGGGTATTCATGATTTCTAGTTTTCTGACTCTTAGGAATGACACAACTCTCTCTCTTCTTCCACTGACTACCTTCCTTAATGCTGGTGAGAGCAGCAGTTTGACTTTCAGCAGGCTCATGTGAATGCATGTATAGCATATACTAGACAGCACCCTACATGGATATACAATCCCTTCCATTTTTGAACATTCAAAATCTGTGGCAAAAGTAAAAAGCATCTCTTCTCTGTGTTTTATGTTAATTTCAAATACCTTCATTGTGATTGTTTTCTTTAAACTTGGCTTTAGTATTATTACTTTCCTCTGAATTATCTCTTAAGTTTTAAATATCTCCCTCAATGTTCCCATCATTTTGTGATAAATATACTTTAGTTACATTGTTTATATACATAAAATTTTTCTCTCATTTCAATCTAAACGTCACTATTTTTCCCCTCTTGGTTCTAGTATGCTTGTATCCTGTTGATTTTCAAATACCTACAATGAAGTATAACTTCCCTGCATGAATTTACTTCTAATTAAGGTCTCTCACCTTCACTTAAACACCATGCCATTAAGTCCCTGTTTTTCAAGATGTGGTCCATGAGGCAAATGCTTTGAATCTCTTTTGGGTATCTAATAATAATAATATGAAATAATAATATTTATAGTAACTAAGATTTATTCAGCATACAATATTTGTTGGTACTTTTCTAAGTCCTTCATGTGTACTGACTCACATAATCTTCACAATTACTTTATAAGAAACTGACGACATTATCCCCATTTTATATAAGAGGAGACTGAGGTTACAGTGAGATTAAGCAATTTCCCCAAATCAAAAGCTGGTTAATTAGAACCAACCCAGACTTGCTGAATCAGACAGAGTGTGTGAATGTGTTTTGGAAACTTACAATTATAAAAAGTGTTTCTCTCCTTCCACAAAAGAAAAAATTGTGCTCTCACATTATTCTTTTGAGACTGTGATACTGTGAAAAATATATCTGGTCTGTTTTCTCGTGGTATAAAACTCCAAAAATCCTTGGAATCTTCAAAGTGATAAGTGTCTTTTGTATGGCTAACAAGCTAAATGATGGATGGCAAATCTAGGTACCTACAGGAAGGTGAGTGGTCAAAGGTAAGACTAAGACAAGCTTTGAGAGGTAAGACTTTTGAGACACAACTTCCATAGGGGTGAGGGTGGGGGGGTCCTCAAAGGTTAAACTGTTTTACCACAAATGGCCAGTGATTCAATCAGCCATGCTTATGTAATGAAGTTTCCATGAAATCCCAAAAGGACTGGATTTGGAGTTTCTGGATGGCAAAGGTGTGGAAGGTAAGAGGTTAACATAGCAGGAGAAGGCTCCATGTCAATTCCCACATAATCTTAAAACTATGGATCTTTTCATTTATATCCTTTTAATATCCTTTATAGCAAACTGTTAAATATAAGTAAATGTTTTTCTGAGTTCTATGAACAGCTCTAATAAATTAGTTGAACCCCAGGAAGGGGTCATGGGAACCCTAATTTATAGCCAGTGAGTCAGAAGCACAGGTTAAACAATGTGGGGCTTGCAAGTGGCACTGGCAGTCAAAAGCAGTCTTGTGGAACAGAGCCTTTACTTGTGAGATGACACCCTTAGAGAAATCCACTAAACTAAATACGAACTTCAATCCTACTTTCCAAAGCAATGTCCCATAATGGTCTATCTTATTCTCTGTATATCCTTTCATTTGGGAGGTGAGTAGTTGGGGTTGGGGATCAAACCCAGGGCCTTGCATATGCTAAGCAAGTGATGTACCATTGAGCTATATGTCCCAGCCCCATTCTCTGTATTTCTGGCCACACCCCTTCCTCAAGTAATAAAACTCCTCAAGTTTATACCATGTCATACGTAGAAGGTTAGAAATGTTAAAACCACAGGAATGCCCCATTTTACAAAGGAGAAAAGCCCAGAGAGAGCTCAGATAATCTCTGCACAATTAGTTAAATATCAGGATTAGACCCCTAGGTCTCCTGGTTCTCTAGCTCAGTCCTTTTGACACTGTAAAATACACTTCCTATATTATAGGAACACTGTAAAAATATACTTCTTATATTATAAAATCTCAAGAAAACTGATTGTGGAAGGGGTCAGAATATCTTATTTCACTTGATCAGAACTGACAAATACACCAATGAAATCACTATTCTATATTTGAATACAAAAGGTAAAAAAATGTTTTAAATTGTTTTCTACCAATTTAATCTACTGCTTAGTCTAACAGGAATAATTTGTTCAAAGCTCACTAAATGCAGGACAGGACACTGATGAAACTCATCTTCTTTCAATAATCAGAATTTTCCCATAGAAAAAGCATTAGATCTTTATCAGCACATAGATGATTTTCTCTTTCAAACACTGGTGAAATCCAAGTGCTGGGAATATAATTTTTTCCTGACTAAGGATGTCTTATGATCTATACACTCCTTCATTCACTCTTTTATCACTACCTTTTTTATTTTCCCTTTTTGTGTCAAAAGAAGTGTCTCTGGCCCTTTTCCATAAGCCATCTCCCTATGCCACAATCCCTCCTTTTAGCTCTCTACATACCCTGTTTATTAATATCTGTCTTTGCTTTCAGTTTTTCCTCTTAAGTAGCAAACTCCCATATACCCTGCAAGTCTTGCCCATCAGGAAAAATCTAACATGCCTGCTAAAAACGCTTGGTTTGGGCTGGGGTTGTGGCTCAGTGGTAGAGTGCTTGCCTAGCACATGCACAGCCCTGGGTTCGACCCTCAGCACCACGTAAAAATAAATAAAATAAAGATATTGTCTCCAACTACAACAACAACAACAACAAAAAAGCATTAAAAACAAAATAAAACAAAACCTTGGTTTGACTTCTTATTGCTTAGAGAATAAAGTTTAAACTCCTGAGCATGTGATTCAAGACCTTCATAGTCTAGTGTTAATTTCCTCATCTAATATTGGTTCACAGTTCCCAGCCTCCTCCCCACTATTCCTAATGTGCTGCCATTCAACTATCCTGTCTCCTTTTATCTATCCTCAGCTCTGTGGAAAATGATCCTTTTGCCTGATTTTCCTCCCAGTCTCTGTCTGCTGAAGGCATATTCTCCTTTGAACTTCATTTCAAGTATCACTACCTTCTCTGTGAAGTGTCCCTGACTTACCTGGAGTAACATCATTTTGCCTCAAAAGAGAAACACTTATACCACACAGAATTTTGATGATGACTGTCTGCCTTCCCAACAGAATATAAGCTCATTCTTTAATTCATTAAATAGCACAACATGCCTGGCCCAAAGTGAAATTCCAAGGATCCAGAAATCAACATCTTCAAAACATTTTAATCTTGAGAGAAAACTCTGTACTTAAAAAAAAAAAAAATTACGCTCTTGCTATAGAAGATTTAGAAGGCATAAAGTCTCTGCATATGGAAAGTGTTGTTTATTTGTGTAAATTGATTATACAATAGGGCACGAAAAAGAAGTATTTGCAATATCTAAAAAAATTAGTGAAATAATAAACTCAGTTCAAACAACTATTCTTTCTAGTTCTTTTGGAACTGTTAATCCCTAATAAGCAAAATTCATTATATCATACAATAATGACAAAATAGTCTGCCTTTTCTTGATCATACAATCCTTTTCTAGAGGAAAAGTCTGGACGGTATATGTAGTACTCCTACTTATTCCCCAATTTGGAAGGAAAAAACTTTTGAATGTGTAATTTTTCAAAGATTAAATG
The DNA here is from genome assembly GCA_025594165.1 of Tamias sibiricus. NCBI lineage: Eukaryota > Metazoa > Chordata > Mammalia > Rodentia > Sciuridae > Tamias > Tamias sibiricus. The sequence continues at coordinate 38,878,562 of CM046662.1, read as the reverse complement.
CATAAATGCAAACTACTACTAAGTATTAGCTTTCCTCTGACACAGGGACATTTGGTATTCTTCTATATTTTGACATGGAAGTGCATTCTTCAATTGACTACTCACTAAACTTTTTAAAAATATTTTTAGTTGTAGAGGGACACAATATCTTTATTTTATACATCTATTTTTATGTGGTGCTGAGGATAGAACCCAGTGCCTCACATAAGTGAGGCAAGCAATCCACCACTGAGTTACAAACCCAATCTTCACTGAACTTTTAAAGTGAAAACAGGTAATAAAGTTATATTTCATTTCATTAACCTGGAGACATTTATAAAGTCTAAGATACTGTATCCACATATTAAAAAAGTTTTTTAAAAATATTTATTTATTTGCTTTAGTTGTACACAATGCAATAATGCATTTATGTTTACGTGGTGCTGAGGACTGAACCCGGGCCGCGCACGTGCTAGGCGAGCGCTCTACCGCTGAGCCACAACCCCAGCCCATTAAAAAAGTTTTTGCAAGTTTTAAATATCTTGAAAATTATACGCATTTTTACAGGAAACATTCATAAGATATTCTAAACTCAACAATCTATTAGGTAGGCTGTGAATTTTATATATCTGCCCTTTTCTTCAACAGCAAAATAAAAATTTTATTGTAGTTTTAGGAATCAGATTTGACTACTTAGGGACTAAAAGTACAATATCAGTCATGAAATTGTTAAAAAAAATTACAATTTTCAGAAAAATCCTTAGGCACCCATTCAATATAAAAGCACCAAATATTTACCCTTTTGAGTAAAATAACCATTACTGACTTAACTTAGTGACATTACATTTAAATTTAACATTAAAAAAATAAAAAAGTTTAACACTGGCCATCATCTGAGCTATTTGTGCCTAAACATAGTATTCTGATGTATTGAAACAGTTTTTTCAGGAAGGACAAACCACAGACACTTAAGCGGTAAACTAAAAGCCAAAGCATTAGATTTTCATATCACATGTAAAATGGTCTGAAGTGTTACCATTGTGCTTACATTGTGCTTAGAAAGCTATTTATAATGTACAGCTCTCCCTAGTAGCGTATCCTGTAGAATAACTGCTTTATTATAACATTTTCTTGGGGAAAATCAGAATCTCTTTCTTAACTCACTGTTTTCCTTGATACTTGTTCTGGCCTCTCTTTTAAAATAGACAAAGGTTTCAACCAGTCGAGTTGCTGCCACCTGCTTATTAAACTTTAATAAGCTAAGCTTTTTAAATCACATAAAAATTTCATCAAGCATTTCTCAATGTTAGGGAAAACGGAAGGAAGAAAAAAGGTCAGAATATCACTTTCCACTGAAGCACTGTCAGGAAAACAAGCCCTGTTTATGGCCTGTGCCAGATGGTGACTGCATTTACTCCTTCATCACACACAGGCCTCTTACTGGGTGCTAATTAAAACACTATCTTCAAATAGCAGGCTCCTGGGACAACCGTAAGTTTTTTCCAAAGGTCTCTGGAAGTGCTACATTCAGCTTATTATTACTATAGGCTTTCTGTCAAGCAGCTCTTCGTCATTTTATTTTCAGTATTTCATATGGCAATATATATTTTTTAAAAACTTTAATCCTTTTTTAAAGTTATATGGCATATTATAATAAGGAAAGAGGAGGTACACTATCCAGGAACCTTGAGACTTGAGGAAGAAACACAGGGTGCCAAGTTCCTTGGGCTTCCTTACTGCCTCCCATATATTCCATCCAATGCCTCCAATCTGTAACTGCCAACAGGAACAGACAAAGCCAAGAAAAGCCTAATTCCTCCAGTCAAAGTGCTAGGAAGGTGATCTAATATCAGAAAACTTTCTGGGCAATACCTATTCTACTCTAGCCAAATGCCTAGGGGAAAATCATACTACTTTTCTTACGCTAGTTCCACTAACACCCAGTGGGGAGGTACTCTCCCAACCCAGCTCCTCATGGACACAAGCTGAGTACACTGATCTGAAATTTATACAATGCTCCACCCAACAGTAGAACACACATTTTTTTAAAAAATATTTATTTATTTGCTTTAGTTGTACACAATGCGTTTATGTGGTGCTGAGGATCGAACCCGGGCCGTGCACGTGCTAGGCGAGCGCTCCACCGCTGAGCCACAATCCCAGCCCCACATTTTTTTTTAAGTACCCATGAAACATTCACCAAGGTAGACCATATCCTAGATCATAAAAAAAAATCTTAGGAAACAGAAAAAGAGTAGGAATTAAAGTATTTCTCTGATCATAAGGAATTCACTAAGATAACATGACAATAACACCAAAATGATAAAAAAATATTAAGTGGGTATTAATTTTTTTTTTTTTTTGTACTAGGGATTGAACCCAGGGGCACTTAACAACTGAGTCACATCCCAAGCCCTTTCTTACATTTTATTTAGAGACAGGGTCTTGCTAGGTTCCTTAGGACCTTGCTGAGTTGCTGAGGCTGGCTTTGAACTCATATCCTCCTGCCTCAGCCTCCTGAGCCACTGTGATTAAAGGCAAGTGCCGCTGCACCTAGCTAAACACATTTCTTTCTTTCTCTCTCTCTTTTTTTTTTTTTTTGGTGGTGCTGGGGATTGAACCCAGGGCTTTGTGCATGTGAGGCAAGCACTCTACCAACTGAGCTATATCCCCAGCCCTAAACAAATTTCTTAACAACACATGAGCCAAAGAGGAAGTCTGAAAAGAAAAAAAAGTACACATAACTGAATGAAAATATAACATGTTAAATTATTAACAATTGGAAGTGTGTGGGGCACAGATAAAGAAGTGCTGAGAAAAACCTATAGCACTAAATGCATATACTAGAGGTTTTTTTTGTTTGGTTTGGTTTGGTTTTTGGTGGTGCTAGGGATTAGAACCCAGGGCCTTGTGCATGCAAGGCAAGCACTCCATCAACTGAGCTATATCCCCTAGCCCCTAAATGCATATATTAGAAAAAAGAGAAAAGGTTTCCAATAAATAAACCACAAGCTTAAAGTAAAATGTAAAACTATAAAACTTTTAGGGAAAATAAAAAGAAAATCTTTGGGATATTTGGGGTTAGGCAGGGTTTTTATTTTTATATTTGACACCAAACACATGATTCATAAAAGGAAAAATTCATAAATTAAGCTTCATCAAAATTAAAACTTATGCTCTTTAAAAGACCCAATAAAGAGATTGAAAAGACAAACTAGACTGTAAGAAAGTATTTGCAAACCACACATCTGAAACTGAAAAACAATCCAGGCAGAAAAGTGGGCAAGAGACATAAATGGACATTTCACTAAAGAGGATGGCAAATAAGCACATGAAAAGATAATCAACATCAGTAGTCACTGGAAAAATGCAAATTAAAACAAAATTATTAAAATAGAATAAACTACTGATATACACAAGTTGGAAGGACATCAAGGGAATTATGTTGAATGAAGAAATCTAAACTCTTGAGGTGAAGTACAATATAACTCTATATACATAGCATTCTTGAGATGACAAAGCTGTAGAGATGGGGAACAGATTAGTGGTGGTGAAGGGTTAGGGAAGAAGATGCTGTGACTATAAGAGTAGCACAAGGAATCCTTCAGATGAAACTGAAAAACAATCCAGGCAGATGAAACTGTTGTGTATCTTTACTGTGATGGTCACATGAATATAATAAGACTGCACAAATGTGCACACACACCCACACACCCACATACATGGATACAAACTAAACTGGAGAAGTCTCAGTACAGTGAATGCAGTAAAATCAGTGGATTACATCCACATCAATTTCTGGGTTGTAATACTAACTATAATCAAGCAATATTTTATCACTGGGGGAAAACAGATCTCTGAATTATTTCTTACAAATGCAAGTGAATCTTCAATTATCTCAAAATAAAGTTTACAAAAATGCAAAAGGCCAGTATTTCTGAGAAAGTGCACACAATCTGAATCTAATCATGAAGGAACATCAGACAAACTTAAACACAAAATATGACCCTTTTGGCAAATGTAAGTGTCATGAAACAATAAGAGACATGACAACAAAATGAAATGTACAATCTGATCCAATCAAGCTGGGGTTTTCTTTGCTATCAAAATGGAATTATTGAGCAGTTTTACACAACTTAAAAAAGGTCTGTAGATCACATAGTGAACTGCATCAATGTTAATTTCCTGATTTTGAATAATCGTACTATGGTTAAATAAGAGAATGTTCTTGTTTTTACAAAACATACAATGAAGTATTAAAGGCAGGGGGCACCATATCTCAAAGTTACTCTCAAATAGTTAAAAAAAATATACATACATAGAAAAGAAAATATAGCAAAATGTTAACAGCTGGATAATCTGCATGAAGGGAATACTTTTGCACTATTGCAACTTTTTGTAAACTATAATAAAACTTACTAAAATAAAAAAAGTCAAAGGTATACAAGAGCCTGGCATGTACATGTTCAAGAAACTGTAGTTTTCAAAAATTTCAAAGGCTGGGGGTGTGTTCAGTGGTAGAGACTTCTTCATTAGCCTGCATGAGGCCCTGGGTTCAATTCCCAGTACTGCAAAAACAAAAAGAAATTTTCTAACTATTTTCAGATTAAGAAATAAGTTGAGAAGCTAAATAATCTGTCCAGGAAGGAATAGGTAAATTGGTAGTAAGGTAGGAATTTGAACTCACACCTCTTTCATGCCAAAGTCTGAGCTTGAAATGAAAATTCCAACTCCCCCATAGGAATCCTTACACACTGTTAGAACAAAATGGCACTATGCAAAACTTGGCTTCTCTCTAAGCAATTCAGTTCTTTAGTTCCTAAAGGAAAAGTCTAGGACAGGGACAACCCAAACCCAACTCTTAGGATATCACACAAACTAACAAACACAGAGGATCACCATCTCTCTCTACCCTTCACTCCAGGGAACTGCCTCTACAGAGTCTTTATTCATTCAACCAAAATTCATAGAGTCTTTAGGATGAGTAGATTGATAGAAATTCTAGAATGACCATTCAGAGAGATTTCTTCTATTGTTCTTCCCCACCTCACCCTCATCCCATGCCTGAGTTTAGATATGACAGGGAGTTTATTTTTAATTTTTTAATTGATTTTTTTCCTCCTGAATAGATAATACATAGTTCACAATTTATGTGGGGAAAAGATTCAAATGGAAAAGGGTGTAGAATGAAACCTCCTCAATCCTCCCAGCTCCTCTCTCTTGTGACAACCAAAGTTACCAGTTTAAAAATACAATTTTGACCTGTGTAACTCTATATCATGTACAACCAGAAGAATGAGAAGTTATACTCCATTTATGTATGATGTATCAAAATTCATTCTATTGTCATGTATAATTAATAACAAAAATATTAAAAAATACAATTTTGTGATATTTCTCCAAATTAACAGATTTATATCATATCATGATATTATCTAGCTAACCAGAATATTATCAGTGATAACTATAAATAGAACAATTTCCCCCTTTAGGTATTTAAAATATCAGTGTAGATATGTTTTCAATGTATTACAATGACTTAAGGTTACAGCTTTGTTTTTAGTGAAAAAAAATGTTGCAAGATGTGTGATCACAATCACATCTATGGATTATACCTGATAAGAACTAATTGCTGTAGAGTTCTGGTAGCTCACCTGGTTCCTGTCACGTGCATTTGTGTACCTGATCTTCTGAATGAAGTAGAATATGAGCCACGCTGAAGAAATAATCATCAAAACAATAAAGGATATTGACACGAAGACTAGAGAACCACGGCTGAAGTTCTTTGGCGGCATTCGAGTTCCAACAGCTATTGTCATTTGTACAGAGATGTTTTTCTCCAGATAACTCAAAATATCCTTACCCCTCAATTCTGTTATCATGACAGCAATAATATCTCCAGTGCCTGTAATGCAAAATAAATACATACACTCAAGTGACATTTAGAATTTTTAGAAAAATCAAATATATAATATGTTCCTTAGAAAAACTACTACAATTTTTGCTAATGGGAAGAGTTTTTTTTTTTTTTTGGTACTGGGGATTGAACTCAGGGGCATTCAACTCCTGGGCCATATCCCCAGCCCTTTTTTGTATTTTATTAGAGACAGGGTCTCACTGAGTTGCTAAGTGCCTCGCCACTGCTGAGGCTGGCTTTGAACTCGCGATCCTCCTGCCTCAGCCTCCCAAGTGCTGGGATTACAGGCGTGCGCCACCGCGCCCGGCTGCTAATGGGAAGAGTTTATAGATTTCAGCCTTTCAACTGAAATGAAGTTGCAGTTGGGTATGCAGGCACCAAGTGGGACCATGTTGTGTAATACCTAAAACTCAGACATGAGGCATTAAACAACTGCAGTGTTAAGGACCATATTAACTTGTCTTAACTTGTACCGGGGATTGAACTCAGGGGCACTCGTCCACTGGGACATCCCCTACATTTTAAAAAAACTTAGGCTGGCTTTGAACTCGCGATCCTCCTGCCCAGCCAAATGTACAGGCGTGAGCCAACTAAGATACAGTAAAAAAAATTATTAAGCCAGCCAAATGTAACAACAGAAAGAAATGTGATAAGATCATGGTGGGTTTATATTATAAAAACTTTTCTATCTTAAATGGTCTTCAGAAAGTCCTAATAAGAAAAGAAAAGTACTGTTATATATAGCACAAGTAGGCATTTCTTGCATTCCTGGAGTACCTATTATGTGTAAAATGGTATAAGGGATAGAAAGAAGCATAAGGCATGGAGCTTTATAACATCACTGAGACTTACAACATATGCCTGGTAATAGAACTATAACAAATTGTCATACCTTTTATTATTAACACTTCAAACTAACTTTGGTCCTATATGTAGACCTGGCCCAAGTAAGGCTCCTTTCTAGTTTACTCCGGAGCCCTTTTGGAACTCAAGCTCTTCTTGAGACAGATTCAAGCTTCAACATTCTGGACTAGTTTGGCATAAAAAAATCTCCAGATTTTAATAGCTGTTTAGAGGCCTATAACAGCCACAAATAATGTTAGTTAACTATAACGGTGGTCTTAAGTTGCCCTTCTAAGTCACTTAGTCTTTTCCCTCTCAATTTCCAGAAGCTGGAATACATTCAAGGCAAGTAACTGCCTCTCCTGTGGATAGCATAAAATCTCTCTCTCTTTCTTTCTACACAATGGAAATAGCTTCCTAATTTAAGGAAACAGAAAAGCTTGTCTAACACTAATCTATCAGCAACCAATCTTTTATAAAGCTACTTATGGATATGTGCAATCTGACTTCTTCAAAGAACCCCTAATAGAGACAGAAGTATAGGAGAAGGGGAATAAACATTTTATTTGAGGAAAGAGACAATTATAATTACCTATTAGAATATGAATAAGGCTTGTGTATGTAAATGTAAACCAGCAAACAAAACAAACAACCCCTAACACTTGACCTTCAAAAGCTTCTTTGATGAGAATTAAAAACATTTGGCTTCATATGTTTCATATGTAGCTAAAAGGACTACCCTTGTATTATACGTAGTCAAAAGACTACATGTGACAGAAAAATTCAATAAAAGAAATTTTATAAAAAATGTAATCCAATGGAATGTACATTTACATATTACCTTATTCAAAATTGTTCCAGCCACTTTATCAGAACAGCAGTTTATCAGAACACTGATTTAAAAAATCCATAAACAAAAAAAAAATGCAAAATTAAAGCAAGCAATACAATTAACATCTAATTATCTTTCTGAAATAAGTTCTGGTTAGTAAATTAGAGAAAATCATAAATTAATGCTAAGTCAGTTTAAATTTCCATCTAGAAACCTTAGGTTTGTGCTTTTAAAATGTTGTTCAACAGGCAATGATCTGTGGTATAAGATACCAGGTATGGCTATAAAGTAACTGAGACGGATCCCACAAATAACATATGACAATCAGTCTCATTGCTTTATAATCACACCAGGTACAAACAGTTTTAGAAATCAGTTCTGAGGCTCCCCTCTTGAAGACTCAAGCTGAAAAAGGAAGAGGGAAAGCTGCACAGGTAGCTGAGGGAACCAATCCAGGTAATTTCTTTCAAAGAATACTAAATAAATATATCAATAATTTCAACAGGAAAGCTGTTTGGGAAAAGAAATGTTTAATTATTTCAACCATCCATTCAATGATATTTATTGAGCACATACTATGATCAAGGATCCTTTCACTTCTTTATTTTTTAATTTTCCTTTCTCTTCTTAAATAGAGTAGAAAATTCCCCCCTTCCCCCCTCCTTTTCTTTTTTGTGGTACTGAAGATTGAACCCAGGGGTGCTCTACCCCTGAACTACACTACACCCCCTTCTTCTCTCTGCTTCCCATCTGCCATGAAACGAGCAACCTTCCTCCACCACACCCTTCCATCATGATGTTCTTCTTCACCTCAAGCCCAGCTGACCATGAGCTGAATCCTTTAAAACTGTGAGTCAAAATAAACCTTTTCTTCTCTAAGTTGTTCTTGTCAGATATTTTGGTCACAACAAAAGCTGACTAACAGGGCTGGGACTGTGGCTCAGCGGCAGAGCGCTCGCCTCGCACGTGTGCGGCCCGGGTTCGATCCTCAGCACCACGTAAACATAAATGCATTGCATTGTGTACAACTAAAGTAAATAAATAAATATTTTAAAAAAAAAGCTGACTAACACACTGAGTTTGGTTACTTTAATAAATACTCCTATTCTTTTCCCTTTTACTTAAAATAATTTTTAAACCCACACAGTTTCAATACTATGTGAATATTCATGTGTTTTTTATTTAGATTTGTCAACTGGTAATATTTCATCCTTTTTACATATATTTAATTTTTGAAGAACCAATGAAGAGTAAGTTTCAAACAATAACAATTTAATTCTTAAGTAATTCAACAGCATCTCCTAAGAACAAATGTATTCTAAATGCCCAGAACTCATTTATTTATACTTGAGATATTTAACTCTAACAAAACTGTTCTTTAATAGTTCATATTGAAATATCTCTGCACTGGTCCTAGTGATTACTTTCACAATTGTTTTATTTAATTTTATATCCAGGTTCCAATCAGGGGCTGTGGGCACTGTGCTTAGTGATCACATCTTATTAGTCTCCTTTGATCTAAAATAATTCTGCAAGTCATTTTGGTCCACTGTTCATGACACTGATCTTTCTGAGGAGTTCAAGCCAGAGGTTTTGAAAATGTTCCTTAAGCTGGATTTGTCTGATTGTTTCATGATGGTTATAGCTCCAAATTAAACACTTAGTAAGATAGCATATCAGGAAGCACATGTCAGGTTTTACTTTTGTTGCTGATGGCAATAAATAAATAAATAAATTTATATAGAGTATATAAATTTATATAAATAATAAATAATAAATAAATAACTGATTTTTCTAGTGCTTTAATTTCACCTACATTTTGTAAAAGGATTCTATAGGCCGGGCACGGTGGCGCACACCTGTAATCCTAGCACTTGGGAGGCTGAGGCAGGAGGATTGCGAGTGAGTTCAAAGCCAGCCTCAGCAATGGCAAGGCACTCAACAACTCAGTGAGACCCTGTCTCTAATAAAATACAAAAAAAGGGCTGGGGATGTGGCCCCGTGGTCGAGTGCCCCTGAGTTCAATCCCCAGTACCAAAAAAAAAAAAACCAAAACAAACAAACAAAAAAAGGATTCTATAATCAGAGCATTAAGAACATTTTCTACTTATCTTTTTTCCTATTAAAAATAGAACAGTTGAGAGGGCAATTCTTCTGTAAAACAGAGCCCTATAATTCCCAGCAAAACCTATTTTCCAATGAGGAAAAAAGACCAATGGAGAAATGTAACACTCCTATAGTCCTGGCTACAGTATCAATTTTGAAGGGCCAATAACAGAAGCCTTAGAATTAACATTTTGGGCTCAAGAATCAGAAGATCTAGGTTCAAATCTCAGCTTGATAGTCAACCTTACTGAATTTCAGTTTCTTCTTTCAAAAGAGTAGGTACAAAATGCAAACTTAAGACAGATGCTCAGTAAATGCTACAGCTTAGTGAGCTATCCAACTTTTGTTGTTATTATTCACAGAAAGCAAAGAAAGACATTGTGGGAAGGAAACCAAAAGCCCCTACCACAGTGTTTGGGACTCTGTTCCTTCCCTTTAATTCCCCCTTTGAGTTCAGGAAGCACCCAGGTACTTGCTGACGAATGTTCCTGCTACCAAGAGAATTCTGGCTTTAGCTCAGAAAGTGAATCTACCCAGTTTTGAAGTGCCAGAAATCTCTACTCTCCTTCTTCTTATCTCTTCTGGCAGTAAATCTCAGGGCAAGCCCAGTGCAGCTGCATAGCTGATATTTTTTTTTTTTTTTTTTTTTTTTTTTTTTTTTTTTTGGTACTGGGGATTGAACTCAGCGGCACTAGACCACTGGGCCACATCCCCAGCCCTTTTTTGTATTTTATTAGAGACAGGGTCTCACTGAGTTGCTAAGTGCCTCGCCATTGCTGAGGCTGGCTTTGAACTCGCGATCCTCCTGACTCAGCCTCCCAAAGTGCTGGGATTACAGGCATGTGCCACCGCGCCCGGCTTGCATAGCTGATTTTTTAAAAATGTTTTTATTTATTTGCTTTAGTTGTACACAATGCGTTTTATTCAATGCGTTTTATTTGTACGTGGTGCTGAGGATCGAACCTGGGTCGCCCACGCGCTAGGCGAGCGCTTTACCGCTGAGCCACAATCCCAGCCCAGCATAGCTGATTTTAAAGGAAGATTGAAGAAGAGAAAAAGTGAGCTGACACAGGGCTTGCAAAATGGAGAGAGGTGGTTTTAACTTTTTCCCTATAAGCTTATGTTTTCTATGAAAGTAACAACCTTCTACAAAAATCTGTTTAACAGAGTTTTTATGCCTTAACATATGAATTTGTTTCTTAAGTTTGAATCACTTGCCGAAGTTTTAAGGACTCTCAAAACTCAGAGACATATAATTTCAGGAAACTTCCTTAAAAAAAAAGTTCAGTGAGATGTTGCATTCCTACATTAAATGTCTACAAAATATTTTATAATGATAGTTGCTAGCAATGGCGTTAAGAGTTATTCCTATAGAACTCAATGACCTATTTACTTGTAAAACAGAGTATACGTTATACATTAGGTGAAAGATTAAAATTGTTATAAGGTTTTTTAAAAAATTGTTGTTGAGAGGACAGATAGGTGTAATTCAGGGGTTTTCTATGATACTCTGTCATGCTACACATACTGATAGAGCTCTATGCTGTTTGTTTCTCAATGAGTCTAGTCTGTTCATTCATGGTCTAAGACCTTCCCTTCATGCTCACTTCCACTGACTTAACTGTTTATGTACAACAGTTTTATTTTTTCAAGCTGGGCACTGTGTCACAAGCCTGTAATCCTAGTTACTTGGGAGATTGAGGCAGGAAGGTTGCAAGTTCAAGGCCAGCCTTGGTAACTGAGCAAGACCATCTCAAAATAAAAAATAAAAAGGAGAGGGGATATAGCTCACTGACAGAATGGTTGCCTAACAAGCACAAGGCCCTGGGTTTAATTCCCAATATCATACACATACACACATGAAAAGTGTTTTCTCATTTCTTCAAGTGCAGTCCTCATTTTTTTCTCTTCATGATTCCTTAACGAACTCAAAGAAAAAAAATATGCTACATTTTATTTTTATAAATTGAGTACTGCAATAATTCTAACAGATGTATAGGATAGGTTATATCAATTATAAATTCCCTACTGAAATTTGTCAGTAGTTTTGCTAAAACATGTATCTGTTCCTCCTGTCAATTAAATAAATTTTAAACTCCTTAACCTGACATTTAACACATTCAGGGAGCAAAATGGTCTTCAAGGTAATTGATAAGTAATGTTTTGATGAACATCTTCTGACTCAAAGAAACTGCTGGTCAGTGCCTGAAATAGTAGCTCCTGAAATTTAAGCAGAAATCTTTAAGCAGAAAAGAAGAGTAAAATCAGGAGGAAAACAATTGGAAAAAGAGAAAGAGTCCAAGGAACTAGAAGCTTCAACAGAACCAAATGGCAGGAGAGGGTGAGAATGGGGAGAGGCAATGGCCAGAACAGGACACTCGAGTTCAAGACCTGAGACATGACAATTCAGGAAGATGATGAGGCCCAGAGGAGCAGCTATAAGACAGGTTCTGAGGCTGGGGTTGTGGCTCAGTGGCAGAGTGCTTGCCTAGCACGTGCAAGGCCCTGGGTTTGATCCTGAGCACCACATAAAAAATAAATAAATAAAATATTTTGTCCAACTACTACAACAACAATAACAAAAACAACAAAATAAATATATTTAAAAAAACCCCCAAAACAAAAGACAAGTTCTGGTCAGAAGAGAGTCACAGAATCTTTAAGTTAAAAAGAGTTTGGACATATTATCAACCTTCAACATAATATAGGAAAGGCAGGGACTGTAGCTCAATGTTAAGAGTGCTTGCCTATCAAGTGTAAGGTCCTGAGTTCAATCTCCCAGCTCTGCCAAAGAAGAAAAAGACAGACATAATGTAAGACCTGCCCCCTCCTTTAACACTTTTTAGATAATTGGTTCTATCACTTTTAAGACAAGGAGGGTCTTTTTAAAAGTTAAAATCTACAGAATTTTTATTAATTAAAGGGGAAGAGTAGTTTCATGGTACAAATGCATGGAGGACATTCATGGCTTTTGGTCCTATCCTGGGAAAAACAGCACTGAGAAACTGTATGTCATCTACTGATGATACAAAATATGACCAATTATAAGGAGCATCATTATTTTTATGTATCATGACAAAAAAAGTCCTGAAAAAGTGTCAATGAATATAAGAAACCATTCCAACCTCAAGTTGTACATTCCAGAAACAATGAAAATTTCCACATTATATTACATTACATGTACATTAACAGTTCTTCAAATAGTCAAAAACATCTTCCCTTGGACCCCACTTTAAGCTTTTTTTCCATACTAACTATTCCCATAGCTTCATCATTAGTTGAAAAAAAATGCACACACACACATACATACATTTTGAGGATTGAACCCAGGGGCACGCTATCACTAAGTTATCCCCAGCCCTTTTTATTTTGAAATAGTGTTTCTTTAAACTTGCCCAGGCTGGACTCAAACTTGCAATCCTGCCTCAGCCTCCTGAGTCACTAGAATTATAGGCATGCACCACTGCACCTGAGAGAAAAGTTGGAAGTATTATTTCAACCTAAAATTTACCTTTTTTTTTTTTTTGGTACCGAGGATTGAACTCAGGGGCACTCGACCACTGGGCCACATCCCCATACCGTTTTTGTATTTTATTAGAGACAGGGTCCCACTGAGTCGCTAAGTGCCTCACCATTGTGAGGCTGGCTTTGAACTCTCAATCCTCCTGCCTCAGCCTCCCAAGTGCTGGGATTACAGGCGTGTGCCACTGTGCCCGGCCCTAGAATTTACAATCTTTGAGAATGAATTGCTGTCCAGATGCTTCCTGATCCGTGATATTTAGTATGTATTCTCCTACAAACAAAAAAAACATTCATAAGCAGAATACAACCTCTGAAATCAGGAAATGATCTGTAATAGATACATTACATTACCTAATTTCAGAATCTACTCAAGCTTTCCCAAATTTCCCGTTAATGTCCTTTATAGCAGTCAAGATCACAATCACCCAGTTGCACTTGACCATGTCTTTTTAGTCTCTGTCAGTCTGGAATAAAGACTCTCTCCTCGATGTTCACAACCTGAACACTTTTGAAGATCACAGTCTAGTTATTGTGTAGAAGTTATCTCCCCACAGATGGATTCAGGTCATACACCTTTGGCAGTAACATCACAGAGTGATACTGTGCTCTTTGCAGTTTATACTACCAGGTGGTGCACAGTTTTGATCTGTGCTATTACTGATGAAGTTCACTTTGATCATTTGGTCAAAGTGATGTACTCCAGGCATCTGCACCATGAAGCTGCTTATTCCCCCTTTGCAATTAATAAAAAAATCTGTGGGGAGGTACCTTGAGACTAGGTAAATACTCCATTTCTCGTTAAACTTTCTTTTTTTAAAATTTTTATTTATAGTAGTATATATTACAGTTCATAATATACATATATAGCATCTTTTTACATAAAACAGTTTGTATACAAAGTATATTCACAGCATTCAAGTCTTCAATCATACATTTAGAATAATGATATCCATCTTATTCAACCACTTTTTCCCCCTTTCCCCTTGCTCCCTCCCTTCCCCTCCCTTCCCTTTGACCATTATAGTATTCCTCTATTCCTCCTATGTACCCCGACCCATCAATACTGTGAACCGGCTTCCTTATATCAGAGGAAACATTCGGTATTTGGATTTTTGAGATTGACTGATTTCACTTAGCATTATATTCTCCAACTTCATCCATTTACCTGCGAATGTCATTATTTTATTCTCTTTTATTGCTGAGTAAAATTCCATTGTGTATCTATACCACATTTTCTTTATCCATTCATCTACCGAGGGACATCTAGGTTGGTTCCACAACCTAGCTATTGTGAATTGTGCTGCTATAAACATTGAGGTAGCTGTGTCACTGTAATATGCTGTTTTTAAGTCCTTTGGGAATAGACCCAGGAGTGGGATGGCTGGGTCATAGGGTGGTTCCATTCCCATTTTCCCAAGAAATCTTCATACTGCTTTCCATAATGGTTGTACCATTTTTCAGTCCCACCAGCAATGTATGAGTGTGCCTTTTTCCCCACATCCTCTCCAACATTTATTGTTGTTTGTGTTCTTGATAGCTGCCATTCTGACTGGAGTGAAATGAAATCTTAGAGTAGTTTTGATTTGCATTTCTCTAATTGCCAGCGATGTTGAGCATTTTTTCATGTATTTGTTGATTAATCGTGTATCTTCTTCTGAGAAGTGTCTTTTCAATTCCTTAGCCCATTTATCGATTGGATTATTTGTTTTTTTGGTGTCAAGTTTTTTGAGTTCTTTATATATTCTAGAAATTAGTGCTCTATCCGATGTGCATGTATTAAATATTTGTTCCCAGTTAGTTGGTTCTCTATCAACCTCACTTATTGTTTCTTTTGCTGAGAAGAAGCTTTTTAGCTTAAATCTATCCCATTCATTAATTCTTGGTAATAATTCTTGTGCTACAGGATTCTTGTTAAGGAAGTTGGAGCCTAATCCGACATGTTGGAAATTGTAGCTTACTTTTTCTTCTATTAGGTGTATTGTCTCTGGTCTAATTCCTAGGTCCTTGATCCACTTTGAATTGAATTTTGTGCATGGTAAGAGATACAGGTTTAATTTCATTTTGTTGCATATGGCTTTCCAGTTTTCCCAGCACCATTTGTTGAAGAGGCTATCCTTTCTCCACTGTACATTTTTGGCACCTTTGTCTAATATAAGATAGCTGAAATTATATGTATTAGTCTCTGTGTCCTCAATTCTGTACCATTGGTCTACCAGTCTGTTTTGGTGCCAATACCATGCTGTTTTTGTTACTATTGCTCTATAGTATAATTTAAAGTCTGGTATGGTGATGCCGCCTGCTTCACTTTTCCTGCTCAGGATTGCTTTAGCTATTCTGGGTCTCTTATTTTTCCAGATGAATTTCATGACTGCTTTTTCTATTTCTTTGAGAAATGTCATTGGGATTTTGATTGGAATTGCATTAAATCTGTATAATGCTTTTGGTAGTATGGACATTTTGACAATATTAATTCTACCTAACCAAGAACAAGGTAGGTCTTTCCATCTTCTGAGGTCTTCTATGATTTCTTTCTTTAGTGTTCTATAGTTTTCGTTATAGAGGTCCTTCACCTCTTTCGTTAAGTTGATTCCCAGGTATTTTAATTTTTTTGATGCTATTGTAAATGGAGTAGTTTTCATCACTTCCCTTTCAGAGGCTTTGTCACTGATGTACAAAAATGCCTTTGACTTATGGGTATTGATTTTGTATCCTGCAACTTTGCTGAATTCATTTACTAGTTGTAAAAGTTTTCTGGTAGAGTTTTTTTGGGTCTTCTAGGTAGATTATCATGTCATCAGCAAATAGTGCTAATTTGAGCTCTTCTTTTCCTATCTGGATCCCTTTAATTTCTTTCGTCTAATTGCTCTGGCCAGAGTTTCAAGTACTATGTTAAATAGCAGTGGTGAGAGGGGGCATCCCTGTCTTGTTCCAGTTTTTAGAGGGAATGCTTTCAATTTTTCTCCATTTAAGATAATGTTAGCTTGAGGTTTTGCATAGATAGCTTTTATAATGTTGAGATATGTTCCTGTTATTCCTAATTTTTCTAGAGCTTTGAACATAAAGGAGTGTTATATTTTGTCAAATGCTTTTTCTGCGTCTATTGCGATGATCATATGGTTTTTATCTTTAAGTCTATTGATGTGATGTATTATGTTTATTGATTTCCGAATGTTGAACCAGCCTTGCATCCCTGGGATAAACCCCACTTGATCATGGTGCACTATCTTTTTGATATGTTTTTGAATCCGATTTGCCAGAATTTTATTGAGGATTTTGCATCTATGTTCATTAAAGATATTGGCCTGAAGTTTTCTTTTTTGGCTGTGTCTTTGCCTGGCTTTGGGATTAATGTGATATTGGCCTCATAGAAAGAGTCTGGAAGAGCTCCCTCTTTTTCTATTTCTTGAAATAATTTGAAGAGCATCGGTATTAGTTCTTTAAAGGTCTTGTAGAACCCGGCTGTAAACCCATCAGGACCTGGACTTTTTCTTGTTGGAGGTTTTTTGATAGTGTCTTCTATTTCTTCACTTGAAATTGATTTATTTAAATTGTGTATAGCCTCCTGTTCCAGTTTGGGGAATTCATACGACTCTAGAAATCTGTCTATGCTTTCAGTATTTTCTATTTTATTAGAGTACAATTTTTAGAAGTAATTTCTAATTATCTCCTGTATATCTGAGGTGTTTGTTGTGATACTTCCTTTTTCATCACAGATGCTAGTAATTTGAGTTTTTTCTCTTCTTCTTTTTGTTAGCATTGCTAGGGGTCTGTCAATTTTATTTATTTTTTCAAAGAACCAACTTTTGGTTTTGTCAATTCTTTGAATTGTTTCTTTAGTCTCAATTTCATTAATTTCAGCTCTGATTTTAATTATTTCCTGTCTTCTACTGCTCTTAGTGTTGATCCGTTCCTCTTTTTCTAGTGCTTTGAGGTGTGATGTTAAATCCTTTATTTGTTGTTGTTTTTTCTTTTAATGAAGGAATTCAGTGCAATGAATTTTCCTCTTACTACTGCCTTCATAGTGTCCCAGAGATTTCTGTATGATGTATCAGCATTCTCATTTACCTCTAGGAATTTTTTAATCTCCTCCTTGATGTCTTCTTCAACCCCTTGGTTCATTCAGTAGCATGTTGTTTAGATTCCAGCTGTTGGAGTAGTTTTTTTTTATTTCTTGTATTATCATTGATTTCCAATTTCATCCCATTATGGTCTGATAGAATGCAAGGTAGGATTTCTATTTTTTTATATCTGCTGAGAGTTGCCTTGTGACATAATATATGGTCAATTTTGGAGAAGGAGCCATGTGCTGCTGAGAAGAAAGTGTATTCGCTTACTGAGGGATGAAAATATTCTATATATGTCTGGTAGGTCTAAGTTATTAATTGTTTTAACGAGGCCTAATGTTTCTTTATTTAGCTTTTGTTTGGATGATCTATCCATTGGTGAGAGAGGTGTGTTGAAGTCCCCTAGAATAACTGTGTTGTGGTCTATTTTACTCTTGAACTTGAGAAGGGTTTGTTTGATGAATGTAGGTGCTCCATTATTTGGGGCATATAGATTTATAATTGTTATATCTTGTTGATGAATGGTTCCCTTAAGTAGTAAGAAATATCCATCTTTATCTCTTTTGATTAGCTTTGGCTTGAAGTCTACTTTATTTGATCTCATTAAACTTTCAACTCACTTTTTTACCTTTTAGATAAATATGGATTCATGGTTTCTTTTATTCAATAGGTTAAAATAGTTACTATCGTATTTATTTACTTTAATGCCAAAATTCCAAATGACACTTGATAAGAAACTGTTAAAAGAGTTTTTTCATCTATTCTTTTCTGGACATTAATTTTTAAAATATTTTTACTAAAATAAAATGCTGGAAATGAATATAATTCTACTGATTATAAAGAACAGCATAAGAACAAAATCTCCAACACACATCTGATTATGATATAGCCCAAGATTCCAGTATGTTTTTTTTTTTTTTAGCAGCCATGGCACATGTTAGCCAACAATGAGCTCACAAGATTAAAGGGTCCCAGCAATTTTTGACTCAAGCTCTTATTTATACCAAATCTTTAAGAATCCTTGTTACTTTAGTTAAATTCTTCCATTTTTGCATTCTATGTTTTTTTCCCCCCTCCATGGTACTGAAGATTGAACCCAGGGGCTTACATATACTAGGCCAGTGCTCTACCACTGAGCTACATCTTCAGTCCTTTTTTTTTTTTTTTTTTTTTGGTACTGGGGATTGAACTCAGGGGCACTCGATCACTGGGCCACATCCCCAGCCCTTTTTTGTATTTTATTCGGAGACAGGGTCTCACTGAGTTGCTAAGTGCCTTGCCATTGCTGAGGTTGGCTTTGAACTCGCGATCCTTCTGCCTCAGCCTCCCAAGTGCTGGGATTACAGGCGTGTGCCACTGCACCCAGCTTCAGTCCTTTTTTTATTTTAAATTTTGAGACAGGGTCTCTTCAAGTTGCCCAGGCTGGTCTGAAACTTGGAATTCTCCTGGCTTCTTGTAAGATTTTTTTTTTTTTTTTTTTTTTTTTTTTTTTTTTTTTTTTGGTATTGGGGGTTGAACTCAGGGCCTCATGCATGCTACTCAAGTTCTCTACACGAAGTTACATCCTCAGCCCTTCTTATAAATTTTTGATAAAAAAAATTAAATGGGGTGGGAAAGGATGGTCAAGTACAGAGTCAAAACATTCTGACCAGAGTAGAGATAAGTTGGGAGGAAGGTAGCCCACACATTAGCTTCACATCCAGCACACCAGAACTCTTAAAAAAAACCTTCAAATTTGTTATGTTTCAGAGTCTACAAGCCCAAGGGCTCAGGGAACGGAAATTAAGTTAATGAAGAGAACATTAAGTTAATGGACACAGGATGGTGGAAGCCAGGTTTCTCACTTTTGGAGTGGGAGTTTTGAGATAAGACAAGGAGGAAAGCTAGAACAATCCATGTGGTCATTGATTAGAGTTAGTGACCAAATTATTAACTCATTCTTGGCTTAACACATATACAGATGCTTAAATATATTTATTTCTATAAATATGTAGGAATATTTATAGGCAGTTAGTATAAAAACATGTATTTCTTTGCTCTGTCGGGCCCAGAAGCAACAGATAACCTCAGTAGTAACAAGCATACCTAATGCCCAGATTGTGTGCTTTTGTTTTAATATCTCTTTTTAGTTATACATGACATTAGGATTCATTTTGACATAATTATACAAGCATGAAATGTAATTTGCTATAATTCAGTCCCTGTAACTTCCCCTTTCCTTCTCCTCCTCCCTCCCCTGTCCCCTCTCTTCCTTCTATTCCACTGATCTGTTGTTTACTTAGTTTTTTTTTTTTTTTAAATGGTGAGAGTCACTGTGGTATATTTATACAGGTACATAAGCAAGTTAGGTCAGATTCATTCATTTCACGGTTCTTCCCTTATTTCATCCCTCCTCCTTCCCCCTCAATGGCCTTCCTATACTCCACTGACCAGACCGTGTTTTCTAATGCCATCTCTTAATAAATGAAAAACGGGGTTCCTTGGAGAAATAACTGATTCTAGAACTGGGACAAGAAAATACATATAGAATGGGTCTGGTGCATCTTATAGTACAGAAAAATGCTCAAAAGACAAAACAAATTAAAAAACACAACAATACCTACAATAATGGGGGCAAGTCAAAGAACACAGGAGCAAATGGAAAGACCTTCCAATGGCCAACTTTAAAAAAAATTCAGTAATAAAATCAATGCTGTATTATAATCCAAACTATAAGTGAGTCCATACTGATATAAATACATGATTGAATAAATAAATAAAAGGAGAACAGACAAATCACCCATGCAGGAGAATTCCAAATACTTATACAGATATTTTGCCTCGTGCAAATAATGCATAACACCTCAAGTATAGGCTATGCATAGTGACTTACAAAAAGTACTGTACAGAAGGCAAAACCAATCATAGAGAAACTTGAAAAACACTACTTTAGCCAGGTGATCAAGGTCAAAATCAACAGTTGATAATTCACACCAATAGCACATAAACTTGATATGATGCTAAAGACACTTTACCTCTGTGGCCTTCCTCCCAAACACCCAGATCCGGAGTCTAACTGAGAAAAGTATCAACATAATCCAAATGAGGGACATTTTACCAAATACCTGACAGGTGGTCCTCAAAATTGTCAAGGTCAGCAAAAACAAGGAAAGTCTAAGAAATTATCACAACTCAAAGGGACTAAGGAGACACAATGACCAAATGTAATGTGATATCCTGAATGAGATTTGAGAATAGAAGGACATTAGCTAAAAACGAAGGAAATCTGAATAAAACAAGGTACTTCAGTTTACAACTATGAAATTATTAGTAAGCCAGTACTGATTCATTAACAACAAATCTACAACACTGATGTAAAATGTTAATAAAAGGGAAAATCTGAGAGCAGAGCTTATGGAAATTTTTTATACTATCTTTGCAATTTTTCCATAAATGTGAAACTGTTAAAATAAAGTTTATTTTTATAAATATCATTATAATTATTATATTAATTATAATTATATTAAAACATTATATATAAATATAATGTAAAATTATATTATATTAAAATTATATAATTTTATATTAAAATTGCAAGTTTGCTGAGCATGTAATCCCAAGCTATTTGGAAGACTGAGGCAGGAGAATCACAAGTTTGAGGCCAGACCTGGCAACTTAGTAAGAAAAGACCCAGTCTCAATAAAAAATAAAAAAGGTTGTGGGTGTAGCTCAGTGGTGGAATACTTGCCTAGCATATATGAGGCCCTGGGTTCAATCCTCAGGGTTGGGGGGAATAAAAGTTGAAAGACTTCATCATGTGAACTACTATCAATTTAAAAATATATTCCATCCTGTAACCTATGAATTTCATTTATAAACTGGCACTTTAAACCTATGCAAATCTTTTATATTATTTAACCTCCTTCCTTTTCTGTTGCCAGTGGGGAGTGTATAAGCACAAGACAAACAAAAAAGTAAATCAAGTTGTGAGCTCCAACAAGCCAGGATGAGTACTGGATAAGTAATGTCAAGTATCTGCCAGATGAAGGGGTTTCTCTAGTTCTACTTAGGATGTAGATAAATCAAGGAAAATATACAAATTTATGGATAGTTTTTAAATAGAATCACAGCATTTGTTTTTTAGAAGCTATTTGTGTGTGTGTGTGTTGGGGGGTAGTAATGGGATTGAAACCAGTGGTGTTTTACCACTGAGGTTCATTCCTATCTCCCCAACCCCCCCGCCTTTTTTTTTGGGTACCGGGGATTGAACTCAGGGGCACTTGACCACTGGGCCACATCTCCAGTCCTTTTTTTGTATTTTATTAGAGATAAGGTCTCACTGAGTTGCTAAGTGCCTCGCCATTGCTGAGGCTGGCTTTGAACTCACGATCCTCCTGCCTCAGCCTCCCATGTGCTGGGATTACAGGCGTGCGCCACCGCGCCCGGCTCCCAACCCCTTTTTTTTGAGACAGAATCTCTCTAACTTGCTTTAGCCTTCAAAGTCACTGGGATTACAGGTGTGCATTACTTGTCTGGCTTGTGAATTAAAAAAAAAAATTTTTTTTTTTTAGTTGTTGATGGACTTTTATTTAATTAATCTGTTTATATGTGGTGCTAAGAATTGAACACAGTGCCTCACACATGCTAGGCAAGGGCTCTACCACTGAGCCACAACCCCAGCCCTGGCTTATGAAGGTTTAAAAGGCATGGATTACACGGAAGATAACTAGAAAAATACTTGCAAACCCATGCAAAAATATGCAAACAATTTAAACTCTTTCTTCCTGCCATAGCAGTATAATCAAAGTGCAGGCTCTATCTTCTTTAAGGTAATTCAACTGTATTTAGTTAGAAGTTAAAAATCTTTAAATGGTAAAATAATACCACAACTGTATTATTCATTTTCTTGTTGGACTTTCAGAAAAAAGATAATAGATTTACATTAAGTGACCCAAATTATTGATATTTAAAAGTATTCTGCAATGTGTGTGATCTTTTTACTAATTTTCATAGAGTATGTTTTTTTTTGGTGCCGGGAATTGAACTCAGGGCCACTTGACCACTGGGCCACATCCCCAGCCATTTTTTGTATTTTTTTTTATTAGAGACAGGGTCTCAGTGAGTTGCTAAGTGCCTTGCCATTGCTGAGGCTGGCTTTTAACTCGCGATCCTCCTGCCTCGGCCTCCCAAGTGTTGGGATTACAGGCGTGCGCCACCGCGCCCAGCCTCATAGAGTATGTTTTTATATTTAAAATTCCCCTACATTTTATAAAGTATGACATTTTTCTATTCATTTCTAGATAGCAAGTAGAAATAAATAAGTTTTCATAGAGACATTCAGCTGATTGTGTTCAACTAGTCAAAGGAAAAAGAAGCATTTGATATTTCTGATTGATAAAAAGATTAAAAAGAAATGGTATAATGTGGTTAATAATGTCCACATACTCTGAAGGACATACAAATAAACTATGCAGAGTTTTAAATTAGACAATGATCTGACATAATTTAAGACTTAGTAACAGTGAAGTCTACATAAATTTTTAAAAACCAGGAAAACCGACCCTTAATTTTCAGACAAATGTACATTATTTTAAAACTATCCAAGAGCCCTTAACTCTCCCCTTTATATTACTACATATCTGCTACATGACAAAGAACTCATTCTGCTAACTAGAAGTAACAAGTAAAACCACATATTGAGCAGTCTTTCCTGTCAATGATATCACAAGACACTGCATTGGGAAAGATGTCCTTCAGTCACCAGATGAAGGGCATTCCTTCCCACAAACACCATCAAACTCTTGAAACACTGTCGACAAGGAAAGAAAAATAAAAATAATTATACTTAACAATGTGGAATTTTAAGATTAGTCATAAAATATATCCTTAAATGGAAAGTAAGCTTAATAACAAAACTAAGTATCTTTTTTTTTTTTTTTTTTGGTACCAGGGATTGAACTCAGCGGCACTTGACCACTGGGCCACATCCCCAGCCATTTTTTGTTTTTTGTATTTTATTAGAGACAGGGTCTCACTGAGTTGCTAAGTGCCTTCGCCATTGCTGAGGCTGGCTTTGAACTCACGATCCTCCTGCCTCAGCCTCCCAAAGTGCTGGGATTACAGGCGTGCGCCACCGCGCCCAGCCTCATAGAGTATGTTTTTATATTTAAAATTCCCCTACATTTTTATAAAGTATGACATTTTTCTATTCATTTCTAGATAGCAAGTAGAAATAAATAAGTTTTCATAGAGACATTCAGCTGATTGTGTTCAACTAGTCAAAGGAAAAAGAAGCATTTGATATTTCTGATTGATAAAAAGATTAAAAAGAAATGGTATAATGTGGTTAATAATGTCCACATACTCTGAAGGACATACAAATAAACTATGCAGAGTTTTAAAATAGACAATGATCTGACATAATTTAAGACTTAGTAACAGTGAAGTCTACATAAATTTTTAAAAACCAGGAAAACCGACCCTTAATTTTCAGACAAATGTACATTATTTTAAACTACCAAGAGCCCTTAACTCTCCCCTTTATATTACTACATATCTGCTACATGACAAAGAACTCATTCTGCTAACTAGAAGTAACAAGTAAAACCACATATTGAGCAGTCTTTCCTGTCAATGATATCACAAGACACTGCATTGGGAAAGATGTCCTTCAGTCACCAGATGAAGGGCATTCCTTCCCACACAAACACCATCAAACTCTTGAAACACTGTCGACAAGGAAAGAAAAATAAAATAATTATACTTAACAATGTGGAATTTTAAGATTAGTCATAAAATATATCCTTAAATGGAAAGTAAGCTTAATAACAAAACTAAGTATCTTTTTTTTTTTTTTTTTTTTGGTACCAGGGATTGAACTCAGCGGCACTAGACCACTGGGCCACATCCCCAGCCCTTTTTTTTTGTATTTTATTAGAGACAGGGTCTCACTGAGTTGCTAAGTGCCTCGCCATTGCTGAGGCTGGCTTTGAACTCACGATCCTCCTGACTCAGCCTCCCAAAGTGCTGGGATTACAGGCGTGCGCCACCGCGCCCGGCGAAAACTAAGTATCTTAATGGAATCAAAGCAACACATTTAATTTGTTCAAGGCATTTTGCTGACCACTGCAGAGAACAGAAAGGTAAAATATAAACCTCAACTTAGAGAGACTTGGAGTTCTTTCCCTACTGCCAAACAAGCAAATGATAAAATAAGAGGAAAAGGACAATGCTGTCAGAGAGGTGCAAAAATGGTCTCTGAAGATTACAGGGGCCTTGGACTGTGAATTCATTAAGGTCAGTCAAACAGGTTTATTTGTTACTCCTACCAGTTCATATTCAAAGGCACAGCACAGAGAGGTGGTAATCCAATGTTTCTTTATGAAAATGAAGGGTGGATGGAACTGACACGTGAGCAAAAGAGGTCTCATCATAAATCTCCAAGTCTATCCCTTAAGGTTCTGCGTTCTAGGTTCGGGGAGGGAATTAGATCCTGGAATTAGAATCTTTACTGATGTAGGCACCATAAGCGATTCTCATGCAAGGGTCTTTGAGCATCATGTAGGCAAGTGCTGCCCTATAGAGCCTTTCTGGAGGGAGAGAGTGTAGAACCATGTTAATGAGCCAGGAAAACAAGGAGTTGTTGGTGTATAAAGATTTTTTTTTTCCTGGAGTACAATCAGAAACAGAAGAGTAGAGAGCTAGTGTATAGAAAGGTTAGAAGAGGATCATAATTTTGGAGACCTAACATCAAGGAATACCTGGGTGGGAGTCAGAAAAGGCTTCAGATAACAAGTATGCTAAGTCTGTGCTATTTGACCTGTACTTCTCACACCATTCTCAGAGGTTAACAGGTTTTCATCTAATGCAGCTGGATGGACTAAAATGAGACCTTTCCATAACTACTCTCTCAAATCTTGAACATGAACTTCATTTAAAATGGTATCAGCCAGGCCACATCTCTTGGGGCTTTCACATTTCCTCTCTTCTTTACAGCACTTCACCTATGGGGAACTGTGCTTTGTGGAATTTGTTTTGCCACCATAACCCCACTCAATGCTTTCTGCTAGGTTTTCCAAACACCCAATTAGCAGATGGTAGAGAAGAAGACAGAACAATCTCAGTGGGGCACCTTAGCTGCCTAATTGCTGCATGTGTGAGGTTTTTTACACCTGCAGAGGCCAGAGTACCAAGGTAGGATAAAGAAGCATTACACAGGGCTGGGATTGTGGCTTAGCGGTGGAGCGCTCGCCTAGCGCGTGGGCGACCCGGGTTCGATCCTCAGCACCATGTACAAATAAAATGTATTGAATAAAACGCATTGTGTACAACTAAAGCAAATAAATAAAAATATTAAAAAAAAAAAAAAAAAGAAGCATTACACAGGTGGTATCAACCTCACTGACCCAGAGAGCTATACCTCTCTTCTTTAAAAATCTTCACTATACTATTAAATAACAGTCCTTGCCTTTAGGCATACTTCTAGTTGGAAGATGAGGCTTTTAAATTTAATTTGCTCTTACCCTGTATACGCCTCTTTGTTCAGCCATACTGTTCCCCTGCTACTTAAAATCACTTTTGCTTCCCCCCCCCACTCAGATACTTTACTCATAAGGATCCTTCTGCCTAGAATACTTTGCTCAAACAACCAATCTTCCTATTCAAATGTCAATTCCTCAATCTGACTTCTTCAACATAGGTCTTTTCTTCATAAGACTTCTCACAATCATAATTTCTTATTGTGTTTATTTTCTATGCATTATTAGAAGTCTATGAATAGAGGTGTGCTGTGTATTGTGTTTATGTCTATAAGTCTATTAGGTGCTCAAAAATATTAATAAACATGCAGAATTAAAATTTTTCTCTTTGTTGACAACTGACTGAGTCTGATTCATTCATTCACCCTCATACTCCTTCCACAATCGATTTTGGATTCACTTGGTTTCCCTAAAGAGGGGTGTCTTTTCTTTCTGGTCAAATCCTAAATTATCCTAATTATTTAGGGCCTAGGACAATCCCTCCTCTATGAAGTCTTCTGATAAGTCCCTCCCAGACTTAATAGTCAGGGGCCCTTTCATGGTATTCCATTAAGTATCCCCAATCATTTCATGCACATCTGTCTCCCTGATGGAGTGAAGTGTTCCTTGAGGACACTCATTTGCATATATGCTTGGTATATAGCAAATATGACTTAAGAGCCATTGATTAACTATTTTTCGTACTAAGTACATTTAAAATAGAGATCATATGGAAAAAATACCAGAACAATGAATAAAAGAAAAAGTATATTTAGAAATAAAAAAGTACCGATCTCAAAATTAAAGGAATATGTAAATTAATTTAATAATTTTATAAGAGGTGCTGGTTGTCAGGCACAAGAATAATAAATAACAACTGTATAATTTTAAAAATTTGCCATCTCAATAAATTTCACAACCACCCTGGCAGGTAGATAAGGCAAATAGATGCTCTGTTTTACAAATGAGAACACTAGTTAAAAGACTTATTTACCCAAATTCATAAGGCTAGTAATCAAATTCAAATTTGATTACTAGGATTCAAATCCCAAATCTTATGATTGTAAATGCCAAATTCTTTTCACTGTTTCAGAGGTGCTATATTATCTGGCAGAAACAATTTCATCCCTATAAAAAATAATTGTGAATGTCATGGCAAATTATAAATCTGTGATAAACTCTTAAATATGATTTTGAAAGATAAACAAAAACAGGAGTCTGGGGGGGCCTGGGGTTGTAGCTCAGTGATAAGAGTGCTTGCCTAGCATGTGTGAGGCACTGGGTTTAATCCTCAGCACCAAATAAAAATAAATAATTAAAATAAAGGTGTTGTATCCATCTATAACTAAAAATATTTTATAAACACAAACAGGAGCCTGGGACAGCTACTGAAATAGAGATCTATAAATTAGAGAAAATATTCCAGTGATGTTCAATGGAGACCAAGAATTTATCCTGTTTTTTCTTGGAAAATGGGAGATAACAAGCTGGGATTACAGGCACGCACCACTGAGTCCAGCTTTCTTTATATATTGTGAATATTGGTCCTATGTAAAAGCTATATCTAAACTGGTGTAATGGTGCACGTCTGTAATCCCAGCTAAGCCTGGTCTGTAATCCCAGCTAAGCCTGGAAGATTACAAGTTTGAGAACAACATCTGTAATTCAGGGAGACCTTGTCTCAAAAAATAAAAGGGCTGGGGATAGCTCAGTGGTAAAACACCACAAGATTTAAAAACAAAACAAAACAGACTTCATATTATGATGGAATTGAATCTGGAGGTGCTTTACCACTGAGCTATATTACTAGTCCTTTTTGAGACAGGGTTTCACTAAGTTCCTTAGGGCCTTGCTAAATTGCTGAGGCTAACCTTAAACTAGTGATCCTCCTCCCTCATTCTCCCAATGCAGCCATTTTTTAATACCCTTCCATACACCTAAATTCTGTTTGTCTTACAAAGTTCTAAGAATATTATTCTCATAATCTATCCCTAAATTTGTTGTTGTTATATACTAATCTGTGATAAGAGCTACATGGCAGGGCTGAGGCCGTGGCTCAGCAGTAGCACATTTGCCTGGCATGTGTGAGAAGTACTGGGTTCAATTCTCAGCACCGCATATAAATAAATAAAATAAAGGTCTATCAACAACTAAAAAAAAAAAAAAAGTTACATGGCAAAGTAAGTTTTGGAAAAAATTAAGTTAATAAAATAAAACAGATTCTTTCCTCTAAGAGTTCTCAGAGACCTCGATATATTAGTGAGTACTAGGAACCTCTACAAATAGTATATATATTTCAAGCACTTTCCAAAATTTACTTTTACATTTATCCTTTTTTCTTCTATGGGTCATCTATGAACATATCTGAATACAGGATATCTGTATTAATTGATGGAGACTTCCCTTCCTTTTTAAACAAAAACAACTAGGGGGAAGTAGGTACCAGAGATTGAACCCAAGGATGCTTAACCACTAGCCACATCCCCAGCCTTTTTTATTTTTATTTTGAGACAGGGTCTCACTAGGTTGTCTAGAGCCTTGCTAAGTTTCTGAGGCTGGTCTCAAACTTGTGAGCCTCCTGCCTCAGCCTCCCAAACTGTTAGGATTTACAGATGTGTGCCACCATGCCTAGCAAACAAAAATAAATAAAAAAAATCATTTTGGATATTTTAATTCCTTCTCTTATAATCCCCAATCTTCCCACTTTTGTATTAAAATACTCTCATTCTAGTTACTTCTCTGTTTTTTGTGTATGTAAAATAACATCACAAAATCCCTACCACAGCAGAAAAATAAAAAATACAAAATGACACCACTGGGAAATACTTTTTTTGCGCAGCTGAATTTCTTTCTGTCCATTTTGCTTTCTGTTTTCAGTAAAGAAGAAATCAGCATGAAATGAAGATAAGCTAAGTGAGGGCCAAAATTTCAAATATTTTTTCTTCCCGCCAAGGCAATGATAACAAGGAAATGCATACCTACAATGAAACATAAGCAGAAAAACTACTGTCTTGGATTTAGTGTTCCCACACAGAGACCCAGCGCCACTTGACTGCTCCTTCACTTCCTTCTGGTTAACCTAAAGAATTAGTTTTAGGGGCTGGGGTTGTGGCTCAGTGGTACAGTGCTTGTCTAGCACACATGAGGCACTGAGTTCGATTCACAGCACCACATTAAAAAAAAAAACACACATACACACAAAAAACTAAATAAACAAAATAAAGGTATTGTGTCCATCTACAACTAAAAAAAAAAAAAATTTTTTTTTTAAAGATTAGTTATAGGACTCCAGTGATCTCTGGGGAATTTAAACAAACACACACACATTTTACTTTACTCTTTGTGCCTTTTTAGTTTTTCTATAATAAGCATCTACTTTTGCAATTAGAAAAAAAATTAGAGTTCTAAAAGAATTTAAAATGAATAAATCCCAGAACAATAATACATCTGTATTATTCTATCAAGATATGCACAAGGGAAGCCACCTATAGTGGTACATGCCTGTAATCCCAGTTACTAGGGAAGCAAAGGCAGGAGGATCATAAGTTCAAGACTAGCCTTGACAACTTAGTGAGATCTTATCTCAAAATAAAAAATAAATAAGGCTGGGGATGTAGGTCAGTGGCAGAGTGCCCTGGATTCAATTTCCAGTACCAAAAAGAGGAAGAGAAAGAAAAAAAAAGATTCACAAAGTTTCAATGACTCTCAATTAAGATGAGCAAATCTCTGCAAGAAAATTATCTAAAAATAGATTATGTAAAAATCAATTATAAGATGAAAAGTTAATTCCTTCAATAAGACCTTATACTCTAAAATCTTTATAAATGTAAAATTAACTTTGGTTTTCAGTTTAAAGAGACAGGCTTAAAAATCAATTATAAGATGAAAAGTTAATTCCTTCAATAAGACCTTATACTCTAAAATCTTTATGAATGTAAAATTAACTTTGGTTTTCAATTTAAAGAGACAGGCTGATGAAATTGAATGAACACCAGCAAACTTGGGTTGGAGCTCTCTTCTAGTGGCCCTAATTGCTTTAATCTTCTAATCTGAAAAATGGGGAGAAAACCTATATCATACATGGTTACTGTGACTATCTAAGATACATGGTTATAGGACTACCTACGAAACTTATTTAAAAAGCTCACAACACAGTGCTGGCATATTATATAGTAAGTGCTCAATAAATTGCTACTAAGCAAACAGTTACATAGGAAATATCCTAAGTTCTTCCACAGAAATGGAAGACATATTGTTACTACTATAATTATATTAATCACTAAGTCAATGTCAACATTTATCCTGATGAGATAAAAATAATTTTTCCCCAATCCAAAATCCTTAAGAATCTATGATATAATCTAGGTGAATGATTCTCCAAATCAAATACATTATCTTTCAAAGTTATCAAGCAAAAAGTACTAAGGATTCAATCATAGTCACTTGTTTTATAATTGTTACCATCATTATTTAAGAAAAAAATCAACTAAAGGAAAAAGACATGCATCTCCACAAACAGATGGCAATACTGAAAGTAAATATAACCAGAGAATTATGTTCAAAATTGTGATTTCACCAGAGGTAGAATGTAGCAAGGAATAATTTATACAAGAAAAACAAAATGTAGAATCCCCCCTTTTTTTGTTTACCTGGATGAGTCATGGTGACTGGCTCCTCTTTAGATTTATTATTGTAGATGACTACAGCAACTGCATTGTGAAAAGCAGCCCGTGATATTTTCTCTCTTTAAATGTGCAATTTCCCCTTTGTAGCAAGGCAATCCACTGCTTGATATTAGGAGGAACAAAGAACCGTGTTTGAGGATCACAGCCCAGATGATCAGCAACTAGGCAAAAGGAAAAAACACATACACACATTAAAGATAAAATGCTCAACTGTTCTTTGAATAGGATATATATCTACAGTACTTCAGGCAACTCTCTTCCAGCAGAGCTATGACTATATCCACAAAGGACAATGCAATGAATCTGACTCAATGTCTGCATTGGGAAAGAGATTTTCCATTAAAATGTTACCGTACTGCAAATAAAAACAATGGGAACTTTTTAACATTATAGATTGACAAAAATTAAAAAAGACCGACAATATCCAGGGTTGGTTGGTAAGAGAGGAAGAAAGGGAAAACACAAAAGAAAACCCCAGAAACCCAGGTGACACGCGAAACCTGACTTTATGTCCATTTACTTGCACTAACCAGTCTCTCCACACACACCACCATCACCACCACTACCACTACCACCGTGAGGAAACAGGAGACTAATTTTGCTTCGGGTATATGGAAAAGCCAAAGTCATCTTCCATTTAGTTATAAAGCAGTCTTTAGAGCGTTCGCCCAGCACGTGCGCGGCCCGGGTTCGATCCTCAGCACCAC
Source organism: Tamias sibiricus (assembly GCA_025594165.1). Lineage (NCBI taxonomy): Eukaryota > Metazoa > Chordata > Mammalia > Rodentia > Sciuridae > Tamias > Tamias sibiricus. The sequence continues at coordinate 38,847,412 of CM046662.1, read as the reverse complement.
GTAAACATAAATGTATTGCATTGTGTACAACTAAAGCAAATACATAAATATTAAAAAAAGCAGTCTTGTTGAAATCCAAACATGTTTGAACATACTTTTTTTTTTTTAATATTTATGTATTTGTTTTAGTTGTACACAATGCCTTTAATCTTAAGTGGTGCTGAAGATCGAATTCAGGCCACACACAAGCTAGGCAAGCACTCTACCGCTGAGACACAACCCCAGTCCTGAACATACTTCTTAATAAATGTCAAAGCAAATTAGGGAAGTTCAGTTTGGGCCTATATTGAGAAATTTAAGTAGCTAAAATAACATGCGAGTAAATACACTACTCCTCTAATTTATATTTATTGGTCCACATTAAGATAACATATACTGTATCCACCTATCTAACAGGACATACAAACACAAGACCATTTCTTGGGATTATCATTACAAGGTCATGTGTCTAGATTTTTGGAGACAGTTTGTTTCAACTATTCGATTTTTTATTCCACACATATGGCCATCTGGTGGTCTCTGCAAATCTTAAAAAGAAGCCTTGACTGCTCTTCCCATCTCCCATCCTAATATTCAGAACAGGTTAAAATTAAAGAGAAGGGCGGTTCAGAAGGAGAGAGAAGCTACCAAAGGTAAGGCTATAGAAAGGCAAGCAATATGCAGTGGCAGAGACCTGTGCCTCCTGGAGTCAATCACTGCCAATCCTGTGCATACTGACGAGGAAGGTAGAAAGAGAGGAAACACAGCATACTGACACAAAAGGTGAAAATCAGCAGCCAACAAATTATTAAAAATATCAAGCATTAATTAATAATAAAGTGTAGTTATATAAAAAGATGACACCAGTGGGGGAAATGTTTGTTTCCCACACAACTGAAAACACACTGATTGGCAAAACAAACAGTTTAGAGTACTTATCTATAAAATGTAGAGATGTCACTAACTTTAGAGAAAAATCACATCTATCATTTCTACTTAAACATCTTTCCCCAAATTTTCTTATAATTATCATGAATAGGGATAGTACTGAGAGCACATCTGCTACCAAAAGTCTCTGAATACACAGTAAATAGATTGGAGATGAATGCTTTCAAAATTTGTGGTGATTGATACTATCACAACATCTGTACTCCAGAACATTAACAATTTCTTAATCAAATTAAATGCGGGAATGCTAGGGATACAGCTAAGCTGAGTGGCAGAGCATTTGCCTAGTAGGTAGAAAGATCCCAGCACTGGGGGTGGGGGTGGGTGGAAAGACAGTTATTACATTGTGAAACTTCAAAATTATGAAACAGATTGTTTACTTCTACCAATTATCTGTTTCACAGATAATTATGCTGTTTTAAAATACAAACATTTAGGTCATGTGTATGGTAATCCCTCCATCTTGAAAATTCCCAATAATGTATCCAAATACAATCAAAGAACTAGTACTAAATATTTCTTTTGTTATTTTTCAAAACATACATACTGCTGCATAAACAGCAGAAAATGTAAAATCAGGAATACCTAAAGAGGTCTGTATGCTTGTCTTCTGTGAAACTCATTTGCTTTTCTGTGACTTATCCTTCCTCTCTGTGGTTTCACATGCATTTATAAAGTAGTAAAGAGGAAAGTACATAGTTAAGGAATCAGCAATACTTAAGGTCCAAATTCTAGATCAACTAGCTCAACAACTGTGACAGATTACCTAAATTATCTGATCTTTAATTTTTACTTATAAAGACTGAGATATTAATTTTTTCCTTTTTTTGGGGGGGAGGTGGGTACCAGGTATTAAACCCAGGGATGCTTAACACCTGAACCACATCTCCAGCCTTTTTTTAATTTATAATATTAGTATGTATTACAATTCATAATGCACATATATAGCATCTTTTTACGTACAACTGTTTGTATACAAAGTACATTCGTACCATTCAGGTCTTCAATCATGCATATTTTAGGATAATGCATATTTAGGACAATCATGCATATTTTAGGATAATGCATATTTAGGATAATCATCCATCTCATTCAACCACCTTTTCTTTTCTTTTTTCCCCCCTCCCTCTCCCCTTGTTCCCTCCCTTCCCCTTGACCATTCTAGTGTTCGTCTAATCTTCCTATGTACCCCGATCCAACAACACTGTGAACTAGCCTCCTTATATCAGAGAAAACATTCGGTATTTGGATTTTTGAGATTGACTAATTTCACTTAGCATTATATTCTCACGAAGTTGCTTAGGGCCTTGCTAAGTTGCTGAGGCTGGCCTTGGATTTGCGATCCTCCTGCCTCAGCCTCCCAAGTTGCTAGGATTACAGATGTGTGCCACTGTCTCCAACTAAGACCAAGATATTCTTATCTCAGAGTTGTGATGTGAAAAACTCTGTAATACGTTCCTTTAGTCTTGAGTGCTTAAAAAGAGAAAGAGAAATCCATTGGGTGTGATGGCAAGGCTGTAATCCCAATTACTCAGAAGGCTGAGGCAGGAGGATTACAAATTCAGGACCAGCAGGGGCAACTTAAGTGAGACCCTATCTCAGAACAAAAATTTTTAAAAGGGTTGGGGGTGTAGTTCAGTGGTAGAGTGCTCATCTAGCATGTAGGTAGGCGTGGTTCAATCCCCAGTACCACAAAAATAAATAAATAAATAACATAACATAAATAAATAATAAAAGTAAATTCCCTTATTTTTTTTTCTATGTCTATCCTGTGATGGCCTCATGATCCAGTTTGGTGCCTTGGGGATTTTCTAACACCAATGTATGTGAAATCCCCCAATTCCCCAACAGCTCTGCATCTCATATCCCTCTGCCCCTAACAGGTCCTACCTCCAAGTCTCCTCTTCCCCTTTCCTTCTGATGGTATCATAATCCATTGAGAATAGCAGGCCAGTAATATCCCTAAGATTCTCAAACTGAAAAGACACAGCAAGGGGTGCAACAACCAAGCAAAATATATCAAACCTACTGATGAGAACTTTAAAATCTCCTAAAGGAATCCCCACCTTCTAAGAACAGATTCTATGAAAAACTGTACAATCAAAACAAATTCCAACAACAGACCCTATGAGCAAACGAATGTTCCCCCTCCCCCAAATTCATCAAAATCATCATCCAGAAAAGGTTCTGAAAACAATTCTAACAGAAAAAATTTAATAGGCAATAAGAAGCAAGAATAAATTATGCAAGCTCCTATTCCAGGAAATAATTATTATTCAGGAGAAGAAAATGAGGAGTTGTTATAACCATGTAATACTGTACTACACTCATCTAATTATTCCTTCCTGTGATTAAAAAAATAATATGAACAATGAAATATTAACAGCTCTAAAACAAGAGCCAAGAATATTGGTCACTGTGATTAGAGACACTACTTCAAAATTTTTTTTTTTTGGTACGGGGATTGAACTCAGCGGCACTAGACCACTGGGCCACATCCCCAGCCCTTTTTTGTATTTTATTAGAGACAGGGTCTCACTGAGTTGCTAAGTGCCTCGCCATTGCTGAGGCTGGCTTTGAACTCGCGATCCTCCTGACTCAGCCTCCCAAAGTGCTGGGATTACAGGCGTGCACCACCGCGCCCGGCTTACTTCAAAATTTAATACCAGTTTATACTTGAGGCAATTTATTAAGTGAAGACATTAAAACTTCAAAGATATATCCAATTATGAACCATTAAAATTTGTCAGCAGCAATTCTGCTCAAATTTAGACTCATTTTCCATTTTCTTTATAGTTCATAAGGGCATGCTACCTCTAACTTCTTTACATTAGTTACAGGGCTGAGAAAAACTTCTAAGTTATAATGAAAATTTGGTAATACAAGATATCATATCTTATAACTAAAAAATATTTTTATTTATGGCTTTTCCTATTGAATCCAAAATTAATAAGACTTTTATTTACTTGATAGGAACCAAACAATTATGGGCTCTTCAACTTAATGAATATTTTACTTAGCAACATACTAAGTATCAAAGAGAAACACAATGGAACACTTGGATCTTAAATCTTAGAGAACTTCTAAAATTATTAGGGTGGCATGACTAGCACAGAAATAACAACAAGACAGTAGAAAGTGCAAACAAGAAGAGTGTTTAGTACGTTCATATATGGTTATGCTATGAGTGTAACTCTATATCATGTACAACTAGAAGAATGAGAAGTTATACTCCATTTATGTATGTCAAAATGCATTCTACTGTCAACTAATTAGAACAATAACAACAAAAAAGAGTGCTTAGAAATCTAGGAAATTAAGTGAATGGCGTAATGGTAAAGGTTTAGTGGGAGTTGGAACTAAATGGAACCCTTGAAAATTACTCAGAAAGAATAGCGGGTACAGAAATTACTAGTATAAGAACACAGAACAAAGATTAAGCCCTTTTCCTGAACTCCTGTGAGTATCAAATAGGATGATATGCAGAAGCTGCAACACTATATAAATTTATAATGATCAAGATATGAGGGAAAAGACCTCATTATAATGAAAAAAGGGGAAAATATTCTAAAAACAGGAAAATATAAAAATTTAAAAGGTTTTATATATGTATGTATGAATGAATAAACAGAGTCTCTTAACCCACTAATGTCTGAAACACTCCAATTTAATAAAACTTCATCACTTAAAAATACAGAAGCAATAGTCATATGCAAGTTAATGGTTGGTTTCCTTCTTAGTCCTGAAAATCATCAATCTGCTCTAGGCTGTAAATTTCTCAAGGGGGTAGGGTGAGGTAGTGGGGATGATGCAAATACCAAAGCAAAAACCCAGGAAAGCATTTTAATGCAGTGATAGTCAAAACAGTTTGTCATCTTTACTTTAGGCACACTGTATAGTTGCCCAAATGTGCCTTTTACCCCCAGAGCCTATATGGTTTGTTCCCATCTCCAGAAATGTCAGTCCTACTTTTTCTTTGCTGACCACCTTCAGAGCTTCAGGATTCCACTAAATGTCTTCTCCAGAATGCTCTCCCCTGCCTACTGAGACTAACTTGGGTACTTTTTACAAGTTGCCATGGCACCCTGAGATTGCATCCGACTTGGCATTTATTGTACTGTATTAGTACTGGCTGTTTATCTCTGAATCTTTCCTTCTACAATGTGAGATATGGCATCTCTTCCAGCATGTCTGGCACATAGTGGATGTTTAAAATACTTGAAGGCAGAAAAGGAGAAGTGACTGAGGAAAATTAAGCAAAACTGACATTCAAAAACAGGTCTTGTGTCAAAGATCTCTGTTATATGTGGTAATGTTCTATGGGTTATTCTAACAAAACAAGTTTAAAAACAAGACTAAATAGTTTCTCCAGATTTAGGTGTTCCCATCATCAGATATATTCTGGTTATTTGCTTTCCTATTCTTGAAATAAATTATAACCTCAGTAATCTTTAGATTTCCTGCTTCTGCCTTGTCTTTCTTCATTTTCCTTTTGCTAGATTCTAATTTTACGATTGAAAGGAAAATATACACTTGTTCGTTTTTGTCCTAAATTTAATTCTAGTGTTTAGTGGCTAGACTTCTGTCTAGCTTTCAATCTTTAATTCATTTTTATAGATATAACTTATTCTTTCACTATTTCTACACTTCCACTTCAATATAACATCTTCTTTCGTTTTTTAAAATTACTTCTCTTCATTGGGTGTTCAGTTTTGTTGAAAATGTTTTACTCTTCCTTTTCTCTTAATTTTCTGTGAATTTAAGTGTCTCAATTTTCTCCTAATATCATACCTGCAGTTCTGTGTCACTTAATGGGGATATGTTTTGAGAAATGTGTTGGTAGGTATATCCTCACAATACGAACATTGAAGGAGCCCTAATTAGGAAGGGCTGTTGTAGCTAGCTGGAAGCCATGGGTTCCACCTGATATGTATGTGACGCACCTGTAGGCACCCGCAAACCTGAAGGTATATAACCGGGTGAAAGCGGTCCGAGTTAGGAGAACAGAGAATTCAGCCAGTCGGGCAGTCACTCGGTCGGTCAGAAGAATCAGAGCGGCCAGAACATAGGCAGAGCGGTTACAGAAGAGAAACCAGATAGAAGAAGTAATGACTGGTCAGAGTTAGGCCGAGACTCCTGAGGAAGACAGAAGACAGAAGAAAGAAGAAGGAAGAAAGAAGAGAGAAGAAAGAAGCTCTAATCTTACTCTAAGCTAAGCTCTACTCTAAGCTAAGAATCTTACTCTAAGCTAAGCTCTACTCTATCTTTCTTTCTCTCTAAGACTCTAAGCTATACTCTGCCTCCGAGAATTTTCCCCCCGTGGCGGCGCCGTGGCTGGCCGTGACAGGCAGCTTACAAATGGTGGTCCGTCCGGGGCTCGGCAGGCAGAGAAGAAAAGCTAAGAAATAAGGAGAGCAACGAAAAAGTATAGCCTCAGACTCAGTTGAGACCAGCAAAAAGAGTAGTAAACAAGAGAGCATAGCCTCTGACTCAGTTGAAGCCAGTTAAGAATTAAGCTGAAGCAGAGTAGCCGGCCAAAAGCCGAAGCCGAGTAGCCAGCCAAAAGCCATAAAAAATATAGAGAAAAAGCCTTGAGCTTTAGTATAAAGAAAAAAGCCATGAGCTTAAAAGAAAATAGAGAATTAAATAGCATGGTAAAAACCATGCAGAAAAAAAAAAAAAAAAAAAAAAGCCATTGAGCTTTGGCAAGAAAGCCATAAAGAAAAATAAAGAAGAGGAGAAAAAAAAAAAAAGTCAAAGCCGCTTATGCAATTGTGCTTAACTAGGTGCGTTAGCTGCTCCTCAGCATTAGGCTTCCTTAAAGCCACAGCACCTTCTCAAAAAGGGCTCAAGTATCCACCCTTTCAAAAATAAAAGGTGAAAAGCTAGGTAGGGACAAGAAAATAAAAGAAAATAGAGAAAATAAAATAGAGAAAATAGAACAAAAGCACCTTTTTAAACTAAAGGGAAGGAATATGAAGGAGCCCTAATTAGGAAGGGCTGTTGTAGCTAGCTGGAAGCCATGGGTTCCACCTGATATGTATGTGACGCACCTGTAGGCACCCGCAAACCTGAAGGTATATAACCGGGTGAAAGCGGTCCGAGTTAGGAGAACAGAGAATTCAGCCAGTCGGGCAGTCACTCGGTCGGTCAGAAGAATCAGAGCGGCCAGAACATAGGCAGAGCGGTTACAGAAGAGAAACCAGATAGAAGAAGTAATGACTGGTCAGAGTTAGGCCGAGACTCCTGAGGAAGACAGAAGACAGAAGAAAGAAGAAGGAAGAAAGAAGCTCTAATCTTACTCTAAGCTAAGCTCTACTCTAAGCTAAGAATCTTACTCTAAGCTAAGCTCTACTCTATCTTTCTTTCTCTCTAAGACTCTAAGCTATACTCTGCCTCCGAGAATTTTCCCCCCCGTGGCGGCGCCGTGGCTGGCCGTGACAGGCAGCTTACAGAACATTATACCATGTAATTGGAGAACTAAAAAGGTAATATTATGGGACTGCTGTGTTATATGCAGTCCATCATTGAAATGTCATTATGCAGTGCCCGTACTTTATTCCTCTAATTTTTAAAATCCCCTTCCTCTTCCTTCTCCCCCCATTCTACTTGTTACATTTTTCTTTTCTGGTAGGATTTTTTTTTTTTTATCATAATTGATGGCAAAAATGATCTGGAGAGCCTATTCCTTCTTAATTTCTCAACAACCTTATATTACTAATCAATCCTACTTTTTCTTTTTCCTGTTTTAAACCTACAGATCTTTCCTACCTAAAAAATAAACAATAGGTGATTCAGAAAGATTCTCTTTTATTGCTGTTCTTTTCAAATGCTGTCAGTATCTGCTATTCCCATCCCTTCACTATGTACTCATTTCTCCCTACATTTCAATTTTAATCTTTCTGCACCCAACCACTTCACTAAAACTGCTCTGGTTCAAAAAAGCTTCCACACTGGTGATTCCCACTCTTTGTCCTCCAAACTGACTTTGCAGCAACATCTGTCCCATCTGTGCACTCTCCTCTCTCAGACTGCAGGTATCACATTTTCCTTCTTCACAGCTCTTCTTTGCTATAGTTGTCTTTACCACCTCTTCTTTTTCCACTTGACCCTTAAATGGGGATCTTCCCGAGTACTCTTGACTTTTCTGATGTAGGCCTAGCAGTCGCCAGGGCAGTAATTCTCGACACCAATGGAACCTTTTTTGTTTTCTTTTTCTTACCAAAACAATGATGTTTTTACTAATATCTTATGTCAAGCAGCCCTTTTTTGAGAAACTATTTTTCATTCTTTTACTTATATGAATACAGTATTCAGAATATATAGCTAAATCAGGTCAACAGCCTAAGAATTGGGAGAACATGGGAAATTGTACACAAGAAAAGAAATCCATTCCCTTCTTTTCCAAATAGAAACTCTAGTCTTGACCTTGATGAATTAAAAGAATTCTCCAATGTTTCCACTGAATTCCAGGGAAGGAGGCATAAGGAAGTCTCTGTAGGCAGAACTGTGGCAAATCATTCTATGACTAAATTATCTGTCTCTTGGTTATTCTGCCCCACTTCCAGGCAGGGCCGTGGAATCAGAATGAGGTTTGAAGTAGACTTTGAACTGCCTACCAGCAACTGCTTATTTTAAAAAAGAAAACCAAACCAGAAATCTTATTTAATTCAGAGAGTTCTAGATCACTTTCATGCTGCTTTTATGTGACATCTATTTGAGCTTTATATATGCTTTATGTTACACTTATTTGAGTACCAGATCCAGGTGATGGGGAGAGGTAGACAGATGACCTAAGATGAGCCACAGAGAAATGAAAAACTTACCTTTTCCATTTCCCAGTGGATATGAATAAGAAAACATGTGATTCAAATTGTTGTGGGTAACCATCCTATGATAAAGAGGGCAACAACCTCAGTATAAAACTGAAGCTACCAATGGCAAATAGAGAGTGAAAGGAACCACATCCCTGACAACACTGCTGAGAGTGCAGAATCTTTAAACCTGGAATACTGCCATCCCTCTGAATTTCCCCTCTTTCCTGCCTTTGAATGCACTGACCAAAATTTCTTTATTCCTCCTTTTCCTCCATCTATATATTCAAAATTCTATTTTTTAGTAGCTACCCTTAAAATGTTAATATGTATCCCTAATAAAAGATCTACATTTAATTAGTATTGCTATTCTCTCCTCTTGAATAACCGACTTCAAAGAAAATCTTTACTGACATAACAAAGCACAAAACTTGATGGTTTATTTATTTTTAAAATTTTATTTTTAAATATTTTATTAGTTGTTGATGGACCTTTATTTATTTATATGTGGTGCTGAGAAACGAACCCAGTGCCTCACACGTTAGGCAAGCGCTCTACCACTGAGCCACAACCCCAGCCCCAAACTTGATGGTTTATAAAACAGAAATTTATTCTCAGATCTGAAGGCAAAAAGTCCAAAATCAAAATGTTAGCAGGTCCACTATCCCTTTATGAATAAATATAAATATTTATTATAAGGATTGGTTTGCACAATTATGAAGGTAGACAAGTCCCAAGATTTGCAAGCTGGAGATTCTGGAAGAACTGATGTTTCAGACTTAAGACAGGAAAAAGTCTGTGTCCAAGTTTGAAGGCAGGCAGGCAAGAGAAATTCTCTTACTGTGGGAAGGTCAACCTTTCTGTTCCACTCATGCCTACAATAGAACGCATGAGGCTCACCTTCCAGAGGGCAATGTGCTTAACTTGGTCTACCAATTCAAATGTTAATCTCACCCAGAAACACTTTCAAAGAAATGTCAGGAATAATGTTTGACCAAATATGTTGGCACCAGGGCCCAGATAAGTTGACACACAAAATAAACCATCACCATCCTTCATCTCACCTTTTCCTTCTGTGTTCAACATCCTTCTTCTTATTCCATATCCTTTAGAAATCCTTTCAATGAGGGTTTGTTAGGGTAAACTTCCATTTTTACATTTGAAAACACCTTTCTTTAGTTCTCATGCCCCCCCCCCACCCCAGGTAAGTATTGGGGATTGAACCACTGAGCCACATTCCCCAGCCCTATTTGTATTTTATTTAAAGACAGGGTCTCACTGAGTTGCTTAGCACCTCACTTTTGCTGAGGCTGGCTTTGAACTCCGATCCTCCTGTCTTAGCGCCTCCTGAGCTGCCACCTCACCCAGGTAGACTTCATTCTTACATGACAGGCTAAGTAAAAATTTATAGATTGCTAATTTTCCTTCAGCATTTCAAGGCTTTTATTCCACTATCCTCCAGATTAAAAAAATGAGAATGACAATTTGATTGTGTAGGCTCTCAAATTTTACTCTATCCACTTGTTTTTTTTTTTTTTTTTTTTGGTACTGGGGATTGAACTCAGCGGCACTCGACCACTGGGCCACATCCCCAGCCCTTTTTTTGTTTTTATTAGAGACAGGGTCTCACTGAGTTGCTAAGTGCCTCGCCATTGCTGAGGCTGGCTTTGAACTCACGATCCTCCTGCCTCAGCCTCCCAAAGTGCTGGGATTACAGGCGTGCGCCACCGCGCCCGGCTTATCCACTTGTTTTTTACCTTTATTTTATTTACTTATTTATATGTGGTGCTGAGAATTGAACCCAGTGCCTCACATGTGCTAGGCAGGCACTCTACCTCTAAGCTACAATTCCAGCCCCTCTATCCACTTTTTACTTTTCAGTATAGTATTTTTTTAAAAAAAATTTAAATTTGTTGATGGACCTTTATTTATTTGTATGTTGTGCTGAGAATAGAACTCAGTGCCTCACACATGCTAGGCAAGCACTCTGAAACTGAGCTACAACCCCAGCCCTTCAGTATAGTATTTCAAAAAGTAAAATGTATTTCTTATTTTTCTCCTTAAGGTAACTGGCAATTATTTTTACTTCTTTGGTCACATTATAAAGAAACAAAATATTTTATAAAATTATTACCCTTTTGTATAGAATTGTTAAAAAGAAGGCAACAAATATATTCTAAACACCTAGAGTGCTGGATACATCAATCAACATCACAAGATGAGTCATACATAGCTGAACTGTCAGCAAGTTTAATTGTCAATAGCTATCCATTATCGTTTGTCTTCTATACTTAGTTACTGTAAATCTCAAATGGATTTTGATTATTTTTCACATCCTTAGAACTCAAATATATCTGCTGGATGTTCTCCATGACATAATAAAAAGCACTATAAGAGTAATTTTAAATGATGGCTGATACAAATCACCTTACGTAAAAAGTCACATTCAGAAATAATTTCTATTCCAACTGATGCAACAAATACTTCATGCAAGAAAGATGCTATAAATTGAAATAAGTGAAAATTATAGATGGGTGCTCATAAAATTTGGTATCATATTACAAAATACAGTTAATTATTTAATACATATCACTTCCCATTCTACAAAAGGATTTCACTATTCAGTACAACCTTTTGAGGCTCTCTTTGTTTTAATACTATTCATCATGTTTTCCTCCCACCTCTCTGATTATTCTTTCTCATTTTCCTCTGCTAGTTCCTTACCTGGAGGTGTTTACCAAGGTTCCATTAAGATCCTCTTTTCTCAGTGGGTAAATATCCACTCTCACAACTTCAATTACCACCTATATGATATGATGATATCTAAAGCTAAATCTCCCGCAGTTGAGCCTTGGTATTTAATATTCAACTGCTGGTTAGATATTTCTCCATAAATACTGAGTACCTCAAACTTACTATCTTCCTCTCAAATATGACCTTCTTCCTGTCTTGAATTCTTGGCCAACAACATCATCATCCACCTAAACACACAAGGTTGAAACCCTTGTTGTAAAACAAGGAATTGGCCTATGATAAAGAAGACCCAGCTCAGTCAGCACAGTATTCGAGTTTTTTGGCTGCCACCAAGACAAAGCAAAAGTACTGAATGTAACTCAACATTGATACAAATAGGGGTGCAAGGATACCAGCAAGAATCCAGAGCAAGCTAGACAGGTTGGCATGTTTATAGTCCAAGCACCTTAGGATGCCGAGAGAAGAGGATCACTAGAGACCAGAAGTTCCAAGCCAGCTTTGGGCAACACAGAGATACCATTTCAAGTTTAAAAAAAAAAAAATCTAGAGCAGTATCTGAAGGCATTATTAATTTAAGCATTCCCAGTACTAATGACATTAACTTAATTACAGTATTGACAAAGATTAGGCTACCTGGACCATAATTTAAAGCACAATGATGGAAGATATAGTTCACGCTAACAAGGAAGAAGATAACTTGTCCAGAGGTTGAATGACCAGTGAGCATAACTGCTAAAAAAAGGATGGTAAAAGGACTTGGGGTTAAAAAAAAAAATCATGAAAATCATCTCTATGAAGGACAATAGGGTAGGATGAGATGGGGGGCTGGAAGAGATTATTCACATGAGAAAAATGAAAACTAATTTAGTCTTCATAATTTGAGATATCCATATGCCAATAAATATTAGCACTAAGAAAAAACATAAAGTTTACTTTAAATATACAAAAATAACCAACAGATTCATGGAGACAGGTTTCAACACTGGTTAATAATGATGGAAAGGATAATTTACCTCTGAAACTACAGTTCAGAGAGGAAAAAAGGGAGAAGATATTTATGTCAAAGCAATATGTCTTTCAAGGAAACCCAAGTAAATAGAAGCATTCAAGAACGTGTATGTTCTTGACAGATAAGGGAACACTTTGATGGGACAATATAACAAGGTCAACTGGCCAAACTGAGTAATAATATGAAAGTTCTTAACAGGTCCCCAAAACTAACAAATAAGACAAAGTACTAGACTAAATTCCATATCTAACAGAATGGATTCCATATCTATAAGACTGTACAGATCTCATCCATCTAAATGCAGGAAAAATAACAAGTTCCTCATTTGTTTTACCATTCAATTCATCTCCATGGGCTAATAGTCAGGGATACCCAGGTGAACTGCTAATCAGAACATAACGTAGACCCAGAATGAAAAGTGTCTAGTGACTTGGAAAAAAAGCAACTTTTTATTTAGTCTGTAAAATCCAGGGCAAAGAAAGCAGGCTGATTACAAATTATCTTGATGAGAAAGAAAATGAGATACTGCATGAAGAAAACAGAAAAAAAACATAAAACATAAATTAAACTTCAAAGAGGGCCAGGCGCTGTGGTGCTGTGGTGCATGCCTGTAATCCCAGCACTTGGGAGGCTGAGGCAGGAGGATCGTGAGTTCAAAGCCAGCCTCAGCAATGGTGAGGTAACTCAGTGAGACCCTATCTCTAAAAGTTTACTCTAGCTTTTCACCCTTGAGGACCCTCATTCCAAGAGAATGAGGAACTGGGAATGGGAAGAAGGAATTCTGTCCAGAGAGTCCAAAAACAATTGAATAGGCAGGTCTTACTGGGTTTCCCCCTCAGTCTATAATCACTGCCATTAGAGCACAGCCTTTTGTTTAATCACATTTCCACACAGCTGTCCAGTGTTCCTGAACTTAAGTGTAAAAACAAAATGTTTTCCCTGGATCCTTGAGCTTTAATTTCTGAAGCTTCCCATGTCACATAAGATGTCGATTAATATTATGGTTTAGATATAAGGTGTCCCCCAAAAGCTCATGTGAAGACCATGCAAGAAAGTTTAAAGGTAAAATGATTGGGTTATAAGAACCTTAACCTAATCAGTTCATTAATCCACTTGAATGGATTAACTGGGTGATAACTTTAGGCAGGCAGTACGTGGCTGGGAGAGTTGTGTCACTGGGGGTGTGCCTTTGGGGTATGTATTTTGTCCCTGGTGAGCGGAGCATAGTCTCTCTCCCCATGCTTCCTGATTGTCATGTCCCCAGCTACTTTCCTTAGCCATGCCTTACCCTTGGTCCCAGAGTAATGGAGCTTGCTGTCCAAAGACAGACCTCTGAAACTGTGAGCCAAATGAACTTTTCCTCCTCTAAAAATTGTTCTCGTCAGGTCTTTTGGTCACAGTGGCAAAAAGAAAAAAAAAAAAAAAAAAGATTAAAAATGTGTATGTATGTACTAAAAGATATGTACAACATTTGTGATCATACTTTTTTTTTTTTGGGGGGGGTGGTTTGCTGGGGATTGAACACAAAGATTCATGCATGCTAAGTACATGCTCTATCACTGACCTATATCTCTAGCTCCTGACTGCATTATTTATAACTACCAAAAAGCAGGCAACAGACATGTCTATAACAACAGAATGAAGAAACTATGATATATTCATAGTGTGGATCACTAATCTATTGCTACATATGATAACATGAATGTATCTCACTAATATGAAACTAGTCATAAATGCAAAAAAATGTATTACATGATTTCCATGTAAATTGAAATATAATAGGAAATATATTTGATCTTCATCCACAGTTCTAGTAGAGCTCCTAAAACCCCTGTAATTTTCTAAGTGACAGAGGTTAGATGAGCATGCTGTTCTTCACAAAAAGGCCTTTTCAACCATACCACAGTTTGTGCTAATCAGATGATTCTTAGAGGTTGGGGGCTGGTTACCAGAAGAACCAACCATGTGATCAAAGGGTTGGAGTTGGTGGGCATGGTGTAATCCCAGTGGTTTGAAAGGTTGAGGCAGGAGGATCACTAGTTCAAAGCCATCCTCAGCAATTTAGTGAGGCCCTAAGCAACTCAGTGAAACCCTGTCTGTAAACAAAATATAAAAAAGGGCCAGGGATGTGTCTCAGTGGTTGAGTGTTCCTGGGTTAAATTGCTGGTTTAAAAATAGAAAAAAGGGTTGGAACTTCAGTTGACCCCACTAACCCACCAACTTCTGGGGAGGGAAAGGTGCTGGCAACTGAGTTAATGACCAATGGCCAAAGATTTAATCAAGCATGAATTTTAAATGGAGCCTCCATTGATAGCCTGAACAACAGGGCTCAGAGAACTTCAGGTTGTTTAACATATCAACACAGCAGGAGGGTAAACCCAATCCAACTCCACAGTAACAGAAGCTTCTGAGCTAAGGACCCTTTCAGACCTCACCCTATATACCTTTTCATCTGGCTATGTACTTGTACCTATTATCCTTTATTACAAACAGGAATAATAAGTAAAGTTCACTCCTGAGTTTTATGAGCCACTTGAGAAAATTACATAATACAAGGAGGTCACTGTGGGAACCTCCCAAATTGTAGCCAAGACAGATAGTCATGTGAGTATCCTAGGACCTACTATTTGCAATTCACATCTGAAGTGGGGAGATTTTGTGGGATTAAGCCCTTAACCTATGGGGTCTTTGTTGACTCCAGGCAGTCAAAAGTCAATTAAATTGGGCCATCCAGTTAGTGTTAGAGAAGAACTAGA
The DNA here is from genome assembly GCA_025594165.1 of Tamias sibiricus. Lineage (NCBI taxonomy): Eukaryota > Metazoa > Chordata > Mammalia > Rodentia > Sciuridae > Tamias > Tamias sibiricus. The sequence goes on along the minus strand of CM046662.1, from coordinate 38,832,152 downwards.
GAACTGCTTGATGTGGAAACAGCACACATTTGGTGTCAAAAGTGTTGTAAATAATCCCGGTGCGGTGGCGCACGCCTGTAATCCCAGCACTTGGGAGGCTGAGGCAGGGGGATTGTGAGTTCAAAGCCAGCCTCAGCAATGGTGAGGCACTTAGCAACTCAGTGAGACCCTGTCTCTAATAAAATAAAAAAAAAGGGCTGGGAATGTGGCCCAGTGGTCGAGTGCCCCTGAGTTCAATCTCCGGTACAAAAAAAAAAAAAAAAAAAAAAAAAAGTTGTAAATAAAGATAATTTTCTTTCATAAATAAAGTTGAAAAACAGGCATAATCTCTGGTGTTCAAAGTTAGGACAGTTTTTACTTTGGGGCAAGAGGAAAAGAGTAGACACTGGAAGGAAAGACAAAGGGAACTATGGAGCTGGCAATTCCCTATTTCTAGTTCAGGTTTATGATCACATCACTATGTTCACTCTGGTAATTCATCAAGCTGTAGACTTGGTGTATATTATAGCTAGTAAAAATATTAACTAATTTAAAAATAATCTCATCTTATTTCCCAGTTTAAAACCCTTTAATAGTCTTGACACATGCTACAACATGAATGAACCTGAGGACATTATGCTAAGTGAGATAAACCAGTCAAAAAAGGACAAATATTGTACAATTCCATTTACATGAAGTTCTTAGAGTAGTCAAATTTACAGAAAGTAGAGGGCTGGGGCTACAGCTTAACAGTGGAGCACTTGCCTAGCAGGAGAGGCCCTAGGTTTGATCTACCAGTGAACTAGAAGAAGGAAAGAAGGAAGATAGGAAGAAAGGAAGGGAAGGAGGGAGGAAGGGAGGGAGGGACGGAAAAGGAATGAAGACAGTTAACAGGGATGGAGAGAGGGAGAAGTGTAGACTTGTTGTTTAACAGGTACCTAGTTTCAGTTTACAAGATAAAAAGGGTTCTGGAAATTGGTAACATGACAGCGTGAAGGTACTTAGTAGTACGGACTGTACAATTGGAAAATGGTAAAATTTGCATGTGTTTTACCACAATTAATGATATTTTGAGGTGTTGGGAATTGAACCTGGGATCTTATATCTATCTACCACTGAACTATATCCCAAACCTTCAAGTTAAAATATAAAAAAAAAAAAAAAAAACTTTGATAGTCTTCCATTTCTCTTAGTAAAAGTCCAAAATCCTAACACAGTCTAGACCTTTTCAACTCTACTGCACCTTTCTCCCCTTGTACTCTACCTTTCCCCCATTAATTTCTAAACTCTTTTCAGTTCCTCACACACATCAAATATTTTGTACCTTTTGATTTTCACATATTTCCTCAGTCTGAAGTGATCTTCCTTTCTGTCCTCCTCTTAATTTAATTCATATCTGCACAGGCTTCATCCTCAGCTTAAACATCATTTATTCAGGGAATTCTTGGCCAAACATTGGATAGAAGCAGTGCTGTTCACTGGTTGGTTCTCCAATTTATGCTTTCTGAGCACCATAATTCTTTTGCCAAGTACCACTGTAAACTACTCTTGTTATTATGTTTTATGCCTACCCCACATTACATGGGTGCGGACTCATCTTACTTTCCCCACCACATAGCATATAGGCATAGTAGGAGCTCAGTAATTATTTGACAAATGAATACTTGAAGCCACTATCACACCTGAGTTTAGGATTTCTTTTTTATTTGTTGTTTTTAGATATATACAACAGTAGGATGGACTCTGACATACATATGTGGGGCACAACCCATTACAATTTTGATCTCATACTTGTGGTTGAACATGATGAGGAGTTACACTGGTCGTGTATTCACTTGTGAGCATAGAAAAGTTATGTCTGATTCATTCTACTGTCTTTCCTATTCTCATCCCCTCTCCCTTCCCTTCGTTCCCCTTTGTCTAATCCAATGAACTTCTAAACTTCTTCTCCCACTCCTCCCTTGTTATGGGTTAGCATCCACATATCAGAGTGAATTTTGGATTTCTGATTTATATGAACTAGTCTGGTGACAACATACAAATCATTGACAGTGACTCTTGAGGAATCAGAAACTAACCTGTATAAACAGCACTCAAGTATTTACAAAACAATAAAGGTGAATTGTGCCAACAACGAACCACTTAGGGTACTGGTTCCTTAGCAAAATTTCAGAAATGGTTATTAAAGAAATGATGTGCGGACATTATGAAGAAAAAGCTATAATCACAGGGTGCTAGCCCAGGTTTGCTATGTGTAGGAGGCACATCTTCTCTAAGGATGTCCACGTCCTAGCCCCAGGACCTGTAAATATTAATGGTTAAATTAAGGTTGCAGATGAAAGTAAGTTTGATAGCTGACCTTATGATGTAGAGAAGACCCTGGACTTATAGACGGGGGGTCTTTTAAATGCTTAAGAGAAAGAGAGTCAGTCAGAGATTTGAAGATGGGGAAAGGGACAAGGAAAGCATGGCAGTTTCTACAAGCTGTAAAAGGCAAGTAAACAGATTGTCCCTTAGAACAACCTCTAGAAGTAATGCATAGCTTGCCACCACCTCAATTTTCACCCTGTGAGACCCATTTCAAACTTCTGACCTCCGGAATTTTAAGTAAACCTTTGTCTTTTTAAGCCACCTAGTTTGTGCTCATGTTACAGTGGCAACAGGAAAGTAATATATTGTTGCCGCCTGAAGCGCTTGGAGCAACGGAGCCGCGGGAAAAACTTCAGAAGTAAACTGGAGACAAACAGCTTTTTATTCTGAATAACTTTTCTCTCTGGTTCTAAGAACGACTAACACACGCCAAACACACCACTAAAAATGGTGCTGACCCGATCAGCAATTTCGGCCAAGTCACTCGAGATCCCGTAACAAGTCCCGTGAGACTACGGGAGGCGACAATGCCCAAATCTCCACGGCTCATAGTCAACCGCAATTCAAGTGAATCCCCAAACAGGGCTCCTGCAATATATTATGGCTAAGCCATGAATAATTCCCTTCTTTTCCTTCCTTACCATAGTTACTGGTCTAGTCAATTAGAAATAGAGCGAATAACATACATATGTTTTTTCCACCAAAGCACTTGATTATGCCTTTTATGATATCATAAAACAAAGAAATACATGCTAAATGCAAAGTCAATAGAGTAAATTAGGAAATTCTGTGAAATGCCCTCCACCCAAGAGTACTGATTTATGTCAACCATCCTAGGTTTTCAGCAAGACATTACAAGGGTTTGTTCACTCAACACTCTTCAGTGCTTTTATCAATAACTTATAACAGAGATTCTTAACTTTGGGTCTGTGGACCATTTGTAGCTTCAAGAGAGAACTGAAAATCCTAAACCTTATGACAAGTTTTATGTATATCTATATAAACATGTGTTTTTCTTGATCCATGACATTCACTAGTGATACAAGACTATTAGAAAGAGTAAGACCAGATGACAATTCATGCTTCAAACAATCTCTTAACATGCTGAATGAATAGGCTGAATCCAGCAAAGATAAAATTACATGGTTTTGGAGCAGATTCTATGGAAAAAGGCTCAGAAGTAAGCTCAGTATGAGTCAGTGATCAGGTTACCAAAATAACTTGTATGACTTTAGGCACTTTTCCAGGAAGATGCAAAGAGTTCCGTTCTCTTCTGTACTGGAAAAACCAAACCTTGCAATACTGTGTTCAATTCTGAGCTTTATTTTTTATTATATTTTATTTGATTCCTGTTGCTGTCATAACAAATAATCACAAACTTGCTGGCTTAACCCATTATGTCCCACCATCTTACATATAGGATACCTATAAAAATTATACATTTCTATTATTATTTATTTAGGTACTGGGGATCAAACCCAGGAGTGCCTTACCATTGAGCTATGTCTACAATCCTTTTTATTTTATTTTGAGACAGGGTCTTGCTAAGTTGCACAGGCTGGCCTCAAACTTGTGATCCTACTACCTCAGCCTCCTGAGTCACTGGTGGCCAGCCACTGCGCCTGGCTAAAACTATAAAATTTTATAGGATACCTACAAAAATGCTCAATTTAAGTTTTTATAGGTATCTTATACATAAGATGATGGTGCACATGCGCGCGCGTGCACACACACACACACACACACACACACACACTGGGGGAATAGCTTAGTGGTAGAGCACTTGCCTGATGTGTGCACGGTCCTGCATTTGATGCCCGGCATCACCAAATAAATAGATTAAAAATAATAAACCTGTAGATATTTATTTGGTTCTAGTTAGCCTTTTCAGATAATATGAGATTTTTTCCCTTATGAAAATTTTTTTCTCTTTTGTAGTGAAACCAGAAATAAGTGTTTGTGTTGCTGGGAATCAAACCTGGCCCTTGCACATGCTAAACATGTACTCTATCACTGAGCTACATACATCCCTAGCCCTGTGATAATTTTTTAAAAATAGAGATATGTCACTGATAATCTAGTTGATAACATAATTTTAAAATTTCTATTTATTATTTTGAGCCTTTGCTGTAAATAAAATTTAACATATAGTTCAATCACCTTGTATTCACTTGTAGTGTGTACAGAGCTTTTATAATGATCACCTTTTATGGCTGTGTAACATTCCACTGAGTGGATATATCATAATTTATTAAACCCACTTGGGAAGCAATACAAAGAAGTGGTTAAAGCATGGGCGCTGCCACCAGTCCCATCTCTGCTGAATCCCAAGGCCACAAAGTAAGTTACCTCAGTCTTTAATTCATCCAACACTAATTGCTCAGCACCACCCTACTATGCTCCAAATACCACATTAATCACTAAATATATAAGAATGGACACAAGAGACAGGATCCCTTCCCTCAGAAACAAAGAAAACAAGATACATAATTTCTAATCATGTTAAGTGCTATAAAGGAAAAAGAAAAAAGGCACTGAATGAAAGACTGGAGTGCCCTGAATTCCCCATGCACAAAATAAGGATAATAGTACCGCCTAAAAGCTGTTATGAGTATTAAATATAATTTCTGTAAAATATCTGGCACCATTTTTGGTACACCTTCTGGACCCAATATGTGTAAATTCCATTACTGCCTGAGTTAAAGTGAAAGCACTAAAGCAAGAAATAGTATACTCTCATTTAAAAAAAAATATGTTAAGTTGTAGATGGACACAATACCTTTATTCTGTTTATTTAGTTCTTTTATGTGGTACTGGGGATTGAACGGGGATTGAACCCAGTGCTTCATGCATGCTAGGCAAGCGCTCTACCACTGAGCCATCACCCCAGCCCTATGCTCTCCTTCTTTCCTCTTCTTTTTTCTGCCAATAAACCCTACACATTTTCAAGGCTAACTTCATTGCAAGAATTTGATCTAGGTCTTTTTCATATATGTTTCCTTTTATCTCCTTGAACATACTGAGTGTAAGAGCTGTTTTAACATCCTAGTCTGCACTACTCTCATTCATGTCATTTTGGGGCCTTTTTCTAACAATTGTTTTTATCCTGGTTATGGATCATACTTTCCTGCTTCTCTGCAGACCTTAGATTTTTGGATTGGAGGGTTGATATTTTACAGCTTTTCTGACCTGGATTTTGATATATTCCTTTAAATACTGTTGGGCTTTGTTATGGGACAAGCCACTTGGAATCAGTCTGATTCTTTTAAGGTTTGCTTTTAAGCTTCCTTAGTGGGTTCAAAACAGGCTTGGCTCTAAGAATAACTTGACTTCACTGCATTCCCTGTGCATTAGGTCTTTCTACTCTGATTAGAGAGAATATGAACTATTCCTAGCCTTGTATGAACTCCAAGAACTGTCTTGCCTACTAACTTCTGGCAGCTCTTCTCCTCCTCAGCCTCCAGTAATTTCTTCATGAGATGTGCAGATTGGTGCTAATTCAAAGACTTGAGGGGACATATCTGCAGCAATCCAGAGCTGGCTCTCTGCATAACCCTCTCCTCTGCAGATACTGGAGCTGTCTCAGCCTCCTGGAGCTCTGAACTCATTAACAACTCAGAAGACTGCCTATTTGGGTTGCCCAGCACTGGGCTGCAGCCTGGAAACTCTCCCCAGGCAGTAAATACAAGAGACAATGATGAGGCTCTCTTATTTATTTCCCTACTGTCAGGGATCACCATTCTGTGCTGCTTACTGACCCATATCTAACACTGCTGTTTCAGAACTTTGTTTTCTAGTCAGTTAAGGTGGGAAAGTACACCAGTATCTGTTACTTCACTATGGCTGGAAGCAGAAAAATCCTCATGTTTGAGTTCAAATTCCACTTTTTCAACAAAACATTTCTAGACTGCACATCCAAATAAGTTTTCATTTTCTGATCTCTGTGCCATTTACAATCTAGCACAACGGAAGTACAGTATACTCTGTCCATCACTGCCCCACACCCCTTCCTCCCAAACCTTCCTAAGATGGCTGCATCAGTTTCACTATTAGACCAAGCAGCACAGGACTAAATATAATCACATGAATTTGGGTAGCTGGCTAGTGCCAGACACAGTTCTAGGTGCTTGGCTAAAACAAGACACGATCTCTAGCTTCCAGGAATTCACAGTTTGGGAAAACTTAGGAGTCAAATTTCATCCACAGTATAGTCTTTAATGGGAAAATTAAGGTATAAATACCCACTTAGAACAGAGATAAAAATTGTTCTCAAAGGACTAGAGAGTAATTATTTTAGGCTCATAGGTCTCAAAGGGTCTTGTTACAACCACTCAATCATGCTGGTATATCATAAAAGCAGCTACAGATGCTATGTAAACAAATGGATATAGATGCATTCCAATAAAACTCTTTGTAAATCCCTGTTTTAGAATAAAATCCACCTGTAAATTGAAGACAGACTGCACAGTCTTTTATAGTGACATGTCCTAATTGTGCTATCCAGATAGGGCTAACCTTGTCAACAACACAACCTATCTTTTAGGCAGGCCATCTGCCACACCACAGGGCTTGCATAACAGGCACAGAGTAGGTGTTTATTAAGTGCTCTGTGATGCATTTCATTAGATGTTTGAAGGGTTCCCCTTGTTTTATTAAAACCTACCTCTAATAGTAAAGTGAGTTATACTATTAAGTTTATGGAAAAGAATGAATGTCTAGTGCATAAAATATTTAAGGATGATAAAACAAATGTTGATGTTTTAGATAAACAATAGTTTCCTTTTATAAATAGGTCAAGACTGTTTATTTTAAAAAAACTAGCCCTAAAGCCTATCCATTCATCCCCTGATGCAGGTGAACATGGCCCAAAATGGTAAGACTTCCTTTGTGAAAATTATGTAAAAAGAGAGCACTAGCACATAAAAAATAAGTTTACTTCTCTCTTTTAAAGAAAATTCTCATTACCTTGCTTAGACAGGCACCTCATTCTCAATGACTTTCAACTGTTGTCAAAATGGCTCAGTGGTAGTGGGACTGCCTAGCATGCACTGGGTTTGATTCTCAGCACCACATACAAATAAATAAAATAAAGGTCCATCAACAACTAAAAAATATTGAAAAAAATCTAAATCTATCTAGAAAAGAAAGGATTGGACACACTGTAGATATTTTTACACTGTTCAATCAAAAAGATAAATTCCCTAGCCGGGCACGGTGGCACACGCCTGTAATCCCAGCACTTTGGGAAGCTGAGGCAGGAGGATCGCGAGTTCAAAGCCAGCCTCAGCAATGGCGAGGCACTTAGCAACTCAGTGAGACCCTGTCTCTAAATAAAAATACAAAAGAGGGCTGGGGATGTGACCCAGTGGACGAGTGCCCCTGAGTTCAATCCCTGGTACCACAAAAAAAGAAAAAAAAAAAAAAAAGATAAATTCCCCAAACACTAACAATATTTACATTAATATTTTCATTACTGCATATATGTGCATATACACATCCATATACACTGTGACTGGCCTGAAAAGGACAACATTCTGCTTAATGGGTATATTCTGGAAGGTTGATTTTTAAAAGATTTGTCTTCTTACATTACAGTCACATCTGTTCAAGGTGAAAAGGATGGCTCTTAGAAGCTACCCAGTCTATTCTTTCCAATGGATGACTTCCTTCTTTTGAAATGAAAAAAAAAAAAAAAAAAATGCTCTGTAGTTTGTTCATTTCTTAAAACTCATATTCAGAATTAAACACAAACTAAAGATGGCCTTTATGAAGTAGGACTAGAGCTGCCCTAGATCCAGATGCAGTGCAAGATTAGCCTGGGCAAAGTGAGGGAGAGCTCACAGGCTTTGTCATGTGACATGACATATCTCCCTTAAACCCAGAGTCCCTGCTCCCAGGATCATATACATTTTTTCTCCAAATATTTTAAAATCTCTATGCCCCTTTCTCTGATATTATGAATCCCAACAATATGACTCCTTTCATCCAAACTCCCATTTTCACATCAATCTCCTTCACTGTTTATGAGAATTTCTAAAACAAATTTCAGGTTCATTAAAGATCACCTTTTTTTAAAAAAACATAAAAACCCAAGATTCGTTTTTTAAAAATCTTATTGCATCCCTATAGTCAACAAGGCATCAAAAAAAGTTTAATATTTGGTAAAATTGTTCTCTAAGGCTGTAACACTCAATCCAGAAAATTTCTATACAAGGCAAAAAGTGGCTAATACTAACCAGCACATCTGCATACATAATTACATCATTGACACAGGGCTTTCTCCTCTCCCAACCCCCACTCTGGATTCAAACAAAAAGTTAGTGTGCACACACATAAAGCGCATTTACAATGTCTACTTCACAGTACACACTAGCTGGTCTGCTCTGCAAAGGTATTAAACATTTTGATCCTAATTCTAAGCATGCTGTTTCAGAAAATAGTAAAAATGCAACTGTGATCTGTGTATAAACCCAAGATATACTCCTTTAAAACTCCATTTCTAAAAATGAATTATCAGTTAAAATGTGAAAATGTGTTAGTGCTGAACAAATGAATTTCCATTCACCAATGCATTCTATTTAAATACAAAAATATATTTTCAAAGTACAACACTTGTTTATGAAGTATTTTACATTAAAAAGTACTTTTTAAAAACACCTAAGGAAAACCTTGCCAATTTTTCCTAAAGGTAGAAGAATATTAAATCTTATTCAGTAATTCATACAGGTCTAACTTTGTAATTCATACACGCCTAAGAGTAGCACTGTAAAACAAGAAGAAAGATTTCACAAATCAAGCCACAGATATAAAATGAGCCATCATAATAAGCTCTAGAAAAAAATGTAAAAATTCTCTAGTCTTTACATTCATTCCTACCAGTCACTCACCCTCAAAATGAATTTCCATGAATTTCATATCTACTAACCACAGCTGTTTCTGAGGCAGGAATTCTGTCTCTCAAATTGTATAAGAATAATTTGAACATCATTTTGCTTAGTGTCAACACACTAAATAAATGTAAAAAATTCTCTCCAATTGAAAACTTTAAAGAGTATAAAATTTATATGGAATACAACTTTTAAAAAATACATAAAATTTTGAAACTTACTAAATCAAGATTATAAAGTTCCCCAAAATTATTCCTACTTTAAATCATTTTCTTAAACATGAGTAATTTGAACAGACTTCTACCACATTCTTGTTTTTAAAATACAGTGAGTTCCTATGGTGCAAGCAGAACATCTTGGATTTCATATAAACCTATAGGTTTAGAAACAATTTACAGGTGGATTAACACATAAAGATCCCAGGAGAATATAAGCTTCAAAGAGATTTTATCAGTTTATTCACTGCTATTGCCCTTCTCTCATCACCAGTGCCTTGAATGGTATTTGGCACACAGTGGGATTCCAATCATATTTGCTGGACTAAAAGAACATATGTGTGAAGACACTTGGCACAAAGTCAAGACTCAAATCCCACCATTGCCACCACCATAAGAAAACTCAGAGGATTTCTTCTTCTGTGATACAAAATGACACCTCCACCCCCACATCAAGGAAAGAAAAGATCAAAACTTGCAAAAAGTGATCTCACACTCAATTTTCACACACTACTTCACAAATTTCTTCATTTTTTTCAGTGTCTAAAACGCCACCAGTTTGAATTCACATAGATTAACAGGTCTCTTAAAAAAATTCAAGATGCATCTAAACTTCTAAAATGCCTTAAGAGCTAAATACTTCATTCCAATTTACAGACAAAGAAACTGAGGCTAAATAGCAGAACTGCTTTGCCAGGGTCACACAATGTATGTACAGCACAGGTCTGACTCAAAACCTTTAATCTTACAATGCTACCTTCCCAGTGATAGAGTAACAGGACTGACCTTCATCCATACCTCATCTACATTAGTCCCTAACAGCTTTCTACTGGAACACCTAAAACAAGCTTTCTCAAAGACAGGGCTTTTGCTTGGGGTGACAGACAAGTAACAAATAGTATAATGACATGGAACATTTTGGGGCAAGAATCTAAAGTGAAGACCATAGATCTGGGGTTCCTGGAGAAATCAAGCAAAGACAAACCACAGATTTCAAAACACTGCAGAGACAGCTCTTACTCTAGAACAGCTTGCTTCTCTCTTCCTCTTTCTACCCTTCCACGTGACCCTTCTTTCTGGTTCTCCCCACCAGAAAATAGGCTAGCATTGTTAGTACCATAGTTTGGCAACATTGTGTGTCCCAACCACAGTGACTGGCACAGAGCAGGCACACAAATATTTACTGAATGAACCAAAAACAAAAGTTGTTTCTAGGGCCAAGCTGGGACCCTAAAGGGTGCTTTTAACAAAATGGAAATGAAAAATGTACCTTAGCCCCTGATTATTGGTTTAAAAATTAATTTTTAAGAGTCCCATCTATGTTGGGGACAGTCTGTACAGGAAAACCTTACTTTGATTCTTTTTCCCTACCCAGACTGCCTCAAAGAAGAAAACCATTTAGCATGTTACCATACAAATACTGAGCTTAGAAGGGCATAATGTTTTAATATTTTAGACTACAAAAGCAAACGTCATTACCTTACTTAGGTTTCCTAGTTTAGATCATTTAAACATGAATAACAGTTAAAAACAAACAAAAAACTCCTCTTACAGTATCAGGATGAGAGTGGGGGTGGAGAAGATAACGGACATTTCCGAAATCCAAAAAAATCTACTCCGCAATGTGGGAAACGTTTCCTTTTAAAACACAAGTAGTAACTTAGGAAAATACAAGTTTTGAATCAAATCATTAACTAAACAGAGTCCGTGTTAATAGAAAAACATGGAAGATAAATCAGATTGGCTTCAAAGACAATTCTTGACAATTTTACCTGTTTCTCTCTTGGTTGGCACCCCTGACCTGAAGACTGGGCTACTAGTTCCAATTTGTCTGATTCTTCTTGATGTGAAATTTTCCGGAGTCAAATTACAGTAAAACTACTAGGGCAGAACAAGAGCCAAAAGCAACAGGGAAAGATTCTCATTTTCCTCTTTCAACACCCCGCCCCCCCCATTCCCACTTAAGAAAAACGGCACGTTTTGACGTTAGAAAAAGGGCCTCTCATCCTTCGAGATCCAATGCAGCGTTAAATCCGTGATTTCAGGAACAAACCTGCCGGTTTAAGATCTCATTCACCATGAATTAGTTTTGTGTTCCTTGTACCTCCTCCTTTGTCTATGCTGTCCCTGCAAAACTCGCAGTTCAATGCCCTCCAGTAAACAAGCTACCTAAAGGAAAAGAGAACGTTCCAAGTCTTAAAAAAAAAAAAAAAAAAAAAAAAAAGGTGTGTGTGTGTGGTGAGGGGGGGGGGGGTGCAAAAAGGCTTCTGGAGCCTCCTTCCCAACCATGAGCAGGCCGGGTTCCACACAGAGGAAACCTCGACCCCGGAGCGGCCGGTCGAGCGTCGCGGAGCGGGCGAGCCCGGGCCGGCGACCGAGGACCCCGGCCCCGCCACCTCCGCGCGCCCCGGCTCTCGGCGACCACCGCCCGCCGTCACACCTCAGGATCCTCTCCCCACGGCCCGGTTCTCACCTCCGTGGATGGGCAGCGGCGCCAGCACCTGGCCGCGGACCTCGGCCTTGGGCGAGTCGAGCCCGTAGCGCCCGCGGTCTATGCGGAACGTGAGCGGGGCGCCGCGGCCGGGCTCCTGCACCGTTACGTTTATGAGTGCCGTGTAGTACTCCTGGCTGGCGTTGTCCGCCCGCGCCGGCCACAGGCTGCAGGTCAACAGTGCGAGCGCGGCGAGCCGGGCCGGGCCCGCCCGCGCCGCGCCGCTCATCGTCCCTCCGGCCGCCGCCGCAGTTCGCGGACCGGGCTCCCAGGCCGGCGCTGAGAGGCGGGGCGGGCGCGGCCCGGGCTGCGGCGGGGGCGCGCGCGCGCGTCCTGCGAGGAGCCGAGCACGAGCACGGCCCTTCTCGGAGCCGCGGCCCCGCCGCTCGCTACTCTCACGTCCGCTGCCCGCCCGCGGGTACGCGCCCATGGGCTCCACGAGAGGACGGCAGGTCAGGCCACACGCGGTCGTCTCCTCAGGGACCTTCGAGTGCTGAGGGGGCGGTCCCCCTCCATTGCCCCAGTTCGGTCCTGCCGAGTGGGAGCACCCCGTGCGGACACAGCCGGGGCTGGGAAAGGCAGCTCCGGGCGAATCCGTCCAAGGAGGGTCAAAGGCGCACAAAGTCTCACTAGCCCAGACTGCAGCCCCCGGCGCGTGTCCGCCACCGCCCCTCTCCAGCCCAGCGGCAACGCGCAGGCCTGAGGCGCAGCCCCGCCCCTGCGCATGCGTGCGAGTCCCTGTCCGCTCCCGCCCGCCTGCACGAGGGCCGGGGGAAGTCGCGGCACCTGACAGCCTGTTCTGGGATGTGTATACCCCAAGGCTTGGTAGCCACAGGGTTTGGCACCAGGAAGCTTTCCAGGGGCCTGTGGAAGTGTTTGAGACAAATGAAAACCAACCAAGCCTTTGAAAGTGAGGTTTTTTTTTTTTTTAATATTTATTTATTTGCTTTAGTTGTACACAATGCGTTTATTTGTACGTGGTGTTGAGGATGGAACCCGGGCCGCGCACGTGCTAGGCGAGCGCTCTACCACTGAGCCACAATCCCAGCCCGAAAGTGAGGTTTTAAGTTAAATGTTTTTGAGATTTAACATTTAACTGGTCAACTGCAAGTTGACATCTTGAGGAGAGGGTGTCTCTGTAAACAAGTGTCGAAGGCCCCTTAGCCCTGGAACTGCAAGGGCGCAAGAGTGGTTAGCAATAGCCACTAAGGAATAGACAAAAAACCTCCACAAGCCCTAGATAAGAAGATTGTATAATACTCCCTAGTATCTGCAAAGGATTGGTTCCTGGAAACCCCTACACACACACACACACACCAGAATACCGAAATCTACAGATGCTCTAGTACATTATATCAAATGGGATAATATTCGCATAGAACCTATGCACATTCTCTCGTTTGCAAACCTCCAGATTTCTAGTAATACCTAATACAATGAAAAGGCTATGAAAATAGTTGTGATACTGTATTGTTTAGGGAATAACGACAACGGGAAAATGCTATATAGGGGCAACTTTTTTCTGAATATTTCAGACTTGTGATTGGTTTGAGTCTGAAGATGGGGAACTCATGATGAATATAAAGCCCCTTCTGTAGTGAGGCCTATTCCCCCCCCACACACATACACACAAATCACATCCTTAAATGTCGCATCAGCGTAGAATATAAATGAAGGGGCAGGATGAACATAGCTTTAGGTACAGCTAAATCAGGAACCTGTAAGATCATTGTGAGGAGGAAGGATGACATCTTCTGACCAGCCAGAGCTGAGTCTCTAGCCTTCTATAGTGGGAAGGGATTGAAGGCAGCTTGGTTCAACCAAATGTACTAAGAATTTTGGAGATAAAAGAGTGTCCTGAGAGAAAACTGAGGTGCACTGTATCCAGGAAAAGGGTATGGATGCAGTGCAGGCTAAAACATCAGATGTCCATTGGTACTTCCTTGGTCACATCCTTTACAATTTTCACATCCTCCAATTTCCTCCCTTCTTACCTGCTCTGTCATCTTCTCTCTAGACCAGACCCTCCCTATTGACACTGGTTTTTACTTACCTACTGTGAAGAAGTACAGTTCCTAGACCAAAGCAACTGGGTCCCCATCTGGGCCAGCACTTACAGAGGGCTCTGCTCCTCTCCTCCTCCTCTTACACCCCTCCTCACAAGGCAAGGAGTCCTTAGGACCAAGGTATCCACGCTCAGGTATCAGAGACCCTGGAATTCCTTGCACAAACAGCCCTGGGCCACTTCCCTAAAATTCTTCCCTAATGGGCATCTCCTTCCTCAGCCCCTCTCACTTGATGTGCCCTGTTCTAGTCCTATGCAAGATGTACATAGTTCCTATTCCCTTGTCCTTACAAAGGTCTTTCAAAGTGTGGGGTGCTTGTGCTTTCTGACATGAGAAAGTATTATAGAAGCCCATAGACACCACTCTGTTAAACCAAGTGGTGAGAAGGCAGTTCTTTTTAAAAGCTCTCTTTTGGTCCCTCTGAAGTTGTCAAGGAGAAAGTTGGGAATAGAGTTTTTAATATTTCCATTGCACTTGCTGATCACCCCTTTAAATAAAAGTGGAACAAGGTCTCTGTGCACAGCCTTAGAAGGCATCAGCATCTGGAATAATGTCAACACCACCCTGTTTGGGGAAGTATAATTGTCTTTAGTTTTATGAAGACTTTTCCTCTAGGGTAAGTGGTTTTCCTTTTATAATAGTGATATAAAGCTACCTTATTTAAAAATTATGGTACAATATACATAACATGAAATTTAGCATCTTAACTATTTTTCAATATACCATTTAGTGGCATTAAGTATATTCTCATTGTTGTGTAACCATCACCACTATTCATCTACAGACCTCTTTGCATCTTTCAAAACTGAAATTCCATACCCATTAAATAGCTCTGAATTCTCCTCACCCTTAACCCCTAGAAACCAACTACTTTCTGTCTCTATGGATTTGACTGTTCTAAGTAACTCTCATAAGTAAAATATTTCAGTATTTGTCCTTTTGTGAGTGATTTATTTCACTTAGCATAATATCTTCAAGGTTCATTCATGTTATAGCATATGTCAGATTTCTTTTTTTAAGGCTGGATAATGTCCCATTTCATATCTATACCACGTTTTGCTTCTATTTATCCATTGGTGGGCATTTGGGTTGCCCACCCATATGGTACCTTATGGCCTTTGTCAGTAATACTGCTGTGAACATGGGTATATCAATTCTTCTGTGTATATACTCAGAAGTAGAATTACTAGATCAAATGACAATTCTATGTTTAATTTTTTTTCAGGAACTGCCATACAGCTGTACCATTTTATATTCCTTCCAACAATGCACAAGTGTTTCAATTTTTCCACATCCTCACCAACACTGGTTTGCTTTATGTGGGAAATAGTAGCCATCTTAGTGGATGTAAGGATGGTGGTATCTCTTTGTGGTTTTAATTTCATTTTCCTAATGATTAGTGAGAGATATTTCCATGTACTTACCAGCCAACTGTTTATCTTCTGTGCACAATGCTTCCACTAAAACACTTATTTAAATTTTTAAAAATTAGTTAATTAACAGTATAAGGTAAATAAAAACATGGGGGTTATTTGGGTATGTCAGATCTCCTGGAGGACATATGCTGATGTCTGACTCTGGTCCTCTGCTCCTCTCTGGCCTGTGAGTGAGCGCACATGGGCCTGTCTGGGATTTTTTGTTTTTTGGTACCAGGGATTGAATGATGGGGAGATGGGGGTAGAGGGTGTTAACCACTGAGCCACATCTCCAGCCTTTTTTTGTTTTTATTTTGAGACAGAGTCTTGCTCAGTTACTTAGGGCCTCACTAATTGCTGAGGCTGGCTTTGAACTTGCAATCCTCCTGCCTCAGTTTTCCAAACCTGTGGGATTATACTGTACCCAGCTCTCTCCACAGTAGGCCATTTCTCTTATCATCACAGTAGTGTCTCTCACTGCTTCAGGCCAGCTTACCTGCCTCTGCTCTCATTCACTGCCACTAAGACACAACATAATAGAAAAATTTACCATGAGCCGGGCGCAGTGGCGCACGCCTGTAATCCTAGCACTTTGGGAGGCTGAGGCAGGAGGATCGCGGGTTCAAAGCCAGCCTCAGCAATGGCGAGGCACTTAGCAACTCAGTGAGACCCTGTCTCCAAATAAAAAAAAAAAATACAAAAAAAAAAGGGCTGGGGTTGTAGCCCAGTGGTCGAGTGCCCCTGAGTTCAATCCCCGGTATCACACACACACACACACACACACAAAAAAAAAAAAAAAAAAAATTACCATGTGTTTGTTTTGCAATCCAAAAAATTTACTCTTTCTTATTGAAAAATGTGAATATGACACAGTTTAAAAATGATATCTATAGGGGCTGGGATTGTGGCTCAGCGGCAGAGCGCTCGCCTCGCACGTGCGCGGCCCGGGTTCGATCCTCAGCACCACGTAAACATAAATGCATTGCATTGTGTACAACTAAAGTAAATAAATAAATATTAAAAAAAATGATATCTATATATCTTCCACCTGGGTTCAGTAGAGGTTAACGTTTAGTCATAAATGCTGCATCTTTATATTGCTTCTATTTGTAAAAATATTTTTTCATCTAGGCATGATAGCACATACCTATAATTCCAGATACTTAGGAGACTGAGGCAGGAGGGTTGCAGTTCAAGGTTAGCCTGGACAACTTAGATCCTGTCTCAAAATGAAATTTTAAAAAAGGGTTCAGAGCATAGCTCAGTGCTTGCCTAGCATATACAAGGCTTTGGGTTTAATATCCAGCACCACAAAAATTTATTTTTTCCTGAACCATTTAGTCCACTTTGTATTGCTATGACAAAAATACTTGGGACTGGGAACTTTGTAAAGCAAAGAGTTTTATTTAACTCATAGTTCTGGAGGCCTAAGATCATTTTGCTGACATTTGGACAAGGTTCCCCCTGGCTGTGTTATGGTCTGGCAGGGAAGTAGAAAGGCAATTGGCTGCATGCAGAAGGGGCACCTGTGTGAGCAAGGAAACAAGAAACTAGGAAGAACCCAGACTTGCTCTTTTGGTAAGAATCCATTCTCTTAGGAAATAACCCTCTCATTTGAGACCCAATCCACTCCAAGACAACAGCGTTAATCCATTCATTTGGGTGCAACCCCTAACAACCTAATTACCTTTCACTAAGTCTCACTTCTTAAGATTCTACCTCCTCAATACTGCCACGCTGGGGACTAATCTTCCAGCACATGAACCTTTGAGGGATGTGCTCAAACTATATATAATATGGTTTGGATAAGTCCCCCCAAAACAGTATGTTAAAGGCTTGGTCTTCATTTGTGAAACAATGGAACCGTAGGAGATGGGCCTTAATGGAAAGTCTTCTGGTCATGGGGACATGCCTTTGAAGGGGTGTGGGATCCTAGCCCCTTTCTTGTCCTTTTATGCATCCCAACAATGAGGCGAACAGTTTTACCACACACTGCCGCCACGATGTGCTGCCTTGCTACAGGCCAAAATCAAGGGAACCAACCTCCAAAATGATAAGCCAAAATAAACTTTTTCTTAATTAATGGAAAGCTAACTAACACAATATCTAAACCATAGTAATGGTCCTTTGGGCTACTCTCCTATATTATCATGACCAAGATAATTAACAATAATTCCCTGACATAATCCTGTATCACACCTTTATGCAAATGTTCCCAGACATCTAAAAATGTCCCCTTTCCACACACACATTTTGTTCTTTGAGTGGAATCCAGTAAAGGTTCTGCATTGGTTTTGGTTGTGTTATTTTCTAGAAATTCAGACTTTAAGGATCCAACCCCAGCTCCAGTGGTTTAAAAGAAATATATGGCCATCTTGAGACTTTAAGCACTGCAATACATTTACTAGGAAATGTATTGAGTTCTGCAATTATCTTGTCAATAACACAAAAATATTGTATTCTACTTTTTTGTGTAAACACTGAAATTATGCCACAACCACTATAACCTTCCTCATTTTTAGTATACGAGGAACCTCAAAAGATGCAAGTGACCAGCTTCCTCTCACCTCTGAGCAGTTCCGCTAATGGAAGGAAGCTGCCCTCCCTCCCTCCTCCCTGGTGGGGTCTCATTAGGGAAGCAATGGCAGGGAGAAGGAAGGCCTGCTGTACTGGTACTCCCCACAATCCGGGCCATGTGGGAGATAGTGGGTTTGGGGTCAGGTGCAGTGACACTGCAAAAGCATCTGTAAACAAAAGGGTGGTGACATACAAAATGCCTCAGATTTGGAAGCTGTCATGTACCATAGACCAGAATCTAATGTCCCTGAAGACCCTCAGACATAGGGATTATCAGGCCCATTTTGCAAATAAGGAAACTGAAGCTCAGAGAAGTAACCTCTTTGCCTAGCTGAAGAGGAATGAGAGGTGACTCTGGGGCACAAACCTAATCCTGGCTGGCTTCAGGACCCTTACTCATTTCACTGTCACAGGTTAGTGCCAGGCTCAGTGTACAGATAACCCCTGGATTTCTTTGCTTTTGACCAGGTCCAGGAAGCCAGAGACTTGAGGCGGAGCTCTCTCCAGAAACTTGAGTGGGTCCTGGGCCTGATCCTTCCCTTGGGATGCTAAGCAGGCAAGAACTGCCAGGGTGCCTGCCTTTTAGAAGAATTGAAGGTATCATTTTGTCCTTTGTCAGGATTTGTTTGGTCAGAGTGATGAATGATTGAGCCACAAAAGGCTGAGAAAGAGTAGATGACAGCTGGCTGGGCCAGGCCTAGGCCAGCCAGTTCTCATGTCTGACTGCTGGTGCTCAGGCTGACCGGTCATCCGTAGGGTACAGAATTATCCAGGAGGGCCTTTTGCTCACAGTAAGACAGATGGACTTAGTTCAACATGTACAGAAAAGATTTTCTAGGAAGGCTGCAGAGCTGCTTGTCTGATTGAAGGGAAGGTGGCAGGGCTGGGCTCAAAAAAGACAGCACCCAGGCAGCTCTGGGGATATGGTCATCTGATAACACAGGGTAGCTTCACTAGGGTGCTGCTATCCAACTAAGCAATTTGTTCCTCTAAAAAGAAACTATCTGAATGGTCTACCTTGAGTCAGGTACCCACACCTTACACATAGAAACAAGGCACCAGCTAGACACAATGGTACATCCCTATAATCCCAGTAACTCAGGAGGCTGAGGCAGGAAGATTGCAAGTTTGAGGCCAGCCTCAGCATCTTAGCAAGAACCTGTCTCAAAATTTAAAAATAAATAAATAAATAAATAAATAACGAATGGGAGTGTAGCTCAGTGGCACAGCACCCCTGAATCCAATTCCTAGTAATGGAAAAAGGAAACAAACAAACAAGCACAGAGCACCTTGACTATCAGCCTTGCCAAGGGAGAATCTGATGAAGGAAGGATAGCCCCATCAGGGCCAATGTAGCTAAACAGAAATGGGGCAACCAAAGGCAACCTCTGTAGATTGCTTGATCCCATTTCCTTCCAGGTGAAATCTGGCTGCTTTCTTTCTTTCTTTCTTCTTCTTCTTCTTCTTCTTCTTTTTTTTTTTTTTTTCTCATCTCAAAATATTTAATTTTGTTTTGAAAAGGATACATTCCCGGCTTCCCTCCCTACGACATCACTCCTCTGGCCCACCCACAGTGACACTCTCACACGCACGTGCGCACGCGCGCGCACACACACACACACACACACACACACACACACACACACAAGGCCAATGGGCTGCTCTCTGTTCTGCCCTCTCTAGCTGGGAAGAAGAGCTTTTCAGCTCAAGTCTCATCCATCAATAACAAAATGAACTGCCCTCTTGGGTGAGCCTCTGGCTGCTTTCTTCTAGAAGTAGAATTAGGGTTCTGAGCCTCTTTTCAGACATGTCATTTGCTATGGTCTGAGTGTTTGTCCCTGCAAAAATTCATCCTGAAACTTAATCCCCAAAGTCACATGTTAATGATATTTGGAGTTGGAGCCTTTGGATAATTAGGATTAGATAAAGTCATGAAGTAGGGCCCCATGATGGCATCAGTAATTTTATTAGAGAGACCTGAGCTAGCTAGCATGCTTGCTCTGTCTTGTCATATGATGTCTCATGCTGCCTCAGGACTCTGCAGAGTGCTCTCCAACAAGAAAATTTTCATTAGATGCTGAGCCGGTGCCAGCATCATGCTCTTGGACTTCCCAACTTCTAGAACTGTGGGCTAAATTCTATACAAATTACCCAATCTGTGGTATTTCATGATAGCAACAGAAGACCGCCAAAGACATCATCCAGGTAAGGGACTGCATTGCTTCCAGGTCATTTGTGGTTAACTGAGAGTCTGATAATTAGAGACCCAGCAGCTTTTCCACAACCAGTAGCCTGGAGATTCAGCAGGAGCAGGACAATGTGAGACACCAGCCTTGAACTGATACCTGTGTCTATGCTGCTTTTAAACCAATATTCAACACAAGAAAAAACAAACTGTGCGTAATGATGATGATTGCAGCATTAGCTACAGGGACAAAAAGTTGGAAATAAACTCATTTATTTGTTAAGCAAATTGTGGTGCAACAAATTTGAGGATGATTATAAGCTATTAATATATCAAGCAAGTTGTAGCAATGTGATGAATGCTTCTAATGTTCTGTTGAATGCAAAAGCAGAATGCAAAATAAACCTCGGGTTACCACTATGTAGAATTAAGTCCACATGTGTGAACAAGGTCTGGATGGGAATTAGCAAAATGAAAACAGTTGAGTTTATTTGGGAGGAGGTGAATGTTTTTACTTTCCTTGATTTTTTAAAAATATTTATTTATTTACTTTTAGTTGTACACAATGCAATGCATTTATGTTTACGTGGTGCTGAGGATCGAACCCGGGCCGCGCACGTGCAAGGCGAGCGCTCTGCCGCTGAGCCACAACCCCAGCCCACTACTTTCCTTGATTTTGTGTTTATGTTCAAAATGTTCTTTTTGCAATGATAAAAAAACCTATCATCTGATGATTCATCAAGGGACACTGAGGAACCTATTAGAAGTAGTGAGATTGTGGTAGGAGGAATCAAAGGTAGGAAGGATGAGGTATTGCTGGAAGACCAGAGTGCAGAGAGTTGGGGCAGTAGCTCCTAGTGACCCTTGATCAAGTTCTCCTTTATATATCTGTGTTAGTCTGCTAGACCACTCTAAAAAAAAAGTACTATAAACTGGGTGGCTTAATCAACAGATATATATTTATCACAGTTCTAGAAGTCCAAGATCAAGGTGCTGGCTGACTTGGGTCCTGGTAGACTTTCCCTGAATTGCAGATGATGCATCCTGCAGTGTCCTCACACAACAAAGAGAGCACAATGTCTCCCTTTCTCACAATGTCTCCTTTTCTCTTTTTATCAAACCCCTAATCCCATTATGAGAACCATTCTCATGACCTCACTTAATCCTATTTACTTCCTGTGATGATTTGGATATGAGCTGTCTGCCAAAAGCTCCTGTGTTAATGCAGGAATATTCAGAGATGAAATTATTAGATTATAAGAGCCATAACCTAATCAGTCCATCCTAGTTTGAATGGACTGGCTGGGTGGCAATGGTAGGTAGGTAGATCATGATTGAACGACATGGGTCCATGGGTGTGTGCCCTCGAAGAGTTCACCTTTCCTGTAGCCCCTTCCCATCCACACCACTGCTTCCTGGCCACCATGAATGGAGCAGTACTCCTCCATCAGCCCTTCTACCATGATGTTCTACCTTATCTTAGGCCCAGAGCAATGGAGTCAGTCCACCGTGGACTAAACCTCAGAAACCATGAGCCAAAATAAACTTTTCCTTCTCTAAGTTGTCTTTGTCAGGATTTTGATCAAAACAACACAACTGACTGACACACTTCCCAAAGGCCCCATTTCCAAATGGGGGTTAGGGATTCAGCATGTGAATTTGGGATGTGGGAAGGAGATGACACAATTCAGCCAATAACACTGGCTTGAAGCCTCCTTAATACTCTCCATACATTAGTGATTCTATCACTACCCCTAAAAAGACATAAATTTGTTTTGACTGTAGGCACCTTTGTTAAGATATATCTTCCATTATCATAGCATATAGGATATGTATGTTGGCAATGTTCCTTTTAGAAGTCCTAGAGTCCTAGTTCAAAAATTGTGCCAGGCCTGAGGGTGTATAGCTCAATGGTAGAGCACTTGCCTAGCATGTTCAAGGGCCTGCGTTTAATCCCAGCATTAAAAAAATGTGTCAGCTTGGTGTTTAATGTTTAATATTCTGCTAATGGCAGAAGGGGGCCAACTCATGATACCTACTGGGGTTACAATCAGATGTCAATCCTGCTAATCATTTCTACCCCAGGAGAAGTTACAGAAAGTGGAGAACACATCTTCCCAAGGAACCATATGCCCTGTGGTGGGTAAGAATATCCTAAGGAAGTTTAGTGGAGTGAGGTACCCAAATCTGCTCAGTTATATGAAAAAAAAAAATCTTCCCAAGAGATTTATTCTGTGGAAGATGAAAGCCCAGAGGGAATGCCAAGAGATCACATGCTAGTGTGGGGAATGGTGGCGGCCCGTACGGGGAACTTCGGAGCGGACAGGTAAGAACTGAAAGGTCTCTAAAGATGGGTTCGAATATAACTGAATCTCAAGTGATAGAGGCTATGCAAAGACTCCTTGATATACCTGACTCTGTTCTCAGTGAGGAGTATATAGACAAAAGTGAAAGTGATCAAAAAAGTGTAGATTCCACTGGGCCAACTGAGACCAGTAAAGAGAGTATTAGAAGAGACCCAAAAATGACAAAAATCCAAGCTATTAAAGCTATTCGGGAGTTATTGGCGAAAGCTGAAGGATACTTGCTCTCACTGGAACCTGGGCCTCAGGATATTGCTGTCAGTGAAATTAGCAGTGGTGAGGAATCTAGTAAAAGTGATCCTGAGAAAATGAGGAAAAAGAAATTAAAAAAGACCGAGAAAAAGGTCCGTCAGGCAGAGGAGTCACTTGTGGAAGTGACTACTCCCCCATGGGTGGAATCCATTACAGAAAATATGAAGGGTATTACTAGGCATTTGCATACCCTAGAAACAGAAATAAAAAGTCTTTCTGATCGCTTATGCGCTCTCGAGGACAACTCACAGATACATTGGGAACCGCCAGCATTTGAAAAGAAAAATGGACAGAGTGTCCATCAGTCAGTAGATTTCAAAACAATAAAAAATCTCAAAGAGGCAGTAATGACTTATGGGCCCCAAGCTCCTTTCACGTTGAGTATGCTGGAGTCCCTTAACACCTTTAGCTTAACCCCCTCAGACTGGAAAAGTCTATGTAAAGCAACATTAAGCGGGGGGCAATTCTTGGTTTGGCGATCGCAATTCCAAGAACTTTGTATAGAAACGGCTAAAAGAAACGCGGCTGCAGGGTTTGAAAACTATAATATAGACATGCTCACAGGAGAAGGGCAATTCGCAGACTTACAGGCTCAAACAGATTATGACTCAGATATATATGCTCAGATAAATGCAGCTGCCTTAGAGGCATGGAAAACTGTACAAGGACCTGGGGATCTACAAGGTAGCTTGTCAAAAGTGATTCAAGGACCTAATGAGCCGTATGCCGACTTTGCTGATCGACTTTTGAGAACTGCAGGTAGTGTGTTTGCAGATGTTGACCAAGCTATGCCTTTAGTTGTTCAATTAGCTTATGAAAATGCAAATAAATGGTGCCAAGCAGCCATCAGGCCATGGAGAACTAAAAAGGATCTTTCCGTATATATACAACTATGTAAAGATATAAATGGCGCCTTTGTCACAGGAAATGTGATTGCAGCCTCAATGAGAGGTGCTTCCTCTCGAAATTTCACAAAGGCTAAACGTAGACATTATAATCAATCAGGATATTCCAGGCAAAATTATCATAATCAATCAGGCAATTCTAGGCAAAATCCCAAAAGAGAAATAAGATCAAGCTCATACCGTGCCCCAGGCCGCTGCCCCAGGTGTAAAAAGGGAAATCATTGGGCCAATAAATGCTATTCAAAATTTGACATCCATGGAAATCCTTTGTTCAGGAATTCAAAAAACGGGGCACGGGGCCCAGTACCCCGGGGCCCACAAATGTACGGGGCATTGCAGAAGGAGTATCCTCAAGCATCCACTCAGATGCTTCCCCGACACAATCCCTACTACCCATCCACTCCCTCGCCAGAGGAACAAGAGGAAATGCAGGATTAGACCTCTGTTCCACCGCCCGAATAGTGTTAACACCTGAAATGGGGGTTCAACTGATTCCCACAGGAGTCAGGGGACCTCTTCCCTCAGGGACTGTAGGACTTATTATCGGGCATAGTCCTAAAAGCTTATTAGGTTTGCAAGTGACCCCAGGTGTAATAAACTCAGACTACAAAGGGGAAATAAAAATAATGCTTAGCTCACCCCAAAGTGTAAGTTCTGTTAATCAAGGAGATAGAATTGCTCAGTTGCTTCTCCTTCCCAATTTACATAATTCATTTAAAATGGGTATGCCTCAAGAAGGGAACAATAGAGGATTTTGTTCCACTGACTCAAGTCCCATGGCTTGCTGGGTTCGAGACTGTTCAAGGAGGCCTATGTGTAAAATAAAAATCCAAGGAATAGAAATGGAGGGATTAATAGATACTGGAGCTGACTCTTCCATTATTAATTTACGCCAATGGCCCAAGCACTGGCCTCTGCAAAAAGCTTCAACCAGTTTAAGAGGCTTGGGATATAATAACCTCCCAGATAAAAGTGCCGTAATTTTAAAATGGGAGGATGATGAAGGCCATAAAGGAACATTTCAGCCTTATGTTTTACCTAATCTACCAGTTACTTTATGGGGAAGAGATATTTTGCAACAAATGGGAGTACACCTTGCAACCAAGCCTGCAGATGTTAAATGTGAAAACCTACAGGGTAATCTTAACCATAAAAGAACTCATTATCAAAAAGTACAGAGTAATCTTAACCCTAAAAGTAATCATTGTCATAAAGGAAAAAGATATTTTTTTTCGGGGCCACTGAGAAAATAATTTTGAAAATACCATGGCTTTCTGATAAGCCAGTGTGGGTCCCTCAGTGGCCCCTATCTAAAGAGAAATTACAAGCGGCCCACCAATTAGTTCAGGAACAATTAGAAGCAGGTCATATAGAACCTTCCACCTCTCCCTGGAATTCCCCCATATTTGTGATCAAGAAAAAGTCAGGAAAATGGCGATTGTTACATGATCTTAGACAAATCAATAAAACCATGCAAGTTATGGGGCCTACTCAACCTGGACTTCCTAGTCCCGTAGCTATTCCAAAAAATTTCCATCTTATTACTCTTGATATAAAGGATTGCTTCTTTTCTATTCCCCTACATCCTCTGGATGCCCCCAGGTTTGCTTTTTCTGTTCCTTCTATGAACAATAATGGCCCTGATCAGAGATATCAATGGAAGGTTTTACCACAGGGAATGGCTAATAGCCCCACCATATGCCAAATATATGTGGACAAGGCTATCCAACCCATTAAAAATAAATATCCAAACCTCATGTGTCTACATTACATGGATGATATTTTATTGGCCCACCCTAATCAAAAAATCTTATTTAATATATTCAGTGATGTGGTAGAAAATTTAAAAAAATATGGATTATATATAGCAGAAGAAAAAGTTCAAACCAGATCTCCCATATTATATTTAGGATTTAAAATCATGGATACTTTTGTTAGACCCCAAAAAATTTTAATAAATAAAGAACATTTGACCACCCTCAATGATTTCCAAAAACTACTGGGAGACATTAATTGGCTTCGCCCTACACTAAATCTCACTACTGGCCAACTAAAACCTTTATTTGACATCCTTCGTGGAGATCCTGATCCATCTTCACCACGAACATTGACTCCTAACGCTAGGAAAGCTTTAAAGTTAGTAGAAAAAGCCATCGAAGGAGCTCATTGTGATAGATTTGATTTAACTCAACCGCTGATGTTGATTATTATTTCTTCACAATATACACCCACAGGAGTATTTTGGCAACAAGGGCCTTTATTATGGATACATTTGCCCGTCTCTCCTAAAAGTATAATTGAATCTTATACCTCCATGGTGGCTAAACTTATTCTTCAAGGACTTAAGTCTTCTACTAAAATATTTGGCATTCACCCTGCTACTATTATTACTCCCTATTCATCATCACAGATTGAATACTTATGCTTCAATGATAATGATTGGGCGATAGTTAAATGCTCTACTTCTGCAAATTTTGATAATCATCTTCCTAAGTCCCCTATATTATCTTTTTGTATTAATCATCCTATTATATTTCCACAGGTAATAAAAAATCAACCTATTCCTAAGGCATTTAATGTATTTACAGATGGGTCCTCAAATGGTACTGCTACAGTAGTCACTAAAAAAGAAAATATGACTTACATAACTGCACACAAATCAGCTCAACTAGTGGAACTGGAAGCTGTGGTAAGAGCTCTGGAAAATTTTAGGGACCAGCCCGTAAACATTTTTTCAGATAGCCACTATATTGTACAAGCCGTCCCAAAATTAGAGTTAGCAGGACCAATAGCACCTCATACTCCAGCCTTTAAATTGTTTTATCAAATACAAAAACTTTTGTGGGCAAGAAAAGAACCTCTATTCGTAGGCCATATTAGAGCACATACTAATTTGCCTGGTCCCCTCCATGAAGGTAATCAAAAGGCTGATGAACTTACAAAAACAGTATTTATACTTTCAGCGCTACAACAAGCTACTTTATTTCATTCCCAGTTTCATGTCAACAGCACCACCTTGCAACGTAGGTTTAAAATCACAAAGGAGCAAGCCAGAACAATTGTAAAAGATTGTAAATCTTGTATGACACATTTGCCCAATCCTCATTTCGGAGTTAACCCTAGAGGATTAATGCCCAATCATTTGTGGCAGATGGATGTTACTCATGAGCCAAGTTTTGGAAAATTGCGATTTATTCATGTGACTATAGATACATGCTCAGGCATGATTTTTGCTTCCTTACATTCTGGAGAAAAAGTTAAAGATGTTACATCTCATTGTTTGCAAGCTTTTGCTGCATTGGGCATCCCCAAAATGCTTAAAACAGATAATGGCCCCGCATATACGTCCTCATCTTTCAAGCAGTTTTGCGCAAAATTCAATATATCCCATAAAACAGGCATCCCATACAATCCTCAGGGTCAGGGCATTATTGAAAGAGCAAACCGAACACTAAAAATTATGTTATTAAAACAAAAAGAAGGAAATTGGAAAAGTCCTAAGGACAGATTGGCAGTTGCCCTGTTTACCTTAAATTTTCTAACTTTAGACTCTAATGGTTATTCTGCTGGAGACAGACATTGGAATCCACACCAACAACATAAACCTTTGGTTTACTGGAAGGATGTTCTTTCAGGTACATGGAAGGGTCCAGATCCAGTATTAATTTGGGGAAGAGGATCTGTTTGTGTTTTTCCAAAAGACGAATCCTCTCCAATATGGATACCATCTAGATTAATAAAACAGGTACCACATCAAAATGATCAAGATGAAGTTATTGAAGAATCAAGATTAATAAAAAAGGTACAAAATCAAGAGGACCAAGATGAAGGTACAGAATGATTCCCTCAAAAGAGTCTTTCAAAATATTTCACAACTTAAGTGTCATTTCTCCCGGCCGGGACAAGGAGATCTCTCTTTAGTGTGCACACAATTGTATTTTTTTTTCTTTTTATACATGTCTTTATGTCTGTACATTTGTCTACATTTCATGTTAATGTGACGTCACAAATATATGTTTGTATGCTTGTTCGTCTGTCCAGTGTGACGTCACAAAGAACAAAGCGCTTATGAAAAAGAAAATATATATATATATATGGATCCAAATAACTTTAATTCATTTTAGGTTAAGAGTATTCATTTTAGGTAAATAATTTTATAAATGAAGGTACTTTCAATTTTGATTTATAGGTGTCCCTGGGACTTCTCTTTAGCAAACAAATATGACTAGTGCTATATAACCTGATATTTTGGTGTTTTGACTTAAGATTGTTTATTTGTTATTAACTTCATTTGTTTAATAGCTCATTAATTTCAATTATCTCAACAGGTAAAAAATTGCTCTGTATACAGAGACTCAAGGGTTCCAGCTAACAAATTATTTCTCTCAAGTGCCTTTACCTTTTCTTTAATCTATCTTTAATGCAGTAATTACCCTCAGTCTTTCTTTGTTTTGTTCTAAATATGACATTTTTCCAACTTATGTTTGTAAAAGCTCAACCAGCGATGTATGTGAACAAAAATCAACTTTAATTTTCTAATCTAATTATTCTATTTTGTAGTTTGACAACTCGCCTCTTGACTCAGTGCTGCAATAGCACTGCCTTTCCTTTAATAATTGATGCTTGAGTTTCTAGGTAGCGGGCCCTGAAGATTTGCCGGTGGCATTGTCTAAACATAAAAAAGACGTCTGCTGCTCAAACATCAAACAACCTCACCAACAGTGTGGCCTCTGCTCTACATGCATGGGGCCTCCTACATCAACATGTTATAACAAATGGACATTTTGATCTTTCATTGTTTGGGACTTTACGGGACAATGCCTTGCGGGTATTTGTCTAGAGAATTCAGTGTGTTACTTGATGGATCTTAGGGCAGCTGATTTGTTTAAACAATTTGATATGCTATGCAATTTGGCTTATCACCAAAAGGCTTGTTGCCTTAAAGCCGCAACATCTCCTCACAATTGGACGGCTGTTAGTCATCATATATAGTCGATCCTAAAGGGCTCCATTGGATGGCTGGTTAGCCAATGACGGGTAAGATCCCCAGAGGGGGACAACCTAAGACAGGCACAGTCGCACGGGACAGTCTCATGTGGCCGACATATCAACCTAAGACAGGAGTCAAGGGCACAGCCTTGATTATCCGATGACGGGTAAGAATGTTGGTTGCACATAGACGTCCTAGAGCATTACCTCTTTTAAAACAAAAAGGGGGAAATGCAGGAGCCCTGTTTGGGGATTGGCTTGAATTGCGGTTGACTATGAGCCGTGGAGATTTGGCCTTTGTCGCCACCCGTAGTCTCACGGGATTGTTGCGGGATCTCGAGTGACTTGGCCGAAATTGCTGATCGGGTCAGCGCCATTTTAGGGTGTGTTTTTGGCGTGTGTTAGTCGTTATTAGAACCAGAGAGAAAAGTTATCAGAATAAAAAGCTGTTTGTCTCCAGTTTGCTTCTGAAGTTTTTCCCGAGGCTCCGTTGCTCCAAGCGCTTCAGGCAGCAACAGGGAATAGGGTGGCAGATGCTGTGAGGGGTCACTAAGTGTTCATTCCAGGCCTTTCTCTCATGCCCAATTCTACTTTACAGGGTATAGGAGATACATTTTTTAAAAAATTGTGTTTGTATGAGCATCCACTCATTCATTCAGCACATTTTTATGAAGCAGCAATTCTGGGTACTTGGAATATGCCAATGAACAATCAAAGATCTCCAGGATTCTAGAAGAGAGATCTGCTACTGTCCCATCTTTCCCTTCCTCCTGCCCACATGAGATCATGAGGATGGAAGCTATGCACTCAGGGTAGTGGAAAAGCAAGTGCAAAGGAGACTTTGCCAATAAGACTTTCCTTAGATGCTAAGCCAGCCCTCTACATTCTTCCTGCATTTTATTTCTCTATTGAACCCTAGGAAAGATTTCTCCCTGTAAAAGATTTTCTGTTATTTGCATCTATATCACATCTACATCTAGAATGTAGTCCTAACTGGTGTGAGTTGATTAAAAAGGGAGGAAGACACAGAAATACTCCAAGCCTGGGTTCTAGTGTCTTGTCATTCTGAAATTTCCCCACACTGCTTATTTTAAAAGACTCCCTTGGGCTGGGGCTGTAGCTCAAGGGGAGAGTGCTTGCCTAGTATGTGTGAGGCACTAGGTTCGATCCTCAGCACCACATAAAAATAAAAAAATAAAGGTATTGTGTCCACCTATAACTAAAAAATAAATGTAAAAAAAAAAAAAAAAGAAAAAGAAAAAGAAAGACTCCCAAATTAAGCCTATCCTAAAGAAGGGAGTCTCTCCCGCCTGAGGAGACCCAACTCTGTGAATGAAGGTGTTGGAATTTTTGGCTACTAGTGAGGAGGGGAGTCAGGCAGGGCCTCAAAGCAGGATGTTGACACCACAGGTTCAGGGTGACATGTAATCATTGGGACCATTTTAGCTGTATCAGAAACCCAACTGATTTGGGAGGAGAACCTACTGGGTCATTTATGAAAAGTCTGGAATTCCCTCTAAAAACTGGAACAAGACAGGGATGCCCCCTGTCACCACTGATATTTAACATAGTACTGGAAACTCTGGCCAGAGCAATTAGACAGATGAAAGAAATTAAAGGGATCCAGATAGGAAAAGAAGAGCTCAAATTAGCACTATTTGCTGATGACATGACAATATACCTAGAAGACCCAGAAAACTTTTACAACTAGTAAATGAATTTGGCAAAGTTGCAGGATACAAAATCAATACCCATAAGTCAAAGGCATTTTTGTACATCAGCGACAAAGCCTCTGAAAGGGAAATGATGAACACTACCCCATTTACAATAGCATCAAAAAAAAATAAAATACCTGGGAATCAACTTAACGAAAGAGGTGAAGGACCTCTACAATGAAAACTATAGAACACTAAAGAAAGAAATTATAGAATAACTCAGAAGATGGAAAGACCTACCTTGTTTTTGGATAGGTAGAATTAATATTGTCAAAATGTCCATACTACCAAAAGCATTATACAGATTTAATGCAATTACAATCAAAATCCCAATGACATTCTTCAAAGAAGTAGAAAAAGCAGTCATGAAATTCATCTGGAAAAATAAGAGACCCAGAATAGCCAAAGCAATCCCGAGCAAGAAAAGTGAAGCAGGTGGCATCACCATACCAGACTTTAAATCATACTACAGAGCAATAGTAACAAAAACAGCATGGTATTGGCACCAAAACAGACTGGTAGACCAATGGTACAGAATTGAGGACACAGAGACTAATACATATAATTTCAGCTATCTTATATTAGACAAGGGTGCCAAAAATGTATAGTGGAGAAAGGATAGCCTCTTCAACAAATGGTGCTGGGAAAACTGGAAATCCATATGCAACAGAATGAAATTAAACCCTTATCTCTCACCATGCACAAAACTCAATTCAAAGTGGATCAAGGACCTAGGAATTAGACCAGAGACAATACGCCTAATAGAAGAAAAAGTAAGCTACAATTTCCAACATGTTGGATTAGGTCCCAAATTCCTTAATAAGAATCCTGTAGCACAAGAATACCAAGAATTAATGAATGGGATAGATTTAAACTAAAAAGCTTCTTCTCAGCAAAAGAAACAATCAGTGAGGTGAATAGAGAGCCAACTAATTGGGAACAAATATTTAATACATGCACATCAGATAGAGCACTAATTTCTAGAATATATAAAGAACTCAAAAAACTTAACACCAAAAAAACAAATAACCCAATCAATAAATGGGCTAAGGAATTGAAAAGACACTTCTCAGAAGAAGATACATAATTAATCAACAAATACATGAAAAAATGCTCAACATCGCTGACAATTAGAGAAATGCAAATCAAAACTACTCTAAGATTTCATTTCACTCCAGTCAGAATGGCAGCTATCAAAAACACAAACAACAATAAATGTTGGAGAGGATGAGGGGAAAAAGGCACACTCATACATTGCTGGTGGGACTGCAAAATGGTGCAACTGCTATGGAAAGCAGTATGAAGATTTCTTGGGAAAATGGGAATGGAACCACCCTATGACCCAGCCATCCCACTCCTGGGTCTATTCCCAAAGGACTTAAAAACAGCATATTACAGTGATACAGCCACTTCAATGTTTATAGAAGCACAATTCACAATAGCTAGGTTGTGGAACCAACCTAGATGTCCCTCAGTAGATGAGTGGATAAAGAAAATGTGGTATATATACACAATTGAATTTTACTCAGCAATAAAAGAGAATAAAATAATGGCATTTGCAGGTAAATGGATGAAGTTGGAGAATATAATGCTAAGTGAAATTAGTCAATCTCAAAAATCCAAATACCGAATGTTTTCTCTGATATAAGGAGGCTAGTTCACAGTGTTGTTGGATGGGGGTACATAGGAGGATTAGAAGAACACTAGAATGGTCAAAGGAAAGGGAGGGGAAGGGAGGGAGCAAGGGGGGAGAAAGGGGGAAAAAAGAAAAAGAAAAAAAAATTGGTGGTTGAATGAGATGGATATCATTATCTTAAATGTATGATTGAAGATCTGAATGGTACTTATATACTTTGTATACAAACAGTTGTATGTAAAAAGATGCTATATATGTGCATTATGAATTGTAATACATACTAATATTATAAATAAAAATAAATAAAATATAAAAAAGAAAAATGTGTATATTTAGTAAAAATTTCCATAAAACAAATTTCTGATAATCTCTTGATATGCATCTTGAGTCTCTGGGCATGACGACTATTCTAACTGCCTGCAGTCAGGTGACCATAGTGCACATTCCTAGGCAGCAGCTGAAATCACGCACAAGTCCTCCTCCCCTGATGACTTCCCAAATCTGCTTTGAAAGGCCTTTTCAATATTGTTTTCATCATAATTGTCTTTTTATTTTTATAGGCTCTTCTTATATGGGTGCAAGATGACCATCAGCAAATCCTGGAGGAACATTCTGTACTATCAGAATCCCAGAAGGGCGCAGCAGGAGGGAAATTCCTTCTCTTTTTAATGGACTTTCCAAACCATATTCTGAATCTAATTGGTGTATCTCATGTCATCAGTCCACTATTGAGCCAACTACTAAGTGGATAAAATGGCCAGACCCCACCACATGCTTGCTCCTAGAGGCAGAGGTGGCAACCCCTTAAACCAACTCTATGGACTGATAATGGATGGTGTGGTAGAATTAAAAATAAATATTTGGTCTTTGTCCCCAGTTTTTGGCACAGAGTTCCTAACACTCTTGAGATTTCTGATAATAATGCCTTCTTTTTGCAAGTTAGACAGCTGGTGGCTGGTGACCAATGGTCCCTAGATAGCTTTAGGATGGGGGCTGGTTGGCAAAGGAACTAACCATGTGATTAGAGGATTGGAACTCTCAGTCCTAGTGGCCAAACTCCAGAGAGGGGAGAGGGGCTGGAGATTGAGTTAATTACCAATGTCAGTGATTTTGTAAATCATGCCAATGCAACAGATCCTCCACAAAACCCCTAAATTACAGGCTCAAAGAACTTCCAGGCTAGTGAACACATTGAGGTGCGGAGCTGAGTGGGGTGGGGAGTGGGGATTCACAGAAAGGGCGTGGAAGTTCTATGTTCCTTTCTCCATACCTTGCCCTATGCATTTCTTCCATTTGGTGGTTTCTGAATTGTAGCCTTTATAATAAACTGGTAATGATAAATGCTATGGTTTAAATGTCCTCTCCAAAATTCAGGTTAAAGTTTATTTTTCATCGTGATGGTACTGGGAGATGAGATCTTTAGGAGGTGATTAGGGCAGAGCCCTCATGAATGGATTAAAGCCATTATATCTGGAATGGGCTAGTTATTTCAAGGGTGAGTTTTATAAAAGTGAGTTCAGGGATGGGGGTTGTGGTTCAGTGGTAGAGTGCTTGCCTAGCATGTGTGAGACACAGAGTTTGATCCTCAGCACCACATAAAAACAAATAAAATGAAGGTTAAATTCTTAAAATAAAAGTGAGTTCAGCTTCCTTGACTTTCTCTTGCTCCTACTGTCTTTCTCTGTTACTATGAAATGCCCTCTACTATATTTTGATGCAGCAAGAAGGCTCTCACCAGATGCTGGCAACTTGACATTGAACTTTTCATCCTCCAGAACTCTGACAAATTTCTTTTCTTTGCACATTATCCAGTCTGTGGTATTCTGTTATAGCAGTAAAAACAACAACAACAATTAGACTAAATTTATGTTTTCTGAGTCCTAAATTATTCTAGCAAATGATAGAAAGGGATGAGGTGGGAACTTCTAACTTTGTAGTCAAGTCAAATAGAAGTGTGGGTAACTTGGGGATCTAATACTTGCAGCTGGTATCTGAAGTGAGGGTAATTTTATGGGACTGAGCCTCTAAACCTATTGAAATCTGATACTAACTCTGCATAGTTAGTGTTAGACATGGATTGAATTGTAGGACACCCAGCTGAATTGGATATTGTCTGGAGAATTGGTTATTTTTATGGGAAAAAAAAATAACAGAGGGGTTTCCCAAGAAGTTGGGATGTATTCACAAGCATAAAGAATGTAGATCTGAGTAGGGACAATAACAGACACACTTGCTCTGATCCTGGGCTCAGAATCAGGAAGTTCCCCAGCACCCATCTGGGTTGAGGTCCCTGGGACACCCCCCCAGGAGCAGCCCAGGCTGGGAGGAGAACAATTAAAGGCCAAGTAGGATGCAAGTAACAAAAAGCCCTGAATTAGATAGGCTCACTAGAGAAGGAAATCCAGAGGAATAAAAGGTTCCATCTAGGATACCAAGCATCTATTTCATGTACTGGCTTTGTCCCCAGTGCTCTTTTCTTTCACAACTGTAAGATGAATACCAGCAGCAACTGGAGCAACATATTTCATTATTCCTTCTGGAGAGGAAGAGAGAAAGTATTTCCTCCACTATACAATAAACATCATCTTTAGCCAATTTTTATATCTACCCAACCAACCAGATAAAATGGGTCAACAAGGAAATGCCAATGCTAGTGTTAGTTTAAGCCTGGGCCCCTGGTTGCAAAGGGGCATAGAATTATTTCATTGCTTGGACTGGCTAATTTGCTTACACTAACTTCATGAAGGAATGGGATGCATGCAATTGGGGTGGGCTCTGGGTAGATACTCTCGGTGCATAGCTGTCATTGTCTGGTATTATCCTGATCCATGTGGAAAAGCCTCTTCATCTTCTCTATTCTCTCCTCTTCCTTTTCTCTCCCCATTTCCTCCTCTTCCCCCTACCACTTTTTTCTTTTATCTCCTGTTTCCTTTTTGTCCTCTCCTTCTTTCTGGGAAAAACAACTTTATAACATACCACACATATACACCACACACTTACATACTTTGCACACAGAGAGACAGATGGGAATATAGAGACAGACACAGAGAAACAGAGAGAGGAACTGAGAAACACAGAAAGACAGACAAATAGACAGACAATGGTTCTGAAGGTTCAAGTCTCAAGTCCAAGACCAGGTGGCCTCATTTATTTGGCCTCTGGTCAGGGTGGCACATCACAGCAGCAGCACATGTTGGAGCAGGTGCCCAATCTTGAACCAGGAAGGAGGGTGGGGGGGGGGAGGCGTGCTATAGTCTTATAATCCCCTCCAGCGAATGTCCCCAGTGACCTAAGGACCTCCCATAAGGCACTACCTCCTAAAGATCAAACCAGCTTTCAATGGTTTGATTTACATTTTTTTAACTTTATGTTGTTGAAAAAAACATATGCATTCAGTAGAAACTGTCCTTCAATTTTTGAATTTTGATTTTTCCTGAGATAGTGATATGCAGTATGATCTTTTCTCCTCAGTGATGGGCAGTGGAGGTGAGCCACAGGTCCCAGTAATCATCAGGGCAAAACAACTGATAACTCTATAGTACACTGTTGTTGCTAAGCTAATGTTTGGAGGGTTAGTTGTATTAAGTGCATTTTTAATGTACAATATTTTCACAATTTATAAAAATTATGGTAGATTTATCAGGACATAACTCCACTGTAAATTGAGGAGCATCTCTATCTATCTACCTAGCCTTAACATTGGCTATATGGGCTTCAGCTAGTGACTACACCTCCTTAAACGTCATGTTCCTTATATTTAAAATAGGAGAATTAATACTGATCTTGCATGGTAATTGGGAAGCTTAAAAAGTCATATTTCTGAGTTTTGATGCTTGCCAAAATGAAATTAAGATTACTACAATCTAGCTATCCCAATGATCATAAGCAAAAATCTCTGGATAAGGTGGATATGGTGGCGCACACCAGTAATCCTAGCTACTCAGGAGGCCTAGGCGGGAGGATCACAAGTTCTAGTCCAACCTGGGAAACTTAGTGAGACTTTGTCTCAAAATAAAAAGTAAAAAAGAGTTGGGGATATATCTCAGTGGTAGAGTGCTCCTGAGTTCAATGCCTGCTAGCACAAAACAAACAAATGAAAGAAAACAAAACAATAAGGTAAACTCTCTGTACAAAATAAACAAGTAACTAGCTGAGGACCCTGAAATGTTAACAATAGCAGGTGGATTGGAGAGAAGAGCCAAAACATGAAGAAGAATGACTCTTTCAAGGGCAAATTTCCTCATGTCTCTTTTCCATTCTTGTATCCCTTGAATCAAGGTCAATTGCACAGTAAGTATCTACATAAAAAATGCACCAAGAGAAACCTAGCCAGATGCTATAGTTTGGATCTGGAATGTCCCCCAAAGGCCATGTGTGGAAGGCATGGTTGCCAGTCTGTGGTGCTATTGGGAGGTGGTGGAACTTTAGGGAGATGGGGCCTAATGGGAGAAAGATAGGTCACTGGGGGTATGCCTTTGAAGGGGATGTTGGGACCCCAGCCCCTTCCCGTCCCTCTCTGTTTGCTGATCACCAAGAAATAATCAAGTCTCCTCTGCCATGCATTCCCACAGGCCCAAAGCAACAGGGTCAAGTGAAAATGGACTGAAACATCTGAAACTGAGCCAAAACAAACCTTCCCTCCTTTCCCCCCGTCGCTTCTTCCTTTTAAGTTGATTATCTTAGGTATTTTTGTCACAGTGATCAAAAGCTGACTAACACACCAGAAGACTGGAAGGGGGCCTTTGCAAAATGAAGTATATGTGGGAATGAAATCTTTGGGTTCATTTTCTTTTACTGATTTCTTTCCTTCCCCTGTTGATGGCAGCCCCGGCTGCAAAGCTGCACTGTGATGCTGGAAATATAAGTACCTGAAACCTTAAGAGGAAACTCATAGGAGCCAGAGATGTAGAATGAATCCCAGAGGAGATAGAGCAGAAGGGAGTCCCTAGTTCTATGCATGCAGCAACACAAATCCAGGCCTACTTCTAAGAACAGAGTCAAAAAAGCACAGCAAAGTCTTTTAAAAGCTTTTTATATATTCACAGGAAGTTGTAAAAATAGTGCTAAAATTTTTGTGTACTTTCCTCTAGTTTCCCCCAGTGAGGACAACTTACATAATGATAAGCAGTACTTGACTTACAATAGTTAGGCTTTCAATGCTGCAAAAGTGATTCAAGTTTACTAGAAACTGTACTTCATATTTTGAATTTTGACCTTTTTCCTACTAGTCATATGTGGTATGATGCTCTCTTGTAATGCTGGGTAGCAGTGGTGAGTCACAGCTCCCAGTCAAACTACAATCACCAGGGGAAACAACTGATGTGCTACAATGTACTGTGTTGCTTAAGTGTACTCAATGCAGTTTTTGACCTATGATATTTTCAAATTACTATGGGCTTATTGGGACATAGCCCTGTTATAAACAATTGTAAAGCAAGGAACAGCCATATTTAAGATATATTGTAGCATAATATCAAAACCAGGAAATTGACATTGGTATAATTCTATTAACTAAACCTCAGATCTTATTCAGATTTCACCATTATTTACATCCATGTGTGTGCATACATGTGTTTGTATTGTTCTATACAATTTATATATATACATATACATATGTACATATGTGTGTGTGTGTGTGTGTGTATAAAATCAGTGGTGCAGTGCTCCTGAGTTCAATGCCCGCTAGCGCAAAACAAATGAATGAAAACAAAACAATAAGGTAAACTCTCTGTACAAAATAAACAAGTAACTAACTGAGGACCCTGAAATGTTAACAATAGCAGGTGGATTGGAGAGAAGAGCCAAAACACGAAGAAGAATGACCCTTTCAAGGGCATATACACATATACATATGTACATATATATGTATATATACACATATATATGTATACACACATATATATACATATATATGTATATATATGTGTATATATGTATATTTGTGTAAACACCACCACCATCAAGATGCTGAACTGAAGCCCGGCTCAGTTGCATAAACCTATAATCCCAGCTGAGGCAGGAGAATTGCAAATTCAAAGCCAGCCTCAGCCAAAGCGAAGCGCTAAGTAACTCAGTAAACCCTGTCTCTAAATAAAAAAGAAAATAGGACTGCAGATGTGGCTCAGTGATTGAGTGTTCCTGAGTTCAATCCCTGGTACCGGGGGAAAAAAAAAGTTGAACTGAGGCTGGGATGTATCTCAGGGGTAGAGCAACATGCTTAGGTCATGGGTTGGACCGCTAGCACCACATATACACAAAAGATATTTACCAAGTGGGTGTGATGACTCATACCTGTAATCCCAGCTGCTTAGGAGGCTGAGGCAGGAGGATTGCAAATTCAAGGCTAGCCTGGCCATATAGCAAGACCCCGTCTCAAAATTTAAAAATAAAGATATAAAGGGGTAGGGATGTAGCTCAGTAGTACAGCACTTGCCTAGTATGCATGGGGCCCTGTATTTGATCCCCAGAACAGCAAAAGAACAACAACAACAACAAAAACAAATAAATAAAAAATAAAAAAAGAATCACTCCAAAATCCACAATCTCCTTTCTGCTATGTTTTTGCAGTTGCATTCACTTCCAGTCCCTTCCTTGTATTCTGGAAACCACTAATGAGTTCTTCATTTCTCTGGTTTTGTCATTTTGAGAATGTTATATAAATAGAATCCTACAGTATGTTACTTACTAAGATTGGCTCTTTTTAAAGACCATGAAGTCTATGAGAGCCATTCAATCTGTTGCATGTATCAATAGCATGTTCCTTCTTATTAATAAGTCTTATTATTGAGTTTCCATTGTATGGATATATCAGAGGTAATTTAATGACTTACCTGATGAAGGAAATTTGAGTTGCATTATGGTTTGGATGTGAGGTATTCCCCCAAAACTCATGTGTGAGACAATGCAAGAAGGT
Source organism: Tamias sibiricus (assembly GCA_025594165.1). Lineage (NCBI taxonomy): Eukaryota > Metazoa > Chordata > Mammalia > Rodentia > Sciuridae > Tamias > Tamias sibiricus. The sequence goes on along the minus strand of CM046662.1, from coordinate 38,793,194 downwards.
TTGGAGGAGAAATGATTGGATTATAGTCCTAACACAATCAGCGGGTTAATCCCTGATGGAATTAACTGAGTGGTGACTGGAGGCAGGTGGGGTGTGGCTGGAGGAAGTGGTTCATTGGGGGCATGGCTATGGGGTATATGTTTTGTACCTGGAGAGTGGAGTCTCTCTGCTTTCTGATCAGCATATGAGCTGCTTCTCTCCGTCACACTCTTCTGGTGAGCCCCAAGGAATGGAGTTTGCTGTCTACAGATTGAGACTTCTGAAACCATGAGCCTCCAAATAAACTTTTCCTCCCCTATTTTTGTTCCAGTTGGGTCCTTTAATCACAGCAGTGAAAAAGCTGACTAAAAGAGGTCATTACCAGTTTGGGCCACTGTAAACAAAGCTACTGTGAAAATTTATATGCATGTTTTTGGGTAAACATGAGTTTTTATTTTTTTGAGTCAGACTCCTGCCTGAGAGTACAATTGCTGTGTCATATAGTAAGTGTATGTCTTGTTTTATGAGCAACTGTTAAACTCTTATTCCTGAACAGCTGTGCCACTTTACATCCCTACAAAAGAAAGCCTTTGAGAACTAAGGCGCTATTGGTCTACCACTCACAACGTAAAATAGAATTTGTGATATGAACCTAATCAGGATTGATTGCTTGCTAAAACCACCACAATAGGAAGTCTCTCTCTAGGGGATTTTAATAAGGACTCAGAATCTCATAAAATGATATTTTAAAAGTCCATGGGACAATATCCAAGGTTTATGGTTCATGTTATTAGAGTGCCAGTAAGAGAGGACAAAGTGATTGGGGCAGAAAGAAATATTGGAGAAGTAATGCCTGAAAAATTCTCAAATTTTATGAAAGACAAACATTAAGAATCAAGAAACTCAGCAAATTCTGAATAGGATAAATACTAAGAAAAACCACAAACACGTTATAATTGAGTAGGTGAAAACTGAAGATAAAGAGTAAACCTGAGCCGGGCGCGGTGGCGCACGCCTGTAATCCCAGCACTTTGGGAGGCTGAGGCAGGAGGATCGCGAGTTCAAAGCCAGCCTCAGCAATGGTGAGGCACTTAGCAACTCAGTGAGACCCTGTCTCCAAATAAAATACAAAAAAGGGCTGGGGATGTGGCCCAGTGGTTGAGTGCCCCTGAGTTCAATCCCCGGTACCACAAAAAAAAAAAAAAAAAAAAAAAAAAAAAAGAGTAAACCTGAAAGCAGAGGGGGGGATGATGGGGGTAAAAAAGATGGTGGAATGAGATGGATATCATTACCTAAGTGCATGTATGAAGACACAAATGGTGTGAATATACTTTGTATACAACCAGAGATATGAAAATTGTGCTCTATATGTGTAGTATGAATTATAATGCATTCTGCTGTCAAAAATAACAAATTAGAATAAAAAAGAATAAACCTGAAAGCAATCAGAGAATAGTGACATTCTGCATATAGAACAATTAAAATGATTTTGAATTGTTCATCAGACTCCATGGAGGTCAGAAGATCTTGGAGCCCCAACTTTTTAAAAAAATTTTATTTATTTTAATTAGGTATAAATGACTGCAGAATGCATTTTGAGTCATTGTACACAATTGCAGCACAATTTTTCATTTCTCTGGTTGTACCCCATGTAGTGTTGCACCATATATGCAGTCACACATGTACCTAGAGTAATGATGACCATCTCATTCCACCATCTTTCCTGCCCCTATCCTCCCTCCCTCCCATTTGCCCAATCACAATTCCTTCATTTTTCTCATGTCCACCCCCAATTTTGGATCAACATGCACTTATCAGAGAGAACATTCAGCCTTTGGTTATGGGGATTGGCTTACTTTGCTTACTATGATATTCTCCAACTCCATTTACCTGTAAATGCCATAATTTTATTCTCTTTTAAAACTGTGTAATATTCCATTGTGTATATATACCACCATCTCTTTATCCATTCTTCTATTGAAGGGCATCTAGGTTGCTTCCACAGTTTAGCTATTGTGAATTGAGCTGCTATAAACATTGATGTAGCTGTGTTATAGATCAAGGAGTGGGATAGCTGGGCAAATGGAGGTTCCACTCCAAGTTTTCTAAGGAAGCTCCACACTGCTTTCCAGATTGGTTGCACCAATTTGCAGTCCCACCAGCAATGTTTGAGTGTGCCTTTTCCCCACATCCTTGCCAACATTTATTGTTGTTTGTATTCTTGATTCTGACCGGCGTGAGATGAAATTTTAGAGTAGTTTTGATTTGCATTTCTCTAATTGCTAGAGATGTTGAACATTTTTTTTCATATATTTGTTGATCAATTGTATATCTTCTTCTGAGAAGTGTCTGAACAGTTCCTTAGCCCATTTATTGATTGGGTTATTTGTTTTTTGTTGTTGTTAAGTTTTTTGACTTCTTTATATATCCTGAAGATTAGTGCTCTATCTGACAGTGTGTGGGGCAAAAATTTGTTCCCAAAATGTAGACTTTCTCTTCACCTCATTGATTGTTTCTTTTCCTGAGAAGAAGCTTTTTAGTTTGAGTCCATCCAATTTATTAATTCTTGATTTTGTTTCTTACGCTTTAGGAGTCTTGTTGAAGATGTCAGGGCCTAATCGGTTGTGATGAAGATTTGGGCCTACTTTTTCCTCTATTAGGCGCAGCGCAGGGTCTCTTGTATAATTCCTAGGTCCTTGATCCACTTTGAGTTGAGTTTTGTGCATGGTGAGAGATAGGGATTTATTTTTATTTTGCTGCATATATATATTTCCAGTTCTCCCAGCACCATTTGTTGAAGAGGCTATCTTTTCTCCAATGTATGTTTTTGGCACCTTTGTCTAGTATGAGATTATTGTGTTTATGTGGTTTTGTCTCTGTGTCTTCTATTCTGTACTATTGGTCTACATGTCTATGCCAATACCATGTTGTTTTTTGTTACTATAGCTCTGTAATATAGTTTAAGGTCTGGTATTGTGATGCTCCTGCATCACTCTTCTTGCTAAGGATTGCTTTGGCTATTCTGGGTCTCTTATTTTTCCAAATTAATCTCATGATTGCTTTTTCTGTTTCTATATGGAATAACAATGGGATTTTAATTGGAATTGCATTGAATCTGTATGGCGCTTTGGGTTGTATGGCCATTTAAAAAATTGATTCATTTGCTTTAGTTGTACACAATGCCTTTATTTTTACATGGTGCTGAGGATCAAACCTGGGCTACGCATGTGCTAGTTGATTGCTCTACCGCTGAGCCACAATCCCAGCGCCAGCATGGCCATTTTGACAATATTAATTTTGCTTATCCAAGAGCATAGGAGATCTTTCCATCTTCTAAAGCCTTCTTCCATTTCTTTCTCTAGGGTTCTGTAGTTTTCATTGTAGAGGTCTTTCACCTCTTTTGTTAAATCGATTCCCAAGTATTTTTTTTTTTTTGAGGCTATTATGAATGGGGTAGTTGTCCTAATTTCTCTTTCAGAGGATTCATCACTGAATGTATAAAAATGCATTTGATTTATGAGCATTGATTTTATATCCTGCTACTTTGCTGAATTCATTAATTAATTCTAGAAGTTTTCTGGTGGAATTTTTTGGATCCTCTGAGTATAGAATCATGTTGTCAACAAATAATGATAGTTTGAGTTCTTCTTTTCCTATTTATATTCCTTTAATTTCTATTGTCTGTCTAATTGCTCTGGCTAGAATTTCAAGGACAATGTTGAATAGAAGTGGTGAAAGAGGACATCCTTGTCTTTTTTTAAAAATATTTTTAAGTTGTCAATGAACCTTTGTTATTTATTTATTGATATGTGGTGCTGAGAATCAAAACCAGTGCCTCATAAATGCTAGGCAAGGTTTCTACCACTGAGCCACAATCCCAGATCGAGGGCATCCCTGTCTTGTCCCATGTTTTAGAGAGAATGCTTCCAATTTTTTACCATTTAGAATGATGTTGGCCTGGGTTTAGCATAGATAGCTTTAACAATGTTGAGGCATGTTCTTACTATCCCTATTTTTTTCTAGTGTTTTGAACAAGAAAGTGTGCTGGGGCTGGGGTTGTGGCTCAGTGGCAGAGCGCTTGCCACGCACGTGCGCGGCCCAGGTTCGATCCTCAACACCACGTAAACATAAATGCATTGCATTGTGCACAACTAAAGTAAATAAATAAATATTTTTTTAAAAAAAAGGAAGTGTGCTGTATTTTGTCAAATGCTTTCTCTGCATCAATTGATGTAATCTTATGATTCTTATCTTTAATTCTATTGAGGTGATGAATTATATTTATTGATTTCTGTATGTTGAACCAGGCTTGCATCCCTGGAATGAACCCCACTTGATCATGGTACACTATTTTTAAAAAATTTTTTTGGTGATTTTCCAGAATTTTATTGGGAATTTTTTGTGTCAATGTTCATCAGGGATATTGGTCTGAAATTTTCTTTCCTTGATGTGTCTCTGCCTGGTTTTGGTATCAGGATGATCCTAGCTTCATAGAATGAGTTTGAAAGGCTTCCTTCCTTTCCTATTTCATGGAATAATTTGAGGAGTATTGATGTTAATTCTTTTTTTAAAACTTTTTAAAAAATATTTATTTATTTGCTTTAGTTGTACACAATGCATTTATTTGCACATGGTGCTCAGGATCGAACCCAGGCTGCACACATGCTAGGCGAGCGCTCTACCACTGAGCCACAACCTCAGCCCCCATGTTAATTCTTCTTTGTAGGTCTTGTAGAACTCAGTTGTGAATCTGTCTGGTCCTAGGCTTTTCTCGGTTGGTCAGTTTTTGATGGTGTCTTCTGTTTTGGAGCACCATCTTTAAAGTGCTGAAAGGAAATGGTTGTCAATTTAGTGTCTTAGTTCATTTGGGATGCTATAACAATAAGAGAAACTGGGTGGCTTATAAACAATAGAAATGTATTGAATCTCCTAGTTTTGGGGTTGAGATGTTCAAAATCAAGGTTGATAGATAGGCTTGAGCTGACAGGCCACCTCCCCCATGGAAAATTCCATTAGGAGCAACCTAGTTTCAATTTCCCCAGGCAGGAGCCAATGGCTTAAAGGTCACCCTGTTTACTGGGAAAAGAGCCAAAGGCGCTAAAGGTCACTCAGGCACCCCCTGAAATCCCTACTTAAGTCCCTGCCTGCCTGGAGCCAACACACAACAGCTCAACCCTGCGGAGAAGAAGGAGCTGAGGAAGCAGCCGTCGCAACATCTCCTCCCTTCGGAGAGGAAGTAGCTGCTGCAGGGGCTCCAGACTCACCATCTCCAGCCCCACAGCACTGCTCCAGCAGACAGCTCCAGCCTCCAGCCAGTCGGCAGCTGCCTCAGCCAACAGCTCTGGAGACTGTGGCCGGCGCGACTAGGCACCGACCCTTGGTCCAGAGCTTGCACACTTCCCTCTCCCTGACTCCTCTCTCCCCGTACTTCTTCTACCTCCGACCAGCCATAGAGGCTGGTGAATAAATCTATTGGCTGCACGGTTGTCTCCGATGTGATTTTTGCCTTTCAAAGGTACCAAAAGATTTAGTGTCTGGTGAGGGCCCCCTTCTATAGCTCATAGATATCTATCTTCTTTCTGTCCTCACATGGTGGAAGAGGTTATCAGGGTCTTTTTTTTTTTTTTTTTAAAGGTTCTGTCTTAGCCCTTTTTGCATTGCTCTAACAAAATACCTGAGGGTAGTTTCTTTAAATGGAAAAAAAGTTTATTCAGCTCACATTTTCGGAGGTTGGAAGTCCAGATTGGCACCTGGTGAGGGCCTTCTGGCTACATTACAACATGGCAGATGGCATCGTGGTGGGATTACATTCAAGAAGGAGAGAGAGGTCATATGGTGAGATAGGAAGTAAGAGACTAGGGTGTAGCCTAGCTCACTTTTTTTTTTTTTTAATAACAACCTGCTTTTCTGGGATATGATTCAGTCCCATCAGACCTACCTTGAGAGACCATTAATCCATTCACCAGGGTACAGCATCCATGACCTAATCACTTTCCACCAAGCTCAACTCCTTAAAGTTCCTACCGTCACACTGGGGACCAAGAAACACTATAGCACATGAATCTTTAAGTGTTAAAACATATCCAAATCAAAACTATTAGCAGATACTAATCCCAATCATGGGGGCTTTGCTCTCCTAACCCTGTAACCTCCTAAATGCCCCACATGTTAATATGGAGGGACATAAACATTCAGTCTTTAATACCCAGAATTTTCTCTCGGCTGAAAATGTATTTAGGGATAACAGCAGAATAAAGACATTCTTAGAGAAAAGGAAATAAAGAGATTTGTTGCCAGAAGACCTGCTAAAGGATGCTCTTCAGGTTGAAGGGCAAAGATACCAGAGGTAAACTTGGGACTTCAAAAGTAAAAGAAGAGCAACAAAAATGCTAAATGTCTGGGTAAATGTACTGGATTTTTCCCGCTCTTAAATTCTTTAAAACTATGAATGACCATTAAAAAAGGAAATTATAACATTGTTTTGACAGAGTTCTCAATATGTGTAAATACAATACATACCACAGTATTATCTAAAGAGGATAAAGGGAAGACTAATAATTAAAAGTTTAGGGAAACAAGCCATCTGGCTGTGGTACTCGCCTGTAATCCCAGTGTCTTGGGAGGCTGAGGTAGGAGGATCTTGAGTTCAAAGCCAGCCTCAGCAACAGCAAGGTGCTATGCAACTCAGTGAGACCCTGTCTCTAAATGAAATATAAAATAGGACTGGGTATGTGGCTCAGTGGTTGAGTACCCCTGAGTTTAATCCCTGATTGCCCGCCGCCCCCCTCCAAGCCAAATTTAGGGAAACACTAAATATACCACAACATGGTATCTCCTTGCCCTTCTGTGTCGAAGTACTGAGCGGTTTGCTGGTCCTATTTGTAACTCCTATTAAGACCGAAGGTTTTTTGTTCTGTTTTGTTTTTGGTGATACTCGGGGTTGAACCCAGGGGCACTCTACCTCTGAGCTATATCCCCAGTCCTTATTTATTTATTTATTTATAATATTTTATTATAGAGTCTTGCTAAGTCACACAGGCTGGCTCCAAACTTATTATAGACATGTGCCACCATGCCTGGCTAGGACCAAAAGTTTTAACATTCAGTGGAAGTTGACTGGAAAAATAAATGAATTTAGCTCCAGGTCCCTTGTCCAGCCAACATTGTCAGAAAGGGCCTCTGGGTTTTACCATCAAATTGATGGATCTCTAGAGAGAGAGATTCTTGCTGTGTGATCCTTAAGATCAGAGCTTGATCTCCTCCATGCCCCCCTCCCCCATATCTTCACCCCCTGCTCCTGTTTTCTTCTTCTACCCTGGCTCAGATTCAAGCCTGGAGCAGAAAGAGTGGATCTAGAAGTGGTATAGGCTACAGGTGGCTGCACCCTCAGCTGTGCCTTGCCTGGAGTCATCTGTGACTTACCTGTATGGGACCTTTTTACATACTACAGACATGTGCCACGTGAGGATGTTTCAGTGATGATGGTGCTCCTTCCCACAAAATTGAATGGAAAAATCGTATTATCTAGTTGAGTAATAGGAAACAGACTGTGAAACATTGTATATCATTTGTGGTGATGCTGGTGGAAACACCTTACCACACTGCCAGTCATATAAATGCTTAGTGTATACAATTATATACCTTACATAATAGTTGATAATAAACAACTATGTTACTGGTTTATGTATGTGCTATATTATACTTTTAATTGTTTTAGAATGTACTCCTACTTATAAAATAAAGTTTATAGCCGGGTGTGGTGGCCCATGCCTGTAATTCCAGCTACTTCGGAGACTGAGATAGGGGGATCACAAATTAGAGGCTAGCCTAGGAAAATTAATAAGACTTGTCTCTCAGGGGCTGGGGTTGTGGCTCAGAGGTAGAGTGCTCTCCTAGCACATGTGAGGCCCGGCTTCGATCCTCAGCACCATGTAAAAACAAAGGCATTGTGTACAACTAAAACAAATAAATAAATATTAAAAAAAGACCTCTCTCTCACACACACACACATACGAAGAAGAAGAAGAAGAAGAAGAGAAAGAAAGAAAAGAAAAAAGCAAGTGGGGCTGGGATTGTAGCTCAGAAGTAGAATATGCCTGTGTTCAGTCCCCAATACTGAAGAAAAAAAAAAGTTCACTGTAAAACAGTATGCCAGCAGCAGCCCTATATACATCCTGTAATCCCAGCAGCTCAGGAGACTGAGACAGGAGGACTTCAAGTTCAAAGCCAGCCTCAGCAACAGTGAGGCTCTAATCAACTCAGTGAGACCCGGTCTCTAAATAAAACTACAAAATAGGGCTGGGGATGTGGCTCAGTGGTTGAATGCCCCTGAGCTCAATCCCTGGTTACACCCCTGCAAAATAAAAAGGCCATAATACCATCTGCACAGCTTAATTAACGTAGACCACCTAGGTTTGTGTAAGTACACACTATAATGTACACACAACAAAGTCACCTAAAGACAGATTTCTTGGGACATGTCTTAATCATTAAATTGCACACAGCTGTACCTTCTTTGGTGAAAGACTTGATTTTTCTTTGTGAATTCCTTGCTCCCATTCTTGGGTTACCTGGTTTGCATGAATCCTACTTACTTAGATTCAAGGTGTACATGAGACCATAGCCTGGCCACATAGCAACATGCAAGTTGCCCTCTTAGGCAGTACTGACTTGTCTACTAGGGCCCACAGTATTGTCAGAGATTCATGGAAATGATTTAGGTTGTCTTAAAATTGGTAGGAAAAAAATAACCTTTGGGGGCCAAGGATTATATTTGTCTTTATACCAATGTAGTAATAAAATAGATATTTTGATATGTTGTATCCTTATCATATGTATCATATGTATACATATGTATCCTTAACATTTTTCCATGTATTATGTTTGGCATCTTAAAGAAATCTTTCCCACTGAAATATTGCTCTTCACAGGGATAGCCAATTTTTAAGAGAACAGAGGCTTAGGCAGGGACATGCCTTTGATATGCAAGGTAACCAGCCCAGTGCCATGCCTCCTCCATCTGGCCCTTGCACCCCAGGAGACTCAGCCTAAGTGTCCTAGGACCAGAGACCAGGCAATTAAGGACCACCCATCTTAGTCCATTTTGTGCTACTATAACAGAATTCCACACACTGGACAATTTGTAAATAATAGAAGTTTTTTGGCTTATGGTTCTGAAGGGTAGGAAGTCCAAAATGGGGTGGAGCTTTTGTGCTGCACTACCCCATGCAGAAAGCAGAAAGGAAAGAGTCTGAGAGAAAAAGCAAGAAAGGTACAAATTTGATTTTATAACAAACCCACTCCCTTAATAACAACCCATTCCATTGATATCTATATTCATCCATTTTATATGAGGAGCCCTCATAACCTAACCATCTCTTATTAGGCCCCACCTCCCAACACTGTTGCATTAGGCATCAAGTTTTCTACACATGAGCTTTGGGGGACACATTTAAGCCATAATACCATCACATAGCTTAGAACCTGATGCAAAATTTTCAAACTCACCAATCCTAAATAATTTACCTCACCCAGCTTTTCCATTCACGAGGAAACCTCAATGAAGGTTCTGGTTTAAACCTTTCCCTTACTCTTGTTTTCTGCCTCCTGACCACCCTGCTGTCTTTCCTGTGTGGCCCTGTGTGGAATCAAGTTCCTTCTCTGTAGGTACAATAAACTTTGATGTCTGCAAATTCGCCTGTGTTTTCTTTCTTTCTTTTCTTTTTTTTTGAGAAAGTCTCAAAAACAAAGTTTGCCCAGGCTGTCCTCAAACTTGGACTGCTCCTACCTGAGCCTCCAGAGTAACTGGGATTACCTGTGTGCATCACCAAGCCTGGCTTTTATTTTTTAAAAATAAATAACTATATCAATCTTGATGGGCTAGGTTTTGTAACAGACAATGCCAAAGTCTCATTGGCTTTCAAATCTTGCTCATGCTTCATGTCCATCCCCACTTGTTGGCAGTTTTTTGTTTTTGTTTTCAGTGCTGGGAATCGAACTCAGGGCTTTGTATATGCCAGGCAAGTGCTTTACTACTGAACTACATCCACAGCCTTTGTTGGCAGTTTTGCTCCACGTTATTCTTCCACAAGGACCCCGGGTGACTGAGTTTTTATTGTTTGAACATTCCTGATCTCTGGGGCAGAAGGAAGAACATGACATCTGTTACATCTGCTCACATTTTATTGACTTAAGCAAGTCACATGACTGCATCTGACTTTCAGGGGATGCAGAAGTGCAATCCAACCATGGGTCTAGGAGGAGGAAAACCAGAAATTTCAATGAGCAGCACTAAAGATGACTAGAGTAATATATTCACATGGGATATCACCACACAGATGCATCCATACAGGGCATATTCACAGGGAAGACACTCACCTGGGCAACATCCACACAGGATACAGATGCTGCTCAGTGTATGACAGGCTATGTCCTGATAAACTCACTGTAGGTTGAAAATATTATCAGCCAAAGATGAACTGAATAAACCTAACCTAAAAAATCCCCCCAGCCAGGGGGATTAGAGGAACACTAGAATGGCCAATGGGGAGGGAGAGGAAGGGAGGGGCAAAAGGGTGAAGAAAAAAAAAAAGATGGTAGAATGAGATGGATATCATTACCCTAAGTGCATGTATGAAGACACGAATGGTGTGAATATACTTTGTATATAATCAAACATATGTAAAAATGTGCTCTATGAATATAATATGAAATGTAATGGATTCTGCTGTCATTTATAACAACTTAGAATAAAAAAAAAAACCCTAACCAGACAGCACACTGGAGAATATCAGTTGTTTACCCATAAGGTGGGACACATTCACACACAACACAGCCACATGATTCAGAGATCAAATCAGTCCTTCCCACCATACATTAGCACTTGCACTGGTTTTTGTATAAATTTTCATACAAATAAATGACCGCACATTCAAATTTCCTTTTCCCTCTTTTAACATGGGGGGGGGGAGATAGTAAGCTATATATTTTTTTAGTTTGTTATTTAAAATTAATATCATATTCTGAACACCTTTCATTTTTAGAACACGGCTTCCTCCATCTTCCGAACAGTAGTACAACATTCTAGCACCCAGATGGAGCATAGTTAATTTAATCAGTACTCTCTACAGGAATACTTGAGGTGTTACCCACTTTTTCCTGTCATACACTATGCCATAAGGAGTAAATTAATACATGTAGGATTTTGCCTGTGTGCTATCATATTTCTGGGGCTGCTGTAACAAATACCACAGACTAGGTAGCTTAAACAAAAGTAATTTATTTTCTGACTATTCTAGGGGCTAGAAGTCTGAGATCAAGTGGTCAGAAGGTGAATTTCACTCTGAAGTCATTTTCTTTGGCTTGCTGATGGCCACCTTCTTCCTGTGTCCTCACACGTTTCTTCTCTCTGGATGTATCTGTGTCCCAGTTTCCTTTTCTTAGAAAGACACTAGTTGTACTGGATTAGAGCCCACTCTCATGGTCTCATTTTACCTTGTTTACCTCTTTAAAAGCCCTGTTTTAGTCAGCTTTTTCACTGCTATGACTAAAAGGCCCAACCAGAACAACTGTAGGGGAGGAAAATTTTATTTAGGGGCTCATGGTTTCAGAGGTCTCAGTCCATAGGCAGCTGGCTCCATTCCTTGCGGTTTGAGGTGAGGCAGAACATCATGGCGGAAGAGTGTGGCAGAGGGAAGCAGATAGCATGATGATCAGGAAGCAGAGAAAGAGAGAGATTCCACTCACCATATACAAAATACATACCCCAAAGGCATGCCCCAGGGACCAACTTCCTCAAGCTATACCCTACCCACCTTCACTTACCACTCAGTTAATCTCATCAGGGGATCAATCCACTGATTGGGTTGAGATTCTCATAACCCAATCATTTCTCTGCTAATCCTTGCATGTCTCACACATGAGCTTTAGAGAGACATCTCACCTCCAAACCATAATAGGCCACATCTCCAAATATAGTCACATTCTGGGATATTGACCGTTAGGACTTCAGCATATAAATTTTGGGGTCGGGGGATACAATTTAGCTCTTTACAACTGCTCTGTCAGGTGGCAGTGGGGTGGCTGGCTCAAAGAGTAAATGCAATGGAATTTTGATAGATGTAGCACTATAAGGTAATGTTATAGACCAAATATTTGTGTTACTTCCCAAATTCATATATGGAAGTTCTTAACCCCAATGTGATCACATTAGAAGATGGGACTTTTTGGATTTAATCAGGATTAGATAAAATAATGAAAGTGGGGCCTTGGTCTGGTACCCTTAAAAGAAGACACATTAAGAATGTACAAAAAGAGATCAAGTAGGCATATAGTGAGATTTTTGTAAAGGACTGAGACCCTGTGTGTGTTTGTGTATGATAAAGATTATACAAAGTCTGGAGGAAACAATAGAAGCATACAATTTGCTTACCTCAGGGGAGTGGTTGGAGGGGAGACAGGAAAGGGAGAAGCAATGTGAAAAATGTAAAAGGAAAAAAAATCACACTGAAAAGATCATTAGGATTATGTTAATATATAGACATAGCATTTATGTGGAGGCAACTATCTCGAGATAAATTTTAATAATTTCTGGAAGTAGAATTATTAAAAGGTTGACAGTGTTTAGGGTGTTCCTTGGTTACTTTTCCTGTATGTTTTAAAGTATCTTAGATTAAAATTAATAATGATAATACAGAGGGTTTCCGACTTAATGATGGTTCAACTTTAGATTTTTTTATTTCATGATAGCAAAAAAAGAGATATGCATTCCATAGAAATTGTACTTTAAATTTTGAGTTCGTATCTTTTCCCAGGCTAACAATAATGCAATATTATCCTCTCTTGGTTGAGTTAGGTGGATTAAACACATTTTTAATTTATGATGGGTTTATTGGGATGTGGCCCCATTTTAAGTAGAGGAACCACTGTATAATAATGCATTATTGTGAATAGGGAACATTAATTGACTTGGAAGGAAAATAAGAGGGAGGGAGGAAGGGAGATAGGAGGTAAGAAAGAGCGGAGGGAAGGAAGGTTTCCTTCTGAGCCCAAGCTTCTTGGGGTGGAGAGCACTGCAGTGAGGGGTACCCAGCCACATTCTTATTCCTCCTGCTTTCCTCTGCTTCTGCCCCCCTCAGGGTTCCCCAGTGAGCTCCTTTCCTCCCTCATTGCCCAGTTCCTGCTCCTCTCCCAAGGATGGCTTGGTCTTGACATGTGCTGCCACCCCCCTGGGCTGTTGCTGTGGGGAAGTGGGTTCTGCTTTCCTGCCCATGGGGGTGGGGGTTCTGCTTTCCTGGTGTGGGTTCTGCTTTCCTGCCCATGGAGGTGGGGGCTGCTGGGGGTGGGGGTTCTGCTTTCCTGCCCATGGGGGTGGGGGTTCTGCTTTCCTGGTGTGGGTTCTGCTTTCCTGCCCATGGGGGTGGGGGTTCTGCTTTCCTGGTGTGGGTTCTGCTTTCCTGGTGTGGGTTCTGCTTTCCTGGTGTGGGTTCTGCTTTCCTGGTGTGGGTTCTGCTTTCCTGGTGTGGGTTCTGCTTTCCTGGTGTGGGTTCTGCTTTCCTGGTGTGGGTTCTGCTTTCCTGGTGTGGGTTCTGCTTTCCTGGTGTGGGTTCTGCTTTCCTGGTGTGGGTTCTGCTTTCCTGGTGTGGGTTCTGCTTTCCTGGTGTGGGTTCTGCTTTCCTGGTGTGGGTTCTGCTTTCCTGCCCATGGGGGTGGGGGTTCTGCTTTCCTGGTGTGGGTTCTGCTTTCCTGCCCATGGGGGTGGGGGTTCTGCTTTCCTGCCCATGGGGGTGGGGGTTCTGCTTTCCTGGTGTGGGTTCTGCTTTCCTGGTGTGGGTTCTGCTTTCCTGCCCATGGGGGTGGGGGTTCTGCTTTCCTGGTGTGGGTTCTGCTTTCCTGGTGTGGGTTCTGCTTTCCTGGTGTGGGTTCTGCTTTCCTGGTGTGGGTTCTGCTTTCCTGCCCATGGGGGTGGGGGTTCTGCTTTCCTGCCCATGGGGGTGGGGGTTCTGCTTTCCTGGTGTGGGTTCTGCTTTCCTGGTGTGGGTTCTGCTTTCCTGCCCATGGGGGTGGGGGTTCTGCTTTCCTGCCCATGGGGGTGGGGGTTCTGCTTTCCTGGTGTGGGTTCTGCTTTCCTGGTGTGGGTTCTGCTTTCCTGGTGTGGGTTCTGCTTTCCTGGTGTGGGTTCTGCTTTCCTGCCCATGGGGGTGGGGGTTCTGCTTTCCTGGTGTGGGTTCTGCTTTCCTGGTGTGGGTTCTGCTTTCCTGCCCATGGGGGTGGGGGTTCTGCTTTCCTGCCCATGGGGGTGGGGGTTCTGCTTTCCTGGTGTGGGTTCTGCTTTCCCCTGCTTTCCTGGTGTTGGGTCTGCTTTCCTGCCCATGGGAGGTGGGGGTTCTGCTTTCCTGGTGTGGGTTCTGCTTTCCTGGTGTGGGTTCTGCTTTCCTGGTGTGGGTTCTGCTTTCCTGGTGTGGGTTCTGCTTTCCTGGTGTGGGTTCTGCTTTCCGGTGTGGGTTCTGCTTTCCTGCCCATGGGGGTGGGGGTTCTGCTTTCCTGCCCATGGGGGTGGGGGTTCTGCTTTCCTGGTGTGGGTTCTGCTTTCCTGGTGTGGGTTCTGCTTTCCTGGTGTGGGTTCTGCTTTCCTGGTGTGGGTTCTGCTTTCCTGGTGTGGGTTCTGCTTTCCTGGTGTGGGTTCTGCTTTCCTGCCCATGGGGGTGGGGGTTCTGCTTTCCTGGTGTGGGTTCTGCTTTCCTGGTGTGGGTTCTGCTTTCCTGGTGTGGGTTCTGCTTTCCTGGTGTGGGTTCTGCTTTCCTGGTGTGGGTTCTGCTTTCCTGCCCATGGGGGTGGGGGTTCTGCTTTCCTGGTGTGGGTTCTGCTTTCCTGCCCATGGGGGTGGGGGTTCTGCTTTCCTGGTGTGGGTTCTGCTTTCCTGGTGTGGGTTCTGCTTTCCTGGTGTGGGTTCTGCTTTCCTGGTGTGGGTTCTGCTTTCCTGCCCATGGGGGTGGGGGTTCTGCTTTCCTGCCCATGGGGGTGGGGGTTCTGCTTTCCTGGTGTGGGTTCTGCTTTCCTGCCCATGGGGGTGGGGGTTCTGCTTTCCTGCCCATGGGGGTGGGGGTTCTGCTTTCCTGGTGTGGGTTCTGCTTTCCTGGTGTGGGTTCTGCTTTCCTGCCCATGGGGGTGGGGGTTCTGCTTTCCTGCCCATGGGGGTGGGGGTTCTGCTTTCCTGGTGTGGGTTCTGCTTTCCTGGTGTGGGTTCTGCTTTCCTGGTGTGGGTTCTGCTTTCCTGGTGTGGGTTCTGCTTTCCTGGTGTGGGTTCTGCTTTCCTGGTGTGGGTTCTGCTTTCCTGGTGTGGGTTCTGCTTTCCTGGTGTGGGTTCTGCTTTCCTGGTGTGGGTTCTGCTTTCCTGGTGTGGGTTCTGCTTTCCTGGTGTGGGTTCTGCTTTCCTGGTGTGGGTTCTGCTTTCCTGGTGTGGGTTCTGCTTTCCTGGTGTGGGTTCTGCTTTCCTGGTGTGGGTTCTGCTTTCCTGGTGTGGGTTCTGCTTTCCTGGTGTGGGTTCTGCTTTCCTGGTGTGGGTTCTGCTTTCCTGCCCATGGGGGTGGGGGTTCTGCTTTCCTGGTGTGGGTTCTGCTTTCCTGGTGTGGGTTCTGCTTTCCTGGTGTGGGTTCTGCTTTCCTGGTGTGGGTTCTGCTTTCCTGGTGTGGGTTCTGCTTTCCTGCCCATGGGGGTGGGGGTTCTGCTTTCCTGGTGTGGGTTCTGCTTTCCTGGTGTGGGTTCTGCTTTCCTGGTGTGGGTTCTGCTTTCCTGGTGTGGGTTCTGCTTTCCTGCCCATGGGGGTGGGGGTTCTGCTTTCCTGGTGTGGGTTCTGCTTTCCTGGTGTGGGTTCTGCTTTCCTGCCCATGGGGGTGGGGGTTCTGCTTTCCTGCCCATGGGGGTGGGGGTTCTGCTTTCCTGGTGTGGGTTCTGCTTTCCTGGTGTGGGTTCTGCTTTCCTGGTGTGGGTTCTGCTTTCCTGGTGTGGGTTCTTAAGATAGCTGAAATTATATGTATTAGTCTCTGTGTCCTCAATTCTGTACCATTGGTCCACCAGTCTATTTTGGTGCCAATACCATGCTGTTTTTGTTACTATTGCTCTATAGTATAATTTAAAGTCTGGTATGGTGATGCCACCTGCTTCACTTTTCTTGCTCGGGATTGCTTTGGCTATTCTGGGTCTCTTATTTTTCCAGCTGAATTTCATGACTGCTATTTCTATTTCTTTGAAGAATGACATTGGGATTTTGATTGGAATTGCATTAAATCTGTATAATGCTTTTGGTAGTGTGGACATTTTGACAATATTAATTCTACCTATCCAAGAGCAAGGTAGGTCTTTCCATCTTCTGAGTTCATCTATAATTTCTTTCTTTAGTGTTCTATAATTTTCGTTATAGAGGTCTTTCACCTCTTTCGTTAGGTTGATTCCCAGGTATTTTTTTTTTTTTTTGATGCTATTGTAAATGGGGTGTTTTTCATCACTTCCCTTTCAGAGTCTTTGTCGCTGATGTACACAAATGCCTTTGACTTATGTGTATTGATTTTGTATCCTGCAACTTTGCCAAATTCGTTTATTAGTTGTAAAAGTTTTCTGGTAGAGTTTTTTGGGTCTTCTAGGTAGATTATCATGTCATCAGCAAATAGTGATAATTTGAGCTCTTCTTTTCCTATCTTGATCCCTTTAATTTCTTTCGTCTGTCTAATTGCTCTGGCCAGAGTTTCCAGCACCATGTTAAATAGCAGTGGTGAAAGGGTGCATCCCTGTCTTGTTCCAGTTTTTAGAGGGAATGCTTTCAATTTTTCTCCATTTAAGATAATGTTAGCTCAGGGTCTTGCATAAATAGCTTTTATAATGTTAAGATATGTTCCTGATATTCCTAGTTTTTCCAGTGTTTTGAACATAAAGGGGTGTTGTATTTTGTCAAATGCTTTTTCTGCGTCAATTGAGATGATCATATGATTTTTGTCTTTAAGTCTATTGATGTGATGTATTATGTTTATTGATTTCTGAATGTTGAACCAGCCTTGCATGTAAGCTGCCTGTCATGGCCAGCCACGGCGCCGCGGGAGGAAAACTCGGAGGCAGAGTAAAGCTTCTTTAGATAGAGAGAGAGAGAGCTTAGCTTTTAGAGCTTCTTTCTTCTTTCTTCTTTCTTCCTCGGGAGCCTCTGCCTGACTCTGACCAGCAATTACTTCTTCTATCTGGTTTCTCTTCTGTCTTTTCTTCTTCTCCGACCCGAACTCTTCTTCCGACCGAGCGACTGCATGACTGACTGAATGAATTCATTCTTCTCCTCACTCCGACCGCTTTCACCCGGTTTGCGGGTGCCTCACGTGCATTTACAGGTGCGTTACATACATACTTATTATCAGGTGGAACTTATGGCTTCCAGCTGACTGCAATAGCCATCTCCCTAATTAGGGCTCCTTCACTTGCATCCCTGGGATAAACCCCACTTGATCGTGGTGCACTATCTTTTTGATATGTTTTTGTATCCGATTTGCCAGGATTTTGTTGAGGATTTTTGCATCTATGTTCATTAAAGATATGGGCCTGAAGTTTTCTTTTTTGGATGTGTCTTTGCCTGGCTTTGGAATTAATGTGATATTGGCCTCATAGAAAGAGTCTGGAAGAGCTCCCTCTTTTTCTATTTCTTGAAATAGTTTGAAGAGCATTGGTATTAGTTCTTCTTTGAACGTCTTATAGAGCTCAGCTGTAAACCCATCAGGTCCTGGACTTTTCCTTGTAGGTAGCTTTTTGATAACATCTTCTATTTCTTCACTTGTAATTGATCTGTTTAGATTGTGTATAGCCTCCACATCCAGTTTAGGCAAATCATAAGACTCTAGAAATCTGTCAATGCATTCAGTATTTTCTATTTTATTAGAGTACAAGTTTTCAAAGTAATTTCTAATTATATTCTGTATATCTGAGGTGTTTGTTGTGATATTCCCTTTTTCATCACGAATGTTAGTAATTTGAGTTTTTTCTCTTCTTCTTTTTGTTAGCATCGCTAAGGGGTCTGTCAATTTTGTTTATTTTTTCAAAGAACCAACTTTTAGTTTTGTCAATTCTTTGAATGGTTTCCTTAGTCTCAATTTCATTAATTTTTGCTCTGATTTTAATTATTTCCTGTGTTCTACTGCTCTTGGTGTTGGTCTGTTCTTCTTTTTCTAATGTTTTGAGGTGTAATGTTAAGTCATTTATTTGTTGGTTTTTTTTCCTCTTAAGGAATGAGCTCAGTGCAATGAATTTTCCTCTTACTACTGCCTTCATGGTGTCCCAGAGATTTCTATATGATGTATCTGTGTTCTCATTTACCTCTAGGAATTTTTTGATCTCCTCTCTGATGTCTTCTTCAACCCCTTGTTCATTCAGTAGCATGTTGGTTAGCTTCCAGTTGATGGAGTAGTTTTTCTTATTCCTTGTTTTGTCATTGATTTCCAATTTCATCCCTTTATGGTCCAATAGCATGCAGGGTAGTATCTCTATTTTTTTATATTTGCTGAGAGTTGCCTTGTGACATAATATATGGTCTATTTTGAGAAGGACCCATGTGCTGCTGAGAAAAATGTGTATTCATTTACTGAGGGATGAAATATTCTATATATGTCCGTTAGGTCTAAATTGTTAATTGTTTTAAGGAGGCTTAAAGTTTCTTTGTTTAGCTTTTGTTTGGATGATCTATCCATTGGTGAGAGAGGTGTTTTGAAGTCTCCTAGAATAACTGTGTTGTGGTCTATTTTACTCTTGAACTTGAGAAGAGTTTGTTTGATGAATGTAGGTGCTCCATTATTTGGGGCATATAGATTTATGATTGTTATATCCTGTTGATGGAT
Organism: Tamias sibiricus; assembly: GCA_025594165.1. Taxonomy (NCBI): domain Eukaryota; kingdom Metazoa; phylum Chordata; class Mammalia; order Rodentia; family Sciuridae; genus Tamias; species Tamias sibiricus. The sequence goes on along the minus strand of CM046662.1, from coordinate 38,774,355 downwards.
GGTTCCCTTAAGTAACAAGAAATATCCATCTTTGTCCCTCTTGATTAGTTTTGGTTTGAAGTCTACCTTATTTGATATGAGAATGGAAACTCCTGCTTGCTTCTGCCGGCCATGTGAGTGATAAGACTTTTCCCAGCCTTTCACTTTCAGTCTGTTGATGTCTTTTTCTATGAGGTGTATTTCTTGGAGACAGCAAATTGTTGGGTCATTTCTTTTAATCCATTCTGATAATCTGTGTCTTTTGATTGGCGAGTTTAGGCCATTAACATTCAGGGTTATTATTGAGATGTGATTTTTATTCCCATCCATTTTTATTTGAATTATGGTCTTTAGCTTGATTTGGTTTCTCTTCTGGTTGGTATTTCCCTTAGTTTAATATCTCCCTTTGTTGATTTTCATTGTTATCTTTCTCTTCTTCTTCATGAAAAATGTTGCCCAGGATGTTCAGAAGTGCTGGCTTTCGAGTTGTGAAATCTTTTAACTTTTGCTTGTTGTGGAAGGTTTTTATTTCATCTTCGAATCTAAAGCTCAATTTTGCTGGATATAAGATTCTTGGTTGACATCCCTTTTCTTTCAGAGCTTGAAATATGCTATTCCAGGATCTTCTTGCTTTTAAGGTCTGGGTTGAGAAATCTGAACATAGTCTGATTGGTTTCCCCCTATATGTAATCTGCTTCCTTTCTCTTGTGGCTTTTAGTATTCTCTCCTTGCTCAGTGTATTAGGCATTTTCATTATAATGTGTCTTGGTCTGGATCTGTTGAGATTTTGTTTGTTTGGTGTTCGGTATGCCTCTTGAACTTGGTTTTCCCATTCATTCCTCAAGTTTGGAAAATTTTCTGTAATTATTTTGTTAAATAGATTACTCATTCCTTTGGCTTGAAACTCTGCCCCTTCCTCTACGCCAATCACTCTAAAGTTTGGTCTTTTTATGCTGTCCCATAATTCTTGGATGTTATGTTCTTGATTTCTGATAAGTTTTGCTGTATAGTTTAAATTCTTCTCTAGGATATATATTTTGTCTTCATTGTCTGAGGTTCTTTCTTCCAAGTGGTCTATTTTGTTGGAGATGCTTTCAATTGAGCTTTTATTTTGGTTTATTGCTTCTTTCATTTCTGGAATTTCTGTTTGGATTCTCTTTAGAGCCTCTATTTCCCTATTGAAGTAATCTTTTACTTCCTGTATTTGTTTTTGGAGTTCTTTGTCAAAATGATCTTTTGCCTCCTGTACTTGCTCCCTCATCTCATTTTTGAGTTCATTCTTAAGTTCCATAAACATTTGGCATATGTAATTTCTAAATTCCATCTCTGGCATTTGACCAACTGTGCTTGCCATGACATCTACTGATGAGGTATCTTGATTTGTTTGTGTCATTTTCTTCCCTTGTTTTTTCATGTTGCTTGTGTGTCTATTCTTCCTGCACTGTGGGACCTTGACTATTTCGATTTTACCTTAAAGCCTTATGTTGTTCCTGTAGTACAATGTTATCAGATCACCTTATAATTCCTTTACACTTTTAAAACCTAACACTTTCTATTCAGAAAATCCAAGTTTGATCACAATGTAAAGATTTGGTTAACCCAGATATTATTTCCAATTTACTCTGTATGCTTCTGATGGGGTTTTATAGCTTCAAGTATTGGATACAGAGGTGTTATGTTTAGGAAGAAGGAAGTGTCTTGAATTGTTCTTTCTTGGAAAGTATGAAAAGAGATTTCTATTGAAGTGGTTTAGTGGAAGTGGTTTAGTATCAGTAGACGAGGGAAGAAAGAGAATGGAGTAGACAATTAAGTGGAAAGACCAATTTATATATAAAGTAAGTTGGAAACAAAATGATAAAAGAGTAGGAATTGGTGTAAGAGAGAGGAGAGAGAGAATCACGAAAATAGAGAGTAAACTATATATAACACCACTTTGCTATCCAGTTTAATTGCGCCGTTTCTAGAAATCCCAAGTTCTGCGTATAACTTGTTTTTGCCTCTGTTTAGTATGCACTGGCAGGGTGTAAACATGAAAGATGAAGGAGGAAGAAAAGATGCAAGAGTGAGAAGGAAGAAAAGTAGGAAAGAAAAAAGGAGCGGAAGCAAACAAACACACTGACAATCAATGCGGAAGGAAAAAAAAAAAGCAGAACAAAACAAAGCCAAAAAAAAGAAAAAGAAAAACAAACAAACAAACAAAAAACCTCCCTGAAATCCAACAAAACAAGCAAACCAACAAAAAAAAAAAAAAAAAAAAAAGTCGAACCCCAAGTCTCAAACAAAACGGGCCCTGGGAAGCCCCCCTCTTTTTCCCTTTCCAGTTCAAGCCAATTGTTATTGGATCATGTCTAGACAGTCTGCGATCCTGGTAGTGGAATCAAGGCTGCACCTTAGGCCAGTGGCTGAACGGCTCAGTGAAGGAGTGGCCCAGGGGGGTTTGTGTGTCAGCAGATGAATGGCACTGGGAAGGGGACCCTCCAGAAAGCACCCCTCCCCACGCCCACCCACAGTTGCAGTTTCTTGTGGCCGCTGTGCTGGCCTCAGACACGCCCTCCCCTGCTGGTCACCCAAGCCTCACCCAAGTGTGCGTTGTCTTCAGAGAGCTGGAGGGTCCCTGGATGGCTGCAGCCGTCACTCTCTTCTCCTCCCCTTTGTCTGGGTCAGCCACTGCACCTTTCAAAGATGGCGGTGCTCTCCTCCCAGTCAACAGCAGCTCCGCAGACTCCCGTGTCCTCGCCGATTGATTTCAAAGCCGTTGGGTGGATGTCTCCCTGCCGAGGTGGTATCAGGAAGCCGCAACTGTAACTGCAGCGCAGACAGCGCTGCTTCCGATTGTGGACCGCTCCGATTGTACCCCTACTTGCTGTTCGCAGGTCTCTGCGCCGCTCTCTCCGGGGCCCTACTGGTGAGGGTCGCGTCCGGCCGGGTGTGGATTCGAACTGGTGTTGTCGACCTACAGTCTCCCGTGGTCCCCCAGCACCAATTCCACCGGCTGTTATCGCTGGTTTTTATCGCCGGTTTCACGCTGGTGTGCCCTGAGTGTGGCTGGGGTTGTAGTCCCCTCTGCCTCTCTTTTAAAAACACCTGTGGTGGGGCTGGGGTTATAGGTCAGTGGTAGAGCGCTTGCCTAACACGTGGTAGCACTAAGGTCGATTCTCAGCACCACATAATAAATAAATAAATAAAATAAAGGTATTGTATCCATCTATAACTAAAAAAAGTATTTAAAACAAAAACACCTGTGGTTACATTAGGGCTTATCCAGCTGATCCATGATCATCCTCCCATCGCCAGATTCTCAGCTTAATCATACCTGTAAAATCCCTTTTGCCATTCTGGGTAACAGTTATGGATATGTGGGAAGAGGATATGGAACATCTTTGGGGGCCACTATTCAGCCTCCACTGTCACTGTGGCATTATGATGCTTATAGTGCATTTGCCTCCTTCTGGCTTTTTTCCCCCCTTTTCTTTTCTTCAGGGAGTAACTGAAAACATCTTCTCCGAGGATTCCCATGCTTGTGTGACTTCTCCAAGCTCCAGGTAAGTGCCCCAGCGGCCAGAGTGAAAGGTTAATTCATCCTGTCATGCAGGCCTGTCTCTCTGGCTAGGGTTAGAGACTATTCCTCACTGTCTTTGTCTCAGCACTGACAAAATGCCTGGCATGGGGCAGAATTTCTTATGTATCTGCTGATCTCAACTGAAGAGACCAATTCTCCTCTTTCCCCTAAACAGGATTGATTGGCAAAAATTCAGGTCAGTCTCTCTTCCTACTGGGCCTTTGTTCCTCCTGGAGGAATAGGTAAAAAAAGAGTATTTGCCCTCCTTTCTGGCTTCTTGATGCCCAGAATCTCCTCCTGGATGCTCTCTCAGCCCCAAGTCTTCTCTGGAATGTGTAAAGGACAGGTTCAATTTCAGGGACAGAGAGGAAGTCAGCATTGTTCTGGGACCTAACCTGACTTAGGAACCTCATCTAATATAATCTAACCTAATATGCCTGATATAAGAGCCTGGAATACCCTATGGCTTATTCTGGATATTAAAAACAAAAAAGAAGAAAGAAAGAAAAGTAGATTTAAAGAAAAAATATTTTTTACAGTACTAGGAATTTAACCCAGGTTCTGGCCTCCAGAACACTGAAATAATAATTTTCTGTTGTTTTAAGCCACCGGATTTGGGGTAATTAGTTGTGGCAGCCCTAGGAAACTGACATTGTGAGTAATTTGATTCTCCAAGGCTCAGTCTTAACATCTGTAAAATGGAATGATTGTATTCAACATTATCTTCTTCATAAAGTTATTGAGAGGATTAGTGATAATATATATTAACATGCTTTGCGAATTGAAAGGGAGCTATTAGAAAGCCATACATTACTATTATACTATTATTAACATGATTGTTTAGTGACTTCTCTGGGAGCTTTTAGTAGTAGCTTAATATTTTTTTGTAGTACGAGGTATTGAACTATGTTGCCTCCAGGAGTTCTTTGAACCTGTTCTAGTTCTGAGGGCTGCCCGATTCACCCATCATTCTTTGCTCAATTGAGCTCTGTAAAATTTAACTTGTCTAAGTTTTTTCCTTGTCACAGGTATCATATCTGTGATTTATATGACACAGAATTCTTTCAGAAAACCACTCTATCTGATAAATAATATTAGCTGCCAATTTGGAAGATGGAGGCATTGAACCCACAGCAGCCAGAATGATATAGATCTTTGAGAATGATCCAGTTGTGTCACTTATATTCTTCCACCCTCTAGCAACTCCCTGTATACCCCACAGTCCAGTCCCCATCCACAGATGGCCTTAGGCCCTTGCTGTCTGGGTCCTTCAACATCTCCGTTGTTCTTCCCCACCATTTCTATTTCCTGTTTGCTCAAATGTCACTTTCTCAGTAAGGTCTTCTTTGGTCTCCCTGTATGACACAGCCCCTCCAAACTCTTTCCACTCCCTACTTTATTTTACTTCCCCTTATACCAACATTATATCTAGGAGGTTTTATCCCTGCTGTATCCCTAGTGAAGAGTGCCTAGCACAGACTAGACATTTTTTTTTTTGTAGTTACCTTTTTTAAACATTTTAAAAATTTTAATTTTTATTTCTAATTAAGTTATATGTGATAGCAGGATGCATTTCATTTCATTGTACACAAATGGAGCACAACTTTTTATTTCTCTGGTTGTACATGATGCAGAGTTGCACCATTTGTGCAATCATACATGTACCTAGGGTAATGATGTCTGCCTCATTCCACCATCTTTCCTACCCCCATGCTCCCTCTCTACCTTGCTTTTGTTAGCATAATTGCAGCCATCTTCCTTTTCCCCACTCTCACTTTATGAATACAGTTCTTATTTTCAAGAAATGGAAAGTAGCCTGAGATAAAACCTACTGGCCTGAAGATATGCTGTTCTCTCCCTGTTCTCTCATTGAGAGATAGGAGACAACTTACTGGCCCCTGAGATGGAGATGTACTGGTTTTCCTATTCTCTCCTTGAGAAGATAAAGAGACATGCCGGTTTGCCTGTTTCCCCTCTGAGAGATAGGAAAACTTCCTGTCTCTGTTCCCAAGAAACAAACTTGCCTTCCACAAGATCAGGGGATGCTTACTATGTCAGTCAAGACTAAACCTGCCCTTAGTGTGTGGCCATGATTCTAGCCTATAAAAGGTAATATTCAAGGGGAGTTGATACTGCTCTCTTTCCTTGCTGCTGCTGTCCTCTCTTTGTGCAGAGCATCCTTGTCAGGCTCCTGACAATAAACCTGCTTCTTATCCTAGGTGTGTGTGTTATTGATCAGTTCTGTGCCACTTTTCTTTCATTGCTGGAGCCTGAGGCAAAAGGAAATGTCTAATCCTGACTTTAAAATGTTAGTATTTTGTTCATGGATTTTTTTGCATTAACTTGATTTTTAAAAATCATTGCATTTATATGTTATTAATGACTGAGTTTTTGATATATCATACTAAATTTTTCACAGAATGCCAGTAAGGTCCCCTGTCCTGGGTTTCTTCTCAAGCACACTCAGTAGGCTTTCAAAAGTTCAGCTCTGGCTGAAGTAAAGGATTGTGAGAAAGGTATATGGTCAGTTTTGAGGCCTGCCCTCAAATCAAAAAGTGAGAAACATCTCAAAAGGTCAGTTGGACTGAGGCCAGCCCTTATTGAGGGCTGCATGATGGGAAGGAGAGAATAGCTTCCAGGGCCTCTGGGGGAAATGGACACAGGTAGGTTGATGATAGGGTCTGGGAGGAGCTGAGGCATTGGATGCCATCTGACATCCAGCATTAGGGTCTGGGAAAGGCTCAAGGTTTTTTTAGGGTCCAGGTGGCCTGAACTGCACTCCAGGCATGTTCCAGAACTGAATAGGGAATGACAGGTTGACCACTCCTTAGCGACTCCAAGCAATACCACCTGGGCAGCTGTGAGCCTCCAAAGAAAGTAATACTCAGTCAGTGACCCATGTGCAGGAGACAACTAAACTCTCAGTAATCAGGGTAAATACATATATATATTTTTAGGATAAATATTTTAATGCAGTATAAATATATTAAATATTTTAATGGCTAGGCTTCTGTTTTGGTAAATTAATTTTTACTGAAAATTTGGCAAATGTAGAGAGCAAAAGTCTCTGATGCCTGACTGTCACAGAAAGATACCACCAAGGTGAATGGGTATTTATATAAATTTCTGGGAAAGTAATTTGTCAACTTTTATTCAAATATAAAACCTAGTTCTGGGCTGGGGTTGTGGCTCAGTGGTAGAGCGCTCACCGGGCACGTGCACAGTCCTGGGTTTGATCCTCAGCACTACATAAAAATAAATAAATAAAATAAAGGTATTGTGTCCAACTACAACTAAAAAAAATAAATATTAAAAAAACAAAACCTACTTCTTTGGCGCTGTCACTGCATTTAAAAATTCCACCTAATTTTCTTTTTTATTTTATTTTTGTAATTTTTTTCGGTTGTAGACAGACCTAGTACCTTTACTTTATTTATTTGTTTTTATGTGTTGCTGAGGATTGAACCCAGTGCCTCACACATGCAAGGCAAACGCTCTACCAACTGAGCTACAACCCCAGCCCAAAATTCCACCTAATTTCTTTTTTTTTTTAAAATATTTATTTATTTGCTTTAGTTGTACACAATGCGTTTTATTTTTACATGGTGCTGAGGATCGAACCCGGGCTGCACATGTGCTAGGCGAGGGCTATACCACTGAGCCACAACCCCAGCCCTCCACCTAATTTCTATAGAATTAAATATACAGTATGATTAAGAGACACATTATATTTTAGTCTTGTTTATGTGTTTAAAAAAAATCCCTGTCCCACTCACCCAACTTGTCCCATGAATAGAAGAATTGGGGGTTACCCACACTTGGTTTCATATGGTTATTAAAAAAATAAACTGAGCTGGACATGGTACTACACACCTGTAATCCCAGTGATTCAGGAGACTGAGGCAGGAAGATCACAAGTTCAAGGTCAATCTCCTCAATCTAGCAAGACCCTGTCTCAAATAATAATTAAAAAGGGCTGTGGGGGCTGGGGATGTAGCTCAGTGGTAAAGCGCTTGCCTCTCATGTGTGAGGCACTGGGTTTGATCCACAGCACCACATAAAAATAAATAAAGATACTGTGTGTTCATCTACAACTAAATAAATATATTTTTTAAAAAGGGCTGGGGATGTAGCTCAGTGGTATAGTGTCTCTAGGCTCAATCCCCAGTCCCAGAGGTGGAGGGGAGATTGAAATAGAGATAGGGGGTTCCCCCCTCACCTCAAGAGCCAAGGCCATGCTGATTGCCTGGTTCTACCCCCTTATTCATGACTAAGGAACAAAATTCTTATACCAAGTATTGTCAAAGGTTTGTGGGGGACTCCTGAACGATGCTGGTGGGAGTATAGGCCAGTGCAACCGTCATGGGATCATGGGTACCTCTTTGTATCAGTACATAAAGCATCCTCATTACAGCTGCATAGAATATTTAACTAGGTCCCTACTTATGGATAAGTGAGTTGTTTGTAATATTTTTTTTGTCAAACAGTGTGGCAATGAATAGCCTTATGAGGACATCATTTGAAGATGGACAAACATGATGGTTAGATAAAGCAATAGAGCTGAAGTAGCCACATCACAGCAATTACATATTTGCAATTTTGATGGAAGCTCCTTGCTATGGTTTGGCTACTTACTGTGTATTCCTCCAAAGGTTCATGTGTTGAAAACTCAGTTCCCAAGGTATTGAGAGGTGCCATGGAACCTTTAAGAGGTGGGGCCTAGTGGGAGGCACCTAGTCAAATTCAGGGCACTACCCTCTCTCATGTGACCCCTTGGTAGTTCTCATTGGAGATTCCTTTCTCTGGCTTATTGTTTGAAATGTGATTCCTCACCCCGCCATACATGTCCCCCAAACCCCCCTGATGTGACATAGCCAAGGGGGTTCTTGCCAGAACTGAGTGGACACAGTACCATGCCCTTGAACCTCCAGAATTGTGAGCTAATTAAACCTCTTCACGAAATATAAATTAACTGTTTCTTCTATTTTGTATAGTGATGAAAAGCTGACTAATACACTGCCAAATTCATGTCCATAACTGTGTACCAATTTACATGGCAAACAGCAATGCATGGAGAACTAGAGGTGGCTAGGTTCCTGAGATAAGGTGTTGGCCACAATGAAGATGCCCTGCTATGATTTGAATGTTGTTGTACCTCCAAAATATATATACTGGATTTAATCCCCAATATGATAGTATTAAAAAGGGAGTCTTTTAAAAGAAGTGGAAGGGAGTGCATTTGCCTCTTCTATCATATGAAGACACAGAAGGTTCCATCCATGAGGAATAAACTTTCATCTGACACTGAACTTGCTGGTACCTTGGTCTTGAACTTCCCAGCCTCTAGAACTGTGAGCAATAAATTTCTGTTCTTTTAAAATTACTCAGCCTAAGATATTTTTGCCAGAACAGAGTAAGATGAAACTTGTCCTAGGGAACTGATGGAGTAGAGGGTCCCTGGTGAGTAGCAATGTGGGGGTGGGCTTTATCCATGGTTTGATCATGTAAAAATGAGTTGATTCTGGATCCCAGCCAGACCCAGGGCCCTGGAGATAAACTCCAGTCCAGTTCCAGCTCTGGAGGGAACTAAGAGAGAGCACTAGGTAACAAAGGCAAGACCACAGCCATGTTCCTTCCCTGGTGCCTGCAGCATGGCTGAGTTAGGCAGCTCCAAACCCTGAGCTGTGTGTCAGTTTGCATCACCTGGAACTGCATTCTTGGGCACCGTTTGTGCTGTTAACACTTGTGTCACCATCCAGGCTCTGCCCTATGGAGCCCCTGTGGACTGTCTCTTCTGGCCAGCCATAAGGACTGGAGACAGAATGACAGAAGGACAGAGGCACCTTTGCAGGGAATGGCCATGAGTCCTGGATGTGGCTAAGGGACAGACTGTGTGGCTGTGAGCAAGGCCCACCCCTTTCTGGGCTCCAAGTCTGCACCTAGAAAAGGGGTACAATGATCTCCACCTGGTATGGGTGGGAGGCACCTGGTTGGGTCCTCTGAGAGAACTTACTCCTCTTAGCAGTTGCTCAGAGAGGTAGAGAGCAATTTTGAGAGCCTCTTGGATGGTCCTTAGGCACAAACATACTCAGCCTGAGCCCCTTCAACACTGTGGTCTCTACAGGTCTGGCCGTAGGCTGCCTCCTCTCCTGCTTTGGATCCTCCTGCAATTGGGGTGAGCCCTAGAGAGTCTAGGTCTCACCTCACATCTTTCCCTGATGCCTGTTCTGTGCTAGGTCACTGAGGGGCTGACAGGCATTGGTGAGAGGGCTTCTACTGTGGCAGAAATACAAGACGTGATTACAAAATGAAATTATAAGAGTGTTATGATAAAGAACCAATGCCTGGGGAAAGGGTTAATTTTTCCCCTCCCCTCTGCCAGTCTATGAGGGACCTAATTAACCATGGGTCCCTGTCTATTTGGTTGTAAATAGTTGTCTCTAGGAGTCTCCCTTTCAAAATGTAAACATCCCTGTGACAGTCCAGAGATTCAACAGGTGCCTGTAAAAAGGGTCATTTCTTCTTATACTTTGAAACTTTCTTAACTCTATAGGAATGTAGCTACATCACTTAATTGCTAGGCCAATTAACTGCCATCTAAACCACAACCTCGTTGACTTAGTTCTTAAAAATCTCAGGGAGATAAACTCAAGTCATCTTGAGTTACTGCTGTCTGTGGTGAAGGCTTCACAATATCACTCACAGGTGTTTTACTGTTTATTCTACATCTGTGAACTACTTATAATAAATTCCCTGTGCATGGTCTCTGATCCCGTAGGGCAAGATTTCAAACCCACCAATGTTGTAACGGTTAAGAAATGATGTCAATTTTTCCTATAAAAGCCCCATGTAACTTCAGCTCCATGTCCAGAACTTCAGACCACTAGCTCATCTGGGTCCACCAGCATAAATAAACCTGAGTTCTCCACCCTCCCTGTGATGCTTAGTCTCTTGCTGAGCATGATTTCCATAACACTATCAGGAATTGTTTCTACAAGACAGTCCTGCACCTGAGACTGTAGTTTTGACTAGATTGACAAAGTGGGGAACAGCAGTACAAACAGAACAGTGTGTGCAAGCCAGAGGAAGGGGAAAGTGCTCTGTTTCTTTTGCAATGGGGTTGGTAAAAGCCAGGCCTTATCTTTCATAAATGCTGATAGGATTTGATCTGCCTCTCCATCTAACCCCTGATGTTTCAATCTCAGTGAGCCTGTACTGTTTCTCAACCTCCTTTCTTCATGTTTCCCACAGCCAGGGATGAGGCTGCTGATGGGGAGAACTGAGTTGACGCCTTGGCCTCTAGAGTAGGAGTAGAGATGCATGGCTGTGGGGAGGCATTTTGAGACTGGACTTGGAGAGAGAGCTAAGATGCTAGGCGTGGGTGAGGAATTGCATGAGGCAAGGAGAGGGCATCTTGCCAGTTGCCCCTGGGCCTCCCAAGCTCAGGATTCTAGAGTTTCTTCACAGGCCCCTGAAGCAACTAATTTAGGAATAATGAGGTAGAACCAGGTGATCAGCATGGCCTTGGCTCTTGGGGTGAGGGAAGAAACCCCTGTCTCCTATTCCTGAAGCTGGAGCAGGAAGACAGTCTCCTCTGGTTGAAGCCAGGCCCTGGGCATTGGTCTTATACCTGCTAAGCCCAGCCTAACAACAGACTGTTTACCTTAGATATTGACAGGCAATACTATTCACAGCCAGGAAGCAGGGACAGTCCCTGTTGCCATCTGAAAAGGGTCTTTTCTAATGTTGCCTAAGCGATGCCAGGAACTGAGAGGCAATTTTGGGTAGGGATAGGGATATGAGTAGGTGACTCTAGCTAGCACCTGGGACTCCCAAGATTTCTTGGGTTTGGCCCCAATGGCCCCATTTCAGGCCCACATTGGGAGCAGGACATGGAGTATGGGGGGAGGGCAGGGAGCCTGGGCTCAGCTCAAGTCTAGTTTTCTGCTCTGCCACTATCTGCCTACACTACTTGCCTTTTCTGGGGTCTCAGGGGAAAAGGGAGTGGTTGGTTGTGCACAGAACAAGTTCCAATTCAACACTAAAATGTATCACTCTCACACCTCTGCCAGGGTTCTGGCTCCTGGGTCCTTCTGGGGCCTTAATGAAGTCCTGGTTCACCAGGTACAGTTCCCTGAGTTAGATGAGACACTCATAGCTGCTGGTTATCTTTTCCCTGTCTGTCCCCCAGATGGGACCCAAAGCCAAGACAGCCCAAGTCTTGTTCTGAGTGGGTCCAAGCCACTGAGGGGCCTAACATGGGCAGGAACCACGTGGGGTGGGCCAGTGCATCTCAACACCTCATCTACTTCCCATACCCGCATCCACACCCAGCAGTCCTTGACTAGCAGAGAGGGTGCATATTGCATTCCATGACTTCCTGACTAGGTGAACTCATCACAGGCCAGGTGGGGCCTCAGCTGCTCCACTGCTTATTTGCTTCCTGGTTCAGTATATGAGGGACTAGAAATACAGGCTGGGTGAGGACTGTGGAGGAGCCTCAAGGTGTTCCCTATTGGCTTTATTGCCATCTCTCTGTACAAGAGGCATTTGAACACATGCAGGGCAGTTGGTATTTATTCACTGTTGAACCAAAGAAATGCAAAGAAAAGACCACCAACTCCAATTTAAATCAAATTAAAGCAAGCTTAATTTGTGTACACAGAGAGCTGATCAGCGCTGTCTTTCACCAAAACAAGACTAGAGAACAGCAACAGCTTGTCTGGATACAGGGAAAAGGTTTCATAACAGCAAAAAAGTTACAAAGGGTGTGTCATGGGAACTTACAGCTGACAGGGTTCAGGCAAGCATAATACAAGGGCAGATAGTAGGTTTATGATCTACATTGTTTACTTCTCAAGGTAGGGAGCAATCTCAGATTTTAACATCAAAGTTAATGAGGAGCATCTGGGATGTCAGAGAAGGTTGTTATCTGGTCAAGGAGAGCAGGGCACTAGTAAGAATCCCAAGCAAGTTTTTAAAACATCAAATTATAGTTAGGTCAAATAGAAATCTTAGTATTTTACAGTAAAACAGAAATGAACTTTTTCATGACTTTGTGACAAGATGGCTCCCAATCTTAAAATGGAATTAGGTTGGGTTTATCATTCCAACACTTGTTTTATGTGTCCTTTCAAATATTTGATAGGGTGGATGAAGGCTCTGGAGGAATTTCAGTCCCTTAAGGGAAAGTCTCCAACTTTATGGACTCACTCAAAATTGGCCTCCTTAATCCGATCTGACTTCAATTTATCTGTCTATACTGACTGTCTAATTCTGGCTTCATTCCCCCTTTCTAATTTTAGGAACTTTTTACTGCTGTAAGGAAAAGGGGTTAGACTGTTCTAGCTGCTTTGGAGCTGAGAGGGGGCAATGTGAGAAGTGGCAAGTGGCAAGCAGTTTGTAGTTCCCTTTTAGAAGTCAGGTTGGATTGAAGTCTGGTTGGGGAAAAACAGGTTGAAAAGTCATCTGGGGAGGGGTGCTTCTATGAGAAAGAAACAAAAAAACAAAAAAAAAACATGAGTACTGAATAAATGTTGCAGCATATCTGGAACATGTCAATGTATACCATGAAGATAATAGAAGTTTCTCTCACCAGGAGGTGTGAGGGCTGAGAAATTGCCCCCATAATAAGGTCAGAGTGGACAAGGCCTTTCTTTGGGAATGTAAAACTTAAACAGCTTCAGAGTTATCAGAATATAAACACAACATTTAATCTTTAATGTTGCAGATGTCCATCTTCAAAAGATGTAGTTAAGCTACTTAATGTCATCTGATCTTGTAAAAATTTTTACTGGTATGACCTCCATGTCTAATAGAGAACCCTTTATTTCTGTTACTTAGGGCTAGATAATTATGTTAGCAAATATTGATCCTATCTGTGTAGGAGGTTAGGAAGATCTGTAGGCCTTAAACTGACTAAAAACTTCTGGCTCTGGCAGTTTCTCTTGATAGTTATTAGGCATTCCTTCTTTGTAGCCTCCAGTCTTTCTTATTTTGGGGGCTAACATAAGTGTATATCTTAAGTTATATTTAATATATATCATTTATTTAATGCCTAGAGAAGAGAGAGTGTTTTGCACTAGGAATGGCTGTGTTTTTGGCTAGGTGTTTAAAGATCAAGCAGGTCAAAACTGACTTTGTGTTTATATCTATTATTAAGAGTCTGCTGAGTTCCCATGGGAGTCACTCTTGGGGAACTTGAGAGCAGTTTCTTAGTTCTGTAGTGCCATTTGCACTAGGATGGGTCCAGGTCTTGCTGACCTGTGGCTTCCCTCAGAAGCATCAGGGATGTCTCCCTTTTCCAATGACCCTCCTCTTCATAGCAAGTGCATGGTTGTCTTTCTATTCTCCAGAGGTCTCATTAATCTCCCTGATCAGGAGTTATATGCCCAGAGTTGCAAAGCTCTTTAGAGAAGTTCCCTGTTCCCTGGATTCAGACTGACTCAGAGGACAAGAGCCAAATATTGGTTGTCTTGGCCCTTTTTAATTTAACTTTAATTTTCAAGTCTTGATCTTAACCATCTAGCAAATCAGCCTCACCAGTCTGAAATTAAGAAGTACTGGGCTTTAACCTTAATGTCTATAACCTTACAGTCATTTACCCTTTTTATTAATTGGGTCTGTACTATCCTATCTGTCTTGTAGGTGATGGCTTATTATCTTAAATTAACCAGGTTGTGATCTAGAAGCAATACCTCTGCAAAACATTAGACAGGCAACATTTAGACAGTTTATAAGGAAAATTCAAAATAAAATTAACAAGAGTAAAATACATATTTAGTTTGCATAATAACTATCTTGATTTTGGCTGAGTTATATATTATATTCCCCTGTTTGAGATCTTAGTAATCTTAATAACAAAAATCAATCCTTTGAACACAACTTTTAATGAACCGAAGTCTGGCCTACTTTGGAGTCATTCTGGAATGTAGTAAGGTGGGAGGCAGAGCCTTATCTCAGGTAAGGTGGGGCTCTTTATAAATCTTTATAATCTTAAGTGTTCTAGTTCTGAAGCTGACTCTTGTTTCTTAAATATCATTTTATAAAGTTTACATATATTGTTGCTTGAGTTCACATGAAAATTAGTTAACAGAACATGATATTAAATTTAACATGAATTAAAGAAAGCCTGAGAGCTTTTAACCTTTATGTGTAAAAGTAGTAAAATGCTTTTGTGTTTTACAATATCAACTTTACATAACTTAGGCTCTCATTAACTTAAAAATATATTTAAATTGTACCCAGTGTAAAAAGTAACATAAAACTTTTATATCTTATTGATAATAGGTCCAGTATAGAGGATTAAATGATATAAATAAATTTTCAATAAAGTTTGTCATTCTTATAAGCCTAAAATTACCATACAACTTTAGTTTGGAGAACACCAGCTTGATATAATGTTCTTTTAAAGCTTCTACCTTAAAGACTTGTATACCTGGAAGATATGAACATATTTAATATATAAAGAAGAGTAATAGCACCACAATTACATTGATGTTTTTATATTAATCAAGTTTAGCTCTTAAAGAATAATAACATATTACAATATCTCAAAATAACAGTTATTGTTTAACCATAGTTGTATAATCCTTAATTTCTTCAAGATTACTTACTAAAAAAAAAAAAGAGTTAAAAAACAATGTTATGGGTAAATTATTGTTTTAAGAAATTTTGTCCTGTTAACATGTAGATTAAACTTTGGTTTATATCAGTACATTAATATTTGACCTTAGGGTAAAAAATCTCAAATAGCTTTGACTGATTGTTTTACATACATATATATAATCAACTTACATAGACCTTTTAATTTCTCTTTCCCATCTGTTAACTCCCTTTTCTGTTCACTTTTTGAAACAATCCTTGTAAATTTCTGATTTAGGCAAATTATTTCATTTTAATAAAAAAAATACTTTTGTTACTTACAGCACTCTTAATTGGAACAGTTGAAACTTGGTTAAAAATCTTCTATAAACTTTGTATATGAATCACATCTATTACCATTTTTTATGAAATGTATATAAACTAATGCTTATATATATATATTATATCAATGTATATAGAACTATGTCTGTTGGAATTTTAAATTTTTAGTAACCTTTTTTTGATGACAAAGCAATACTTAAAACCCTCTTTTTTATTTACCAATTTATAAAAACATCAATAAAGTTACCCAATGGAATTTATGGAGTTAAGAGTACTTGATGGTTTATTTAACAGTTTGCATTTTAACCTTGTAAATTAATCAAATGTCCAACAAACACATTTATGAGTAATTTCATGTCAAATCTACTTTACTTATTTTTACCAAGATATCAGATAAGTACATTAAACAGTATTAGCCATTTCTTCTTTGTTGAAGAAAAGTCCTAGAAACAATGGATATTAGACATTTTATAGACATCAACATTTTATTAGGTTTTTTTTTACCACTAGAGACTAGAGAGACTTGTGAGTTACATTTAATTTTAAAGACATCTTTACTTTTTCTGTTTACCCAAATTAAATTGAACCTTTTAAAATCACATGAATTAAAGGTATTTGGATCCATTTTAATTTATGAGTGTTCATTTTCCATTTGCCAATCTTAATATCATGTACACAACATATGGACACACACACATATGGACAGAACAGACAAATGAACATACACATGTGCACACATATAAAAGTAAAGGCCTTGTAGCTTTTCGCAGTGAATCTCCATTGCAATGTTACAGATGTTTAAAAACTCCATAGTTAAATAAAAATTAGGACTGATCAGGAAAAAACAAAACAAAAAGAAAAAAAAACAAAAACATTAACCTAGGTGCATAGGACCAAAATCATGAGCTCAAATAATATGGAATTTAAGAAAAAAACATGAGAGTCCTAAAAAAAATGACCAGCCTAGTAAACTATTTTAGTCAAATACCATACAATTTACTTTTTGGTTTCTTCTAGTATGAGTTCAGGTAAAAGACACTTTTACGTCTTTTTTTTTCCCCCTTTCAGCTCAATTTCCTACTGCTTTCAGATTTTTCATTTGCATTTCAATGTAAGTCCTGGACTGAGGTCTGGAAGGAGATGTTGAAAACTACTGTTTGAGCTGAAACCTCATGCCTAAAGTGTTTTAACCAGTTTTTAGTTGGTAATCAGACAAGTTTGGATTTTATGATACCTTAATTTTTATTGCTTTTGGGAACAAAGTGATGTTAAGCTCCTTAATGAGATAAGCCACTGGCTGTTGAGCAGGTCTGTTCTGTCCTATGTATGAATTGTCCATAGGGTTGTGTGACAATTTTAAGGTTTTTTTTCCACTGTTTTTTCCTTGTGTGACCATTTCTAGGGTTATTTTTCCTCTTTCAGTGACAAACAGGTTAAATCTTGCTCCAAAGCCTGTTTATAACTCAGGGGAGTAAACCTTTTGTAATAGGCTGTTATATTTCTAAGAGGTCTAAGGTAAGAGGTGAGAACAGAAAAGCTGTATTTAAGGGAAAATTGACACCTTTCCCTACAGAGAAGCAGGAGAGACTGGGGCATTTGAGGCTAAAGTTTGGCTAAGTAATAGCATAACATCTTTCCAGGTGAGGTCAAACATCTGGCATAAGTGTTCTAAAATATCTCAATATAAAAATACATTGAGTACATCTGAGCACAGGAACAGTAATGGGAGATTTTAAACTGGCTTGTGAAGGCTAACTATGTAAACAAAGGGAACCTGGATATTTTCTTACTAATTATCCCATGTCTCTCTTTTAGTCCTACAATCTGAATTGCTAGTGTTTCTGATTGGTGAAGGAGGGGGAGCATCCAGGAGGGACTGGATGCTGGGGGAGAAGGGAATCCTCCTGAGAGTCCTGCTATGTTCACACATTAGAGGCAACACCTTTTGCATCCAACTTAGTTTTTTACTGTTAAGACTCCTTATTAATTATTTTATCTCTGACAAATCAACTTCCAACTGCAAGATTGTACAATATTTCAAAAGCCATTTTAAAGACCAGATTGTTTCAGTAAAACATCATCTTTTTAGACATGTTTACATCTATAGGTGACCCATTCAACCAAGATCATTCCCAAGAAACAATCTATAAGATCAGTACATTATTGCCCATGTCTTAAAGGGCCAGAAACAGATACAAACAAAAAAAAAAAAAAAAAACACACAAACAAAGAGGATCCCCAAACTATGGCAACAGACAGGAACCTTTAAAACAGACAGACCAGATAGGGGAAAAATCTCCCCAGTTCTTAACTCCCACTTAATCATGGCTCCTACACCAGTGGCACCACAGATGTCCCCATGAGGGGACCAGATGCTCTCACAAAGGGGAACCAGAAGTGTAAAATCAAGGGTCTTGGTGTGGTGACTTTACTGCATTCAGTTTTCTTTTTCTCAAAGTAGACAAAGATGGAGCAATCCTTACAGTGCAGGGAAGGAAGGTAGGGAGTTCCCCTGAAGCAAAAGGAGTTTCAGCAGCTGCTGGGAGTCCCTCAGTCCCTCCCTTTACTTACAGGAATAGCTCCTGTGGTTCAGTTGACCCCAGGCACATTGGCCCATCTCCTAACTTTCCAGTAGTCTGCTCTCAAAAAGTTCATCTTATATCCTCGGCATGGAAATACAGTTGTTTGGAGTGCCAGCCTGCCCAAGAAAGTGGAGCAGGGACTGTTCTGGGGTGCCAAAATTTGTAACTGAAAGTTCTGGTCCCTGTCCCCAAAGCCAATTAATGCCAATTAAATAATGAGGACACAGTTTTGAGAAAAAGGAAAAAAAGGTTTATTGCTTTGCTAGCAAAGGAAAACACAGGGGACTCCTGTCCCAAAGGCTGTGACTCTCTCTATCAGGAGGGACAAGGGGTTTTAAAGGAATTTTTCAAGAGTTACATTTCAGTAGGGGTTCCAGGGTGCCCTGATGGCATGTAGGATTCACTTGTTAATTGGGAGATATTCATTTCCCAGATCCCCAGCAGCATCTCCCTCCTGCAGTGGGTGTGCTCAAGGGCAGCCAGCTAGAGGAAGAAAAGATAACACTGTCTCCCTAATCCTGCTAGGGAGAGGGGAGAGAGGGGGAAAAAAAAAACCACCCCACAATTTTAAAAAAATAAATCTTAGAGCAATGGGCTACATTTAGAAGGTGAAGGGACCACTGTTACAATTCTATCTCACAGAAAGTTCAAGGTGATTAATCCTGCTTAATGAAGGCGGGGGTGGGGAAGGGTGTAAAGTTTGTCAAAGTTCCTTAAAACAGCTTAAAGAAGTGTCAGGCTTACTTGCCCTATTACCCATTTTGTTGCTCAATTATCTTAAGTTTATTCCTAGAGAAGACACACAACAAAAAGGCAAAAAAAATATAGAAGAGAGAACACAGACAAGACACAGGGAACAAGAACCAGTGCCAAAAACCAGGGTAGCAGTGCAACATCTTGCTAATGCTCCGGACAGTGAGAGTATGTGCGTATGTGCCTCACCAGCACCTCTCTGTCCACCCAGAAGGAATTCCTTACCAGACCAGTACCAAATGGACAGTGCGACACTTGCTACTGTCCTGGACAGGAGTGTGTATGTGCCTCACCAGGCACCTCACTGTCCCCCAGAAGAGATCTCTAACCCAATACCAGATGTTATGGGGTGCCACTCACCTGATGGAGGTCTCCTCCACTGAATGCTTGCTAATTGTTTTAGTGGGGCAGTTCACTCAGCAATCCGAAACTGAAGGCACACCCTGGGGCCTTGGAACATCTCAAGTTGTGCACCCCCTGGGGGGCACTCTGCCAGAGTCCCAGAGCAAAGGTCCAGCTTCAGAAGTTTTGGTGGTCTGAATCTTGCTGGGGCCTCCAAAATATTGACCACTTCAATGCAAAGAAAAGATCCACCAACTCCAATTTAAATCAAATTAAAGCAAGCTTAATTTGTGTACACAGAGAGAGCTGATCAGTGTCTGTCTCACCAAAACTGGGTTAGAGAACAGCAACAGCTCTCTGGATAAAAAGCTTTTATATAGCAGAGAAAGTTACAAAGGGGGGGTGTCTTGGGAGACTTACAGCTAACAGGGTTCTGGCAAGCATAATACAAGGGCAGATAGCAGGTTTATGATGTACATTGTTTAAATCTCAAGGTAGGGAGTAAACTCAGATTTTAACATCAAAGTTAATGAGGAGCAGCTAGTATTTCAGAGAGGGTTGTTATCTGGTCAAGGAGAGCAGGCATGAGTAAGTTCAAAAAATGGGCAGGAATCCCAAGCAAGTTTTTAAAACATCAAATTGGCCAAATAGAAATCTTAGTATTTTACAGTAAAACAGAAATGAACTTTTTATGACTTTAAAATGGAATTAGGGGCTGGGATTGTGGCTCAGCGGTAGAGCGCTCGCCTAGCATGTGCACGGCCCGGGTTCGATCCTCAGCACCATGTATAAATAAATGCATTGTGTACAACTAAAGCAAATAAATAAATATTTTTTAAAAAGATGGAATTAGGCTGCGTTCATCATTCACCACAGGTTTACTGAGCACCTAATATGCACCAGGCTCTGTCAGCATGACATGGGATCTATGGATAGGAAATGGCCACCACGTCCTACTCTTGAATGTCAGCTACAACATTCCTGGGGCTGAGTTGAGAAACAACCTTGCATCTTGGCTGAATGCTACTTAAGACCCAGGAGTCAGTGACTCAGTGTGGACATGGTTATCCAGGATTTATGAACATGTGTTTATACCAATTCTAAAGTTTACAAGGGAGCTAGGCAACAGGATTGTAATGTCCACGTTTTCAACTTTGTGACCCAAGAGTGTCCTGCTGAACTGTTTCACAGCCTTCACCAGAAAGTTATCCAGATATCAGCATGATCCAGAAAGGGAAGGGTGCATGGGGCTGCAGAGATAAGCCCATTGGGAGGGACAGGGTAGCAGTCTGTCAGCAGGATGGCAGGGGCCGCTGGTGGGCTCTGAGCTAGTATAGGCACATTTCACATCATGTCATGATGCCTGCTCTAGTTCCAGAGACTCCCAACCAACTGGTGACAAACCCTGTGATGCATGTCACTTGGCAAGATAACGAGATTGCAGTCACTCAATTCTCTGGGGTAGTACCATGTCCTTGTCCAGGATGGACAGACTGACTGGCAACATGGCCTCCACCATCCTTAAGGCAGGGTGTCACCAAGGTATATGCCACCCATGTGTCTGGGGGTCCTGTCTGGTCTGCCAGGGCTGAAGTCCTACAATAGGTTTTCCTGTTCCCATGCAGCTATTGTGGTGGGTACCAGGCCACAAGGTCTCGGTTTGCAAAGTAGTGAGGCGCTGCTTCTGCCTCCGCCAACTGGGCCATTTGAGGCGGTGCTGTGGATGGCCTCTGCTGGCTCCTCTCTCTTCCTCCTCCTTCAGCTCCGGGCTTCTCATGTCTTCCCCAAAATAGATGATCTGTGGATTTAAACATGCCAGAAAGTGATGAGGGTCCCAGCCCTGATTTCTCCTCAGCATGGACATCTTCACAGCACATGAGAGGAGGTGGCCAGAAGATGTTTGGCAAGTCTTTTTGGCTCAGTCCTCAGAATCCATTGCTGTGACTCACTTCTCATCTCCATTCAGCTGTGTTAACATGCAGAACAAACAGGAGATGGTTTGTGTGTGTTTTGCTTTCTGGAGTAAAGATACGGACTGGGAGTTTCTGGCCCCGGGACACATATCTTGACTGTCCAAAGAGGCAGCCACCAGCTATGAGTCGTCATGGACTAACCCTAGCCCTTGAGTTCTGTCCCAACCCCTATGAACTTGGGCTGATTCTGCCCCCTGTCTAATGGTCTGGCCAAGGCCCCAGGAGGTCGATGATTGGGTATCTCAGAAGCCCATTAGCCCTCTTCCAAGCAGCCCAACTCCCTCCGTCCATCCCTATACCCATCCTGGCATAAAGACTGACCTTAGAGATTTCCACCTTTCTTTTTCTGTTTGGTTCTCTGGGCTCTCACTTTCATAAGAAGCCAAATAAAGACCTAGGCAGAAAAGGAAGTGAAATTATATAATTATGGTAGATGATGATAATCTGTTCTACACTCAGAGCTGAATCTGATTTTATTTGTAAATTAAACTTTTGTTTGCAGACAATTGTAGATTCACATGTGGTAGTGAGAAATAATGTGCCAATATCCTATGAACCTTTTACCAATTTCCCCCCAATAGTAACCACTTGCAAAACTATAATATAGTATAGTATAGACCTTTTCTCAATGATGCTGTGAAAGTGATACACGTTTAGTAGAAATTGCACTTTGAATTTCAAATTTGTATTTTTTCCCTAGCTAGTGATAGGTGGGAAGATCTCATTTGAGATACCAGTTAGTCAGCCAGGTAATCACAAGGGGAACAATCAATACTCAATAGTGCATCATATTCAATGAATTATACAAGATATTCTACACTTTATTATACAACAAGCTTTGTGTTACATGAGTATGCTCAATGTGGGCTAATATTAGTGTTCTGAGCACATCTAAGGTAAGCCAGGCTGTGCTATTATGTTCAGTAGGTTAGGTGTATTCAGTGCATTTTGACTTAAGAATATTTCTAATGTATGCTGGGGTTTATTAGGATGTAATTCCATAGTAAGTTGGGGAGCAGCTGTGCAGCATATATCACAACTGGAATATTGACACTGAATACAGAACATTTCCATTGCCACCAAAGTATCCCTCATGATGACCTTTTATAGCCACATCTATTTCCTTCTTAGCCCCACCCTTTTCTTAACCCTTGGCAACCACTGATCTTTGATCATTTTAAGAATGTTATATAAATTGAGCCATAGAGTATGCTACATTTGGAAATTGGCTTTTTTCGCTTATCATAACTCTGGAGATTTATCAGTCCTATACCATGAATCCATAGTTTGTTCCTTTTTGTAGCTGGTAAGGATATATCACAGTTTGTTTAACCATTCACCCACTGTAAGACATCTGGGTTGTTTCTAGTTTTTGGCTATAACAAATAAAGCTGCTATAAACATCAGTGTACAGATTTTTGCTTTTATGTGAACTTGAGTATTCATTTGTCTAGAATAAAAAAATGGTCAAGAGTGCAATTGCTGGGTCATATAACTTACATGTTTAGTTGTATAAAATGTTCTGTTGAGCTCTATACAGATGCTCTTTGACTTATGATGGGGTTACATCCCAATAAGCCCTTTGTAAGGTGAAATCGTTTTCAGTGAAAAATGCATTGAGGGCTGGGGTTGTAGCCCAGTGGTAGAGCACTTGCCTAGCATGTGTGAGGCACTGCGTTTGATTCTCAGCACCACCTATAAGTGAAAAAATAAAATAAAGGTCCATCGACAACTAAAAAAATGTTTTTTTTTTTTTTTTAAGTGTATTCAACGGGCTGGGGTTTTGGCTCAGCGGTAGGACGCTTGCCTGGCACGTTTGCAGCCCGGGTTCGATCCTCAGCACCATGTAAAAAATAAGTAAAGGCATTGTGTACAACTAACTAAATAAATATTGTTTTTTAAAGTGCATTGAACATACCTAATCTACTGGCCATCATTGCTAAGCAACACAGCACACTGTAGTCTTGGATGTTTTCCTTCAGGATCACAGAGCTGACTGGGAGCTGGGGTTCACTGCCCTGCCCAGCATCTCAAGAGAGTATTGGACTGCATATTGCTAGTCCAAGAAAAGATCCAAATTCAAACTTTGAATGGTAATTTACCCAGAGTGACATTGTTCTCACTGATTTCTCACTGTAAAGTTGAAAAATCATAAGCCAAACAATTATAAGTTGGGGACAGTCTATATCTTGAAAATTTTTTCTTGTTCCCACTCCCCAAAGTTTTAGAGGTTTACATATTTTACATTTATGTCTATGATCCATTTTGAGTTATTTTTTATTTTTGGTATAAGGTCTTAGACTTCAGTTAAGGTTCATTTTTTGGTTTCTGGATGTCCAAATACTTCAGCACAGTTTGTTGAAAGCCTTTCAATTGTTTTTGCTCTTTTGCTAAAAACTACTTGGGTACATTTGTGTGGGTCTGTTTGTGGGTTCTCTATTCTTCTGCATTGATCCTTATGTCTGTCTCCTCTGCCAGTATGACACTGTCTTGATTACTGTACTATATAATGACAGCATTAATATCAGGTAGATTGATTACTCTCACTTTATTCTTCTTCAAAATTGTTTTAGTTATTTTAGTTCTTTTGCCTTTCCATATAAATTTTAGGATAGTCTTATCTATATCTTACAAAATATCTTGTTGAAATTTTGGTAGGAATTTCATTAAAACTGTACTTAAATTTGGTGTGCAGAATTGACATCTTTACTATGTTGGGTCTTCTGAATTGGAAGAATAAATGTCATGTCTCTCCATTTATTCAAATCTTTGATTTCAGCACTGTGTAATTTTTTTAGTGTACAAGTCCTGCATATGTTTTGTAGATTAACACCTAAATATTTCATGTTCTGAGGGATTGTAAATAGGATTACATTTTAAATTTTTGTGTCCATATATTTATTGCTAGAACATAGAAATACAATCTATTATTGTTTATCTTGTATTCTGTGATCTTTCTAAACTTATTTCTCAGTTCTAGGAGTTTGTTATTGTTGTTATTGCTTTGGTATTAGGAGTTGAACCCAGGAGTGCCTAACCACTGGGCAACATCCCCAGCCCTTTTTGTTTTTCATTTTGAGACAGGATCTCATTAAATTGTTTAGGGCCTGGCTTTGAACTTGAGATTGTCTTTCCTCAGCCTCTTTAATTACTGGGATTACAGGTGCATGCCACCATGCCTGGCAACTCTAGGAGTTTTTGTAGGCTCCTTGGATTTTTTTATATCATCATCTGAAAATATGGATAGTGTGATTTTTTTCCCCTTTCTTATATGTTGTTTTCTTTTCTTGTCTTATTACACTAACTATGTTGACTAGGGAACAGAAGACTTCTTGCCTTGTTATTCATCTTAGGTGCCAGCAGATTCAGAGTTTGGTGAGAGTTAGTAGGAAAGCATTTAGTCTTTCACTACTAAATATGATGTTATGAGGTTATTTGTAGATGTAATTTATCAAGTTGATAAATTCTGCTCTGTTACTATTACCTGATAATTTTTTATTTACCATGAATAGAGGTAGAACTTTGTCAAATGCTTTTCTGTATTGATTGATATAATCATGTAATTTTTCTTCTTTAGACACTTAATATAACATTACATCAACTGACTTTCAAACATTGAAGAGCTTTGGTCATGAAACATGAATATTTTCATATATTTCTGAATTTTACTTGCTAATATTTTGTTAAGGATTCTTCTATCTATGTTCATGGGAGATATTGGTCTATATTTTATTTTTCACACTATCTTTGGTTTTAATATGAGGTCAATCTGAAGTATTATGGTTTGATTGTTTGTGTTCCTCCAAAATTTATGTTGAAATTTAATCCCCAATGCAAGAGCATTAAGATGGGGAACCCCATGATTAGGCCATGAGTGGTCCACCTTCATGAATGGGATTACTGCCTTTATAAAAGGGCTTGAGGGAGTGAGTTTAGCTTTTAATTGACTTTCTGCCATGTGAAAACGCAGCATTCATCCCTTCTCTACAGGAGGATGCAGCAAGAAGTTGTCATCTTGGAAGCAGAGAGTCAACTCTCACCAGACTCTGAATCTGCTGGCACCTTAAGCTTGAATTTCCTGGCCTCCAGAACTGTATGAAATAAATTTATATTATTTTACAGCACCCAGCCTAAGGTATTTTGTTATATCAGCCTGAACTAAGACAACTGGCTTCATAAAATGAATTGGAGAGTTCCATTCTGTTCTACTTGTCAGAAGATATTGTGCAGAATTACAGTTAATTTTATAAACATTTAGTAGTAGATTTTAGTGCAACCATCTGAACCTACAGATTTAATTTTTGGGATTTTTAAATTGCAAATTTAATTTCTTTAATAGTTATAAAACTATTCCAATTATCTATTTTATTTAAAGTTGTGGCTGTTTGTGTTTTTTAAAGTATTGGTCCATTTCATCTAAATTATCAAATTTATGTGTGTGTGGTTATTTATAGAATTCCCTTTTATATTTTAGATATCTGCATAGTCTTGGGATATCCCATTTCATTCCTTATAATATTAATTTGTGTCTTGTCTTTTCTTTGTCACAAGGTCCTTTGCTAGAGGATGGCAATTTTGTTATTCTTTTCAAAGAATCAGCCCTTTGGTTAATTTTCTTTTACTGCTTTCATGTTTACAGTTTCACTGATTTTTGTTGTTTTTTTTTTTTTTTTCCTTCTTTTCTTCTATCTTTGGGCTTATTTTGCTCCTCTTTTTCTAAATTTTTGGATTAGGATTTATATTATTGATTTGAAAGTTTTCCTTTTTTTCTAGTGTATATATTCAGTGCTATGAAATTCCCTCTCAGTCCTGCTTTAGCTGTGCCCCACAAATTCTGTTTGTATTTTCATTCAGTTCAATTACTTTTTTATTTCCCTTGAGTCTCTTTTGACCCATGAATTATTTAGAAGTGTGGTATTATTTTTTAAATATTTAAATATTTATTTATTTATTTATTTTGGTACCAGGGAGTGAAACCAGGGGCACTCAACTACTAAGCCAGATCCCTGGCCCTCTTTTTTTTTTTTTTTTTTTTTTTTTTCTTTTGGAGACAGAATATTGCTAATTCGCTTAGAGCCTTGTTAAGTTGCTGAGGCTGGCTTTGAACTTGTGATCCTCCTGCCTCAGCCTCCTGAGCCACTGGGATTACAGGCAAGTGCCACCATAAAAAATGTTTTGTTTTGTTTCTAAGTATTTGGAGACTTTCCTGTGGTCTTGTGTTACTGATTTCTAATTTGATTCCAATATGGTTGCAGAACATACTACTTATGATTTCAATTACTTCAAATTGTTGTGGTTTGTTTTATGGCTCAGGATATAGTAAATATTGGTTTATATTATGTAGGCAGTTGAAAAAAATGTGTGTCCCACTTTAGTTGTATGAAGTATTCTAAAAATGTTGATTAGATCTTGTTTAATAGTGCTATTGAGTCCTTTGTCTTTGCTAATTTTCTGTCTTGTTGGTCTTGAAGTCTCAATTATACTTTTGGATTTATTTCTCTTTCAGGTAGCTGTACTTCACAAATTTTGTAGCCCTGTTGTTTGTCAGGTACATATTTAATATTGCTATGTTTTCTTGAGGGATTGATTTTTCATTATTGTATAATGTCCTTCTCTGCTTCTGGTAAATTTTTTCTTCTGAGGTATAATTTATCTGATATTAATATTGACACTTCTGTTTTTCCTTTGATTAATGTTTGCATGGTAAGTATTTTCCCCTTCTTTTATTTTTCAATATACTCATATCATTATATTTGAGGTGAGTTTCTTAAAGATGACATACGGTTTGGAATTTTAAAAAGTCCTTCCTTGGAATTTTTTAAATCTACTAAGCCAACTTCTGTCTTTAACTCAGTGTATTTAGACCATTTGCTTTTAATGTTATTATTGATATGTTAGGGCTTAAGTCTGCCATTTTATTATTATTTGTTTTCTGCTTTTCCTGTATTTTGCTTTTGTTTTATTTTTCTTCTCTTCCTATTTGTTACATGAATAACTTTTAGAATTTCATTTTGATTTACCTATAATAAATTCCTGAAGGATATTTTCATTGGATACAGGATTCTAGGTTGACAGTTCCTTTCTTTCAGCATTTGAAAAATAGGCCACTGTCTTCTGGTCTTCATAGTTTCTGATGAGAGATCTGGTATTATTCAGCTTGTTTTCCCCCCATTGTCTTTATTTCTCAGTGCTTTCAAGATTTGTTTTTCCCTCCTTCTCTCCCTTCCTTCCTTCCTCTATCTCTCTCTCTTTTTTTTTTTTTTTTTTTTTTTTTTCAGTTTTCAGAAGTTTGTGATGTGCCTTGGTATGGGTTTCTTTGGGTTGATCCTGTTTGTGCTTCATTTAACCTCTTGAATCTGTAGGTTTATCTTTTCTAGTTTTGAGAAATTTTTCGTCATTATTTCTTCAGTACTTTTTCAATAGTGGTGGTTTTTTTTTCTGTATGTTCTCTACTGACTCACTGCCAAGCACATAGCAGGGTCTCAAGAAATACTGTTTACTCAAGGAGTAAAGGAAATGTCCCTCCACTGCCCTGAGATTCCCTCTGCCCCTCTTCTCATGTACTTTTTTTTTTAAAATAATGTGGTGCTGAGGAATGAACCCTGTGCCTCACATGTGCTAGGCAAGCGCTCTACCCCTGAGCCACAACCCCAACCCCTTCTCATGTCCCTTTGACACATTTCATTGCCCAAGTTCCACTATGAGGTGATTGGCTAATGACAATAATCATCATAATAACTAGTATATTAGGTTGAGTTTGAATACTTGTTCCGAGAGAAACCCAGGTCCTAGTCCTAGGATGAGAATGTTATGTTCTATGGCAAAAAAGAACTTTGTAGATGTGATTAAATTAAGTTTCTGGGGATGGGTGAGATTATCCTGGATCATCTGATTGGGCCCTAAATGTAATCACAAATCCCTATAAGAGGGAGACAGAGGGAGATTTGACTATAGGTGAAAAAAGATGATGCAATGTTGAAAGCAGAAATTGGAGTGATGTGCTTTGAAGAAAGAGGAAGGGGTCACAAGCCAAGAAATACAGGCAGCCACTAAAAAAAGGCCAGGAAATGGATCTCCACACCCCAGCCTCATAGTCTCCAGAAGAAACTAGGCCTGCTGATACCTTGATTTTAGCCCAGTGAAACTGATTTTAGACGTCTAACCTCCCAGAATTGCACAAGGATAAGTTTGTGGTTATTTTGAGCCACCAAGTTGGTGGTGATTTGTTTTAGTACCAGTAGGAACCTAATACAACTGTCCCTCCTTATCTTTAGTTTTTCTTTTTTGAAGTTTTAGTTACTCATGGTCAACCATGGTCTGAAAGCATTAAATGGAAAATTCTAGAAATAAACATTTTATAAGTTTCAAATTACATGCCATTCTGAATAACATGAAATCTCATGCCATCCCACCTCATTTCTTTCTTTTTTTTTTTTGGTACCAGGGATTGAACTCAGGGGCACTCAACCACTGGGCCACATCCCCAGCCCTTTTTTTTTGGTATTTTATTAGAGACAGGGTCTCACTGAGTTGCTAAGTGCCTCGCCATTGCTGAGGCTGGCTTTGAACTTGCGATCCTCCTGCCTCAGCCTCCCAAGTGCTGGGATTACAGGTGTGCCCCACCGCGCCAGGCCCCATTTCATTTTTCCTGGTACATGACTCATTCCTTTGTCCAGTGTATCCGCGTTATATATGTTACCCACCTGTTAGTCACTTAGTAGCATTATGGTTTGGATATTAGGTGTCCCTCAAAACTCCTGTGTTAATGCAGAAGGTGAAATGATTCGATTATGAGAGCTGCATTCTAATCAGTATACTGATCCATTTGATGGATTAATCATTTGAATGGACCAACGGGTGATAACTCTAGGCAGGTGGGGCATGGCTAGAGGAAGTGGGTCACTAGGGGTATGCCTTTGGGGTTTATATTCTGTCTCTGGACCCTCACTGCTCCCTCTCTGCTTCCTGGATGCTATGAGGTGAGCAGTTTTCCTCTACCATGCCTTTCTGCCATGATGTTCTGCTTCACCTTGGGCCTAAAGCAATGAAGTCAGGCATCCATGAACTGAATCTCTGCAATTTTAAGTCAAAAGAACTTTTCCTCCTCTAAGGTGTTCTTATTAGGCAATTTGCTCACAACAAAAAGCTGACTAACACAAGTAGCCCTCTTGGTTATCAGATCAACTGTCATGGAATCACAGTGCTTGTGTTCAAACAATCTTTATTCTATTTAATAATGGCCCTAATCACAAGAGTAGAGGTTCTGGTAATTTGAATATGCCAAAGATTATAAAGTGCTTCCTTTAAGTGCAAAGGGAAAAGTCCTCTGCTAAGCAAGGAAAGAAAAAAAAAAATCATATGCTGAAGTTACTAAGATCTGTGGTAGAAACAAATCTTCCATCTGTAAAATTGTGAACAAGGAAAAAGAAATTTGTGCTAGTTTTTCCATCACATTTTGAACTGCAAAAATTATGGCCACAGTGCATGATAAGATGAAAAAGGTATTAGATTTATGTATGTATGTATAGGAAAAATACAGTACATATAGAATTTGGCTTTATCCAGAGTTTCAGGCATCCACTGGGGATCTTAGAACATATCCTCTGTGGATAGAGGGGAGTACTGTACACTAGCATCAATTGAGTACAGACCTGTGGGCTTTTCCTCCTCCAACTCAAGTAATTCTCACCATTGCCCTAGGAAGAAGATTCTCTCATTACCCCACTTGATAGAGGAAGCAGGTGAGGCTTAGAGAAGGTGAGACCTGAGTTCATCCAGTCCCCTGTGTGAACCAGCCTGGGCATCAGCTGCTCAGCTTCCCTTTCTTGGGGGGCGGGGGGTTGTACAAGGGATTGAACATTGAACACCTGGTACTTAACCACTGAATCACATCCCCAGCCTTTCAAAAAAATTTTAAATTTTGAGACAGGGTTGCTTAGGGCCCCGGTAAGTTGCTCAGGCTAGCCTCTAACTTGCAGTCCTCCTGCCTCAGCCTCCCAAGCTCCTGGGATTACAGGTGTGTACTACCACACCCAGCTTGCTCTGCTTCTTGATGGAGGTAGGTGGCTACAGATATAGGTAGAACTCCCTTCAGCAAGTTCCTGGCTCCAAAATATGAAAAGTAAAAGGGCAAAGTTGGAAGTATCCAAAGGCAAAATCATTAAAAAAGCCTTCTCCCTAATTTTCCTTGTTTCCCCCCTTTGATGGGGCAGTAAGTGTTCCCTAGACACAGATTTTGTTGGTCCCTTTGTAATGCAGTTGCTGGTGAGGATGAGCCAGGTCTCCTGTGTGCTAGATCTCCTAGGGCAGATCCCAGGGTGAGAGCTGCTAAGCATGGGACCACACTGTTCCCACAACAGGATGACAACTTGACAGTTGCTTTCTCTAGAGCTTTCGCTTTCTGAAAGAGGTTGATCTCATGGTTTACTACTTAGCAAATTTGCAAGCAAATTGATTTGTGACAAGTGATTAGATGGGAATGTGTGTCTACTGGAGGAGATAGACAGACATTATCAGCACTCTGCAGAAAAGACAACTCACATCATGCCAGTGTGTATTACATACCCCAAACAGCATACACTCACACACATATACACACGCACCAGCCATGGAAAGACCCAGAGTCAGCTAGCGCTTAGCCATCCCCATGTGAGCCCCAGTTCTTATCCTCACTTCCACTTTACAAATGAGAAAAATGGGGTAATATAGACAGATGGTTTAGACTTGCAATATCCAACAGTGTCCAAACTGTGTCCATGGAGAAGTCTGGACCTGGGGGTCCTTGAGGCCCCAGCCCATGTCTCCAGGGATCTATCTTGTGTTCCTGAGGGGACAGTTGGCCATCCAGGGTAATGTAGTGTTCTCTGCTCCATTTGAGGGCCAGCAAGGGTGGGTATGGTACATTCATGCTCAGAGTAGAGGTTCCTGCATGGTGACTAAGAGGCCACCCAAGAGTCCCATGGCCTGAAGGGTTTAGGAAGGCTGCGGGGTCAACTTACCATCCTCGCTGAAGATGGGGGCAGTGTACAGGTAATGGGTGATGCTGGGGTCTTGCTCAAAAGGACATTCTACTTGTTTCCATGTGATGAACTCTCCAATCTGCTTGGCCAGTTCGAGAAATTTCTGCAAGGGTCACATAGAGACACAAAATGGAGGTACCCACAGTGCTTGTAGTTCCCTGTGAGGGTGAGTGGCCAGCCCCAAGAAATCCTCTCTTCTCACCCTTCAGTTATTTCAGGGATTTGAGGAGGAACATGGGGCAAACACTCAGCAAGAAACCTTGCTGCAAGAATCACTTGTCCCATCTCCACAACACCTTTCACCTCATGTCAGCAGGAGGCAGCAGCCTTGGCTGACCATCTTTGACTGCATCTAGTAAGAGTGAGCACAATTTTATATGAATTTATTTTGTGGTTTTCCTTATATATGGCAAGAGAATTCATGTTTGTTGATTTATAGAATGATGCAAATACATTTAGGTAAATGTGTTTAAGTAATATTTAAGCAAATTATTTAAATTATAATTTTATTTAAGTAAAATTTAAATATAGTAGTCCCCCTGCCCTGGGAATACCAAAATCTGTAGATGCTCAAGGACACAGGATTTACATATAACCTACACATGTCCTCTCTTAAACTTTAAATAATCTCTAGATTACTTATAATACCTAATATAGTGTAGATGCTATGCAAATAGTGCACTGTATTGTTTAAGGAATAATGACAAGAAAAAAGTCTATAAATATTTAGTATAGATGCAATTAAAAATATTTTTGATCCACAGTTGGTAGGATTGTAGATACAGAATCCATGGATATGGAAGGATCATTGTAATGTGTATTTAATTTTAAAAAGTATGCCAACTTTAAGAAGGATTTTAAATAAAAAGCAGCACAAAGACATGCTTGGGTGGGGATCCCAGCTCTGTGGTACCCCTTGATCAGTCTTGCAAGCCATGTCTGGTCCCTACTACCTACTTTCCAAATCTGTGGCCACATGAGTTGCAATTTTACCCCAACGCCTTGCCTTGGTTTTGAGGACCAATTAAAGAAGGGCAAAAATCAGGGGATCCTATACTGGGTTGTGTGTCAGGGTCATCTGTGGAGTAAAATCTCACCCTAGGCTTCCTGGGCCCCTGCAGTCTCATCCATGTGGCCTCCAGCCTGGGCTGATCCCCAGGGGTGTAGCAGCTGGGACTGGACCATCTGCCAGATTGGACTGGATTTTCCCCAAGCTCTGCTGGCCCTCAGGGGTGAGCAGGCTTTGGCCAGCATGTGATGGTCTTCAGGGTTGTCTGTGCAGAGGGCAGCTCTGGGCTGAAGGGCCCAGGCATGTGCTGTGTTGCTCATCAGCAGGGGACACTCAGAGCCTTCGGTGGCTCATGCTGCACATCTCCTCCTCCTAGACTCTCTGTGTGGCTATAGTTGTGGTTGAAGCCCCATTTTACAGAGGGAGAGACTGAGGTTCATAAAGAGCAAGTGACTGGCCCAGGACTTACTGCTCCTTGGAGTTGAAGGCTGAGGGCTTTCACATCCATCTGTGTCCCTACTGAGGCCAGCACTAGGGTGGAGTTGGCTCTCGAGAAGATGAGTCCCTTTCTTCCTGCAGAGTGGGTGGTAACACTACCACATGGTATGCTCTGACTCAGTGACCTCCTGCTGCCACTGCCCAGTGTACTCTAGCCCACCAGTCACTCTGACACACACGTGTGTGTGAGATGGGCCTACATGGGACACAACAATCAGCCTGGCCTTGCTTCTGAGGTACTCAGAGACTTGGGTGCTGTGACAAAGTGAGGAATGCCATCTGCAGCTCTGCAGGAGCCCTGAAGAGGTCACGGTGAGGGGCTTCCTGGAGGAGGGGACCCTTGAGCTGACTGTGGTGTCTGTCAAGGGAGCAGAATTCTTTCTTCCCTTTTGCCCACTCTGGCCTCTGCCTAAAAACTCACCCCTGCTGCTCAGGGCCCCTCCTTTGGGGTCTTCCCTGGTCTCTAAGCACTGTGTTTGTGTAGCCCTGTCACAGCACCTTGCAGTTGACACCATGGGTCTATGGAGCTATTTTTATTACTGCCCTTGTGTTTCGCAGGGGCAAAAATGATTCTGCTTCGCCCATGCTGGGCCTAAGCCCCAGCACAGAGTGCATTACCAACGTGTATGTGGACTTCAGTACCCCCTCTGGTGAATGATTCTGGTGGGGAGATCCTGAGAACTACTATGCTCTGTCTGCCCTAAGGTCCCCCATTAGTTTGATGGTTGAGAGGCCAGCCGTCCTTTTTTGGGGCACTTTTACTGGCTGATCTCACTTGGTTGCATTCCCTTCCAAGGACCCTGGGCCCTACCTCAAAGTTGACATGTCCATTGGGAAGGCGGTTGGCACATCCCTCGTTCAGGAAGTAGATGTCTTTGATAAGAAGGCTGAAGAAGGGAATGACAATCTGGAAGGGAAAGGGTTCTGGTCAGCTCCCAGGCAGCCTCTCCATAGGGTTGGCTCAAGGGCAGGAGGCAACCTTGCCAGTAGACACATGCCCCCTGGGATTTCAGATGTAGTCCCTGAATGCAAATGACAGGAGAGACTTCCTGGGCAAGCCTGACCAGACTTGGGGCTTCATGAATTATGTAAGACTTTTCCATTGCTGTGATAAAATGCCTAAGATGAACAACTTAAAAGAAGAAAAGGTTTATTTTGGCTTATGGTTAAAGAGGTTGCAGCCAATGGTCAGCTGGCTCTGTTGTTTTGGGGCTCGTGGTGAGGTAAAACACCATGGCAGGGCTGCATGGTGGAGCAAAGCTGCTCACCTGATGGCAGCCTGGAAGCAAAAAGAAAGGATGGGCTGGGGGTCCAATATTTCCTTCAAGGGCACACCCCCAATGATCTACTTTCTCCTACTAGGTCCCGATTTCTAAAGGTTCCACCATCTCCCAGTAGTACCATGGCTGGTGACCAAGCCTTTAGCATATGAGCCTTTGGAAGACTTTTAAGATCCAAATTGTAACAAAAGGTAACTTTAACTAATATGCATCATGGGGACAACATGAAAACCACTAAGAAAGGACATACAGGCCCCATAACTCTGGGCCAGATTGTGTTTCCTCCTAGGCCTTTAGGCACCAGTGCTGATTGAGTTCCCACTGCATGCAGTGCCATTTTCCTGTGTGTTGGACTAGGTACAAGATGCAGAATCACAGTGACCCTTGGACATTTTTTCCATCACCTGGTAGGGGCTGGTAGAAACCTCACAACATCCCCATCTGTAGGTCTACAGACTCAGGCCTTTCTCTCAAGTGTATTAGGAACAGAGGTCCATGCTAAGCACACTATTAAACATTCCTGAAACATATGTAAGTCAACTATTCTAAAATTTTGTGACCTGTTTTCTTTTTAAAAAAGTATTTAGCAATTTGCCATCCTGTCTTTCTTGATGCTAAAAATCCATCCTGATGAACTTATGGCGAGACCAAAAGCAGAGCACTATTGCTCTGTTTTCTGAAGGGAAAGGCTTCTTGTCTGGGCTTAGCCTATGGTCTCTCTGGAAGTTAGAGGAGAATGCAGTTAAAACTAATGCACATTTTAAAGTCATCCACCTACAGCACAGACCTAAATGCACTGTATCCTAGCACCCTAGAGTTTAGGAACACAAAGTGTGCCCTGCTCTATGGCTACCCTGCCTCAGCATGGATGGAAGAAAAACAGTGGGCACAGCCAATGCTGCAAACTAGAGGATGCAGCCATAGCACAGAATCTAATTTGTATATACCTTTGCCCCAGGGTCCAACTCCAGGGCTTTAAGCCAGTAACACTTGTGTCCTGGGAACAGGGAGACAGATAATGGCATGCAAAGACCATGAGATTCAGAGCCAGACAGGTTGGAGTTTGATTCCTGGCTTGGCTCACAATGTGACAGGATAGTGAAGTCTCCTTGAGACTCAGTCTTCCAATCTGGGATATGGCGACGCTGAAGCCCATCCTATAGAATAGTCATTAGAAATAAATGGAGGAGGGGATGGAGATCAAGTGGCCTGCATATGGTAGGTTCTCAGTGAAGTTAAATTCTTGCCCTTGCTATCCCAGCTTTCTGGACTTCTGGCTCCTAGGAGACAGGCTTCCTTGCCATGGGATTGGAGGTCCTGCCTCATTCAATTCTGTCAGCCCTCCTGAGACTCATTTACTGAAGAGCTCACACCCTGTACTAGAAGGACCAGCTGGATAGCATATGGCCATCAGGGTTGTCAGTGTCTGCTCATGTGACCCCTGCTGTAAGACCCACTGGGTAGAGGGCCAGGAAGTCCTGGCAGGTGGCACAAGATTATATCTTTCAGCCTGCTTCATAAACTTGACAACTGGCATCCATCCAATACAATTCCAGAGTGATGCAGAATTTAAAGAATAGCAATTTTTTTCCCCTAGTTATCCCTCAGGATGGAGATAAGACCTCTACCAACCACAGCAGGGACCTGATTCCACCAAGGTTCCTGCAAGAGAAAGATTTGAAAGGTACAAGTCTTGATGTTTCCTTCCTTAAAATCTGATGACAAGTTTTAAGCCAGATGATTGTTGCAATACTAGGGCCTCAGTACAATATCCTGTATCAGAGGCCAATAGAATTTAGAGAAGAAATACAACAGATTGGGATCAGCAAAGGCCATCCCAAATGCAAAAGTATAAGACACTTCTTGTGAAAAGGCAGTTTGGGTGAACAAGAAGCTTGGATAGTCATTGCCAAAACCAAAATGTGATTTGAGGCCACATACATAGAGGTACTACATTTAGAATAAGGCAAATGTTAAACCCTATGTGCTTAGAGCCACAATTTGATCTGAAACAGAAGGGATTCTGACAGATGGAGTCATATCAGATCAGTCATATCAGGACTGGAAACCACAGCATAACAAGTCAGACTTTGGACTGTCCATTCAGGCAAAGCAATGGTGGGGGCATGAGGGCTATGAAAGGACTGGTAGCTAGAAGAAGGAGCAAGTAGTTCAATTTAAGTGGCTCCAGAGAGAGTGATCCCACATGGCCAAGTCTGTCCCCATAAAGAAGTATATGGCATCAGAGCTGCTTGGGGTGGGGTTTGACCTGTTTTGGAGGGGGTGAAGTTGGCCACACTGAAGGCATGCAAGCAAGGTGACATGGCTATCACAAATGCTGCAGAAGGGCAGGTGTTGGACCTGGTGATCTTTGAGTCAACCTCTAGGTTCCCTGATTGTTGTAGTTTGGATCAGAGCTGTTCCCCAAATGTCCATGTGGCTTGCCCCCCACCCCTGGGGGAGGTGGTGGTAGAGCTGTGGGAAGTGGGACCTGGATGGAGTTCTTTACATCACTGGGGCATGACCTTGAAGGGGATTGTGAGGCTTTACCCTCTTTGTCTTCTCTCTTTGGTTCCTGGCCATGAGATGAGTGGATTTCCTTCACCACTGCCATAGGCTCAAAACTTATCGTAGAGTAACTTATCATAGACTGAAGCCTCTACAACTGAGCCAAAATAAATCTTTTCTCTTTATAAGTTGATTATCTTAGGTATTTGTTATAGTAACAGAAAGCTGACTAACTCATTGACACAGCCCACCTGGGCCTAAATGTTTGACCATTGAGGCTTCTCACCTACCTTCTCCCGGCTGCTGTGGGCAGTCAGGGAGCGATGGGCTGCCCCTCGCAAGGCTGTCCTGTAGTTGCAGAAATTCCCCGTTGGGTCCATCTGGTGCTGGAAGAAGACAGGGAGGCATTTGGGCTCCTCTTTTCAGGGGCTGGCTGGCTGAACCCCTTAGCCCAGCAACCTTGTTTACCTCCAGGATGAAAAACTTGGCTGTCTTCACTTTGGCCCAAGTCTTCTTCAGTCTGGAGACAGGGCTCATATTCATGCCAGCTGGAAGAGGGAGGGCTGGGCTGGGGAGGGCTTCTCTGTCCTGGACAGTCCCCCTCACTCTCATGAGCAGGGAGGCCATTGTGTAGCTGCAGTTGCCCAGTCATTTAGGCTGAGCCCTAAGTAGGGCTAAGGTCTGCAGTGGCCTCAGCCTGGGAGACAATGGTCAGGTAGTAACGGACAATGTGGATCCAGCTTGTGTGTGTGTAAACTCTGACCATGCCCCACCATATAGGTCCCATCCTGGAACTAGTTCCTAGGTTGGCTCTCTCATTCTCTCTGGATCTGGGGATATGTTGCCAAGCCCTTGCCAAGCACCCTAAGGAGGCTGAGTTTGCCTCAAAAGGGGCACTTCCTCCAGGCCTTTGGGGCAGGAACATGGGACTGCTGGCTGCCTCGGGCTGTAGTCTGTTTCGCCCACATCCACCTGCTGCTTAGAACATGGTCTGGGATTGTACCCCACCTGCTAGCTATGCCCACTTGAACCTGTTTGAGGAACTTCCCATGGTGGAGGGCCTCACTTGGAGCAACTCACTCACATATAATGGCCATCAGGGAGTTGAAGTTGCCAATGTTGAAGCACTCTCGGGCCACGTCAATGAAGAACTCGATCACCTGGGCCCTCTGCTTCTTCTTAGCTGGCTGGGGACAGGGCACCAGAGCCTTAGTGATATGTTTCTACCCTGCCCTGATCAGACACCCTGCTCACCTGGCCCAGCCCTCTTAACCTTCTTCAAATAAATTTCACAGCTGAGGCCCAGGAAAATGTCTGAACCTTAAAGTTTCAGAGCACTTCACAGGCAGAGCAGGACATAGTCCACCATCAGGGAGACTCAGTTGAGCCCTGTTAGAGCTCTTGTGGGGGTACAGGAGTGAGCTGCAGCACAAGAGGGGCCATGAGGCACCTCTGGGAGCAGCTTGATCACTCTTCCTCAAGGCCCACCTCTAGTACCCATTCCTTCCCCAAATTAGGACGCATTGCCCCTCCCCTTTCCTCCTAGCACTGAGCTTGCTCTCCCCTCACTAGGATCCACATGCTGATCCTAAGGCCTTGTCCTCTGAGCCCCTCCACTGCTTTCTATTGAAGAAAACTGTGTCCTTCCCCTGAGCCATCCGGCACTGTCCTGGGTAGGCTTCTGGGTGCCCATGTGGGCTTAGTCCAGGCTTCACAAAGATAAAACCCCATTTTAACTGCCAGGCCAATGACGTGACTGTAGGAAGAGGGCTGGGTCAATGGTACCCTATATTGTATTTTTTTCCACAAGTAGACTTTACTTGCCTATGAAACATGCAGCAATTATCTATTGCTACCAAGAAGTCTTCTCTGGCACCTGTGGGGACATGCCACCAAGCCCCCTTCAAGATGTGACCTTGGCTATGGAGAGCCACCTATCGTTGGTCCTATCCTTCAACGGGCAACCCTCATGGGTAACACTGATCTCAAACCAAGTGGGGGAAAAAGGACAACCACCTCAGTCTATGTGGGCATTGCAGATCAGCTTCTCCCCCAGTGCATCCTGACTCCCCTGTACTCCTTCACATCTGTTCCCCAAGCTCCCTGAGCACCTGCTTCCAGTGAGCCCAGCTGGCCTTATAGACTGAGCCTGTCCAATCTGTTTCTGAGACATCAGGGGCCTCAGGGCTTCACTTTAGGTGAGGGAGAGGGTCAAGAGGATGATTCCTCTGCTATAAGGAAGAGGATGGGCAGGCATGGCCAGGTGGTGGGCAGGCATGGCCAGGTGGAACCTCAGTTTAGTGACAAGCATGTCCAGATCCATGTTGCTAAGATTCCTTGCTTTCTAGGAGAAGCCAATGACCTGGACTTTTTATATGTACTCTCCTAGTTCTTAAGGATTGGAAAACTTCTCCATCCTGTGCAAGCCAAACCAAACCTCACTGCAGGCCAGGCTGCCTGGGGCAGACAGGCATAGATGGAGACAGTGGAGCCACTTGTGGGTAGTTGTGACTACCCCTCACTCCTTCAGCAAACATTCTCACTTCCTTGGTGACAGAGCTCAGTGAATCCATCCTGGGCTCTACCCTGAGGGAAGATGTCTCTGCAAGAAAGCTTGTGACACTTGGTGCCTAGCCAATCTCAAGGTGGGCTTAGTCAAGATTTAACTGCCATCAGACTATTGGGGCTTAAGCTGCCCTTCTAGTTCCCTCCCTGGTAGGTTCCTCCAGGTCCCAGGCCACCTTTGCCTATGCCAGGTCATGTCCTGTTGTCGCCTGAAGCGATGGCCGCTTGGAGCAACGAAGCCGCGGGAAGAAGTTTAGAGGCAAACTGGAAACAAACAGCTTTTTATTCTGATAACTTTTCTCTCTGGCTCTAACAACGACTAACACACGCCACACACACCACCAAAATGGCGCTGACCCGATCAGCAATCTCGGCCAAGTCACTCGAAATCCCAGGCCAAGTCCCGTGAGACTATGGAAGGCAGCAATGCCCAAAACTTCATGGCCCGTAGTCAACCGCAATTTAAGCCATCTCCCCAAACAGGGCTCCTACAATGCCTACCCTGGCTTTCTACTCACCATGCAGATCTCAGTTGCCACAAGGTAGCACAGTCTGTTGAACCATTTCACATAAGCTTCCAGGTTGTTAGTCTTGTCATTGAAACAGGGCTAGAAGAGACACACAGGACCCCATGCTGAGTTTCTGTCAGTCACTTATTAGAACATGAAGTCAGTTCATGGTTATAGACAATTTGGACAATGTGAAAATTTCAAAACCATCTGGAAACACCAGTGATTTGGTATGTAGCCTTCCAATCTCTTTTCTATAGATTTATGTGTATGTGCACAGACAGACAGACAGACTTGATCCTCATCGTTCATGGATTCTGTACTTGCAAATTTGCCTACTCCCTAAATTTTATTTGCAGTTCCAATAGCTTGTGTGGTTTTCATGATCATTTTTGTGTATGTGCAGAAGCCAAAATATTTGTCACTCAACACTCATAAGTGTTTCCAG
Source organism: Tamias sibiricus (assembly GCA_025594165.1). Taxonomy (NCBI): domain Eukaryota; kingdom Metazoa; phylum Chordata; class Mammalia; order Rodentia; family Sciuridae; genus Tamias; species Tamias sibiricus. The sequence continues at coordinate 38,734,406 of CM046662.1, read as the reverse complement.
TTGAGGTTGAACTAAGGGACACTCTGCCTTCTTGTTTCAGCCCTCATATTGTAAGTATCCTATTTCCTATTTAGTCTCCCTGCCCCATCCCCTGCATTTTTGTGCTTTTGGGGTGGAATTATTTAAAAGTTTAATAAAGCTCCCAAGCATAGTGCTGAAGTACCCTACTACTGAGGAAAATATGTGTTAGAAAAGGCATGAGTTTTATTGTGCTATTATTGGTCATGAGTTCAATGTTAATCAACGATATATATGAAATAGGTGTCTTTAAACATATAAAACAGGGTTATATATTGATGGGTTGACAAATGTTATGAGAATTCATAGGAATATAACCCTGTATTTGCCTTACAAGTAAGCGTTCAGTATTTGCTGATTCAATGTTTGAGGTGACATTATAGAACACAACTACTGCAAATAATGAGAATCAACTCTCTGTACGTATATATGCATGTATCTATAACTATACATATGCATTTCCACATTAATCTTTTCTTGGGTCATAAAATATCCTTTGGAGACACAATTTTAAAATTTGTGTAGAAAAATAAAATAAAATTGGTGTAGAACATTCACTGTATGCATATACCAGAGTTTAACAGATTAAACTTAAATGTGCATGCTAAAACTTCCAGGGTAACTTTCAATAAATAGAGGTGGGAGGATGAAATGGGGTATCTATTAATACAAAAGATGTAAAGAAAGGAGAAAGAAAGAAATAGAAAAGGTAAAGGAGACAAATAAGTAGTATAACAGAAGACGGTAAGAACAAATCCTTATGCATTAATAATAACAATCACCATAATTAAAAATATTCTAGTTTCTTGCCAATTTCAAGAACATGCTCCAAGTTCAAGGGTAAAAAAGTAGAAAAATATATATGCGATAAATATCACATAACTATTTAGATGGTTTCCGACTTATGAAGGTGTGACTTATACTTTTTCAACTTTATGATAGGTTTATCAGGATGTCAAGCCAAGCAGCATCTTCATTAATGTCAGACAAAAGAGATTTCAAGGCAAAAAAGAGAAAGGAATCTACAGCCAAAAGCATTAGGAGAGATAAAAGACTAACTCCACAAAGATAAAGTTTCAATTCACCCGGAACATGTCAGAAGTCTAAACTCGTTTGCACTGGGTAACATAGGGTCAAAATACGGAGGCAAAGTAATCAGAAAGGTGACATTCCTTATTAGGAGAAGTTAAGTTCTATTGTCACAATCAACGATTTTAATAAACATGCCAGAAATTAATAGGTTAGGAAGACTGTAAAATAAAAAGAAAAATAGTATGAAAATAAATTTGAACAACACAATTTATATAGTTGAGGTAAAGGACAAATATGGAAGCTTGAATTCAATTATTTGATAATATGCATTATTTTCAGACTTTTAGAAATCTAAGAACACATTTAAAAATAATTATGGGCCAGAGATGAAATCATAATAGAATTAGAATGATAATAAAAGTACTAAAAAAGAAAACTTGGAAACTGTAAATAAAAATGTACATAAAGAGAAATGAATAGTTTTTCATGCTTTCACTAGAATAGAAGAAAGGATAAAAATAAGCTGAAATCCAACATTAGAAATTAGAAAAAGAATAACAGAATAAATATAAAGAAAGTTGGTGGAAGAAACTGGTAGATTAGAAAAGAAATAAATGCAATAGTAAAGAAAGCTGCAATATTCAGAAACAACAGTTAAAAGCTCTTTATTTGAAGACTAATAAAACTGATGAATTTTGGAAATACTGATGAAGAATCAAAGAGAAATACATAGCAAAGAATATTAAAGATAAGTCAATATGGATGTGAAGAAATTGAAAAGATTACTAAAGAAGTATTATCTATGTATAACTTTATGTCTATAAATGTGAAAACTTAGGGGAAATGGCCAAATTCTTGAAAGAATATAAATTACAAAATAGACTTATGAGATATAGAAAACATCAGTAGTCCTACAACCACTAAAACAACAACCAGAATAAACACAGAAACAAGAAAAAAAAGTTATAAAAGTTATTCCTCAAAGAACAAATGAGGCTCAGTTGTTTCAGTGGCAAATTCTATAAATGCTCCAAGAACAGGTATTCCAGTATTTCATACAGAATAGAGAATAAGGAAAGAGAAACAGAGTAGTCAAGAATAGTGTCAGAAAAGAAAATAACCAATCAATCTTACTCATAAATACAACTGCAGAAATCCTAAACAAAACATTAGCACACCAAATCTAGCCATGTTTGAAAAAGATAATGGTTTCATTTATCCAGTTTTGTTTATATTAGAAATGCAAGGTTGATTCAACATTAATTAAAAAAACTAATGTGAGTAATCACTTAAAAGTTTAAAGGAGAAGAGAACACATGAGCAATAGGTGCAGAAAAAGAATTCAATGAAATTCAATAACGATTCATATAAGAACTTTAAGCAAACTAGGAAGGAATAAGGTACTTCCTTAAACTGATAACGGGCATCTAAAAAAAAAAAAATCCAATAACAAACATCATGCTGTACTGTGACTGGTTAAAAGCATACCTTTTAAAGTCAGGACAAAAGAAGGATGTCAACTATCAACACTTCTATTTGACCTTGTACCAGAAGTTCAGGTTAGCACAATAAGCAAGAAAAGCAAATTCTATTGGATCAGGCAGAGTTAACCTGCAGTAACTAACACTCTCAATATTCCAGAGATTTAAAATGACACACTAAGGTCTATTTACCATTCCTGTCTGTAACAAGTCAGTTCTATTCTGTGACTACTATGGAAATAAAAAGAGTAAGTCTTGGAAAGGAGGGAACAAAACTTAATTATTTGCAGATGATGTACTTGCCTACAAGAAGTCCTCCAAAGAATGGTGACACATTAATATAATTAGTAAGGGTGTATAATATTGTCAGATATAAATTGATATAGGGGCTGGGGTTGTGGCTCAGCGGTAGAGCGCTCGCCTAGCACGTGCATGGCCCGGGTTCGATCCTCAGCACCACATACAAATAAACGCATTGTGTACAACTAAAGCAAATAAATAAATATTTTTTAAAAATAAAATAAATTGATATATAAAAGTAAATTAATTTGGGGGCTGGGGCTGTGGCTCAGTGGTAGCGCACTTGCCTGGCATGTGTGAGGCACTGGGTTGGATTCTCAGAACCACATATAAATAAATAAAATAAAGGTCTATCAACAACTAAAAATAAATAAAAGAAAAAAAGTAAATTAATTTCTTATACCAACAATAAGCATATAGCAAATATAATTAATACATGTTTGGAGATGAGTAATTATGGAAGCCTGTGCTTATTTATTTGAGAATATGCACTCTTTTTGAACATCCAGAAATCTAAAATCACATTTTAAAATAATCTGTGAAAATAGATTTTTTTCATATGCAGTAGTAAAAGTATACATAAGGCACCTATGGCAAAAGTTTGTGTAACAAAACCTGTGTAACACTTTTATGGAGAAAATTATAAGCCATTTGAAAGATATATAATAAACATAAGAAAGTAGAACTACATACTATTTTTATGGATTGAAAGAGTCAATAACATAAATCTGTCAATTCTTCTCAAATTGATCCATATTTAATATAGTCTAAGAAAATCTTTGTAGGACTTTTCATATAATTTGACAGATGATTCTGAAATTTAAATGGAAAGGCAAAGGGCCCCAAATAGCCCTGCCATTCCTAAAGAAGAACCTGGGGAATTTGCTTTACTGGACATCAAGACTCATTGTCAAGCTATATAAAGAAGACAATGTGTACTGACACAGATAAGAGGAACCTGAAGGAAAAGTTTAATAAATTTAGGTGAAGTTTAAGAACACTTGCTCATCAAAAGCCATGGTAATGAGAATGAGAAGCAAAGAAAACATCTGGGAGAAGAAAATTTTCAGGACCTCTCTCTGACGAAGGTTTATTATCTAGGACATATTTCAAGTAAAAACAAAACCAAAAAAATTTCTTAAAGTCCTTAGGAAAAAAAAAATTCACCAGTAGAAAACAGGATAAAAGTCAGAGATGGGGCATATCACAAAAGGAGGAAATGAAAATGGCCAAAATGTGTGAAAAGATACTCCATTTTCCGAACTTAAAAGTCTGACAATTTCAAATGACTGAAGATGTGGAACAAGAATACCTCCCTACTGGGAGGTAAGTGGATACCTCACCTGGCATTACCTGGTAAGCCTGCCCACGTGCCTACCCTGTGACATAGTAATTCTCCCTAGGTATGTGGAAGAGCAATAGTTCTCAATGTGTTGTCCATGGACTTCTGGGGATATCTGGTATACTTATGGGGGTTCACAGAGGAAAAGTATCTTTGTAATAATTTGATCACATTCTTTTTCCCAATGTGTTGAGATTTGCCCTAATGGTGCAAAAGCAATGGTGGGTAAAATTGCCCAGTAAAAGGGTCGGGGGGAGTGTGGCTTATGGATGTCCTTAGAAAGGCAAAACTTTCAAGTTCTGTTCAATCTCAGCCCTTGAGTACATGTTTCTTATTCAGTGTGACAAATGGGGCATCCATACCCAGCACTTTCGCTGTATACTAAAGTATAGAATTGTCTTGAGAGCAGGACTTGGCTCACCCATGCACTGAACTGGCCGTTGTTTCCACTGAATTCTGTTTTTACTTAAAAGAAAGACTAACAGACAAACTCTATAAAAGACAAACTGTCATTCTCCAGACTTCAGTATTTGGCTGATATTTTCTTAAAAATGAACAAAATGAACCTGTTACTTCAAGGAAAACAGCTCCCAGTATTTGTTGCCAGTGATAAAATTCAAGATTTCAAGAGAAAATTGGGAACTTGTAAAACATGTATCTGCCTCTGTGGCTTGACAGCTTCTCAATATTTACATATTTAAAAAAAACACTTTTTAAGCAACACATTTTTTATTTTTGGCGGTGCTGGGGAGCAAGCCCAGGACCTCGCACATGCTCAGCATACATTCTACCACTGAGTTGTACCCCAGTCCCAGACATTTTTTAAAATTATGAGATCAGGAGTGTATACATGCCCTGTTCATCACTCTACCTTTTTCTCTTGATATTAATGAAATTTGATTTTAAAGTACTATACAATAAAATGTGCTAACATTTGGAAGATCTGCCTAACTCAATGTTTCCTCATTTTATAAATGAACAATGTGTGATGTTATAAAATCATACCCCCAAGATGCAAGATGAGGGGCTGGGGTTGTGGCTCAGCAGTAGAGTGCTTGCCTAGCACATGTGAGGCCCTGGGTTCAATTCTCAGCACCACATAAAAATAAAGGTATTGTGTCTAACTACAACTAAAAAAAAAAAAACAAAAAACAAAAAGATGGAAGATGAATTAATGGATGTCATAGCATTCAGAATTGATATTATTTTCAGATGTCACATTATAATTAATCTCTAAAAACTATTACTGGCTGAGTTTTAGTGCAGTATATAACAGGAATATTCACAATTATCTGAAAAGGCTGTCAAATACTCCTCAATTTTCCAACTGCATATCTGTGCGAGATTAGATTTTCTTAAACCAAAATAGTATATGTCAAGAGACTGAACACAGAAGCAGATGAAAGAAATCAGCTGTCTTCTATGAAGTCAGACATTACATAGATTTGTAAAAAATTTATAAAACAACATCACTTTTCAGGAATTTTCTACTGCAGAAAATGCAATTAGTTTTTAATAAAATATGTTACTTATGTCAACATGAAATGGGTTATTATTGTATTTGTGAATAAATATTTTTTAAAAGTTATCAGTTTGGGGGTTGGGAGTCTGGCTCAGTAGTAGAGCTCATGTCTGTCATGTACAAGGTCCTAGGTTTGATCACCAGCACTACAAAAAAAAAAAAAAAAAAAAAAAAAAAAGAAGAAGAAGAAAGAGAAAGTAATCAGTTTTTATTGTTAATATGATAGTGATAGAAAAATCAAGTAACCAAAAGTTCTTTGGGGTCTTCACACACACACACACACACACACACACACACACACACACACACACACACAAATAACCTTCTAAGAGTAAGAGTAGCCAAGTCTCCTTCCTGTTCCTATGCCCTCAGTCCCATGGCTGTCCTCCCTGGAACAACCAATATTTTTATAGGTCATTTCTGCACATGTGTGAGCTTTGATGTATCACACAGCTTTCTTTTTTGTTGTTACACAAATGGTCACATACTCTGTTTGTCACTCTACCCTTTTCTCTTGGTGATTGGATAGATGGATCTTGATGACTGCATACTTGTGGGCGGCCTTTTTCTTTTTCATACTTGCATAGCATTCTACTGATGGATGTACTATACTTTTTAAGTCAGTCTCCATGGGTGATAAGGTAATTATTTGCTTCCAGTCTTTGACCATAACAAACACTATGTATCCCAAATACCTTTGTATATGTGCATCTTTGTGTATATGAATGTGTAGATAAATTACTAGATGTGGAAAGTTGGGCCAAGGATATACATTTATTTATTTGGTGCTGGGGATCTAACCCAGAGTTTCATGTATGCTAGGCAAGTTCTCTACAACTCAGCTACATCCCCAGCCTAAGGAAGTACATTTTTTTTTTTTTTTTTGGTACCAGGTATAGAACCCAGGGGGCACTTAGCCACTGAGCCACATCCCAGCTCTCTTTTTATTTTTATTTTTATTTTATTTAAAGACACAGTCTCACTGAGTTGCTTTGGGCCTCTCTAAGTTGCTGAGGCTGGCTTTGAACTCGAGATCCTCCTGCCTCAGCCTCCCGAGCCGCTGTGATTACAGGCGTGCGCTACTGCGCCCGGCAAGAAGTATGTTTAAATTTTTGATCTACTATTACCTATTTGCTCTCTAAAGCGGTGCGACAATTTCATCCATACCAACGGTGTAGAATAATGTCGCTTTCCTACATAACCCTAATACGTTTACCCTACTATGTGATCTTTGCTTATCTGAAAGGTGAAAATGCAATCACATACTACAGTATTTAGTTTGTACTTCTTTTATTAGGTGTGAGAGTACAAGACAGAATGTTTCCAGTTTTGATTCGGATTTAACCAGTTGGTAAGCAACCAGGAACCCACTGGTTGGGCTCCTAAGAAGCGAAGGACGGGCTCAAAATCCGGGTGTGTGGGGCGGTGTCCTGAGCGCCTTCTTTCCTTCCTTTTTGCGCAGTACCTACCAGTCCGCGCTTCCCCGACTGGCCGCTGGAGGGCATCAGCGCCCATCGAAACGCACAGCGAGGGCCAGCGAGGGCCAGCGAGGGTCCGCGAGGGCCCTGAGCTCACCGGGGGTTCCCTCCGCCGTCCTCCTCTTCCCCACCCATGGCACGTCTACACCTCTAGGCTTCCCCCAGACGCGGGACTTTAGCGTCTCCGCTGGAGGTGCGTGAGTGAGTGGGTAGGACTCCTCCAAAGCCCCTCCATCCCGCTTTGGGTTCGCCCCTACCCTGGCCGCCACAGGATGGGGGCGAGGAGGGTCATTGCTGCGACAGCTTGTCCAAGAGCTTTTTTTCTACCTTTGAACTGGCCAGAGGGTCCTTGTTCACAAAAGCCTGGACAAACTCCTCAGGTCCGATGTGTCGCAGTCGTTCCTGCATCGGAAGGGAGAAGAGTCGGAAAACCAGGGAAGATTTAGGGAAGAAGTGCTTGCTGGGGGCGTGGTATGGTGCTCCTGTCTGGCTCCCTGACCTGCTTCCCACTCCCGGACCATGAGAATCTGTTTGCAGTCACCCTTCACACGGGGGCTTACAGATCCTGTTTTGGGTTTTCACAGAGTTCAGCACCATTACTGAAGCAGAGATCCCCTCCTTTCCCCCTTCATGGAGGAGTGGGCGAAGGAAGCAATATGATATCAGGCTCAAAATCAGGTTACTGAAATGACCAGCTCCCTGGGTGGGGAAGGGAGGGAGGGAGACCTGGTGGCCAGGCATGGTATCTGGGTCAGAACTGAATACTGGCTCTGTGCCTTCTGCTTGTGATCTCTGGCAAATCATGTAACTTTTCTCAACCCTGCAGTACAATGGGAAGTGCATGTAAGCACTATGGTGAGTACAGAATGCCATAATGGTGGAGGTGTGTAAGGGAAGAAACCCACTCCCCTTGTTCCTCTTTCTTTGGATGGTGGTTGGCCTCTGCATCCAAGGAGCCCCATGTGCTCTGGCTGAGCTGGGCATTCCCTTTACAAGCAGGTAAAAAGCTGTGGAGCTGCTCTGGAAAGCTGAACAGGAGCAATGAGTCTGTGTGAGCCCTGGATGAGGAAGTCACTAGTTCTGGAAGAATCACCCAACTGGTGGTGTCAAGAGTTAAATCTGAACCCAGTTCTTTCATTCTAGAGCAAGACCCTCAGACAGGCCAGAGGCTGGCACCTCCAGCTCTCCTGTTCTCTGCTCCAGGAGTGTTGGGAAACTGACTGCTCCAGAGTGGATGTCAGATGCTGACTGCCCCTGCTGTGACAGGCCCTGATCCAGGGTTACCTGAGACCAAGTAGAGAGGGCAGAGGGAGGAGTGGTGGCCCATCAATTGGTTAGAATTCCCAATTGTTTCCTACCCTGGGTCTGGGTAAAGAACAGCATTGCCTGCTTACCAGCTCCACGTGGGTCAGCTGTTGGGCTAGTGTGTAGGGATCACTACAGATGCCAAGGAGCTCCCTATGGATGGAGGCTGGTGGCTTGGTTCTGTAGGAGATGGGCTTGTCAGCACCCATGAAGTCTTCAGATCCCTGGCCCAAAGCTGCAAGTTTCTGGTGTAGTGCCTGCAGGAGCTGATGCATCCTCTTTCGGTAGGCCTGGTGGGGTATGGGGGGAGAGTAAGAAGGGATGCTCAGGTCTGAATATCCATCTCTACCTTTTAGGTGGGCAGGGTCCATTAGGGCTCTACAGAAAAGGCCAGATACCAGCAAATGTGCTGGGACCTGCCCCCACCCTGAAATAGGATCAACCCTAGGCATGTGGGAGCTGGGGCCAAGTGAAGGCCAGTTGGGGAGAAGGCTCCAGGATTACTGGTGGGAGCTGAGAAGAGCACATATCAGGGAGGCCAGCAGGGCCTCAGAGCACCCTCACTGTCTGGGCAGCTGGGCATAGTAGGGTATGTGCTGCCAGGGAGCTGGAGGAAGGAAGACATGGAACAGGTCCTGCCCTGGATAACTGTCCTTTGGCTTGGCTTTAAGGGAGACCACTTCTAAATCTTAGGCCCCGCTCAGAGAGAACTTCCTGTCCAGCCTCACTGCTGCCCTCTACCCCTGGCAGTATTCTGTGTCATCCTGCGTAACTTCTGTCAGGGATGTCAGGTTTGTTCCACGGGGGGGTGGAGGGGAATTCTGTGTTGCCTCCTCTACGTTATCAGAGTCTGTCCCAGTTCTGTGAATGTAGTGGGTGCTCAATAACCCACCAACAGAGTCCCTTCACCATTCAGCTCAGACAGATGGATTCCTACTCTGGTCCATTACCTGGGCTGAGTGGAAGGATGAAAGGCCATGGCCCTCCTTCCAGGGTAGGCCAAGGGGCACCTACCCTTCTACCCACAAGGAGAAACTGATTATTTTTCTCCCTCCAGAGACCCCTATTTCTAAAGAAAGATGGCAACAGCCTGGCTGGAAGAGAGATATCCATATGTCCCCAAGGATTTGGGTCAATAACCCATAGAATAGGACCCTGAACTCCTGAGCCTGTAGCAAATGTCACCCCTAGAGAGATGTAATTCCCATGAACCAAGGAGTTGGGTGCTAGCAGAGGTAGCAGCAGAGAGCTGGAGTTCCTGGCCTCCCAGCAATGATGAAACATCAACCAGACAGACTGCCCAGAAGCCTCGGAAAATAATGGGCTGCTAAATAGTTGGTATAGTCAGGTAATTTAAGAAAGTAAAGCTGAATTTTTCTTCATGCAATTTTGAAATGTACAAACCCAGTGACATTTTGTAGATGTGGTATTTGACTTACTGGGCTGTGAGTGGCTTTGGGCCTCAATAGTTCCTTGGAGTCTCTTGGGTTCAAGGAGTGCTGCTGATGTCTGAGGTTTGTGGTGATGGTGATGCTGTCCTCTCTGGTCCCTGGAACTGCTTCTCTGTGAAGCAGCCATGGGTGGCTATGGCAGAGCCTCAGGATACAGGGAACAGGACAGGAGCTTACTTAACCCTAATCTTAACCCTAACCCTAAGCCTAACCCAAACTCCTAGAGCTACAGGGGTCAGACCCAGAAGGTGTCCACTGGTTATTTGGGAAATAACCAGTCACTGGGTAAATTGAGGCCTGGCTCTTCTGTCTGTTGCTCAAAGAAGGAATGGCCTCTCTCAGCAAAAGTGTGGCCAAGTGCTGCATTCTAGGTTCTCATTGAGTGCTGGGAAGATGGTAAGTACAATGCTGCATGGCCAGCCCTGGTGACATAGTTACTTGTGAGTCGGGACACCTCCAAGAACCCTCCAGTCTCAAATGCACAGCCAGTGTTTCCTGAGTGGCTACACTGGTCATCATGTCTCTCTGCTTCCTGGTTGTACCCCTCTATGACATCTCCAACCCTCCTATCTCCTCTACAACCCTGAGTTTTGTTCCCATAGTCCCACAAGGGAGGAATTATCACTCTTACTCTTTTAGAAAGAAACATAAGGTTTAGAGAGGTTAAGTAACTTGCTCAAAGATGTAGCTCTGAAAATACCCATGTTCATCTCATGACCTTGTGCACAGAACTTTATATCATTTGATTCCATCCCTGTGTGAGAAATATTTTAAAAATATAATGTTAGGGCTGGGGGTGTAGCTCAGTAGTAGAGTGTGTGTTTAGCATGCATGGAGGCCCTGAGTTTGATCTCCAGCACATACACACAAGCAAAACAAAACAATAATGCTCAAATATTTTTGGAGCAAAAGAAATAATAGTGTTGATTTGCTTACAACTAATTTGTAGAGAGATGGAAGTGTGTGAGGGCACAGAGGAAGCAAGTTTGGCAAAATTTTGATAACTGTTGAGTATAAGTGATGGGTAGAGAGGAGTTCATGGTTACTATTTTTTTTGTTTGGGTATGTTTGAAATGTTTCATGGAAGTTAAAGAATAATCTTCATATGCCTGAATTTGAGGAACAATTTGCCTCTCATTTTAGCTCACAATTACTAAGTGCTGAAATAACTTCAGGCTTCCTTGCTGCCAAGCTGCATAGTGGAAATGATGAATGTCTCTGGTTTACTGATGAGGAAACTGAAGCTCAGAGAGGCAAAGTGCCTTGCCCAAAGCCACACAACTGTAGTTTCTGAGACTGGATCTGGGCTTGAGTGGCATGATCTAGATCCCATGCTCTGAGTCCTATGGGACTGCCTCATCAGTCGGCTTCACTGCTCTTCCCATCCCAGCCTGTTCGGCGCTGGGAAGCGAACAATCTGCCACCTACCAGTAAACATCCAGCATAGAGAACCAGTGCAGAGGGGACAGTCTCTTTAGATTAGACACTCTCTGTGGAAAAGTGACTTGGGGACAGTGAAGACATAGGGAAGCATCCTTGGCTTGGGCCTCGGGGTTTGGGATAGAGACCAGGGAACTCCCATTCTGGTCCACACCACATAGCCTTGGTGATAGGCTTGACAGTCTCTCAGAATGGTGAAGAGACAATGGCTTCCCAAGGAAAACCAGCCTTGTCCTCCAGCACCTGAGACAGGGCTCCACCAAGTCAGGCAGGTCAGATAAGGGCAAATAATCTCTCATCATATGATTTAGATCTCACTGCTACCAAAGAACTCTTGGAGGGAGTGGGGATGAAGCAGGAGATGGAGCTCCCACCCCACTTACTCTACTCCATCTATCTCTCCACCATCCCTGTACCATCTCTTCTCTACCCCTGTGCTATCATCCACCTTCCCTTTCAAACAGTTACCCACTGCACCCACAGGTCCATCAATTCACTTATCTGTCCTTCCTACTTTTTAACTTTCACCCACTCATCCATCTACCCACCCAGCTACCCACCCATCTATCCACCACTCACCATCACTTATCCATCCATCGTCTTCCTGTACTCATCTCTTCCCCACTCATGTGCTGTTACCCACCTCCCCCTTTATAGTTACTCACCCACAAATCCACCAATTCACTTATCTTTTTTCTCCGTTTCTATGTTTACCCATTAACCCACCACTTTCACTCACCTTTCCACCCATCTATCCACTCACCTGCCCATATATCCTTCCCCCTTTTCACCTCCTTTTCCTTCCATCAATCTTTCCACATGCATTCACTCCATTAATCCACCTACCTATGCAAATTACTTAAGCACCTACCCTCCCTATATCCATCCATTAAAGTATCTGTCTACCAAGTGGTCAGCATCCCTCTTCCCTGCTTCCACTCTCTCCTTTCCCCATCCATCCAATCATCAACTCTTCCCTGAACCTATTCTGTTCCACACCCTAAGCCATGTCCCATAATCCTGAGATGGAGCAGGCACAGAGGCAGGAGGGAGACCTCTGTGGCACAGGCCCAGGATGTGGGCCCTGTCAGGTGGCCTGTTGGCTCACAGACCAACAGCCTGACTGCATCCACAAGAACCCATGAGTAGGTCTTCCCTCCTTGGCCACCTGATACTGTCAATGAGAGCAGGGCACAGAGGGGACAAGAAACCAGCCCTGGACCCAGAGGCTTGGATTCGGTCTAGCTCCTCAGTACTTGATTGCTTGATGGATCACAAAGGGCCTGGTTTTAGAGCATGCAGTGTGCAAAGCCGGGAGATCAGGGCACCTAGGAGGCCACGGGAAACAGGCTCAGGCCCAGATATGAGGATGCAGAGAGGGCGAAGTGACTTCTACCCAGGCTTGCCCACCTCGTCACAGGGGGCTATGCGGCCCACCACATCCTTCAGATGCCCGATGGTAGATTCCTCTTGAAAGTCCCGTGGGAAGGTCTCTGTCCACTCTGCCAATAGTTGGAGCAGTTTGGGGCCAAACTTCCGAACCCGGGCCTGCAAGGCAAGCAGAGGGGCAACAGGGATAGGGCACTGGGATGGGAGTGGGGAGGCCTAGGCTGCTCTACGGGAGAGCAAGAGGGGAACAGACACATATTTTGGGGCCAGACTACCTCTTGATTTTGCTTTCCTGGCATCCTTTCTCCCTTTTAGGTGACAGCATCTCAATTTTCCCTTGGAGCCTTCCACTCATTCCTGGCACACTGGGTTCCAGAACAGCTGACTTCTGCCCCAGGGGTGGGACCAGATCAGTGCTGGCCAATCAGAGCAGAAAACACCATCTTGTGTAATGATTGGCTTATAGATGGGCATGTGACCTAAGCTAGGCCAATGAGATTGGGACTTTTACTTGGCCTGTGGCGAAAGGGGGCTAGTTAGTCCCACAAGATTGGAAAGAGTTGAAGGTGTCCTTGCTGATAGAGGCCCCTTGTCACCACGCAGGAGAACCTGCAAGAGGTAGAATGAGGCCGGCAAACCCAGAGAAAACCACAGTAGAGGGTCAGAATGAGGAAGATAATGGTTTAATGCAGTCATTTAAGCCTTTGGCGTCAGTAATACCCAAGACTTGGCAGTTAAATAAAGCAGTCTGTGTCCCCTTGCCTTAGGCCAGTTGAAGTTTAGTTTTTGTCGTCATAACAGTACAACCTGACTGACATGCATATAAATAGTCACAGTATGCAGGATCAGGCCAGTAATAGAGGAAAGATGTGAAGAACCATGCGAAGGCTGGGCTATCAACAGACACCATAGAGAAAGGAAGAGAGAAGGGACATGGAATCAAGTGGAAGAAAGTCTAGTGGAGGCCGTAGGACCATCCCAGTTCACAGATACCAGGAATACTATTCATTGGGTTTTGGAAACCCAGGACTGGGTTCAACGTGAGCTCAAGGGTTTCCACAGAGCCCTGGAAAACTGCACAGCGGAAAAGGCCCTGGCTCTGTCCTTTTAGGGCCTGGACTTCAGACAAGTAAGAAATCCCAGTGGGCGTTTTGTCAGGAGAATAGGGACAATCACTGCCTCCTCAAGAGGTTGATTTCAGAGGCTCCCTAGTCTTCCAGCCCCTCACCTTGTCCAGTACCGGCTTGTCCAGCTGCTGCTGCTCAATACATAGGTGGCAGACCCTGGCCAGAAGCTCCCGAGGCTCAATGAAGAGACGAGAGCTCAGTAGGAAGGTGAAGATAAAAGCTTTCTGCAAGAAAGATGACATAAGCACAAGATGGCAAGGTGGGAGGATATCTTTCCAGCCTGTTCCACTTCCCCAGGCCCAAGGTCATTCCAGCCATGGTAATGCCTGAGTGGAGGAGAGAGCCTCCCTTCTTCCTTCCCTTCTCCCTTTCCTCCCCACTGGCTGGCTCACCCACCTCTGGGTAGTAGTCAGCTGTGGGTACCAGGTGCTGAATCAGGGTGTCCAGAGAGGCTGGTGCTCCATCCAGGAAGGGCTGCATGGCTTGCTCACCATCTGTGGGCTCTGTAGGGGGTGGGCTGAGTCTGCCTGGGGTGACCATGTCTGAGGTGCTTAGGGTCCGGGGCATGCCTGCCTGTAATGGCAAGGAGCAATTGGGGTACACTTGAGCTGGAGCCTACTGGTTCCCTGGGTTCCAGGCTGGAAGAACTCTGCCTTCCATATTCACCTCTGTGTGATCTCTTAAATCCAGTGATTGCTTCCTGGGCAGGCTGACAGCCCCCACCCCCACCTCATAGTACAGTATCTGTTCTTGTTAAACCCTTAACTCTCCCCTAGGAACCAAACACCTCTTTTCTACTTCCAGTTTCTCCCCCTGAAGGTTGTTTTTGACAAGTCTTGTATAATCAGCATATTTTTTTTTCCTGCTGCTGGCTGCAAAGATTGTTCAAGGCCTGATCCAAATTTGGGGGCTCAGGCACAACCCCAGAACTTGGAAGCTCTCTTTCTTCTGGGGCCCCTGAGCTGGTGGAATGTAAGCCCAATGTTGTTGGAGTCATCTTGTCACTATTAAGGATTAGGAAAGTGGGAAATAGCATTGGAGACTCTGGATTCTATTATGCCTGAAGTTGCTCTGTGGACTTTTCCATTATTACCTATTTAAGTTGGAGCTCTCTCAGGCCCATTCAAAACCACTGCCTTCTATAGCCTGGCATCCCAGGATTTTTGTGATTTGGACCAGCTGACCTGTCCAGCATCACCTCCTACCACTTTCCATTGCATGCTGCTGGCACCAGCCATGTACTGTACTACAATGCTTTCTCCAGCTCTGAGCCACTATATGCATTGTTCCCTCTGAGTGTGGCTTTTCCATCATCTTCACTCTTCCATCCCTTTAGACATGGCTGAAATGCCCCCTTCTTAGTTGGGTCTTCTCTGCTTCCTTGTATTGTCCCCCTGTCCCAGGGTGATTCCTGACCTCTGATTGGCATCAGTGGACTCTCCTTGCTAACCTTGTTGGGTGTCTGAGGCACTGCTTTTCTGTACCTGGCCTGGAGATAGGCCAGCTGTGGCTGTTATGCTGTCATCTTCATCCAAACCTCCTTTAGACAAAGACCAGAGCATATCTTCTGTGACCTGGCTTCCCTATATTCCATGTTCAGGAAGCCTGTGTTTTCTCTCTGAGTCACTTCCACACATCCTTGTAAGCTGGTATTCCTTGAAAGGGAAGGGGCCCTCATGTTGACATGTCTTGACCAATCCTGTGACTGTTCAACCAGTCCCCACCCTAGATGTTTGGGTCATCCCTACATTCTTTTTTTTTTTTTTTAATATTTATTTATTTGCTTTAGTTGTATACAATGTGTTTTTAGTTTTACGTGGTGCTGAGAATCGAACCCGGGCCGCGCATATGCTAGGCGAGTGCTCTACCGCTGAGCCACAATCCCAGCCCGTCATCCCTACATTCTTAATCAGAGTCCTGTGAGCTCACCACAGGACTCACGGTGGGTGTCCCCTGCTTGCCCTGTCTCTTCTGCCCCCATGCAGACCCTAATCCATTTTTGTCTCTTTTAGCCCCCTGAGTGACTCTGCCCTGAAGCTAGAGAAAGAAGGACATGGAAAGTCAGAGCTGATATAGGGATCAATGGGAACCCCTCAGAGGACTGTCCCATGAGCCTGTGGTTATGAGAGGTACTGGGACTGGGCTACAGCATAGGGAGGGCTTGGCATCTGTGTGATGACATTCTGCACAGTCCTGACCCTGGTGACAATCACAGCTTTATTTTCACATCCCTGGCTAAGCTGTAAGCCTTCAGTTTTCAGCTGATAAAACTAACATTTCACAAAATCACCTCCTGTCTTTCCCAGTGGGGTGGCTGATACATATGTGGGCACATAGGGAGCTGCAGATGCTCAGCGGGGAGTGGTAGCCAGTTCTGCAGGGGGCTCTGGCTCTGCCTCATGGTTAGGGCTCAGTGCCTGAGTAATTCCACAGGACAGATAACTCATGAGCTGTCAAGTTCTGTTCCATCCCACCAGTTGTCTGACACCTCTTTCCAGTGCAGCATTGCACCTTCCCCAGATTCCAGTCCAATTTTCTCAAAGATACATCAGCCAGTAACTGGGGCTAGAAGTGATACTGGGAACTTCTCTGCAGGGCAGGGTAGATTGTGGAGGAAGCCACAGAGGGGCCCTTCTGAGGAAGAGTCTTTCAAGAGGTGACTCTGGAAGCTCTCAGAGTACCTTGGGGGCTGGCCTGGAACTGGGTGTTCTATGCAGGGCACTAGGTACAATGGATGGGGTTGGGTAGATAAGGGTGGTTCTCAGGCCCAGCTGTGCTTTGGAGCAGCTAGATCGCCCTGAGGGCTGGGGTTGAGTGTTGCAAAACCATCATGACCCACAGGGATGCCTAAAAAGGGGACGGGCTGCTGGGAGCCCTCTGACCTCCAAATACCCATTGTGTCCCTAACTCATCCCAGGCTTGGGTATTGATGAATGGGTTTGTCCTCCTGTTATCTTTGGTTTCTTTTGCTTGCCAAGGGTATTGCATACATGCATGGAGTGACTCCTGGCACTGTTCTGGCAATGGGGGTCAAAGCACAGCCTCATGTAGCCGATGAAGGAACGCTGACAATATACAGGCAAAGTTGTGCATAGAGACTGTCCCACTGGGGCACATGCTCTTTCAGGAGTGACAACTCTCTGGTTGTGGTTGGATGAAGACCACTCAAAAGAAAATGAGATAAGACCTGCCACCATTGGAGATCAGGGAGGGTGCAGAATGGTGGGGTGCATTGTGTACCTGTGTGCAAAAACACAGCCAAAGAGGCCCATGCAGGTGAAAGTCCCAGCCAACCCCTCTTGTCCCTTCCTTGTAAGTAACTGCTTTTATTAGTTTTAGACAAGGACAAGGAAATATAAATATATAATATAGCCTTCTCTTCTGTCTTTATTATACAAAAAAACTAGCACAGCATCCACACTGTCCTGTGCTGGTTTCTTTTCACTAACAATGCATTTGGGAGATCTTTCCATGGCAGGACAGGAGATTTTTTTTTCTACCTCATAATATTACATTGTTTGAATATCCGGAGTAATTTTAAAATTTTTGCGATACTAGGGATTGAGCATCCTAGGATGCTCTACCACTGAACTACATCCCCAGCCCTTTTTTATTTATTTATTTTTTATTTTCAGACAGGGTCTTGCTAAGTTTCCCAGGCCAACCTTGAACTTATGATCCTCCTACTTCATCCTCCCAAGTAGCTGAAATTACAGATGTGCACCACCACACTAGGCATACTGGAGTAATTTTAGTTTTTATTTATTTTTTTTATTTTTTTATTTTTATTTTTTAAAAAAAATTTTAAAAAAAATTTATTTATTTGCTTTAGTTGTACACAATGCGTTTATTTGTATGTAGTGCTGAGGATCGAACCCGGGCCGCACACATGCTAGGCGAGCGCTCTACCACTGAGCCACAATCCCAGCCCTATTTTTTATTTTTTTAAAAATATTTATTTACTTTAGTTGTACACAATGCAATGCATTTATGTTTACATGGTGCTGAGGATCGAACCTGGGCCGGGCACGTGCAAGGCGAGCACCCTGCCGCTGAGCCATAACCCCAGCCCCCAGGAGTAATTTTAAAAGCCAGTGATGAAATCTGGGGATATGGTTCAGTAGTAGAGCACTCGCTTAGCATGCTCAAAGCTCTGGGTTTGATCAACAACACTTAAAAAAAAAAAAAACCCAAGTGTTGGTGAGGATGTGCAGCAACTGGAACACTCAGGCTTTGTTTATACTAGCAGAAAATGCTACATTCACTTTGAAGGATTCTCCAGCATTTATAAAGTTAAACATGTATCTACTCTATGACCCAGAAATCCCCTTCCCAAATATTTATCCCAGATAAATAAAAATATATGTCTTAAAAAAAAAAAAAACCCAAGCCAATGATAAAGCAGTTGAAGTGTCCACTCATGGATAAATAAAATGTAGTCTATCCATACAAATGGAATAGTATTCAGTCTTTGTTTTTTTTTTGGGGGGGGGTACAGGGGATTGAACCTAGGGGTGCTTAACCACTGAATCACCTCCCCCAGCTCTTTTTGTTTTGAGACAGAGTCTTGCTAAGTTGCTTAGGGCCTTGCCAATTTGCTGAGGCTGGCTTTGAACTTATGATCCTCCTGCCTCAGCCTCCTGAGCTGCTGGGATTACAGGTGTGTGCAAAAAATAATAATAATAATAATTAAAAAGAATTTCTACCCCCTCCCAATAGCACAATGCTGGGTACCAAATCTTTAACATGTGGACTTTTGGGGGCTACTTAAGATCCAAACTATAGCAATACCCATGAAATAAATAAGACAATAAAATAACCAATGCTGGCAGGCATGTTAGAGTAGCCCCTGAAACATTATTGGAGGTGGGGTGTAAAGTGTCACACTCCCTTTAAATTGTATCAAGATTTGGCTTGATGTGCCAAGATCCTTATGTTCTTAGGTCTTTTCACCTTAATCAAATTCTTGGCAATTTATTCCATGAGATGAACCTAGAGGAGAAAAGCTCTGGAAAGAAAGATGTTTGCTTTGTATTAATTATAAACAGAGAACTCAGCTAGAATGTTGTAATGTGATGAACAAGAAAAGAACAGACAGGAGACAATCACACATCCATCAGTGTATTTTCTTTTGCTATTGAAATTATGGTTATGAACGTCCAGTAATAACACAGAAAATGATTATGGCATAATGAGATTAAGACAGCAGGGGAGAAAATTGCATATGATACAAATGATAATGTTCATGTGGGCAAAGACTATAATGGGGCACTGGCAAATGCACCATTGACATGCCCTCTGCTTGCCCTGTTATTATTTTAGTGTCATTAATTCAAGCTGAATCTAAAGCTTGGCCTTCAGATGCAGCCTCAAGGATGAAAGGCCCCAAGGAACATCTGGACATATTTTGGGGCTATATGAATGGTGGGTAGAGTTGCGGATGCATGCCCGTCTTGTGACAAGGATACCAAGGGGACATTCACTGAGAGGTAATGCCTTGCTCTGGCACACAACTGAAGTGGCTGAGCCAAGGTTTGAACTGCAAAATCTACTTTCTGACCACCCCTGGCTAGGGCCCCCTATGACCCAGGGTGAATTCCTTGCCAAGCTCAAACACACACCGGATGGTCTTGCCCAGGCTGCCTGCTTGTGACTCCCCAGGCTCCCAACTCCCCACCTCCCCAAATCCCACACTGGCCTTAATCTTGGTATGCTCTCTAGAAGGAGACTGGCTTGCTCACTCTTGCACCCCAAAGGCCTGACCCTGTGCCCAGAACATAACGTGCTTAGTAAAGATGTGTCATGTTTAAGTGACTCTGGTGATACAGGTAAGAGTTGTTAGACAGTGCAGATGGAGATGAAGAGCTGGCAGACATGCCAGGCATTCAAGTGGCAGGGCCAATGGGAGGGAGGAGCTGGGCTGATGCTTGGGGACCTGGCCCGGGACAGTTCACAGGGCCATTCCTCTCTGTCTACCTCCAAATCATCCTGTAGCCCTCCCACCTCACATGTAAGGAAACTGAGGCTTAGAAAGTGAAATGCAGGTGGCCAGCTCACATGCTAAGTATACCTGGCAGAGCTGCAATTTGAGCATAGACAGGTGTTTCTGAGGCCCACTCCTTGTTCCTGCCAATCACCCACATGGGCATTGATGCTTCTGTCCCCAAGCCACAGAGCTAAGAGGACACAGCCAAACTCCTCAGTGTGCCCTGGACATGAAAAGAAGAGTACATATTAGCTGGCCTTCTGGTCACAACAGCCCTCCTGGGACAGGCCAGCTCCCCCAAGCATTGTATTTGGTTCACCAGGGCCCCTGTGCCAAGGTTATCCCCTACATCATTTTTATTTCAAATATGGAATTCTTCATTAATTTGCCTGTCATCCCTGTGCAGGGGCCATGATAATTCTGTATTGTTTCAACTTTAGTAAGCATCATGTATCACCCTTGAGCCTCCTGCAGCCCCTCCAAGGGTCTAGTTCTCTTTCCATCCTAGACCTGAGCTTGGACCCAAATTCACTCTTCCTGAAGCTTCTGTCTGTTTGATTTGCCTTCTTAGCATACATTTTTTTTTTCCTCTGGCTAGACCCTTAGATTTTTGCTTTGGGAAATAATATCATTCTCTGATGAAAAATCAACAGTTTTGCTGAGATAGTCAGTGGAGACACCATCCTCCCCTGGCCAAGAGGCAGGCACCAGCCAAGTCTGGGCCAATAAGATGCCTTCATGGAGTATCCTGCTGGTGGAGACCTGACATAAGAGCCAAACCTGTGGCAGGCCAGGTGTGGGAGGGGGCTGGAATGGCTTCTGAGTCAGATTCCCCCTTCCTGCCTTTGGTCTAGGCATGCACTTCTGCCTCAGTTTCCCTGCCTACATCTATTCCCATTGTCCAGGTACATGTAGGTCTCCTTGTCCTGCATCAGGTCCACAGCTAGAGGTCCTTGGGCTCCTGTAACAGTTAAGGGGACAGCTAGCATGGGTTGCCTGGGATTTGGTCACAGAGAGGCAGCTGGACAGAGGGAAGAGGACACAATTGGCCCTGAAATGGGGGGCATCCTGACCTCCATCAATGCCCAACTGGGTTGCTTCCTTCTCCAGGCCATGCTGATAGGCCCAGAGCTCACCCTGCTCTTGGACTTTGGCACTGGCAAAGTTTCTGGGACAGGATGACCTAAGCCTAACTCCTATTTGGGAGACTAGAAGATGTCTACAGGGACAAGAATATGATGGGCCTGGGGACTGATAGTAAGGGAGGCACAGCCTAGAGGAGAACTGGATTTTCATTTCCCTGTTTTTAACAGAGATGTAGGTACTAGGAATGTACCTTTTATCTTCATGTGACCATACCAAAATACAGGAGAAAAAGGGCTAAAGGCTCTGTCACTTCTCCTCAGCATGAGGCTTTTAGAGAGTGGCCTGGGATGTGGTGATGAAAAAACCCAGGCTCTGCTGGACTCCCAAGGGGCTAATCACATGTCCACACCTTCCAGGTTTAAGGGACACCAGGACTCAACTCTCAAGTTTCTATTCTGACTTTCAGGGTGGCCATTACAGTTGTTCCTTGATATCTATGGGAATTGGTTCCAAGATCCCCGTGGATACCAAAATCCATAGATGCTCAAGCCCCTTTATAAAAAAAAAATGTAGTCTTGGATGGGCAGTGGTGCACACCTACAACCCAAGTTACTCAGGAGGCTGAGGTAGGAGGATGGTGATTTTGAGGCCAGCCTGGAAACCTAGCAAGACTCCATCTCAAAATAAAAAATAAAAAGGGGTGGGGACATATTTCAGTGGTAGAACATCCATGGTTCCATTTTCAGTACTGGAAAAAGAAAAGATGTAGTATTTGCATATAACTTACACGCATCCTCTTGTACTATCTCTAATAATATATAATGCAATGTAAGTGCTATGTAAACAGTATTTTACTGTATTATTTAGGGAAAAACAAGAAAAATGTATGTATTCTGAACAGACACAATATTTTTCTAAATATTTTCTGTCTGTGGTGGGATCCATGGATGCAGCACCTGCAGATACAGAGGGCTGACTGTAATTCTAATTTTTAAAAAAGCCACCTTGGAGGCCATGCTGTGAGGCATTTCAAAAGTAGAAATGACATTTAGAAATGACATCTCTAGCTCCCAGGTGGCCAGTTTATAATCCACACCCTGCTGGTCAAGGCAATGTTGTTCTTATTACTTCCTGGGGACTAGAGAGGGCATATTCTCCAGGCAAACTTTCCTGGGTAGGCACTGGGCGAAGCAGGTGGAAGGGACAGAGGCAAAGGATGCTGTAGGAGGAGGGCCCTATAAGAACTGCAGCCATGCCAGAAGGACACTCCTTTGAGTTCTGACAAGTGTCCTCACCTGCTCAGAACAAGGAGAAGAGCCAATGAGATCGAATGACAAAACCAACATCGCACCACCTGCCATATAGAAGACTGGGCCCCCAAGGTCAGCTCTCCCCTTGGGAACTCACTACCTGCTAGGGGCTGGAATTACAATACAGGTGGTAACTATTCCACCTGCTATCTGAGGCTCTGTGCCCAAAAGTCTTGCTGACTCTGCTCCCCTGGTCACCAGAATTTCCATGTTGTCTGTGGCCTGGACAACCCACTATCCTGTTCATCCAGCCAGCTAGCTGCAATTTCTGCAACCAATTATCAATAGCTACTGGGAATTATCCCTGCTGAGCTGGCCTTGAAGGCAGTAGTAGGCTCATGCTACATACTGAATATTGTTGGTTCTCTCTGCAACTTGATTGCCATAGTGGCTATGCTGATAGGTGGACCTTTTAGGCTGATTAGATAGTTAAAAGGTATTAATGCCTTTCTCATGGGATTGGATTGGTTACCTGGAGAGTGAATCGTTATAGAATGTGGTTTCTCCTCTTCCACACAAACCCATTTGTCCTACCAGGAGTTGAAGCAGCATGAGGTCCTTGTAAGCATCATGATCTTAGACTACCTGTTTTCCAAATCCAAAATAAAACTCTATTTTTTATAAATTATCTGGTCTCAGGTATTCTGGTATAGTAACCAAAAAAGGAATAAGACAACCCATAACTCCAAATCAGAGCCACTCTGCTTTTGCCATAGTATGTGTAGAATTTTACACATTCTTGCCCAATAATTCACTTTTCTTTTCCCCATTATATCTTTGCAAAATTTTTGTAATAGGGCTGGGAGCTTAGCTCAGTGGTAGAGTGCAATGCTGGCCTTATAGCTCTGCAAGTGCCTGGAAGCACTAGGATCTTTTTTTTCCTCTTATTTATTTATTTATTTGCTTTACTTATACACAATGCCTTTATTTTTACGTGGTGCTGAGGATCGAACCCAGGCCGCGCACTCTGCTAGGCAAGCGCTCCACCGCTGAGCCACAACCCCAGCCCAGCACTAGGATCTTATGGCTTCTTCCTTCCCCAGTCATGAGAAAGATCTGAGTAGCCTGGCCTCCTCAGAGATCCTGTTTCAGCCTCCATTCAGTTATTTTTTTTTTTCTCTGCAGGGCCCCCAGAAGCTCTAGAAGAGGCCTGCATTCCTAACTTTATCATAGTGGCCAAGGCAGCAGTGTCCCTTGGGTATGTATGTATCTGACGGCTCAGGGCATCATGGAGAGGGTCACACTGGCATCTTTGCTTGGGACTGCTTCTGCTGCTCCTTCAGGAACAAGGCCCACCCCTTTTGTCTTAGGGGTTACGGAACTGAACTCAGGCCTATTTCCAAGGGTCCTGAGTGAAGTACCTGCCTCACTTCCCACAGATAGGTTCTGCCCTCCAGGGGTTTCAATTCAAAGAAGAAAAACTCTATATCATGCATCATGTGTCTTTTGTTCTCTTGTCACTCAGTACTTAAAACAACCATATGGGAATGATTGCTCACTTCACAGAGGAACCTACCTGGCCCCTGAGAGGTAATGTGGGTGGACAAGGTTATAGTAGGTGACTAGTGGACTTCCCTGGATGCCTGGGCTCCCAACTCTAGGTCCAACTCCTGGGCATGGTCCTGTGAAGAATTGGTCAAGGTTAAGTAGAGAACAGATATGGCCTGGAGATTCAACAGGAGAGCTGGGCTAAGGGGCTAGGAGCTGGGGAGGTTCACCTGAATACTAGGAAACCCCAAAGTAGCCCAGTTTCCAGGGGTTGTGGAGCTCCCTAAGCATGCCCTGTTGGATTCATATGAAGGAGAAGCTCCAGCCCACAACTCAGCCCTCCTCCCACTTTGCATCAGAACAGGGGAGGAAACCTTTGCCCAGCCCCACTCCTCACATTTGGACCCGGATCATGCCAGTTTGTACACAGCAGCTCTGAGCAGTGCAGAGCCCAACAAACTCCTGGGTCCTCCTCTTTCACTTCTGGCAAGACACATCTTATTCCAGTGTGGGTCCTATGAAAGTCTCTTCCCTATTTCTTGATATCTGAAGGGATGCTATGAGGGTACTGAGATGTACCCCTGAGCTCAGGACCATGCTTGCCAAGATTGGGACTGCACCTGGATTTGCCTCTTGGAGGCCACCTGACAGACTTGGCAGGGAGTGGAGCACAGGGCTGAGTTATTTTGGGCTCCAAATGGCCCTCGGTTACCAGCTGACAGATCCTGCTCTTTCCACACCTACAGAAGCAGTTTCTCAGAGCTCAGGGCCCGACTTGAAGGGAACTTGTCAGGTACAAGTGAACAGCACCAAAGACCCATAGAAGATTGGCAACTGAAAATAGAGCTATCCATAGAGTGAAAACGTCCTCCTCTTCCCTGGAGCACATTCTCAATTATTTCCCAAGACACTTTTAGAAGGAGAGGCACTGGGTCAAAGGATACCATCTCTTACGGAAGTTGCGATATACCACCTAATTGCTTCCTCAAACCATAGTAAAGGGATGTTATTTCAAATTCCCAACCACTATGCTTCCTCACTTCCAGGAAACATTTCTCCTCACTGACTGGGACCCCAGGAGCTAGAGAGGCAGGATAGGTGTAAGTAAACCTGGCCAAAGAGTGCAGCATCCCCTCTTCCATGTAAGCAGATGATGCAGGTTATATGATTCAAGTAAATCCTGGGCCTTGTTTGGATACTACCATGGAGAAATATCCTCTCGATATTTCCCCCTCATTAATTAAAAAAATTAAACACAAAACAGTCTGTAAGCACATTTATAATTTAAATAATAATAAATTATTATTATAACAACCTGGACATTTGTGACTTACCTAGGCTAATAAAATGAGCATTAAAACCCCATGGAAGGTGGATACGGATGTGTCAGTGTAAGTATCTCTGGATGCCATTTCCTTACTAACTTGGAGTGTTGCCTGTAAATCTCCTGTTTTTGGTGATTCAGGTCAGCACTTCCCAGGGCCCTACTGTAAGAAGTTGTTTGGCTCCAACTGGGGCAGAAGAGCAGACAGAGGTCAGCAAAGCCTCCATGGTCCAATAGAGCAACCACTGCCTTCTGTTTTTGTTTTCTGTTGCAAATAATACAATATCACAGACTGGGCAAGTTAAAAAGAAAAGAGGTTAATTTTGGCTCATGATTCTGGAACAAGACCAAGAGGTTGCATCTGGTGATGCCCTTATTGCTGGCAGAATCCCAAGATGGTGAAAGACAGGGAGTGTGTGAGAGTCCTAGCCCAACTGGCTTTCCCAGAAGACCCACTCTCAAGATTACCCATCAGCCCATGAATCCATTCATTCATTACTGCACAAATGGACTTATCCATTCATGACATCACTGACTTATTTCTTAAAGGTCCCCCCCCCCTTAATATCTCATAATGGGGATTATACGTCAACATGAGTTTCAGAGGGGACAAACCACATCCAAATTATAGCACCTTCCATGTGCAGTTGTACTCTGGGGCCTCCAGATTGACCACCCTCTGCTCCTTGGCACCAGGGTATGTTGCTTTCTTAGTCTAAAGGTTTTTCTCAGGCTGTGGGCAAGGGGAGACTTCACACACTGGTGAGAAATCTCCTATGTTGGTGACACACTTTGACCATTCCTTCACCACCTGGTGTCACTATATCTGACTCCCTGAAGTTCGGAGACCTCTGATCTGCTCATGTCTAGACTTCTATCCCAATACAATTCCAGCATCCCCTATCATCCACACAAGCTTTGCCTCTTGGAAGAAAAAACTGCTCTTTGTTTCAGTTAGTCATATACAATATGCCTGTCTCCAATGATGCAGTGATAGAAAGCTTTAAGAAATGTTTTGGAAGCTAAGAAATACAAAATGAACCTCTAGATAAAAAAGTGAGGGGAAAAGTGAGTAGAAGAACATTTATAATGCTAAGGGTCCTACACCAGCAACAACCTTTACACAGCTTAAGAGCCTGCCTATAGAGGCCAGGCAAATTCCTAGTGTAGATTCATAAATGTTTTCTACAAGTGCGTCAAGGCATTTTCCTTTCTATGCTGATATTCATTATAGCATCTGTATTTACAATATAACACAATGTTGTGATATTCTGGAAATGTGTCAACAGGATAGATGACAGGAAATTGAGAAAGGGGTACATACATGCCAGCATTTAGTGTGTCCCTGGAAAGTTATGGATATTGAAGGGAGGTGAGGAGGAGGAACATCACTTTAAATGGTGACAACTAATAAAATAAAATACTAATAGCATAAAAAAATAGTGACAACTTCCCCACCAACATTCCCTTTACCCCTCTCACACAGCCAGCCTGTCCCAGAGCACTGGGGAGGAAGAAGCTGCAAAGAACAGAGAAAAACAGAACTCTTCTTTTGGGGTTTCAAGTTTTATAAGTATGGGAAAGCCATTATGGATAAAGGCAAAACTCCTCCGGTATAGTTAACAGTATTGTTTTATATACTGGAAATTGACTAAGACAGGAGATTTTAGGTACTCTTAACCACCAAAACAACAACAACGAACTATGTAAGAGGATGGATATATAAATTTGTTTGACTATAACAATCAATACACTTATATTTATGTCTATCAAAACACCATGTTATATACCTTAAATATGTACAATTAAAAAAGAAAAAAGAAAAATTCCTTTATAGCCCCCAGACTAGAATAATGCTTCCTAGGCTTGGTGGAGAGAAAGTTGCAGAGAGGCCCTGAAAAATAGGGATTGGCAGTAGGTGGGAGGGGGTTCTCCCTGGGCCTTGCCCAGTGCACCTTTGGGGAGGCAAATGCTGACCAAATGGGTCAGCAGTTCTGAAGTCAGATGACCTGGTTTTCAAGGGCAAGAACTGGCCTCCATGAGGCCCTGAATGATGTTGCAGAGGCCCTGGTGGCATGAGGAGCAAGAGCAGCCAGGTGGGACTTGCCCCACAGAGACATAGGGCTCCAAATGTGGTCCACTGGTGTGGACCGATGGGCTATGAGCATCCCCATGGGCACCTTGAGGACATTAAGTGCCTCATTCTAGCTCTGCAGTCTTGGATACAACATTAGGAAGGGCAAATCTCCATATTGATTGGAACCTGATATCTGTGGAGGGTGGGAGACTGTGAGGGGCCAAAGAATATCGATTGGAGGGCAACAAGGTGAAGCAGATACAGCCTCACCTCTTCACCTTTCACTACTCCTTGAACTCACCCCTCTTATTCATATATTTTCAGTTTTCTCTGTTGGAGTCCCCTTCCCTCACTTCACATGGCTGATTCTCCATCATTCAGAGTTCTACAAAATGCTGTCTCTGGAGAGGACCTCTCAGCTCACATCATTCAGATGTTCCTGGTGTGGTCCCTCAACATTACAACACCAAGGTTATATTTTCACAGCCTTTACCACCTAGTGACATTCTTGTGCCTGTTTGTTTCCTCATTTCTTCTCTGTCTCCTCACAAGACTGAGAGCTCTGGGACTAGGTGTCTCATATTTATAGCAGTACCTCCAAGGCCTAGAATGTGCTGGGTATCTGGTAGATACTCAAAAACTTGTTTGAAATGTATAAAAGAGCCAGTGGATGGGTAATTGTTATATTGTGGTCTTCTCTGACCACTAACCTGCCATGTGGGGGACAGAATGATTCTGTAATCTGGGCCTCATTTGCTTCACTGAACTCCCTGGGAGCTATTTAGCACTGGTTTGCAAAGTCACAGCTTCCTCCTCACAGGCCCTGTCTTCTTCTCTCTGAAAATCAGGACAATGTTTGTTTGCCTCTAGCCACTGGCCCCCTCCCACCTTTCTGGGCCACATTCACCCTTGAGTTCTCAAAGCACCAGGGTGAGGATCCAGCTGGCCCAGGAGGTGAAGAAACTGAGGCCCAGAGAGAGGACTTTTGCCCTGAGTACATTGCACTCCACGTGCAAGCTAAGCACTCCAGTCCCAAGGATCCCTAGTCTGGGCATGTGAATGGAGGGACCACAGACCATGTGCCAGATGGTCATTCAGAGGTAAACACTCACAGAGCAGACCCAGGTGGGAGTTTCAGATTCCCAGAGCCAAAAATGGAACCATATTCCTTAGATCCCTCTCTGTATTATCCTGTGTAAGCTGCCTGTCGTGGCCAGCCACAAACGCCGCGGGAGGAAAACTCTCGGAGGCAGAGTAAAGCTATTACTACTTTTACTTCTACTTTCTTAGAGAGAGCTTAGAGAGAGAAGAAAGATTTTTCTTCTTCTTAGAAAGAGCTTAGAGAGAAAGATTAGAGAGAGCTTTCTTCTTTCTTCTTTTCTTTTTAGCTTAGAGAGAGAGAAAGAAAGATAGAGCTTTTCTTCTTAGAGCTTAGAGAGAAAGAGAGAGAGCTTGAAAGAGAGAGATTTCTTCTTTAGAGAGAGAGAGAGAGCTTAGCTTTTAGAGCTTCTTTCTTCTTTCTCCTTTCTTCCTCGGGAGCCTCTGCCTGACTCTGACCAGGAATTACTTCTTCTATCTGGTTTCTCTTCTGTAACCGCTCTGCCTACGTTCTGGCCGCTCTGATTCTTTTCTTCTTCTCCGACCCGAACTCTTCTTCCGACCGAGCGACTGCATGACTGACTGAATGAATTCATTCTTCTCCTGACTCCGACCGCTTTCACCCGGTTATATACCTTTAGCTTTGCGGGTGCCTCACGTGCATTTACAGGTGCGTCACATACATACTTATTATCAGGTGGAACTTATGGCTTCCAGCTGACCGCAATAGCCATCTCCCTAATTGGGGCTCCTTCAATCCTGAACACGTCAAAGCTAAACAGCTTTTTGTTAATGACATGTGATAAACAGCTCCTCTCATCTCATTAAGGAACATGTTTACAGTTGTGAATTATCATAAATAGATTCATGTTTATTCTACTCATATTTTTGTGTTTTTAGCTATTTTAGTCCCATGGCTTTTCTATATACATTTTAAGATTACCTTGTTTATATTACAAAAAGCCTTCTTCCACAGGATATTGATTGAAACCGCATTAAATCCGTACTTTGTGGAG
The DNA here is from genome assembly GCA_025594165.1 of Tamias sibiricus. NCBI lineage: Eukaryota > Metazoa > Chordata > Mammalia > Rodentia > Sciuridae > Tamias > Tamias sibiricus. The sequence goes on along the minus strand of CM046662.1, from coordinate 38,705,136 downwards.
AACTGATATCTTTACTATTTTGAGTCTTCCAATTCATGAACATTGTATGTCTCTCCAGTTACTTGTGTCTTTTATTTCTTTCATAGTTTTCTTTTTTCTCCTTTTATAGTTTTCAACATACAAATTCTGCACCATTGGCTAGATTTATATTGAGGAGGATTTTTGTTTTGTTTTTGCAGGGAAAGCAAAATAGCAATTAACACTGTATTTTAAATTTTTGTTACCAATTGTTCATTGTTAAAATATGATCATTTGTTTGGCTTGAGGAATGGGTCAGAATCCCACTGTTATTTATTTATTTATTTGTTTTTTGGTGCTGGTGATCGAACCCAGGGCCTTGTGCATGTGAGGCAAGCACTCTACCAACTGAGCTATACCCCCAGCCCCCACTGTTTTGAGGGTATGCATCCAGTGTCATAAAGATGTACCACTAGGTTCTGCCTCTTAGAACTTCCACCACCTCCTAATAGTGCCACTCTGGGTACCAACTCTTTAACACATGGGCCTTTAAAGGATATTTGAGATCTATGCTATCACACTGATTGTTATAATCATGTGGTTTCTACTTTTAGACTATTAGTGTTTAAAAATTATTAATTGATTTATAAATATTGAACCAGACTTGCACTCCCAGAATAAGCTCTGTTTGATCATAGTATATGATATTCTTTTCATACACTGCTGATTTTTTGGTCAATATTTTGTTGAGGGCTTTTTCTTTTTTCTTAAATCCCTGTAAGGATATCATTACCCTAAGTGTATGTATGAAGTCATAAATGGTGTGAATATTCTTTGTATACAACCAGAGATAAATGTGTTCTATAAGTATAATATAAAATGTAATAAATTCTGCTGTCATTTCTAACAACTTAGAATAAAAAATAAGTAAAGTTGAAAAAAAATAAATCCCTGTAAGGGATATTGTTCTGTAGTTTCCTTGTATTGTCTGTCTGTCTTGCTTTGACTTCAAAGTATTTCTGGCCACATAAAATATGTTCCATTCTCTTGTATTTTATGGAAAAGATTATATAGAATTTGTATTGTTTCTTTATCAAATGATTGGTACAATTTGTCAAAACCACCTGGGCCTGAAGATTTCTTTTTATTAGGTTTTAAACTATGATTTCAATTTCTTTAATGGTTATAGGACTGTTTCTATTTCAGGTTTGATGAGTGTTAGTAGACAGTTTTTTTCAAGAAAGTGGTCATTATACATAAGTTGTCCAATTTATATGTGTAGATTTGTTATCTTTCAACTGTCTGTATACCTCTAGTGATATTCTGTCTTTCATTCCTGGTACTTGTGTCATCTCTCCATTTTTCTTTGTCAGACTTGCTAGAGGCTTGTCAATTTTAGTGCTTTCCAAAGAACCAGCTTTTGGTTTCATTGGTCATCTCTATAATTTGTCTGTCTTTAGTTAGATCAATGTGTTATAACAAGTGGACATTTTGATCTTTCATTGTTTGGGACTTTACGGGACAATGCCTTGCGGGTATTTGTCTAGAGAACTCAGTGTGTTACTTGATAGAACTCAGGGCAGCTGATTTGTTTAGAGAATTTGATATGCTATGCAACTTGGCTCATCAGCAGAAGGCCTTAAAGCCACAGCATCTCCTCACAATTGGACGGCTGTTAGTCATCATACACAGTCAATCCTGAAGGGCTCCATTGGATGGCTGGTAGCCAATGATGGGTAAGATCCCCAGAGGGGAACAACCTAAGACAGGCACAGTCGCACGGGACAGTCTCATGTGGCCGACATATCAACCTAAGACAGGAGTCAAGGGCACAGCCTTGATTAGCCAATGACGGGTAAGAATGTTGGTTGCACATGGACATCGTAGAGCATCCCCTCTTTTAAAACAAAAGGGGGGGAATGTAGGAGCCCTAATTAAGGAGATGGCTAAGATTGCTGTTGGCTGTGAGCCATAGAGATATAAAGCATTACCACCTTCCATGATCTCGTGAGACTTGGCCCGGGACATTGCGGATCTGGTAGGTGCCATTTGCATGATCTTGCGAGACTTGGCCTGGGACATTGCGGACGGGGTCGGCGCCATTTTGTGGTGGTTGGAGGAGTGTGGATTGTGTGTTGGGGTGTTGTTGGAGCCGGAGAGAGAAGCTGACAGAATAAAGAGCCTGTTCGTTTCCAGTCTGCCTCTGAACTTATTCCCGCGGCTTTGTTGCTGCAGGCGGCTATCGCTTCAGGCAGCAACATTTAGTGTCATTAATTTCTATACTGATCTTCATTGTTTCCTTTAGTTGGCTTGCTATGGGTCTGTCTTGTTCTTTTTCTAGTTTCTTAAAGTAACAATTTCAATTGTTGATTAGGGAACTTTCTTCCTTTCTAATGTAAGAATTTAGTCTTTTTAGGTACTGTTTTAGATATTTCCCCACAAATTTTGAAATGCTGTATTTTCATTTTCATTTCATTTAAAATATTTTCAAATTTCTCTTTTTCTTACCCATAAACTTAGGAATGTTTACTTTATAAGTAAATGTTTGCAGATTTTTCTGTTATTATTGTTCTATATTTGATTTTAATCAAATTTCATTATTGTATGAGTTTGATGCTTTTCTAATTGTTAAAGTGTATCTTATGTTCCCAGATATGATTTTATTTTGGTGAATATTTCACATGCAATTAAAAAGATTGTGTGCTCTGCTGTTTTTTGGGAGGACTGTACTATAAATGTCAGTTGGATCCAGTTGGTTGGTGTTGCTGTTCAGTTCTTCTCTATCCTTGCTAATTTCTATTAATTCTTAAAATAAGAGAGCAGTGTTGAAGTCTTTATATTTGTGAATTTGTCTATTTTGATTTTAGTTCTGTTTGTTTTGCTTCATCCATTTGAAGCTCTGTTGTTAGATATATGTATATTTAGGATTATTATGTTCCCTACATAAATGTCTCTTTGGTTGCTATGAATTGTTCATAATTATCTTTGGAAATATTCTTTGCTTTGAAGTTTACTTTGCCTATTGTTAAAATAGCTATCCTAGGATGATGGTGATGATCACAATAATGATGATTTTGAATGTTTTAGTATCTTCTTACATTCTGTTTCTTTGAAATTACCTGTGCAATTTTATTTGAAATGAGTTTATTTTTTAGGCAGCATAAAATTGAATCTTTAAAAAAAACTATCCTGTTTGTTGGGATGATCCCAACTATTATGTATAACTATAAAACTCTAATTAAAAAAATAAAAATATCAATCAGTAAACCTATCCTGACACTTTTTGCCTTTTAATAAGTATGTTTATACTATTTACAATTAGTATATCTGTTGATGTATTTGAATGGTGGTTATTAGTTTTCTTTATTAATAGATGTGTTCTTTTGTTTTAATTCGAATTTGTTGTATATATAACAATAGCATACATTACAATTCATAGTACACATATAGAGCAGCTTTTTACATAAAACTGTTTGTATACAAAGTATATTCATACTATTCCTGTCTTCAATCATGCATTTAGGATACTGATATCCATCTCATTCTACCATCTTCTTTTTTTTTTTTTCCCTTCATAGCCCCTTGCTACCTCCCTTCCCCTCCCTCCCCATTGATCTTTCTAGTGTTCCTCTAATGCTCCTATGTTCCCTGACCCAACCCTACTGTGACTCAGCCTACTCATATCAGAGAAAACATTCAGTATTTGGATTTTTGAGATTGGCTAACTTTACTTAGCATTATATTCTCCAACTTCATCCATTTATCTGCAAATGCCATTATTTTATTCTCTTTAATTGCTGAGTAATATTCCATTGTGTATATATACCACATTTTCTTTATCCACTCATCTACTGAGGGGCATCTAGGTTGGTTCCACAACCTAGCTATTGTGAATTGTGCTACTATAAACATTGATGTGGCTGTGTCCCTGTAGTATGCTGCTTTTAAGTCCTTTGGGAATAGACCCAGGAGTGGGATGGCTGGGTCATAAGGTGGAGCCAGTTTTCCAAGGAAGCTCTATACTGCTTTCCATAATGGCTGCACCATTTTTCAGTCCCACTAGCAATGTATGAGTGTGTCTTTTTCCCCACATCCTCTCCAACTTTTATATTGTTGTTTGTGTTCTTAATAGCTGCCATTCTGACTGAAATGAAATCTTAGTTTTGATTTGCATTTCTCTAATTGCCAGAGATGTTGAACATTTTTTCATGTATTTGTTGATTCATTGTGTATCTTCTTCTGAGAAGTGTCTTTTCAGTTCCTTGGCCCATTTATTGATTGGGTTATTTGTTTTTTTGGTGTTAAGATTTTTGAGTTCTTTATGTATTCTAGAGAGTAGTGCTCTATTTAATGTGCATGTGGTAAAAATTTGTTCCCAATTAGTTGGTTCTCTATTGACCTCACTGATTGTTTCTTTTGCTGAGAAGAAGCTTTTTAGTTTGAAGCTATCCTATTTATTGATTCTTGATATTATTTCATGTGCTACTGGAGTCTTATTAAGGAACTTGGGGCCTAAGAGCTTTTTTTTTTTTTAACTCTAACTTAGAGCTTTTTTTTTTTTTTTTTTTAGCTCTAACTTAGAGCTTTTTTTTTTTTTTCTTTCTATTAGGCATATTGTCTCTGGTATAATTCCTAGGTTCTTGATCCACTTTGAGTTGAGTTTTGTGCATGGTGAGAGATAAAGGTTTAATATAATTTTGCTATATACGATTTCCAGTTTCTCCAGCACTATTTATTGAAGGGGCTAGCTTTTCTCCAATGTACATTTTTGGCACCTTTGTCTAATATAAGATAACTGAAATTGTATGTATTAGTCTCTGTGTCCTCAATTCTGTACCATTGGTCTACTAGTCTATTTTGATGCCAATACCATGCAGTTTTTGTTACTATTGCTCTGTAGCATAATTTAAGGTCTGGTATAGTGATGCCACCTGCTTCACTTTTCTTGCTCAGGATTGCTTTAGCTATTCTGGGTCTCTTATTTTTCCAGATGAATTTCATGACTGCGTTTTCTATTTCTATGAGGAATGTCATTGGGATTTTGATTGGAATTGCATTACATCTGTATAGCACTTTTGGTAGTATGGACATTTTGACAATATTAATTCTGCCTATCCAAGAACAAGGTAGGTCTTTCCATCTTCTAAGGTCTTCTATAATTTATTTCTTTAGTGTTCTGTAGTTTTCATTATAGAGGTCTTTCACCTCTTTTGTTAAGTGGATTCTCAGGTATTTTATTTTTTTTAATGCTATTGTAAATGGGGTAGTTTTCATCATTTCCCTGTCAGAGGATTTGTCACTGATGTACATAAATGCCTTTGACTTATGGGTATTGATTTCATAACCTGCTATTTTGTTGAATTCATTTACTAGTTGTAAGTTTTCCAGTGGAGTTTTTTTAGATCTTCTAGGTATATTATTATATCATCAGCAAATAGTGCTAATTTGAGTTCTTCTTTTCCTATCTGGATCTCTTTAATTTCTTTCCTCTGTCTAATTGCTCTGTCCAGGGTTTCAAGTACTATATTAAATAGCAGTGGTGACCGGGGCATCCCTGTCTTGTTCTGTTTTTAGAGGGAATGCTTTCAAGTTTTCTCCATTTAAGATGATGTTATCCTGGGGCTTCACATAAATAGCTTTTATAATGTTGAGATATGTTCCTGTTATCCCTAGTTTTTCTAGCGTTTTGAACATAAAGGGGTGTTGTATTTTGTTGAATGCTTTTTCTGCATCTACTGAGATGATCATATGTTTTTTTTATTTAAGTCTATTGATGTGATGTATTACGTTTATTGATTTCCATATGCTGAACCAACCTTGCATCCCTGGTATAAACCCTACTTGATCATGGTGCACTATCTTTTTGATGTTTTTTTGTATTCAATTTGCCAGAATTTTGTTGAGAATTTTTGCATCTATATTCATTAGAGATATTGGCCTGAAGTTTTCTTTTTTGGCTGTGTCTTTGCCTGGCTTTGGAATTAGTGTAATATTGGCCTCATAGAAAGAGTCTGGAAGAACTCCCTCTTTTTCTATTTCCTGAAATAAGTTGAAGAGTATTGGTATTAGTTCTTTGAAGGTCTTGTAGAACACGGCTGTGAACCCGTCTGGTCCTGGGCTTTTTTTGGTTAGTAGCTTTTTGATGGCGTCTTCTATTTCCTCACTTAAGATTGATCTGTTTCAATTGTGTATAGATAGCCTCCAGATCCAGTTTGGGCAATTCATATGACTCTAGAAATCTGTTGATGCCTTCAATATTTTCTATTTTATTAGAGTATAAGTTTTCAAAGTAATTTCTAATTATCTTCTATATTTCTGAGGAGTTTGTTGTGACATTTCCTTTTTCATTGCAGATGCTAGTAATTTGAGTTTTTTCTCTCCTTTTTTTCATTAGCATCGCTAAGGGTCTGCCAATTTTATTTATTTTTTCAAAGAATGAACTTTTAGTTTTTTCGATTCTTCCAATTGTTTCTTTAGTCTCAATTTCATTAATTTCAGCTCTGATTTTAATTATTTCCTGTCTTCTACTGCTCTTACTGTTGATCTGTTCTTCTTTTTCTAGAGCTTTGAGGTGTGATGTTAAGTCATTTATTTGTTGTTATTTTTTTTTTAAGCAATGAACTCAGTGCAATGGATTTTCCTCTTAATACTGCCTTCATAGTGTCCCAGAGATTTCTATTCAATGTATTTTTGTTCTCATTCACCTCTAGGAATTTTTTGATTGCCTCCCTGATGTCTTCTGCAACCCCTTATTCATTCAGTAGCATGTTGTTTAGTTTTCAGTTGTTGGAATAGCTTTTTTTAAAAAATTGCTTGTTTCATCATTAATTTCCAATTTTATTCCATTATGGTCTGATGGAATGTAGGGTAGTATCTCTACTTTTTTATATTTGCTGAGAGTTGTTTTGCAGCATAATATATGGTCTATGTTAGAGAAGGAGCCATGTGCTACTGAGAATAAAGTGTATTCGTTCACTGAGGGATGAAATATTCTATATATGTCCGTTAGGTCTAAGTTATTAATTGTTTTAATGAGGTCTAAAGTTTCTTTATTTAGCTTTTGTTTGAATAATCTATCCAGTGGTGAAAGAGGTGTGTTGAAGTCCTCTAGAATAATTGTGTTGTGGTCTATTTGACTCTTGAACTTGAGAAGGGTTTGTTTGATGAATGTAGGTGCTCCATTATTTGGGGCATATAGATTTATAATTGTTATATCTTGTTGATGAATGGTTCCCTTAATCAGTAAGAAATATCCATCTTTATCCCTTTTGATTAACTTTGGCTTGAAGTCTACCTTATTTGATAAGAGGATGGAAAGCCCTGCTTGCTTCCGCAGCCCATGTGAGTGGTAAGATTTTTCCCAGCCTTACCCCTTCAGTCTGTTGATGTCTTTTTCTATGAGGTGGGTTTCTTGGAGACAGCATATTGTTGGGTCATTTCTTTTAATCCAGTCTGACAGTCTGTGTCATTTGAATGGTGAGTTTAGGCCATTAATATGCAGGGTTATTATTGAGACATGATTCAGGGTTACTATTGAGACATGATTCATATTCCCATCCATTTTTATTTTTTTAAGGTATTTAACTTGATCTGGTTTCTCCTCTGGTTGGTGTTTTCTTTCGTTTAATAATTCCCTTTGCTTATTTTCATTATTATTTTTCTTTTTTTCTTCCTGGAATGTTTTGCCCAGGATGCTCTGAAGTGCAAGTTTTCGAGTTGTGAAGTTTTTTAACTTTTGTTTGTCGTGGAAGGTTTTTATTTTATCTTCAAATAAAAAGATTAATTTTGCTGGATATATGATTCTTGGTTGACATCCCTTTTCTTTCAGAGCTTGAAATATGTGGTTCCAGGATCGTCTAGCTTTTACGGACTGGGTTGAAAAATCTGCACATAATCTAATTGTTTCCCCCTATAAGTAATCTGATTCCTTTCTCTCATGGTTTTTAATATTCTCTCCTTGTTCAGTATATTAGGCATTTTCATTATAAAGTGCCTTGGTGTGGATCTGTTGTGATTTTGTACATTTGGTGTTTGGTAAGCCTCTTGAACTTGTTTTTGCCATTCATTCCTCATGTTTGGAAAATTTTCTGCTATTATTTCATTGAAAAAATTATTCATTCCTTTGGTTTGGATCTCTGCACCTTCCTCTACCCAAATCACTCTTAAATTTGGTCTTTTTATGCTATCCATTTTCGCTGTGTAGCATACATTTTTCTCCAGATTATATATTTTGTCTTCATTACCTGAGGTCCTTTCTTCCAAGTGGTCTAATCTGCAGTTGATGCTTTCAATTAAACACTTAATTTGGTTTATTGCTTCTTTAATTTCCAGAGTTTCTGTTTGTTTTCTCTTTAGAACCTCTATCTCCCTATTGAAGTAATCTTTTGCTTCTTGTATTTGTTTATGAAGTTCTTTGTCAAAATGATCTTTTACTACCTGTATTTGCTCCCTCATTTCATTCTTGAGTTCATTCTTAAGTTCCATAAACATTTGGATTATGTATTTCCTGAATTCCTTCTATTGTGCTTGCCAGGGAATCTGCTAAGGAGGTATGTTGATTTGTTTGAGACACTTTCTCCCTTGTTTTTTCATATTGCTTGTGTGACTTTTCTTCTAGCACTATGGAACCTTGACTTTTTCATTTCTGCCTTAAAGCCTTATGATGCTCCTGTAGTACAATGTTATCAGATCCCATTATAAATACTTTACACTTTAAAACCAGACATTTTCTCTTCAGATGATCACAATTTGGTCACAATGTACAAAATTAGTGAATTCAGATATTGGCTCCAATATACTCCATATGTTTGTAATGGGGTTTGTAATTTCAAATATTGGATACAGAGGTGATATGCTTAGGAGGCAGGAAGTGAGGATATTTCATTTTTTTTCCTTAGGAAGTGTGAAAAGAGAAATCTATGGAAGTAGTTTAATATCAGAAGAAGAGAGAGGAAAGGTATTGGAGTGAACAATTTAGTGGGAAGACTGATGTATATATAAACCAAACTTATGCAAACACTGAGAGAAATAAAAAATGTCAAAGTAGTAGAAATTAGTGAAAAAGAGAAGAGAGAGAAAGTGAGTAAAAAAAAATAGAGAAGAAACTATATATAAGACTGCTTTGATGTATTATTATTATTACCCAAACAAATGGGTAGAGATTCCATATATTCAAGCTTTTCCCCTCCTCCGTTCAAATCCCTCACTCTGTACCTGCTGCAACCCCCCCAAATATCCTCCTTGCCTATTAACCGGCTGCTCCCCTACCATCCCCCTCCTTTCTTGATTTCGATCCCATGGAAGAGCCGCCCCTATACTGACCTGAAACCCCTCCTCCTCCCTTGGCCCCTCCAGCCCCGCTCCTGCCACTTCCTGCCACTTCCTGCCACTTCCTCCTTCAGCCCACCCCTCACACGATCTGGCACAATGTCTGCTCGCCCTCCTTCACATGCTCCCACTCAAGTCCTGTCCCCACTCTGGGAAGTTGCGGGGGCAGAAGGAATTGTTCATGTCCATGTTCCTTTCTCAATGACCGAGGTAGTGCAAATTGAGAAACAGTTGGGCTCTTATACCACTGACCCCACTACATACCTCAGGGAATTTCAATGGGTCCTCCAAGCTTATAGCCTCACCTTCCATGATATATAGAAAATATATATATATATATATATATATATATATATATATATATATATCTGGCAAATACCCTCCTTCCTGAGAAGTGTAGTTGAATCTGGGAGCAGGCAAGGGCCTATGCTGATGAGAACCATAGAGCCAAACCAAGTCATCCTATTGGACCTCAGGATGTCCCTGAAAGTGACCCTAACTGGGACTATAATTCCCCAGGGGATGTGGCCTTGAGAGATCAATTTTCCACTTGTATACTAGCTGGTCTTAAGTGTGCAGCACAAAAGGCCATTAATCTCAACAAGCTTCAGGAAATCATACAGAAAAGGGAAGAGACACCCCTCTGAATTTCTTGATTGGCTGACAAAATCTTTCCAAAGATACACCAGTTTAGATCCTGAATCTCCAGGAGGACATCAGGTCCTTATGACTGTTTTCTGTCCCAATGTTACCCCGACATAAGGTTAAATTGGGAAAATTAGAACAGGTACTTGCAACACCTCAGACCGAGATCCTGGCCAAAGCCTTTAAGGTCTATCATAATAGAGATGAGAATACCGAACGCCGTAGGTTTCAGAAATATGAAAAGGTCGAATGAACAAAATTTCAAATGCTGGCCCAGGCTTTATGGGTCTCCGACTCTTGGGCCTCACAAACAGGGGGCCATTACCCCACACAGAGGGGGCCTCCAGGGCCCTGTTTCAGGTGCAGAAAAGAAGGACACTGGGCTAGAGCTTGCCCCAACCCCAGGCCTCCTACATGCCCATGTTCTAAATGCTCCAAGATGGGCCACTGGGGTGTTGACTGCCCCAGTTCCTGCAGGGGGACTGGATCAGTTGTGAAACTGGACCAGTCGTGAAACCCGGCCTGCTGGGACTGGCTGCAGAAGATAGACAGGGCCCAGGGGTTCCTCTCCTGACAGTTGACATCACCACACAGGTGCCTAGGATCACCCTTCTTGTTAATGGCCACCCCATAAATTTCCTACTAGATACAGGAGCCACTTTCTCAGTCTTGAGGGAGTTTTGGTGGCCCACCACCATATCGTCCCCTATTGTTGGGGTAGAGGAACACACCATTCACCCCTGCAAGACTCCCATGCTATCTTGGCGCCTCCATCTCCATTCCTTTGCCCATCAGTTTCTAGTAATGCCTCAATGTGCCATGCCTTTACTGGGCCAAGATATACTGGCCAAATTTCAGGCCTCAATTGTGCTCTTTGACCTGCCTCACTCAGTTGTACTCCCCAACTTGTCTCACTCCTTCTGCGACTCCATTTTTCTCACCATATTAGAAGTTGATAATCCTAAAAAGACCTCCTGTTACCCTGCCCCTGCCCATCTGGTAGACCCCAAAGTTTGGGACATTCAGAGTCCCTCCCTTGCTTACTGTAACCCCATACACATAACCTTAAAGACCCTCATTATTACCCCAACAAAGCCCAGTACCCACTTCCGGCCACTAGCCTCAGAAGTCTCCAACCTATTATCTTAGACCTCCTGTGGAAACGCTTTCTCTGACCCACTCATTCCCCTTATAATACTCTCATATTGGCAGTTAAGAAGTCCAATGGGGGTGGCTGGAGCTGTAGCTCAGTGGCAGAGTGCTTGCCTAGCATGCGTGAGGCACTGGGTTCGATCCTCAGCACCACATAAAAATAAAAAAATGCATTGTGTACAGCTAAAAGCAAATAAATAAATATTAAAAAAAAAAGTCCATGGGCTGGGATTGTGGCTCAGCGGCAGAGCACTCGCCTCGAATGTGCGCGGCCCGGGTTCGATCCTCAGCACCACGTAAACATAAATGCATTGCATTGTGTACAACTAAAGTAAATAAATAAATATTTTAAAAAATTAAAAAAAAAAAAAAGTCCAATGAGTCGTACCGGCTAGTCCAAGATCTTCGTCTCATCAACGAGGCTGTCAGGCCCATAAACCCTCTGGTCCTGAATCCTTATACCATTCTTTCCCTAATTCCTTCCTTAGCTACCCATTTCTCAGTCATTGATCTCAAGGATGCCTTTTTCACTGTACCTTTAGCTCAGGAATCACAAGACCTCTTTGCCTTTACCTGGGCTGATCCCAATACTCAACAGTCCCAACAATTGACCTGGACAGTCCTCCCTCGGGGTTTTTGCGACAGCCCTCATATCTTTGGATAGACATTGGCTGCTGATCTCAAAGATCTTGAGTTTTCTGACTCCACTTTTCTGCAATATATAGATGACCTTCTCCTCTGCAGCCCTTTCTTTTTCCACAGTTCGTGTAGACTCTTAGACCCTTTTGAATTTTCTTGCTTCTTGTGGGTATCATGTTTCCCCATCTAAGGTACAACTTGCCCAGATCCAGGTAGTTTATTTAGGAGTTCAGATCTCTCATCAGTCAAAGGCCATTACCCTAGATCAAAAGGCCCTCATCGAGGCTCTCCCATGTCCCAAGACAAAGGAAGAGATTCTTTCCTTTCTAGGGTTAGTGGGATATTTCTGTGCCTGGATTCCCAACTTCTCTCTTTATTCAAAACCCCTATATGAGGCAGCTAAAGGGGTTGAGGAAAAGCCCCTCCCCGAAAGCATTTGGGCTGAGTTTAGGTATCTGCAGCAAGCACTATTACAGGCTCCAGCTCTTCACCTCCCAGACCTTCTTCAGCCATTCACCCTTTGTGTCCATGAGATGATGGGTATGGCTCTAGGTGTTTTAGGTCAATATAAGGCCTCCACTTTTGCTCCTGTTGCCTACCTTTCTAAACAACTTGATCCCACTGTTCGCAGATGGGCCCCCTGTCTTCTGTCTCTGGCTGATGCTTACCTACTTCTACAAGAGTCAAAAAACCTGACCATATCATTGTTGCCTCTCCTCACCATTTAAAAGATTTACTGACCTATAAGAGCCTTCAAACTCTTCTGCCCTGTCGTGTTCTCTCTCTCCTCGTTTCTTTTCTACACGATTCCTCAATCTCTTTTCAACCCTGCTCCTCTTTACACCCGGCTACCCTCCTCCCGGTCTCCTCTGAGCCCCCAGAACATGATTGTGTAGAGATGCTCAAGGCTTTATCCCTCACCCTTCCCACATTCAAGAAGGACTGCTTCCTGATCATTCCCTAATCTGGTTCACAGATGGCAGCTCTTTCCTTAAAGATGGGTAACGCTTTACTGGTTATGCTATTGTCTCCCTATCAGAGGTTTTTGAGGCAGCACCCCTCCCTCCCAACACCACAAACCAACAGGCCGAACTAACAGCCGTTATTCGAGCCTTTGAATTAGCAGCTGACCAAAACCTCTCCCTCTATACAGACTCAAAATACATCTATCACATTTTACTCTCCCATTCCGTGATATGGAAAGAGTGGGGGCTCCTGACCACAAAGGGCTCCGCAATCACTAATTCTAATATCAAAGCTCTTACAGGCCTCTCTTTTGCCCAAACTAATAGGGATCTCTCATTGCCCCCACACACCAAAATGATGGGTCTCCCATGACTCAGGGCAACACAAAGGCAGATAGGGCAGCAAGAGAGGTAGCACTATCTTCTCCCTCTCTCCTGGCCTCAGTCCAATCCATCACCCAGACCTCCACATCTCCTTCCATACAATCAATCCTCTCAACCTTCACTTTCTTCTCCATCCTAACCCTCAGGCACTTAAAACATTCGCTACCTCCTTCCTCACCCTGAATTCAGAGGACACACTGTTCCTCCATCAGCTCACCTCCAAGTGCACTGTATGTCAGCACACCAATCCATACACTCCTCTTAAACCAGGAACATTTCCTTCTCACCAAGCTTGGGGTCAGTTTCCAGGAGCCGGCTGGCAAATAGATTTCACCAATATGCTAACTGTTCGAAAACATAAGTATCTCCAGGTCTTGGTAGATACCTTCTCTGGATGGGTAGAAGCCTTTCCTACTTCCAACAAAAGGGCTTCCACAGTAGCTTCTATTTTAGTCTCAGAAATCTTTCCCTGCTTCGGGTTGCCCACGTCCATCCAGTCTGACAATGGGCCTGAATTTGTCTCCCATGTCACCCAAGATATATCTACTTCTCTTAACATTCCTTGGCATTTTCACATCCCATATCATCCCAAGTCTTTAGGGAAAGTAGAAAGGACAAATAGAACCCTTAAAGACAGTCTGACCAAACTCTCCCTGGAGCTGCACCTGGACTGGGTCAAGCTACTTCCCCTTGCCCTCTTTTTTTTTTTTTTTTTTTTTTAAATATTTATTTATTTGCTTTAGTTGTACACAATGCGGTTTATTTTTACGTGGGTGCTGAGGATCGAACCCCGGCTGCACGCGTGCTAGGCAAGTGCTCTACTGCTGAGCCACAATCCCAGCCCCCTCTTGCCCTCTTTAGGCTCCGAGTTCTCCCCAAAAAAACCATCCTCACTATCCCCTTTTAAGGTTATGTTTGGACGGCCAGCTCTTCCACCCGGAATTTCCCCAATTCAAGGACCCTTGCCCAAAGACCTCTCTCTTCCCTTCTTGTCCTTCATCAGACATCAGCTATGGATGTGCCAAGATTGCATTCTGCCAGACCCAAGTAGACTCTCCATTTCATTCCCATTAACACTATATTTCTCCCCTCCCCAGGACATGAGAGCAGTCTCCCTTGCCCCGAAGTGGACAGGCCCCTTCCAGGTTGTGTTGTGCACACCCACAGCTGCTAAGCTTCGTGAAACCTCAGGGAACTTGACATCTTGGATTCATATCTCCAGGCTGAAACCAGATGCTCAACCAGCTGAGGATCCACAAAAGGATGACTCAAAATATTGTTTTCTTTCTTATTCTGAACCTTTAATGTTCTTGTCTTTCTTGTTCTGAGCTTGGACACTTTCCTCTCCCTGATTCCTCTCTCCCCATTCCTTTTCTACCCTTAACCAGCTATAAAGGCTGGTGAATAAATCCCTTGGCTGCAGGGCCGTCCCAGGTGTGATTTTTGCCCTTCAGTGGGTGGAGTCAAGTCTGCATACCTGGTTAGCAGAAGAATGGTGCTGAGGGTTGGGGCATTAGGTGAATGGCACTGAAAGACGATCTGTTCAGAAGGTGTCTACTCTCCATGCTCCTCCACAGTTGCAGAGTCATGGGGCGTCACGCTGGCTTCAGATATGCCCCCCCCCCCCCCCCCCCCCCCCCCCCCCCCCCCCCCCCCCCCCCCCCCCCCCCCCCCCCCCCCCCCCCCCCGCTGGCTGCCCCATGTCTCACCCAGGTGCGCGCAGACCTCAGAGCACTGGTAGATTCCTCGGATGCCTGCTGGTTTCTGCATCACTGCTTCTCCCTTCTTCCCTCTCACTTTCCCTGTCCACTGTGGCCCCTTTCAAAAATGGCGGCAATTGCTCACCTTGGGGCCAAAAGCACTTCCCCATACCTGAGTGTCTTTCATGAGTGTGTAGCCCTGCCTGGCAATCTGCCTGGAAGTACTCTGCGTGAAAGTTGTCTGTGTCCAACTCTCCTTTGCTTCTGCACTGCTCCCTCTTGATGCTTCCGTCAGGGACCTTGCTCTACTACGCCATTTCTGCTGGCTCCACTGCAGGACTCCCTTGTGTGCCCCGTGTGTCAGTGATCTGGAGTCTCACCCTCACTGTATTCCACCGGCTCACTGTCTCTGAGAAGCACGAATGCCCTATCTTCCTCGCATTTGCAGGAACACCGCTGGCGACTGGTCCAAACTCTCCACCATGCCTTTTTTAGTGCCTGACTCCCGAAAGCACCTCTCTCCTGACCGCCATCTTCTGATCTCCTTCAGTAGATTTATTCTTTAGAGGAGTTTTAAAGTCAGAGTAATGATCTCTTTTTTCTTTTTGCTGCCTCTTTATTTTCTTCTCTCCCTTTATTTTCATTTTTTACATCTGCCTTCTTTTGAATTATTTGAAGATTTTAAATTTTTTTTTTTCATGGAAGCACTAGGCATTACAATGTATATACTTTAAAGTTTTGCAGTCTATTTAGAAAAAATATTTTGCCAGGTGTGGTGGCACACACCTGTAATTCCAGCAACTTGGGAGGCTTAGGATTGTAGGCTCAATGCCAGCCTTGGCAACTTAGTGAAGCCTAAGCAACTCAGTGAGACCCTGTCTCAAAATTTTTTAAAAAAGGGGTTGGAAATGTAGCTCAGTGGTAAAGGGCCCCGGGTTAAATCTCCAGTACCAAACGAAGAAACAAAAACATTCTAGAATAAATATTTCACAACTTCAAGTTTTACCATCCCTTATTTACATGTAGGTCTCTTTTAATGTTACAACCACATATATTGAAAACATCACCTGACCATGTCATCTTGTTTCCAACTGTCAAACATATTTTAAGAATTCAGGAATGACTACTGTCATATTTACACAGGTATTTATCCATTTCTGTTGCTCTTCCTTCATTCCTGGTATGCAAGTGGCCTTCAAGTTTCATTTCCTTTCTGCCAGAATTTCTTCAATGCTTTCAGAGCAGGTCTGTTGGCAATAAATTCTCTTAGTTTTGCTTCATCTGAGCATGTATCCCAAAGGATATTTTAAGAGATACAGAATTATAGGTTTCTAGTTAGAAGTTAAAAATGTTGTGCTACTTCTGGTTGCTAAGGTTTATAAAGAGACGTCCACAGTCATTTGAATCATGCTTCCCTTTTAAATAAAACATCATTTTTTTTCCTGCCTGCTTTACATTTTTTTCTTTTTGGTTTTCAGCTTGATTATGGTGTACTTGGTCATGAATCTGTGTTTTAGTCTGGTTGGGATTCATCTTGTTTTGGGGTTCTTGAATATATGAGTTCATGTCTTTGGGAAGTTTTCAGCTATCCTTTCTTCAAATCTCTCTCTCTCTTTTTTTAATGGCACTCTTTCTCCTGCCCTTCTTGGACTTTGTTTTGTTATTGTCCCACAGGTGCCTGAAACTCCATTAACTTTTCTTTCATTGTCTCTGTTGTTTAGAGTGGATAATTTCTATTGAACTAGTATCAATATCCCTGGTCCTTTCCCCAGTCATTTTCATTGTGCTCTGGAGCTTAACCAGTGAGTTTTACTTTTATATTGGTACCAGGGATTGAATCCAGGGGTGCTTAACCATTGAGCCACATCCCCAGCCCTTTTAATATTTTATTTTGAAACAGAGTTTCTCTAAGTTGCTTAGGGCCTCACTAAGTTGCTAAGGCTAGCTTTGAATCTGTGATCCTCCTGCCTCAGTCTCCTAGTCACTGGGATTACAAGCATGGGCTACCATGCTGGGTGAGTTTCAAATTTTTGGTTAGTGTGTTTTTCAGTTCTAAAAGGTTCATTTGTTTCTTCCTTATATCTTATTTCTTTGCTGAGACTGTCTAACTTTCCATTTGTTTCAAGAGCATTTCCTCTTAATTGATGGATTTTTACAATATCTACTTTAAAATTTCTGTCAAATAATTCCAACATTTTTTTAAAATATGCTTTTCAGTTGTAGATGGACACAGTACCTTTATTTTATTTATTTATGTGATGCTGAGGATCAAATCCAGTGCAACCTCTATGGTATTTTCCAATTTCCTGTGGCTTCCCCTTTTGGTCTTTTGGCAAAAATCTTCACTTACCCTGTTCTGCTGTGTGCTTCCTTGAAAAATTACAAAGTCACTTCCAGTTTGGTGGTACTTCAAATTCTGCTTTTCTTTCCCAATCTACCTAATATTTCATTTTAAAGTCTTCACATAGCTGTTCCATGCATTCTGTCAGATTTAAAACTGTATTCAGTGGGATAGAGTGAAATGTACTTACATCAGCCTAGACCAGAATGCAGGTGTTCATATTTGTGTTATAATTTTAATCTTTTTAAGTGAAGAACATTAGTGTTCATTACATTAACTTTTATGGTTGTTTTCTATTTATGGGAAGTCATTCTGGTGATTTAGGTAGGAATGTAAAATTTCATTTTAAATGTATTAATTTTAATAAGTGTATTGATTTTATAAGAAATGCTGAATAAGATGACACCAGGCCTAACTACCTGCTTGCTGCATCCCAAACAGGACATTCATCAACTTTGTGTCAGGATGTTATGGTTTGAATGTGTCTCCCAAAGTTCATGTGTTTAAGAATTATTCTCCAAAGTTATATCTGTGTTGGGGACATTAAGAACACGTCAGCCGAAAGAATAGAAATTTAAGTCAAGGAAATGAAAACCTAACTCTCTGGCTGTCTCCCACTTCCTGATACATGGACTTGGCCTAGCCCAGGGGTGTTGCCCTGACATATGACAAAAAATCAAACCACCACTAGGATAGGCTAGTGGCTGTTCCTCCAATGTGATCTGCTCATGCTCCCTATGCTCCCCTATAACCTTTCTGCTGATTGGCCCATGTCTTCTATAAAAGCCGTCCAACTTCCTCAATAAACTGAGCTCGTGCCTTGACTGGTCTCTCTGATGCATCTGATTGTCCTCCGAAAGAAGGGCTGGGTGCGGGCGGTCAGTAGGCTCTTACCTTTCCTGATCTGTCCTTGTTGTGGCGTGCTCCACCTTCTCTTGCGGGTGGAGAGGAGTCGGGGGCTAAAAACCCCAACATATCTGGAGGTGGGGCTTTGGAGAGGTAATTAGATAGTGTACAAAAGACCTACCCAAACTGATTTATATAGCAGACATACTCTCAAGATAACCATTAATCCATTCATCCATTATTGCATCAATGGGTTAATCCATTCACGAGCAAAACCCTAATCACCTCTTGAAGGTCCCATCTGGCCCCACCTCTTAACATCTCATAATGGGAATTAAATTTCAACATAAGTTTCAGAGGGGGCAAGCTATATTCAAATTATAGCACCTTTTATGTGCAGTTGGCTTCTGTGGCCCCCAGAATGGATACTCCCATATCCAGGAACCTGGTCATTAAAGAGGTCATGAGGCTGGGGCCCCTACGAAGGCATTAGTGGCTTTAAAAGAAGAGGAAGAGAGACTTGAACTAGCAAGCTTGCTCTGTCTCACCATGTGATGCCCTCCACCATGTTGGGATGTGGCAAGGAGGCCCTTATAGATGCTTGCACCATGCTCTTGGCCTCTAGGGCTATGATAAACCTCTATGCTTATAAATTACTTGGTTTCAGGTATTTTATTATAGACAGAGAACAGATGAAGATACAGGCTTTCCACTGCTTCCCCTCTTGGAACACCCTTCTTCCTTGTTCTCCTTGAAGGCCTAGCTTCAGTGTCTCTTCCTAGGAGAAGCTTTTGAAAATGCAATAACAGGGTGCAGGTGATTAATGCATTTTGGATGTGACCATTCCAGGAAGAAAGTGAAGAAAGGATCTTGTAAGCCCTGGGGGCGATAAAGTAAGAACTGGCAAGGGTTGGCCAGCTGGGAAAGGGAGAGACAGATGGACATGAGAAGCATTTGAATGTGGGCTGGTTCCTCTCTGAGCCTCAGTTTCCCTCACGCACAACAAGGACAATAATAACCTGTGTAAGTATGGACAGGCTATGAGCAAATGTGCCCAGCACAGGCCTGTATCTCATGACCTGCCTTGGCCCTTATGCTGTCCCAGAAGGTACTACATGATTGGGCTCTAAGTCCACTTTCTGACCTGGTACCCAAATGCTCCTTTTGCTGTCTTCTTGCATGCATGTACAATAATGTCTTGCAATCCTTAGTATTAGGAATTATGTGTAACACATTTGCTTAGGGTGAGGTGCTCATTCCTGTTTCAGGGCTGCAGGCTTGCTGTTCTCCCACTGGAAACACCCTTCCCCAGTTCTTCCCCTAGCTGCCCCCTCACTTTCCCTCGGAGGCCTTCCTGACTTCTGGTCAACACACACTTGCTGTCCAGTCCCTCTTTACCTTGGAACTTGTTTCATTTTTCTAGTGGCATTTATCCAGGTCTGAATTATATGTCCTCCTCATGGGTCTGTGAGCTCCTCTGGGGGACTGCCTTGCCTACTCCTGCTGATTGCTGCACCCCGACACCTAGAACAGTGCTCAGCAAATGCTTGCTGGATCAAAGAATGAATGGGTGAAAGAATGACAAAGAGAAGGGACTGGAGGCAGCAGCAGATGGAGGAAGCTGGGGAGCAAGGAGAAAGCTCAGTGGGTGCCTGGCTAGCAGTTGAGCATGACAGCAATGTCTTGGCTGCTTCCACATCACTGGCCAGCTGGGCAGCAGCTGTGGGAGAAGAGAGCAGGCCTGTTTGGTGAGGCAAAAACAAGTGCCTTATTTATCACGAAGAATGAATATCAGACTGTGCAAAAATTACATTTGCCACTGAGACCTGTGAAGTGACAAGTGCCCAGGGAGGAAAGTTCTAATTGTCCTCAGTGGAGATTGTCTTTGAGCTCCTCCACCCCCAGCTAAAAGGTGCCCTACTCAAGCACAACCTTGGTATCTGCTGGGCCACTGCCCATGCCCAGGCTCACCACCTTGCCATGACCTTCCTAAGTCAGACTACCCCAGGTCCCTCTCCATTATAACTTCCAAAGATTCCTGTGGCCCCCAAGGCTACAGTTGGAGCCTCTACCCTATACCAGCTCTCCAGTTGTGTTTTCCCTCACACTTTGTCCTTCCCTGGGTCTCCCCAGACCTCCCTGGCCTTCAACATGCCTTGCCAACTGCTACCTTATACCCTCTCTGTGCTGCAGCCAAAGAGGCTTCTCTGGCATGTGAGGCCACATCCTTCCCCTGTTCCCCTAGTCCTTAGGACCAAGGTTAGAACATGGGGGCCACTGTGGATCTATCCCCCAGGCTGAGCTCCCTGTTTTTTGCCTGCTGCCTTGCCTGGAAGCCTTTCTCTGCCTCTGCATAGTTATGGTATGTGTAAGGTCAGCATGGCCCCTTTGGGTCTCCTGCCTGGTAATGGTCTAGAAAGAAGGGACACTGCAGAGCCACTCCAAAGTGGGGTCCTTAAATCCTAGAGAGCAGGGAGACCACCCAGGCAGAAGGCCATGGCCCTAAGTTCCAGAGTATGGGTACCACCTTGTAAGAGAGACAGACTATGGCTCCCCCATTCTAGGAACCCTGTGACCTTTCCCCAAACCAAAAATGGGACCCTGGAGAAGAGGAGGACCCCAGTGGAGGGCAGGGGAAACTATTCTTAGGCTTTGAGACTTCTGAGCAGCAAGAGACTGGGACACTCAGCTTCCAACGGTGAGTGCGGAAAAAGATTTGAAGGAATCCTGGAAAAAGTGAAAGCCTTTTCTAGGGGCAGGGAATTGGCAGCAGAAGCAGTAGTCTTATGTTCAGGCACTGAAGTCTGATGGGAAGGAGATGTCAACAATGACTGAAGTACTCTCTTCCCATAGCCCTGGGACCATAACATAATCTGTGAGAGGATCAGAGACCCTGCAGTTGATGAGCACCCCAGCAGCTTGAGAGCCTGCTTCTGGGGCCTATGGATTTGTTTGCAATCACATTTACAACATTTGGAATGTCTGTTCCACTAATGGCTTCATTGCATCAGCACTCACTGCATGGGCCTTGGGCCTGTCCTGCTGCAGGTCACCTTGAGCCATCCTGAGCACCTGCATCTCTGTGATGGACACCCTGCCCCCCATCCCCACCTCCTCAGAGTCTGGGGCAAAAAATAGCCAGCTCTGTCTTCAAGTGTCTGCATGAGTCACCCACACCTCCTGACAAACACCTCTCAAGTGCTTTCAAAAACAGGGAACATTTGGCAAAAATAAATACTTGGCTTTTCCTCAGCAGACTTTGGGAGTCATTTCTAAGAGTGGTCTTAGGAGGTAAGCCTGGGAGGCCCAGGGGCCTGCTTTGTGACAAAGGACAGATTGTGGGCCTGCTGGGCAGGGAGGTGTCTTCCCCATAAATTGGCTAAGGAATGATCCCCTCACCTTTCGGAGTCTATCAGACCCACTTAGTGGGTCTATTGGGGTCAAGAGTAGCGTCAGTGCTCCATTGGTGTGGCCCTGCCCTGTCCACTCCACCTGAAGGCAGACTGAGGAGCAGCAGCAGGGCCACCATCTCT
This sequence comes from Tamias sibiricus, assembly GCA_025594165.1. Lineage (NCBI taxonomy): Eukaryota > Metazoa > Chordata > Mammalia > Rodentia > Sciuridae > Tamias > Tamias sibiricus. Next base: position 38,683,646 of record CM046662.1, on the reverse strand, counting down.
GTGATGAAGACACAGTGGGGAAAAGTGACCACTGATGTTCTGAGTTCTTGCATCAGGCACTGAAGCCCTCCATCACACCCAGATGGCTGGACGGTCGCCCCACCCTGCTTTCCTGTCTCTTAACGTGGCCTGTCTGGGAAGCCTCCCTGGCTTGGGTTTCCTGTCCCTCCATTACTGCTTGTGCTATCCTGGTTTCTCTCTGAGCTGACTTGAGGACCTGGCTGAGTGTGACTGTGGCCTGGGGATCATGAGGTAGCTAAGGAAAGGCTTGGAGAGCAGAGGTGCAGGGCTCCCCAGCAGTTTGGACACTTGAGTCTGCCACACACACATCTCCCAGATGCTGTCTGCTTACTGATTCTGTTCACCCTCCCCTGAAGCCACACCACAGTGGTGCTGTCTGCCAGGGCCTCTCAGCACAGAGCCAGGTCCACACCTTTTTTAATCTCTAAAATCCCTGCATAAGACACCACCCCTGAGCTGGAGCCCACCCAGCCCTTCCTCCCCATCCCCAGTTACCTGGTGTGGGCCTCTGCTTTTAGCTGTCTCACCTGCTGATGTTCACTTCTGGCCTCTGTACTCTTCCTGCCTCCATGCCTTGCATGTGCCATCCCCTCTTCTTGGGCGGCTCTTTCCTGCCAGTCTGCCTGGCAGAGGCTCACTAGGTTCAGCTTGTGTCCTTTTCTTTGGGAAGCCTGTCCCCTCCCTCACCCTGGCTGACAGAGTTCCTTTTCTGGGATCCTGCACCCTTTGCACAGCCCTCTAGGCATGCTCATCCCCTGTCAGGTCCTGTGCTTCTGGCTGACTCTCTTGCCTGCTGGCTTGCTCATGGGCAGGGATTCAGTTTATCCTTTGGTTTCCTGCATCACTTCTGGTGGGCACCTGCCAAGTGCATGGATGGTCTCTCCAGGTGAGTTATGTGAGGTTGACACGCAGTAGCCTGGGTGTCCTGGTTGGTTTGCACAATGCCCTTTTAAACAGTGATTTTTCTTACCTTTTTCACCCACTGGGGTCTTTCACAACAATCAGTATGTCTGCCTTCTCTGAAAAGTTCAGAAGAAATAGCCTACTGGCCTGCATTTAGTTCCTGGTACTTTCCATTGATTGGAACTGAGAGGTGCATCCCTTGGAGATGTCACTAGTTCACTGTCTCCATCACCTACACCCCTGCTGTACCAGCCTCCTCATTAAATTCTCCATGGTTGCCTGGGATTTGGGACACAAGGAGGGCAGTGAGGCTGAGGTCTCAGAACATGCTGGAGACTAGACTCTCACACTGACCACAGCTGTGTAAGTAGTAGTGGCCACCTGGACATAACTCCCTGAGGACATTTTCTTTCATTCAAAGATGCCTGTTAAGGATCTAGAAGCAGATAAATAAGAATTTAATTTTTTTTTCATTTCTCCCCTGAACTTGGAAATTTGGGGAAATGAGCCAAAACCTGCAATGTTTCTCATTGATGGTGATCCGTGATATACAGTGTGGGGAGCCTAGACGCTTGGGTGGCCTCAGAAAGTTGGGGATACATAGTCTTCTTGTGTCTGCTGTGGAGGAGTCTGAAAAATCCCTCCCTGTGAGTGATCCAGGGCAGGTACCCCAGAGACTGGGAATTAGAGAAAAATCAAGTGCCAGCATATGGTGAGCTTGACAAATGCTGAGTGACACCAAACAGGACCTGAAAATATCTGAAAATAACTCTGAAAAGCAAGAAGTTGCTTTGGATAGTTCTCATTCTTGCTATGAGAGGAGGCTCTCACAGTTGAACTTTAACAAATTTGTCATTGTCTTTTCTGGGAAGAACAAGGAAGATGAAGTCATCAGCATTATGATAAAACAAAGAAACATACTGTTTTCTCTGACTTCTCTCAGAAATGTTGAGCAGGCAGAGAAAAGGCCCTTGTCAAAAAAAAAAAAAAAAAAAAAACCAGGAAGATGTGTGTGTGTGTGTGTGTGTGTGTGTGTGTGTGTGTGTGTGTGTGAACCCCCAGCCCAGAGGCTTCATATGGAATTCTGAGCTCAGTCCCTTTCCTGGGCTACAGCCTCTGGGACAGTGGGGCCTTTATTTACAGCCAAAACCTGGACAGTGTGCACACAAACACAATCACAAGTGTGGTTCTTCTCAACTTACTACAAAGCATTTTTTAAAATATAGACTTATTGAGATGTAACTAATATTCTATTCCCCCCATTTGAAATATACAACTCTATGATTTTTAGTGTGTTCATAGATTTATTTCTGACTTCTCAGTTGCATTTCTTTAAGGTATATGTCTATCCTATGGCAAAACCACCATGTCTTGATTACTGTAGCTTTGATTCCAATTTGTTCTCATTTAAGATTATGTTAGTCTTTCTGGAACCCTTGGATTTTCAAACAAATTAGATCACCTTGTCAAATATTACAAAGAAATAAGCCAAGACTTTACCGAAGCCTGTGTTAAATTTATAAATGATTTTGGGGAATATTGCTTTTTTTAAATTTTTTAACAATTGTCTGATAGTCCATGAACTTAGGATGTCTTACCATTTCTTTACGTCTTCTTGGATTTGTTTCAATAATGAATTATAGTTTTTACAGTATAAGTTTTACATCTTGTTATCTCTGTATATTTTATTGTTGTTGTTGTTATTTGTTATGAGATGAGGTCTCACTATGTTGCCCAGGTTAGTCTTGAAACCCTGGGCTCAATAGATCAGTTTCCTAAGTGCTAAAACTACAGATCTATATCATCACATCCAGCTTTATTTTTATTTTAATTCATACAAAATAGTTGTACCTATTTAGGGCTGCAGTGTGATGTTTTGATACATGTATACATTGTGTAATGATCAAATGAAGGTAGTTGGCATATCTATCACCTTTAACATTTACATTTCTTTTGGGTGGGGGGTACCAGGAATTGAATTCACTGAGCCACAACCCCAACCCTATTTTGTATTTTATTTAGAGACAGAGTGTCACTGAGTTGCTTAGCACCTCACTTTTGCTGAGCCTGGCTTTGAACTCAAGATCCTCCTGTCTCAGCCTCCTGAGCCACTGGAATTACAGGGGTGTGCCACTGTGCTTGGCCATTTGTCATTTCTTGATGATGATAATACTCAAAATCTCTTGCAAAGCAGCTTTATTGTTATGTGTGTTTGATGTAAGGGGAAACTTAGGCTTGAAGAGAGAGACTGACCTATATTCCATCATCCAGCTGGAACATGGGGTGATGAGACTGCTCACCCCCTCCAGGGGACTTAAACTGACATTGGGCTTTTTATCTGAAGATAGGCTTGGGGATACCTGGAAACAGGGCTTTTTTTCTGACTTGGGGATTCTCCAAAGAGAGACTTCATATAGGGAGAAGTCCAGGTTGAGGGCAGGATACTCATACCACAGGCCCAAGAAGCCAGCCCCTTCTGTATAGGACTCAGCAAAGTGGAGTCTCCCAGACACCCCCCCCCCCCGAAAGATGTCAAAGAGCAATCAGACCAGGAGCAGATGGCCTGAAACATGTTCTCTCTAAAAGGCTGCTTGGCTATGACCAAGCCAAGGAGGACTTGCCCGAGTCTGGAGCCTCCCACCTTTGGGGGCAGGCCCTTTCTGAACAGATGCAGGCACTGGACACCTGTCTTCACTCTCAGCATCCTGGGGAGGCTGACCAGATGCTGAAGTAGCTCCTAGAATATGCAGGTGCCTGGACCTTATCCTAGTTCCCGGCAGCCCTGATGGTTCTGAGGCTCCACCTGGACAGATCCTTCAACTAGAAGCTGTCTTGAATTTGGGACCCGAGCACATCAACCCTGTGGAGTGCCCTTGGGTACACCTGGAAAGTACAGGCCCCCTGAGTCCTGCCAAGAGCTTGGCCTTCGTCTTAGGACCTCCCGGCCATGAACCCTTCATTTCAGGGCTTATTAAAAGAGTCATTCTAAACACCACACAGAGGCTATTTCCCAGGCCTGAGCACTTACCTGCCTCATGTCAATTCACATTTTGAAATCAGCATCTATCCTTTCCATGATATCTGTGAGCTCATGGGTTTAATGTGCCAACTATAGGCTTTTAAAAAAAAGCATTAAAATAAACATAATAATGACTAAAGATAGTGACAAATGTTGTATAACATTTGTTATAATGTTGTATAACAGCCCAACCCAAGAGGCAGCATTGCTGGCCTAGGAGGTGTGGAAAAACACATGGTTGTTGGGTGGGGTAGATTTTAGGACTTCTCTGGGCCTCAGAGGCCACTCCCTCCCAGGCAGCAGGTAGGTTCTGAGGACAGAGGCCACGCTGAGGGGGTAGCCACATTCCTCCTCCCTGCAGGCTTCTGACAGACAGAGTGGCCCCAGGAGGGCACTTAATCTGTCCACACTAAGTGCCCACTTTAATCTTGCAAAGACTCTGCCTCACCCAGGCCCATCAATCCTGTCATCATAATAATGACTTCCGGCCACTCTGAGTTCAACAAGGGCCTCCAGGCAGCTCAGGTGCCATCTATCACAACCCCATGGCCCTGCTAGCACAGGGAGGCAGGGAGGAAATTCTGCTTGTGCTGTCCGTCAGTTGTGCTGCACAGTGACAGAGGGCCCTGGCTTTCTGAGGCTAACACTTTTTTTCAAAAATCATTCAGCCATAGTGGAGAATACAGACACACCAATGCTCTGGTGATGCCAGCTGTTGGGGCTGGGCAGGTGCCAGTCCTATCTGGCTTTTGTGTGGTCCAAGGCTTGGCCTCTGACTCCTGATCCACCTTGGTTAACCTGGTCTCCTGGAGGAGGAGGCTGCAGAGAAGAGGGCTTCTGAGAGTTGGCAACTTTGCCAGTATGTGAGGGGACCAGGGTGGGAAGTGAGACCCTCTGAGGGAGAGGGAGAGGCTCCCTGACTGGCAGTGAGGGGCAGACTGGCTGGAGTTATTTCTAGAAACATCCTTCCTAGAATAGGAAGTATGCAGAGCCATCTGCACACCAGACCCCAGGCCTAGCAGCCCTGCTGGATCCTTCCTCCTTCCTCTTTCTGGCCTTAGTCACTTATTATTCAAGCTGAATTCACTGTGTGCTTATGTTTTGCTCATCTAGCAGCTTCCCCAAGGAAAAAATTGTTAATTGGCTCCACTTTTAACTTCCTCTAAGCTCCAGCACTCCCAGCAGAGGACTTCAAAGGAATGTGTCTGCGAGATCCCTCTGGCCAGGCTGCAGCAGGACCCAGGCAGAGTGAGGCTGGTGTGAGGCAAGTTCCATCCTGTCAGAGGGAGACCCGGGTTTACCTCTGGTCCTGTTCCAAGGCTTGCCCCTGTTACAGCTGCCCAAGGTCACAGCCTCTGTGGCTTCTGTCTGCCCCACATCTGTTTTTCCTTCTGACAACAGAACCAATTTGTCCTTCCTCTTTTGCCTGTGGTAGGAGGACACACAGCCCTAGTGCCACTCATTTAAGGAATTTTCTTGGTCAAAGATGATTGGGATGGGCACACGATCCAGGCCCAGCTACTCAGATCCTTCCATCCTCCTAGCCTCTGGGACAGATTCATGGGAAGATATATCATCTGCATGGGCCACCAGTCTCAGTTCTTGGGGTGTTTATTTTGAATTGTTGGAGCAGAGTGTCTTTTTCTGCTCAGGTCAAGAGAAGGATAGGCAGTAAGAGTGAAGCTGCTTGGGGACCTCTTCTGAAAGAAGCCCACATAGAGAGACTGAAACCATGTCCTAGATCTAGTTATGCCCAAAATCTACCCTTAGGCTTTTTATTTGTAGAAATAAATAAATTTTCCCTTTGTGCTGAGGTATGTTTGAGTTGGGTCTCTGCACTTGCAATGAACAGAATCCTAATATTCCAGGCTTCAGAAACTGACATGTTTCTGGAAAGTACCATTACCAGCCATCAGGGTTACACTGAGTCAGCTGTAGACTATGGAAAGTTATCTTGGTCTGTTTTCTGTTACTATAACAGAATACCCTAGACTAGGAAATGTATAAGGAAAAAAGGTTTATTTTGGCTAATGGTTTTAAAGTCTGGAAAGTCTGAGAGCATGGTGCCACCATCTGGCAAGAGCCTGGTTCTGCTTCATCTCGTGATGGAAAAGCAGAAGGGGAAGCAGGAACACGTGAAAGAGAGAAAAACATGAGGACCTGCCTGGCTTTATAATAATACCTGCTCCTGTGGTAACTGATCCAGTCCTCAGAAGAGTTTAATCAGTTCCATTAGAGCATCATTAATCCTCCCATGGGAGTGGAGCCCTCACAACCCAAACACCCTTCAAGGTCCTACCATCTCGTGACACCATTACACTGGGAATCAAATTACAACATAAATTTTGGAGGGCAAAAACCATATTTAAACCATACCAGAACTGTATTGTTCAGACAGGCTGACCAGAAATCAGATGTGGGCTTGGTCCTTGTTGGTTCTGAGACCCTGGAGAGGTCACTTTCTTTACATTCTCTTCTGTCAAATGGGCACAATGACCCCACCTCACAGGGTGATGTATGGAGATGCTGGTCTGAAATTCAAGAGCAGAAAGGACCATCCATGGGAAGAACATCCCGGAGCAAGGCAGGGAGTGTGTGTGTGTGTGTGTGTGTGTGTGTGTGTATATGAGTGTGTGTGTATGAGTGTGTGTATGAGGTATCTGTGTGTATGAGTGTGTGTGCATGTGTGTGTATATGAGTGTGTGTATGAGTGTGTGTGTACGAGTGTATGTGTGTATGAGTGTGTGTGTGCGTGTGTATATGAGTGTGTGTGAGTGTGTACGAGTGTATGTGTGTATGAGTGTGTGTGTGCGTGTGTGTGTATATGAGTGTGTGTGAGTGTGTGTGTGTGTGTGTGTGTGTGTGTGTGTGTGGTGGGGGTCAGAGGTGCCAAGGCCCAGAAGAGAGAACAAGCTGAGAAGAGCAAGGTCAGCATGGCTGGAGCAATTTGAGGGACCTACTGTGGGGCATGGGGGACTCAGTGGGTTTGGTCAAGGCCCTACAATGCCTCTGGAGTGAAGAATAGGTTCAGAACAGATGGAGAGTTGCGGAATTAAGGGGGTGGGAGAAGGGGCTGCATTCTGGACACAGTGGCCTGTGGGTGTTCATATGTGGATGGAGGTGGGGATCCCTGATAATAAGGGAGTACTGGGCTCTTAGGGTCTGTGTTTGACTCACCAAGATGACTTGACTAACATAACAGAGACTATAGGGAGAAGAGGTTCAAGAGGTGGGTTCTGGAGAGGGGGTGGCTTTCAGAAGCATGGAGAAAAGGTGAAGTGTTGGAGATGGAAGGGCTGGTCAGTGGGTCGAGAGTACAGAGGAGGAGGAGGAGTACAAGGGTGAGCCCATGTATGGCTTTGGGGACCCTCTGCAGAGCATGAAGGATGGCATGAAGCAGAAGCCAGACTGAGCCAACACCTGTGAGCAGCAATTACCCTGAGGACCTAATCCAGAAAAACACGAAGATGAATACAACACCCGCCAAGGGGGTGTCACTGAGTGGCTGAGTAGCCCCAAGCGAGATATATCCAGCAATGGGATGCAGGAAGCAAACTGTTCCTTCTATTCAAGGAAAATCACGCAGCTGTGGAAGGAATCAAGAGATTTCGGGGAAGGATGTCCATGAATTTTTCAGCGAGAAGAGCCAAATAATACAAGCTATGCTCAGTAGAAAGAAATTTTTGCAAAAGAAAAATTTACATGTCCACACACCCAGAGAAAAGGTCCAGGTACATTACATAACAAGAGGAGTTGTCATCCCGAAGAGGGGAAGTGAAAGGGTTTAGTTTTCTCCTTTATCCCTTTCTGTATTTCTGACTTTTTTCTCCCCTGCAATGAGTTTGTATCACATTTATAAACAGAAAAGCAGAAAGGGCTTTTCACTTTGGTAAACAAAAAGAAAGAAAGAAGGGAAGGAAAGAAAGATGGAGGTGGAGCAACTGTGCCACTGGTGAGGCCAGGGTCCTCTGGCTGCCACCATTCTGGCAGCAGAGGCAGTCTGCTTCTGCTGTGACTGGTCTGCAGCTCTGGAGAAAGCCAGCCAGCAATTACACTAAAAGGCAGCAGACAGTCTCCTCTCCCTCCAGCCACTTTTTAGTCTGCAGAGGTAATAACACATCAAAGCATTTAGGGCATATTTGAATTTGACAAAAAGTAGGGATGATTGATTGCAAGTCATTTGTCAAAGCAGGGGTTGGCATAAAGAATGGCTTGACTGCTGCCTGCAGATACATGACAGTCACAAGGCTACCTCTTTTCTAAAGCCAGCACCCTACCACAGCTGCTTTTTGATATGCACTCCAAGACCCAAAAGTAGTTAGAAGACATACAGACAGGTGCATTGCACTGTGCAGTTTGCAGAGTCAGATTGACATGTGCACCAGGCTACAGTTTGCAGAGTTCATTCAGAGACATCATCATTCACCAGTCCCAGGTCCTTGCCTCCAAATTCAGGGAGCTAAGCCCCTGCCCAGACTGGCTACTGGGCACTATGACCACTTGGGATTCTGCCCAAGGGACAGCCAAACCCATGCATCTGGTGCCTCTAGCTCCTCTTTTAGCCTTAGTTGTTTTGTATTTAACTTCTTATTGAAGTATAACCTACATCCTGAGAGGACATATGTTTGAGGGGTGCAGCAAAGTGAGTTCTCCCAAAGCAAACACACTCAGGCCATTAGCACTCAGACTGAGAAACAGAACACTTCTAGCTGCCCAGAAATCACCTGGTTTTCTCTTCCACTCATTAACCCCTTAATTTCAATCACCAGGAAGCATGAAGAGAGACCACTACATCCCAAACCATTATTGTTCAGACAGAATTTCAAATTTCAACGTGATGTGCCCAGGTGGGCATGTGCATGTGAGTGCATGAGAAAGCAGAGGAAGGGAAGTCCTGCATGCCGGGCCTGGCACGCCCCTGTGGGTTGGACACTGAGCTGGGGTTCTTCCCATCACTGACAATCAGGAGGCATCAGCCTGCTAGGCTGCATCCACCCCTGGTCTACACAAAGGAATCAAGAACACTGAAAATGGCAGCTACGTGGGTAAATATAAAGACTATCAAAATGCAGATTGAGCATTCTTAATCCAAAAATCTGTAATGTTCTAAAACCTAAAACTTTTTGAGCTTTAACACAAAGCCACAAAAGGAAAATTATACTCCATAAAACTTTGTTTCATTCCCAAAATTATTCAAAATATAAAATTATCTTCAGGCTAGGTGTATAAGTTTTATATGAAACAGTGGATTTCATGTTTGGACTTGGGCACCATCCCCAAGATGTCTCATTATGTAAATGCAAACATTCTAACACCCTCCCCCCCCAAAAAAAAAAAAAAAAAAAACCCTGAAATAGTTCTTTGTCCTAGCATTTTGGTAAGGGAAACTCAACCTGTATCTTTAAAATACAATTAACTATTTTAAGCAAAAATAATAATGTAGTATGGGGGTCTTATAGATATGTGGAATAAAATATATGACAATAATAGCATTGTTACGGGTTGGATTATGTCCCTTCCAAAAAAGATATGCTGAAGTCCTATCCCCCAGTACTGCAAAGCATGATCTTATTTGGAAATAAGGTAATCACAGATAGAATTTCTTAAGATGAGGTCATATTGGAAGAGAGTGGAGTGGACCCTAGTCCAACATAACTGGCGCCTTATGAGAAAAGGTCCATTTCAAGATACAACCACACTAGGAGAACACTATAAGACAATCGAAGACAGAGACTGAAGTTGTGCAGCTTCAAGTCCACAAAAGTAAAAGATTTGTGGCAACCACTGGAAACTAGGAAGAGGCAGGGATAGCTTCCTCTGTTGATTTCAGAGGAAGCATGGCTCGGCAGACTCCTTGATTTTGGATTTCTAGCTTCCAGGATTGTAAGAGAATAAATTTCTCTTCTTTTAAGCCATCACAGTTTGTTATGTTTTATTAGGGCAGCCCTAAGAAACAGATACAAGTGTAAAGGCTGAGAGTAGAGAATGCAAGCATATTGGCACAGGACTTTACACCATATGTGAAATAATCTAATATCACTTGAGGGGCAGCAGTGATAAATTAATGATATTGAAGAGGGAAAAATTCTAAGATAGTCCCCAAATTCTTATTCTCTAGTATATACATTTTGTTTAATTCCCTCTTTTTGAGTGTGGGCAGGACCTGTGAATATGATTACCATAATATGATTAGGTTCTCTGGCAAAAATGAAAGGATTTTGAAAACTTAATTAATACTCTTAATTACTTGACTCGAGTTAATCCAGAAGGAGCTTGTCCTAGATGAGCCTGATCTTAACAGGTAAGCTCTCTAGAAGAAGATTTAATGCCCAAAGACTCACATCTTGAGGAAATAAGCCATCATGATTTCTATAGCTGCAAGGAAATGAAATTTGCTACCAGTCATGAGCTTGGATGGAGACCCTAGCCTCAGATGAGACGCCAGACACAGATTTGTGAGACCTTGAGAGGAGAATCCAGGTAAGCCGTTAAGGACACTTGAAAAGTTTTAAATAATGAATATGCCTTTTATTTTGCCAAGACTACGTTAATATTTTAGACAGAAACAAAAAAAGTATATTATGACACTTAAATCAAATGCTAAAACAACATAATAAAAGCATGTAGCTAACAACTCAACAAAGGAGATAAAATAGAACCATTAAAATACCTAATTAATCCAAAAGAAGTCAGAAAAGAAAAAACAAGATAAAATATGTGGGATAAATAAAATATAACTATTAAGATTATTGATTTAAATTCAACAATATCAATAATCTCATTAAATGTAAACAGTCTAAACAACTCAACTAAGAGGCAGAGATATTTGGATTGACTACAAAAGCAAGAATCATATAAATGTTGTCTATAAGAACCCTAGTTTAAATTTAAATGAATGAGAATAGAAAGGAAAGTTAATAAGTCTATGTGATAATTATTATACCTATATTATTATCAGATAGGTTTCATATCAAGGAATATAACTATAGATAAAGAGAAAAGGAAGAAGAAGCAAGGGTTCTACTATCTTCTTCAAGGGCAAACCCCAATGACTGGAAGACCTCCTCTTAGTAGGCTCCCCCTCTTAAAGTTTCCATCACCTCCCAACAGCACCAAACTGGGGACCAAGCCTTTAACACAGAGCCTTTGGGGTAATTCAACATCCAAACTATAGCAATATTTAATAATATAGAATATCTTCTGGGTCATAAAACAAGTCTCAGTACATTTAAAAGGATTCAAGTTTTAGAAAATATGTTCTTTGACCAAAAGGAGTTAAAGTAGATATCATTTACAAAGATATCTAGAAAATTCCCAAATATTTGGAAACTAAGTATTAGTTAAGGCTTTAAATGTAAGAAAATACATACAAGAGCTGTACATGGAAAACTATAAACATTACTGAGAGAAATTAAATACCCAAACAAATATCTGTTCATGGATCAGAAACAGTATTATTAAGATGTCAAATCTCCAAACTGATCTACATATGCTATTAACTGAAAAACTGATTATAAATTGTATTTCAGAATGCACAGGAAATGGAATAGGCAAAACCACTTTTAATACAGAACAAAGTTGGAGCATTTGTATAGCACTATCTATCTTCAAGACTTGTTTTAAATCTATAGTAATCAAAAGAGTAGAGTATTAGCATAAAGGTATATAAAGAGATGAAGTGAATAGCCAGTCTAGAAAAAGAGCCACAAATATATAGTCAGTAGACATTTTAAGAAGATACAAATGCAATTCAGTGTAGAAAGAAAGACAGTCATTTCAAAAAACGATGTTGGAACAATTCATTAACTGATGCAAAAAAATTGATACTGATCCATTTTTCCTACCAAAGACAAAAATTAACTAAAAATGTATCATAGACATAACAGCAAAACTGAAAGCAATAAAGTTTCCGAGGAAAAAAAATATAGGATAAAGTCTTTGTAACACAGGTTAGGTAAAGAAAAATTGACAAAGTAGACTTTATCAAAATTAAGGTCAGTGCTTTTGGTGGGGAGTGGGGGTACAGCACTGAATCCAGGGTCTTGCTCATGCTAGGCAAGTGTTCTACCACTAGTATACATCTCTAGTCTTTTTATTTTATTTTGAGACAGGGTCTGGTTAAATTGCCCAGCCTCACCTCGAATTTGTGACTCCTGCCTCAGCCTCCAAAGTACAGCTACTATTATAGGCATGGGCCACTGTGCCCAACTTCATCAAAATTAAGAACTTGTGCTCTTCAAAAGACACTATGAAGCTGGGCATGGTGGTGTACATCTGTAATCCCAGCATCTCAGGAGGCTGAAGCCGGAGGATAATGAGTTCAAAGCCAGCCTCAGCAACTTAGTGAGGCCCTAAGCAATTCAGTGAGACTCTGTCTCTTAATAAAAATACAAAAAAAAAAAAAAAAAAAAGGGGATGGGGATCTGGCTCAGTGGTTAAGTGCCCCTGGGTTCATTCCTTAGGAGGCACACACACACACACACACACACACACACACACCCTATGAAGAGAATAAAATGCAGCCACATAGTGGGGCAGGAGGACTTATAAATCACTTATGTGACAAAACTTTTACCCAGACTATAATAAAGAACTCTCCAAACAACAACAACAACAATAATAATAAAAGAAAAGTGTGCAAAGTATTTGACCTGGTGCTTATCAAAGAAGATTTACATGTGGTAGGAAAAGAAAAGATTCTTAATATTATTAGCCATTAAGGAAATGAGAATTGAAGCCACTGTGCACCTATTTGAATGGCTAAAATATGAAAGACTGACAACATCAAATGTCTCAAGGATGTAGAGCAACTGGAATTTTCACATGTTATTAGAGGGAACATATAATGATTCAACCACTTTGGAAAAGAATCTGGAAGTTTTGTGAAAAGTTAAACATGAATTTACCATATTACCTAACCATTTCACTTATAGGTATTTATCCAAGAAAAATAAAATCATATATCCACTAGCATATAAATTTCCATAGCAGCTTTATTTATAATAGTTACAAAGCATAAATAAGCCCTCATTTCTTATCACTGTGTAAAAAATTACCACAAACAGTGATTTAAAACAACAAAAATTTATTATTTTTCACTTCCTATGGGCCAGGATTCTGGAACATTCTAGTTGAATACTTTGCTCAGGCATTCAAAGGCTGATAATGGTGCTATGGTTTTTAGGTGCAGTCTGTGCATGTTGAAACTTGGTTCCCAATCTAAAAGCTTGAGAAATGGTGGAGTCTTTGACAAATGATTAGGTTATTAAGTAGACTAATGCCTTTCTTCAGGGAGTGAGTTCCACGTTTTATGGAACTGGGTTAGTTACCACAACAGTGAGTTCTTATAAAGTTCCCCCGCAAGGTCTTGTCTTCCACTTTCTGCCTTGAGTTGATGTAGCAAATAGCCCCACCACAAGCTGTACAGATAATGAAGTCCCATCCTGAACTTCCCAGCTTCCAGAACTCTGAACCCAAATAAACCTCTGCTATTTATAAATTGCTCAGTCTTAGTTATTCTGTTGTAGCAACAGAAAATGGACAAGGACACATGGTATCAGTGGGAGCTTCTGTCTTGTCTGAGCACTGGGGTCCTCCTCTAAGCTCACTGGCTGACAGAATTTATTTCCTTATGGTTGTAAGTCCAAGGCCCTCAGTTCCGAGGCCACTAGCCTTCTCCACACACGGCAGTTTGCTTCTTCAAGACCAAGAAGAGAATTTCTCGGAAGCCTAAATATGTCTGACTTTAGGAATGCCTCTGTTCTTATTTAATGGTTTGCCTGATTTAGTCAAATCATCTGAAATAATCATCCTTCTTGTTAACTCAAATTTAACTGCCTTGTGACCTTAACTACATCTGTAAAATCCCTTCTGCCATGCAACACACCTGACAATCAAATATCTCATCACATTCAGAGATAGATACCTATCTCACTTGTGTGAATAACATGTGTAGCATGAGGCAGGAATCTTGGGGCCATCTTAAATAATGCCTGTCACTATAAACAAACTGTGGTATATCCATACAATGGAAATACTGCTCAGCAAGGAAAAAGGAAGAAACTCTTGATACATATAGCAACATGGACACAGTAGTCTCTCCTTACATGTAATTTTTTTTCCTATTTTAGTTACCCATAGGCAATATGGTATGAAAATATGAACTAGAAAATTCCATAAATAAGTAATTCATAAATTTTACTTTGTAGACCATTCTGAGTAGCTTGATGAAATCTTGTGCTGTCCCACTCTCTCTTGCCTAGGACATGAATTATCCCTTTGTCTAGTATATTCACACTGTCGATGCTACCCTCCCGTTATTATAGTATCACCACTTATATATCCTCAGTTTCAGCAATCCACTGAGGGTCTTGGAACCTATCTCCCGTGGATAATGGGGAATGATTGTATATTCTAAAATAATTGGGCAAGTGAAAGCAACTGGATATGTTCATTATTTTGATTATAGTAATGTTTTGTAAGAGTTTACATATATCTGTATGAGTGTTTATTATATATTGGTTAAACAACTTAAAAAAAGAGGTTTGTAAAACCCAGTGTCTGCTACAGTTATTTAAAAAAGTTTTAAGTGTGTTTTTGAATTGCGATTTCCATGAAATCTAAATTCAGATCAGTTTTTTTTTTTTTTTTTTTTTTTTTTTTTTGTACTAGGGATTGAACTCAGGCACTTAACCACTGGGCCACATCCCCAGCCCTTTTTTGTGTTTTTATTAGAGACAGGGTCTCACTGAGTTGCTAAGTGCCTCACCATTGCTGAGGCTGGCTTTGAACTCTCAATCCTCTTGCCTCAGCCTCCCAAGTGCTGGGATTACAGGCGTGCGCCACTGCACCTAGCTAGATCAATTATTTTTGATGAAAACAATACTGGAACTGAGAAGTGATGTAAACACAAAAACACATCTGGTTTTGAAGAATGTAGCATAAATCCTTAGTAACTTTTGCATTGGTTACATTATATTGGAATGATAATATTTTGGATATATTCAGTTAAATAAAATGTTAATGTTAATTTTACCTTTTGTAATGTGGCTACTAGAGAGTTTGAAATTACTCTTGGGGCTTGTTCTACTGGTCAGTGCTGCTATAGATCTAAGTACTGTTCTGAAGGAGAGTAAGAGATAAGACAAACAGTTAAATGACATCCTAAGGATACAAAAAGCAAAATTCAGAACACAGGGACACTCTGTAGGAAAAATGTCCCCATTTATCTAGTAAATGAACAGAATGAAGACCAAATGGAAGAAAAATTTAAAAGGAGAGAAGAAGGACTATTACAGAATAAAGAAGTTCAAGAGGTATAAAAAGTAAATGCAGGGGCTGGGGTTGTGGCTCAGTGGTACAGTGCTTGTCTAACATATGTGAGGCACTGGGTTTGATTCTCAGTACTGCATATTAAATAAATAAAAGTAAAGGTCCATTGACAACTAAAAATAAAAGTAAATGCAACATGTAGAATTTGAATCTTTCCTGATTTGTAAAAAACAACTGCAAAAAGATTTTAAGCAATGAGGACATATGATTATGGACTGAATATTATTAGATGATTGCTATGGTTTGAATGTGTTTGTCAGAAGTTCATGTGTTGAAAACTTAATTCTCAAATTCATATGTTAGTGATATTTGTAAATAGGGCTTTTGGGGGGAGATAATTAAGATTAGATGAGGTCATGAGAGTGGGGTTCTCATGATGGCATTTGTGGCTCTAAAAGAAGAGGAAAAGAGAACCAAGCTTGCTCTGTCTTATCATGTGATTCCCTCCACCATGTTATGATACAGCAAGTAGGTCCTCACCAGATGCTGGGCAGAAGCCAGTGCCATGTTCTTGGACTTCTCAGTTTCTAGAAGTGTGAGTTAAATAAACCTCTATTCTTTATAAATTACCTGATCTTGGATATTTTGTTATAGAAACTGTAAACAGACTGAGGAAACAATATTAAGAAATTATTATTAATTTAATAAGATGTGTCAATGGCATGAGGGTTGTGTAAATAAAATGCCTGTCAGATATAGGATGCATATCAAAGTCATAAGAGAAATTGACTTCATGTTTTAGATTTGCTTTAAGAACTTAACAGGGTGGGAGTATACATCAAGGAAGATGAACTGAGAATTAACAGCCATGGGAGCTGGAAGATGGGTACTGGATGGTTCATGTTCATTACATTCTTCATGTTTTTGAAAATTTCTATGAGAAAATTTTTGTTGGGAAAAAAAGAGAAAGGCTTGTGACTTTCTCCCTGAAAGTCCTACCTGGCCTGCTGGTGACCTTGGGCTTTGGGAAGGCAGTCCTGCTGGGCTCTCTTCCCTGTCTGAGCTGGGAATGAAGACAGCAGCAGGAAGGGATTCTGGGCTCTGTGTGTGTCTCTCTCTCCTCATTAAGGTAAGTGGCAAGATGGGCATCATGATCACGTTTTATTTATATGAGAAAATTTTTGTGCATCTGTCAGTGACTCCTCTCATGAAATTGGTTACGGCACCATAACCTAATTTGTTCCTCCTCTTCTTATACTAGCTGTTTGCAAAATCATGAAAGTTACGGCACCACTTTCCCCAGCATAACATTTCAGAACTGCAAAACTGCAACACGCAGGCACTTAAAGCCCTTTTCATCATCCAAAGTGCTAATACAATTTGGCTGCGTTCATGCAGAAACATCTGTTTTCAAACCGAAGGCCACTGGGGGCCTGCAATTCACATCCCAGGAGCAGCTGTCACATGCTCTGTCATCTTAGCCTCTTCCACAATCTGCCTCACACACGTTCACAAAAAACACCGAATGTGCAATTTTTTATTCTTAAGGGGCTTGTCAGAACAGCCTTTTTGTCAGAAGTTCTAAGCTGGGGGAAAGCCCTGATGTGGTGGGGATACGGCCACTTCCCAGGTGACTGATGGGTGCTATGTATGGTCAAACATTAAAGTAGTGGGAAATTAAACCATTTTGATGGAAATTTGTCATAAGTAGATTGCCCTGGCATGTGATTAATTTCTGAGGATTCAGTCAACCCACTGTCCCCAATCCACACGCTGTTCAGGGTCTAGTAGCTGAGTGTGCAGGGTGACCCGCCCCTCCAAGGATGCCCCCAGCCTGTTCCTATTCTGTTCTAGCCTCATCTCTCAGCTCTTCTACCTTTCTCTGTGGTGCATGAGGTTTGCTGTAGGTTGACAGGAAAACCAAGAAACTGCTGGTTAAAAGAGAGGGTGGACATTGGGTGCCAAAATAAAACAAGGCGATAAGGAAGGAGGTCTAAAGTTCTATGACACAGCAGTAACTATAGTCTACAACAATTAATTACACATTTCTAAATAACTAAAGGGGAAAAGTTTGATGGTTCCCAACATATTAGAAATGACAATATTTGAGGAGATGGAAATGCAAATTACCCTGATTTGATCATTACACATTATATACAAGTATGAAATTATAACACCATGCCCTATAAATAAGTACTTTTTTTTTTTCTGGGGGGATACTGGGGATTAAACCAGGGGTGCTTAACCATGGAGCCATATCCCCAGCCATATCTATATATCTATATCTATTTATTTATTTTAGGGCCTCGCTAAGTTTTTGAGGCTGGCTTTGAACTTGCAATCCTCTTGCCTTAGCCTCTTATATCAATTAAAAATAAAAATTTTAAGTGAAAAGGAAAAGAAAGTAGGTCCAGAGCCTTCCTGCAAGCCTGTGCTATCTTCCTTCCCTCTGCAGTATGGTGACAATGGAGTAGTCCATGACTAGCTTTGGAGGGCAAGCACCAGGGTCTCTAATGCTGGGAGCCTTAACACTTGCTCCTTCTCTCCTTCTCCAGCCATACACATTTTGCCTGACTTCTGTTTGACCTTCAAGAGCAGTTGGGCATCCCATCATCCTGAAAGCTCCCTTTGAGTTGACCTCAACTGCAGCCCTCACACACATGAACTCAGGGTCACTGTGGGCCCCGGTTACTATGTGGCTTGATTAATTAGTGATCTCCTAAGTGAAAACAGACCAATGAGAGGAGGATGGGGAAGACGATGGTGGTCGGGGGGTGTCCTCTCAATCTTTTATTACAAATTGAGTATCTGTATTCTGAAATCCCCAAATACCTATGTGTGTAAATTGTAAATAAAATATAAATGAATTTCATATTTAGACATGGGTGCAATGCCCAAGATATCTTATTATGTACAATGTGCAAGTATTCCAAAATCTGAAGAAATCAGAAATCAGAAACACTTCCTGCCTCAAGCATTTTGGACAAAAGCTATTCAACCTGTACTTGTTGAAAAGGATTGTGTTATGCAATATTTGCTACATAAAAATACCTGTAGCATATATAAGTCATGATGCATAACAAATTGGATGCCTGGAGCCCGTTTGGCTAATTAGGCACTAAAACATCTCCCTCTCCCCTCCTCCCTCCTCCTTCAGCCCAATCCACATTATCTGGAATCAATTTTAAACTTATTTTTAATTAATTAAAAGGTATATTTGACCAATAAAAACTGTATATATTCATGGTGAGTAACAACATGTTTCAATAGATGTATACATTGTGAAATGGCAAAATCAAGCTAATCAAAATATTCATCACTTCACATACTTAATCACTGTTGTGTGGAACTTTAGAAAAAACATTTGCAAAACACTTTTATTTCAGAAATAGATATCCTTAAGCAACATGTTATATAGCTTGCTTGCTTTTGTTTTATGAAAATGACATCATCCTGTGTACATTTCTCTTTTACTTCACAAGATGTTCCTGAGATTCTGTGGTGTGATAGTCCGTCTGAGTGTGTCACAATTTCCTTTTCCATTTCCCTCCAATGGAATTTAGGTTGGTTCCAGTTGCTCCTACCAAGAGCAGAGTCCCAGAGCTCATGTACATAAAATTCTCTTAGGGACACCCCAGGGTGGAACTGCTCCTTTATAGGGACACCCCAGGGTGGAACTGCTCCTTTATAGGATATATGGCAAGTATTGACTTTACTAGATAATTCTAAAAGTGGTTTTGCAAACTGGTTGTACCACTTCACACTCCCACATAAAGATAAGGGTTTCTATGGACCCACATCCTCTCTAATGTTTGTCATTGGTAGATATATTAACTAATGGGATGAGTGTTCCATGGTATTTCTTCCTAGAATATTTGATAGAATCTACTGTGGAAGGCTCCCAGATGTGAGACTTTCTGTCTGTAAAAGTTTTTTAACCATAAATTCAATTTATTTGATGGAAATAGTGTTGTTCAGGTTTCCTGTTTCTTCTTATATCAATTTGGTAAGCTGTATCTTTCAAAGCATTTGTTCATTTTATCAAAAGTATCAAATGTATTGGCACTTCAAAAAATCCCTTGCTGTCCTTTTCATGTGTGTGGAATTTGCAGTTCCGTCTCCTTTTTCATTCCTGAGATTAGTCACTTGTGGTTCTTTCTCTCTCTCTTTGTGTTAGTCAGTCTTGCAAGAGTTGATCAACATTATTAACCTTTTTCAAAGGTTTTTTCCTCTATTGTTTGTCCTCTATTTTGTTTATGTCCGGTCTCAGGAGATAATGTTCATAAAGAACTTGGCCCACCCTGCTCGGTAGATAAGTAATAAATATTATGTATTACAAAGCAACATTTAACCACAAGCATTTATGAGTAACATCAGGGTGAGCATACAGAAAGAATTTGAGGCTTTCCAAGATCCAACATCAACCCCAAAAGTAGAGCTAGGTCTTTAGCCCCAAGGCTGAGGCGGGTGAGGCTCTCCTCAAACCTACAATGGCAAGGCAGATCAGTCTCACTGATGGAGCACCTGTGGCCAGCCCTATATCCAATGTCCTGCTAACCCTCCTTGGTCCTTTCTAAGGTATTTTGTCACAGTGACAGAGAGGTGACTAACAACAAATAAACCAAGTAAATATTTACTCAGCAGGGTCATTATTTTACTGATTCCAAGAGGCTGTGCTACTTCCTGGCCTTTAGCCATATCATTGTAAATGCAAAGGCCTTTATCTGGTAACACTGGAGCCTGTGTTAGCTTTATTCAAAAATAGTAAAACTGAGCACTCCCTACCCCCAAATCATGGGTCTTTCACAGATAAGTTGACAGGGCTCTTCCTGGCCAAGTTATGGGCTCAGTAGTTTGGGGTATCTTTGGCAGCTGAGTATTGGATACTAATGCCCTAAGGAAACTATGGAAGTCAATAGGACACCAGTACCTTTTCTCAGAGCACAAGAGGGCTTCTTTCTGGAGGCTCTGAGTCCAGGGTACTCTTCTGGGCAGAGGAATATCATGTCATTAGGTTATCATTTCTGAAAGTGAGGGACACGTGTTGGCTCCCCCAAGAAGGGAAGGAAATGAATGCACAGTGGATAGCTGCTCTGTTCCAACAATTGGCATTATTAGCCCCATTTAGCGTCTTGGGCCCAAAGCTATGCTGGGAGTATAAGAGTCACTAGTGAGGAGGTGGTATGTGCTAGTCCATCCTTATGGCTATCACAAAATACTTAGACTGGAAAATTTATAAATAATAGAAGTTTATTTCTCATAGTTATGGAGCCAGGAAGTCTAAGATCAAGGTCAGCAGATTTGATGTCTGGCGAGGCCTCATCTTCTGCTCCATAGATGGTGTATTGTTGCTGCTTTCTCACATGGCAGAAGGTGTAAACAACTCCCTGCACCTCTTTTATACAGTCACTAACCCCATTCATAAAGGTTCCACCCTCATGAGTTAACCGCTTCTTAATGCTATCATCTTGGTGATGGAGTTTCAGCTATGAATTTGGGGGTATACATTCTGACCATAGCAGTGACTTGGGTGCTTTCTACCGCATTGAGTTGCTTGTGGAATCCTTTAGGGTGACTTGCATGTAATGAACATGGCAGGTACCTTTGCTGAAAGAGGAAACCCAGTGAGGCAGAGCTGGACCCACAGAGGCAAGTCCACAAGGTAGTGAAATAGGAGCAGTCCCCTGGGAGGATGCAGTGATAGGAAGAGGACTGGGAAGGACACCCAAGTCATGGGAAGGGAAACTGAGGCAGAATACCCCAAGTATCACAGGACATTCTTGTACAGCCTTTGGCCCAAGGCCCTCTCCCCAGTGGCTACTCAGTCAAAGGTATGATACCTCTCCTCTCCTTACCCACTCTCCACACTTACTGATAGCTATCACCAACCCCAGAGGGACACAAGCTAGGGGAGGCACAAGTGTCACATTCTGTAATTTTAAAGAAGTATCACATTCAGTAACCTTAAAATGAGTTTGATCTAAAATAACTTTTATTGTTCTTCATAGAATCTGACAGATCCAGATCATCTGAGAAAATTGATACAGAGCTTTCAAAACACCACATCAGGAAAGATGGGGAAAAAATGGACAGATTGTTGCAGATTAAAAGAATCTAAAAGACATGACAAACCAATGCAATGTTTGACCACTGATTAGAGTTTTCATTTTAAAAATAAGGCCCAAAAGGACATTATTGGGGCAACTAAAGAAAGCTGAATACAAACTATATAGGAGAAAAAAATTTGTATTAATGTTTAATTTATTGAGTGTGATATCTGAGTTATTTTAGGAGGTTGCTGATGCCATGATCCCTGCAACTTACTCTTTAATGGTTTACCAAAATACGAGCAGTGAGATATTGCAAATGTTTCACATTGCGAAAAACTGATGGATTTTGACAGAGTACACGATTTCTCTCTCTCTTTTTTTTTTTTTTTGGTACCAGGGATTGAACTCAGGGGCACTCAACCACTGAGCCACATCCCCAGCCCTTTTTTGTAATTTATTAGAGACAGGGTCTCACTGAGTTGCTAAGTACCTCGCCATTGCTGAGGCTGGCTTTGATCCTCCTGCCTCAGCCTCCCAAGTGCTGGGATTACAGGCGTGAGCCACCGCGCCCGGCTGAGTACACCATTCTTTATGAAGCTTTTGCAAGTAACAAGGTTGGTGACATTTCCAAGTCCCCAGGGTAATGGCAGCCATCTAAGTCTAAATCTCTTCATGATAAAAGCCAACACAGATCAACCAAGAGAGCAAATGTAACCACCCATACCCTCAGCCCCTGCATGAACAGGAGACAGGACATTTCATGCTTCCAACTGGTGTGAGGAAAGAAAACTCCGACCTCAGAACTGGCTCCAGAGACCACACTGATATTGGGGGAGGGAGTAGGCACCATGTAGAAAACAGGAAAGGAGAGCTGGGGTCAAGAGCTACAATGAAATGTCCCCTGAAGGAAGTCCCACCTGGGGAAATACAAAGAACAGGCAAAGACCAGTGGTTCAGAGCACTGGTCTGCTAAAGAAATCAAAGGGGACAGATAGCATATTTAGCTTGAGGTGGCTGTCTTGGCAAGGCCCTGCTTCTAGGGGAGAGGCCTGTGGCTCAGAAGTAGAGACAGTCTTTGGAGGCTTAGCGGTAAATGCACAGAAGATGCAAGCAGAAATTTGAGGAAGCAAAAGTGACTTGTAAACCCAGAGGCGTTTGGGAGGTGGAATGGCTCCCACCCTCCCAAAAGACTCCAAGTAAAGACTCTGTACCTCACTGTATCAAGAGGGAATTCTCAAACTAAGAGGCCTAGTTTGGTCCCCAAATCCCCAACTCCTGCCTACAGTCACCTGTTATTACCAGTTTAAGAAAGACATCTCTAAGTTAACAGACAATATCCATACAAAGCCAACATAATCCCCACAAACCAATTTACAAAGGGAAAAATGTAAACCAAAACTCTGACTTGAATTGCCTTGTGCTATAGACTGAATGTTTGTGTCCCCTTAAAATTCATATGCGGAAACCTAATGCCCAATGTGATAGTCTTTGGAGATGGGGCCTCTGAGAGGTGATTAGATCATAAGAGGGAAGCCCTCACCAATGAAATTCATGCCCATATTTTTAAAAAGATCCCAGAGATCTCTTCCCTCATGGGAAGTTGCAGTAAGAATGTGGTCTATCAACCAAAAAGTGGGCTCTTACTTGATGGCTAATATTCTGGTGCCTTGATATTGGACTCTCCAATCTCCAGAAATGTGAGAAAGAAATTTCTGTCATTTTAAAACCATCTAGTGACTATGGTATTTTGTTAGGGTAGCCTGAATGGACTAAGGCACCCTAAGAAAACAATCATACATATATACATATGAAAGACCCCAAATTATAAATTCATAACCTCAACAAAAATGGACAAAAAATATATGAACATGAAATTAGAGTTGAAGTGGGCAAAGAAAATAAGGAAAAGTCAGAATCATCCAGAAACTAACACTAAATTTGAAAATCTCTTAAGGAGAATAGATTTGACTAAGAATTTAATAATGGTCATTAAGGAAATGAATGAAATCAAGCATAAAACAAATGAAACAAAATAGTGAAGAGAATCATAGAAGAAAGTTTTAGACAATGGACTATTACTCAGCATTAAAAGAGAATAAAATTATGGCATTTGCAGGTAAATGGATGGAGTTGGAGAATATCATGCTAAGCAAAGTAAGCCCAAAACCAAAGGCTAAATGTTCTCTATGATAATGGATGCTGTTCCATAATGGTGGTGGTGGGGGCATGGGAGAAATAGAGGAACTTTGATTGGGCAAAGGTGAAGGAGGGAGAAGGAGGGGGAATGGGGGCAGGAAAGATGGTGAATGAGATGGGCATCGTTACCCTAGGTTCTTGTATGACTGCACATATGGTGCAACTCTACATCATGTACAACTACAGAAATGAAAAGTTGTGCTGCAATTGTGTACAATATATCAAAATGCATTCTGCTGTCATATATACCTAATTAGAATAAATGAGTAAATAAATTTTTTTTAAAAAATAAGAAAGTATTAGATATAGGAGTGGGGAGGGGTTGTGGGGAAAGGTCTAAAGTACATGTTATTGGAACCTCTGAAAAAGAAAACCAAAATAATGTGGCATAAGTAACATTTAAAATTATGATCCAAGAAAACTTTCTGGAAATAAAAGTAACTTTGAATCTGCATATTCAGTGTCTTCCATGCACCTGAGAAAATCCATCTTTCATGAGATCAATTCTAAAGACACTGCCTAACGGAAAAATTAAGACTTTGAGAGTAAAGGAAAATAGACAAACAAACAAACAACAACAAAAAAGTCCTTTGGAAATCCAGAAAAATGATCAAG
The DNA here is from genome assembly GCA_025594165.1 of Tamias sibiricus. Classification (NCBI taxonomy): domain Eukaryota; kingdom Metazoa; phylum Chordata; class Mammalia; order Rodentia; family Sciuridae; genus Tamias; species Tamias sibiricus. The sequence continues at coordinate 38,659,571 of CM046662.1, read as the reverse complement.
TCAATTGCAAAGGAAAGAAAATGTGCATATGTCATACTTCTTGACAACAACGCGTGTAGCTCATACAACCCATAGGAAGATCTCAACAAATTTAAGGAAAGAAAGTGTGAGCCAAGGATTTTATAACTAGCTAATATATCCTTAAAATAACTAGCTAATATATCCTTAAAATATTAAGGATAGAGGAAGCAACGAATCAAGAAATATTATACTCATGAGCTCCTAAGGAACCTATCAAATTCGATTTGTCAAGCCAAGGAATGGAGAAATTTTAACAAAAATGAGCATTAGCAACCAGAATCCAACCCTATTGTGGTGGACGGTCTCATCAGCACCCACCCACATGATGCCTGACTCTTGCTATTCATACTATTGAGTATGAGTGGACTCTTTGACTTTTCTCCAACCAATGGAATATGGCAAAAGTGATGGGATAGCATGATTATGTTATGTTGTTATTTTATGATAAGTTATGTTTTGTTATGTTATATTGTGACTCTGATTTGCTAATAGATTTGCTCTAGAGTTTCTCTTTGCTGGTTTTAATGAAGACAGCAGCCACACTGGGGAAGCCCACCCAGCAAGGAACTGGAGGTGGTCCCTAGGAACCACCTCCAAAAGTTGAAAGTGACTTCCAGCCAACAACCAGCAAAAATTTAAGCTCTCAGTCCTACACCCTCAAAGAACTAAATGCTGCCAACAAAAATAGTGAGTAGAAAAGCAAATTCTTCCCTAGTTGATGGGAACCTAGTCTCCTCTAACACCAGCAGAAACCCTGCTGAGCTGTGTGTAGACCCCTGAGGCATAGAAAGTATGAGATAATAAACTTGTGCTGCTTTAAGCCACTTAGTTGGTGATATCCTGTTCCGTAGCAATTGACAACTAAAATAATCATACTGAATCAGAATAAATCATGCTCAAGTGGGTTTGGCTTCAGGAATCAAGGATGGCTTAATATTTTTACTTATTTTTCATATATTTTTCTTATTGTTTTCCTCACTCTAGTCCCAGATTTGACATAAGGAAATCCACTAACATTATTCACTGTGTTAATAGTGATAAGGAGAAATGACATTATTATCTCTATATATGGATTCAACAAATATTAAATATTTCCACTAAAGTAGGAATGAAAGGATACTCTGTGATATGGCTTGTATGTGTCCCCCAAAGTCATGTATTGGAAACTTCATCCCCAATGTGACAGTGTTGAGGTATAGCCTAATAATAGGTGATTAGGTCATGAGGGCTTTGCCCTCATGAATAGATTAATGTCACTATTGTAGCACTGAGAGTGCCTCATTGAGCATCTTGAGAGTGGGATGTTATAAAAGGAAGTTTGGCACCCTTTTGTGCTCTCGTTTTCTATTTCTCTTGCCCTTTCTGAAAACTTCTGCCATGGGATGATGAAGATCACAGGCCCTCACAGATATGACCCTTGATCTTGGACTTCACAATCTCTAGAAGCATGAGCCAAATAAACTATTGTTTTATAAATTATTAAGTCTTTAGTATTCTGTTAAAGCAGCAGAAAAGGGACTAAGACACTCCCTTAATATTCTATCTCTCCATCCCTCCTTCTATCGATCTCTTCCCATCCTATAGTCATCATCTTTCTAAATGGGGACAGTGCCAGTGGCCTTTTTTTACTAAGGTCAAGAACAAGGTAAATATGCCCATTACATCCAATATCTAACATTGATTGAAAGTATTAGCCAAATTTAAAAAAAATTAATTTTTATTCTTTTTAGATGTTGATGGACCTTTATTTTATTCATTTATTTATATGTGGTACTGAGAATTGAACCCAGGGCCTCACACATGCTAGGAAAGTGCTCTTACCACTGACCCACAACTCCAGCCCCAGTATTAGCCAATTTAATTAGATAAAAGAAAGCAAAGAATGTAAAAAAAAATCAGTAAAGAAAAACCATTTGAATTTGCAGGTGACAGAATACCTGAACTGTCTAAGAATCAATGATAAAACTAACAATGAATAAATTTAGTAAAGTGGGAAGACATAAAATTACACATATAGAAACAATATCCAGTCAGAAGACATAGCTTAAGAAAGAGTTGCAACAAACAAGACAAAATATGCATGAATAAACTTAAGAAGAAATGTGAAAAGCCTATGAGAGGAAAGCTTTAAACCACTCCCCAAAGTAGTCTTGAACACATAGAAAGACATTTTCCTGTTTCTGGAAGAGGTGACTCAACCTCATGAAGATGTCAATTTTCCTGAAATATAAACTAAATATGATTCCTTGCAAATACTAACAACACAGTGGAACAGGTAGGAAATTCTTGAAATAAAAAGCAATGTAAGAAACCAACCCTTATCAGGTATCAAAATACAACAAGACTATTGCAATAGTCTTGAATAAAGTCTTTCTTGTCTTTAAATACATACACATTTTGGAGTGCACACATGCACACACACGTGTGTATACACACACACACACACACACACACACACACACACTGTAATGCTTTCACCAGCACACAAATAGGAACACCTGTGAGACAGTCCAGAAACAGGTCCAGTGCTTTTGGATGTTTAGCATGTGGAAAAGGTACATTTTTAATCACTAGAGAGAAGATTGACTTTTTAATAAATGGGAATTGGAATAGAGGGACAGAAATTTGGAAAAAGACTAGATTGGATCTGTACCTTAAATGCAATATCAAACAAGTATTAGAAGACATGAATGAATTTCTTTGAGCTGGGAAATGTCTTCCCAACTCTGATTCAAAATCTAGATCTAATAAAAGGAAAATCAACTATGCTTCATCCCCTGCTGGGCATAGGGAGATCGGAGGGTGGTAGTGATGCACTCTGGTGAATGCAGGGAGTGGAGCAGTGCTTGAGGTCATGCTGTAGGTCCTTCCAGGACCCAGGTCTCCTTGTGGCTGTGGCCTAAGAGGTTGGACTGCACATCTCAGAGCCTATTGGCTCCTCCTCACAAATATCTATCTATCTCCTACTCACCCCACCCAGTCCCATCTCTGCCAGGTTGATTCCAGTAGCCTCTTCCCTCTCCTGCCTCCTGGAGACCTCTCCACAGCCATTAGGAACATCCTTTCAATACTCAAAACTCCAAACCTTCTGAGGTCTACCCGCCACACCCAGAAGAAAATCCAAACTCCAGCAGCTCCTTTCACTGGCTCTGTTTGGTTCAGCTCCTGCTGTCCACCTGCCTCAGAAACCTTGAACCTACTGTTCCCATGAACTTTTCCCATGAGATCCACCCTTTCATTCACAGCATGGTCAGAGGTCACTGCTCAGGGACGTCTTCCCTGAACAGGCTAAGTATCTGCCACCATCTTTCTTAGCTCTAATTGCCTCATTTTATTGTCTTTCTTCCTAGCACTTATCCTCTGACATGACCTTGAATTTTCCTTTTGGTACTGGGAATTGAACCTAGGGGCAACCTACCACTGAGCTACATCCCCAGCTCTTTTTAAAAATTTGTTCTTCTTAGGTATACTTGACAGTAATGTATGTTTTGACATATTATACATATATGGAGTATGACTTATTCTAATTAGGATGCCATTCTTGCAGTGGTACATGATGTGGAGTTTCACTGGTCATGTATTCATATATGAACATAGGAAAGTTATGTCCAATTCATTCTCTTTCCTATTCCTATCCCCACTCCCTTCCCTTCATTCTCCTTTGTTTAATCCAATGAACTTTCATTCTTCCATTGTGTGTTAGTATCCACCTATCAGAAAGAACATTCAGCCTTTGTTTTTTTTTTTGGGGGGGGGAATTAGCTTATTTCACTTAACATGATATTCTCCAGTTCCATCTATTTACCAGCAAATGCCATAATTTCATTCTTTTTTTTAAAAATATTTATTTATTTACTTTAGTTGTACACAAAGCAATGCATTTATGTTTATGTGGTGCTGAGGATCGAACCCGGGCCGCTCACGTGCGAGGCGAGCGCTCTGCCGCTGAGCCACAATCCCAGCCCCATAATTTCGTTCTTTATGGCTGAATAATATTCCATTGTGTGTGTGTGTGTATATATATATATATATATATATATATATATATATATATCACATTTTCTTTATCCATTCATCTGTTGAAGGGCATCTAGGTTGGTTCCATAGCTTAGTTATTGTGAATAGAGCTGCTATAAACATTGATGTGGATGCATCACTGTAGTATGTTCCTAGCCCTTTTTATTGTTTACTTTGAGACACAGTCTCACTAAGTTGTGGAGGCTGACCTTTAACTTGCAATCCTACTGCCTGAGCTTCCCAAGTAGCTGGGATTACAGGTATGTACTATCACACCTGGTGGAATTTTCCTTTGATAACTGTGATTGGATGGCCTACCCCCTCCCACAACAGCTGGAGAGAGCACTTACTGGGGCAGAAAGTATACAACACACAGTAAATGCTCAATGAATACTCTAGGAAAATGAATGGAAAAACCCAGCCCTCCCCAGGTCGGTAGGCACAGTGGCCAAAATATCTAGGTTAGACCCTCACCTTTGCCATTTCAGGGCCCTGAGACTAAACAAATCTTGTCAACTCTCTAAGCTTCAGTTACTTCAGCTATGAAATGGAAACACACCATCTATCTGACAGGTTGATCTTTCCAGGACCCCTCTCTGTCTCTCAGCTGAACATCTGCCTCATAGTCCCAGGTAGCAGGAGGTAAGGTCTGCGGGGGAGCCTCACCGCCTCCGCCCCAAGTTGGTCTTTTTCCATGTTGAGCATGAATTAGATCTGGGGCTTCCCTCTCCTACAGATCCCCCCCATCCCCACAGCCCTCCTTATCCCAATCTAAACAGAAGAAACAGATGTGGTCACTTGATCGTGCATGTTCTCACAGCGTGGAGGACACACCCAGAGCCCCCAAGCAGATCCCACCGTCCTGCAGGCCCTCTGATGGTAGCACTGGTACATTCCTGGAATCCGATTCCAGCTTCTGTGACAACACCCTCTTCCTCCAAGGATAATGCCCTTTTCTCTTCTTCACAAGCACCCTACAAATAAGCTGTGCCGCCCCATTTCATAGGCGGGGAGACTGAGGCCCAATGTGGGGTGAAGACTGGCTTTTCCTGCCACCCGAGTGGCTGAAAAAGCTCGTTCTTCACGCAGTGTGAGCGGCTGGGGACTCAAGGCAGAAACCGGTCTCCCTCAGCGGGCTGGGGGGTGTGCCCTTCGCTGGTCCCCTCCTTAATTCCTCCATGCATCTCCAGTCTCAGCGACCCGGCCCCTGCCGACCCGCCACACTCACCGGTGCCCCTCTGGGCACACTCCCGCGCTGCACGCAGCCCCCTCCACGGTCCACCCCTTGCCGCGCGGGCCTCACACTCAAGCGCGCCGCGGTTCCGGGCCCCGCCGGCCCGCCGGCCACGCGCACTGTCACCCGTGCGCGCACCTGTGCCCTGGGTCAGACCAGAGCGTCCCCGCCAGCTGCCCGGATGCCCGCCATGCACGCCCGGATCGCCGCTCCTCACCTAAGCGTCTCGACCTCTCCCGCATCCCGCGCCCCACCGCCGCTTGCAGCCCCTCCCAGGCGCCCGCGAACCTCGCGCCCTTGTCCGCGGCACCAGGTGTCCCGCCTAGCCGCACCACCACTCACCGGCTCCCGGCCGCCAGAAGCCCGGGCCCGGCCTATGGGCTGCGCCCGCCGCGCCCGCTGCGAGCCGTGGCGCCGCAGACCCGGGGCGCTGCCCGTTGCCCGCAGCCGGTTCAGATCCCGGTGCAGCCCGGCCGTGCGCCTGGCGGTCGGCCCCGAAGGAGCGCTGCTCGGCGCCCCCTCGCGGCCACATGGGGGAGCGTCGAGCGGGAGGGGCGCGGGGTGGAGCCCCAGGAGTCCCCGCCAAGCGACTGTATTCCTGCTGCCTTGCAAGCGGCCTGTTGGGTACCCTAGGAGGCTCTGTCCACCAGGCTTCTCCTCTGCTCCCAGGTCTCAGGGTCAAGGCCAGACGTCCAATCCTCCTTTCAGGACCCTCCGCTGTGGCTCGTTTCCCACCCCAGTTGCCAGGTCACACAAATCAGAACTCCCCTGCTGAGCATTGTTCCTGGAGAACTCTGCACTTGAACTCCCCTCCCCACCGCCACCTCTTCACTGGGCCAGCAGCTCGCATTCTGAAACCCAGTTCACTCTTTTCCTTCAAGGCTGACCGCTCTTCTGGGCTTTCCTTCTCCGATGACCATCCAACTGGGTTGTCTGTATCCCTGAGTCCTGTGGGCATTGAAGGGTGAGGGGACTGCACACAATCACCCCTCTTCCAGGTGAGGAAGATTCCAGGGAATCAGCCCACAGGGAGAGTGGAGTGCAGCTCTGAAGACACTGGGGTGCAAGGAGGATGAAGATGTGTTATTTCACTTTCAGGGAGGTTGAGTGGGTTGGGCAGGCCCTGGGGCAGGGGCAAGGCCAGAGGCTGGTCAAAGTGAGGAAGATGTCTGAGACCAATCCCAAGGGCTAGGTGGAAGGAGGGGAGAGAGGAACAGAGGCACACTGGGTTGGGTGTGTGTGACTTCGAGCAGATAGATACAGCTTTAGGAGTAGGCATTGGATCCAGTCCTCAGGCTAGTGTTCCACAGAGCCCTTGCATCTTGCTCTAATAGTTACCCCAAAACCTAGTCCTCCCGGAGGCATGTGGGTTTCCAGGGAAAGAGAAGTCTACAACAGAACTCCAGTGAGCTGACCTACTCAACTCTGATATCATGGGGTCAGAATAGCTTTGTGGGGCCCCTTCACCCAGTGCAACTGAGGGGAGCAGGGGCCAGTCTGTTCCTACCTTATCCTTCTCTGTGAGTAAAAGCTTAGACATCCCCAAAGCATCTTTCTCCTGGTTAATGACTGGGGCCACCAGGCATGTTTGCCATGCTGAGAGTAGGGTTGGGGATACTTATAGCAGGGCAATGCCTGGCAGAGCAGCTGAAATGTGAGAATGGACTTGCCTGTGTTCGTGGCCCATGACTGATAGAGGTAGGGCCATGGTGTGTGACAAGAGAGAGGAAGCTGGTGCCCCTTAAGTTCTCTTAAAACCTCTCCCTGCCAGGTCAGGTCTCTGCTGAGGATGTAGCAAGGCAGCTCTTTGAGCCTCAAGATCAACATAGAATCCTGCTCTTGGTGATCTCCAGCTTTGGAGGACACTAGCTGCAGGTGCTATGGCCAATCCTTGAGAGACATTTGTTCCCCCACCATGTCCACCCAAGAGCACATGAACAAGTAGTGCTCCTTGGATGCTCCATCCATTGCCTTGTCCCAGCCTCCTTTCCCATTGCAGACCACGCCCAGGGGCTCATCCTTGGAGTGTGGGGTGGGCATTGGAACATAGGGTGAGCCACCCAGACATCTGTCAGCTCAGCCTACCCCCCCACCCTGAGGCATCCATCCTGTGGGTATTTACCTAGGGCCTGTATGTGCTGAAGGGCTGGGGATATGGCAGTAAGTGAGTAGGACATGAGTTTCTGCCCCCTCAGAGCTCCAAGTTTAGAAAGAGGAGATTGATTGAAGATTAAGGAGCCTCAGGAGGGGTTTCACATGCCTGTATATTTAGAGTGTGCTGTGTGCTGCCCCCCAGGACCCAGTAAAGATTCTTCTGAGCCTAAATCTATGCTCCTGGACAGTTGGGGCTCTTCATGCCAGTTAGCCAACAATGAAAGGACTCACTTTGCCAAACAGGGGTGATCAGCTCTGCCCACTGGAGGAGACAGGGCTCCCGTCCATACAAACAAAAGAATAAAGACAATTACTTCAGAGAGCACTCAGTACCATAAAGTAACAAACATAGGGAGGTGATAGAGTATGGCTGGGGCAACTGTAGACAGGACGACTCAGTAAAGGCCTCTCTGGGACATGGCATTGGACTGAGACCTGAATGATGAGAAGCCGGGGGACGTGTGTTCTGGGCAGAGGGGAGATCAGGGGCAAAGGCCCTATGAGCAATAGACACCTTTGAGGGCGAGTGGGTGATAAAGGAGTCTGAAGAGTTCTGGGAACCAAGGAGGAAGTGGTCAGGACCAGTTGATTCCTCCAGGATAGGATGAGGAGATGGATTCTGTCCCTTGGGTGTGGCCATAAGGGCAGGTTTAGCCCCAGCTCTGCCAGGGAGGTACTGGTACTGTCTCCAGCTGTACTGGTCCTTGTTCCCATAAAGGCTTTCCCAGCATCCCCCTTGGCCCCCTGCCTTCGTTGCCCAGATGACATTTCCATATGCATGCAACTCTGGGCCACCAAGTTTTGCTCCGCCACTGAATCTTGGGTTGGTGGGGCTTGGGTTCTTAGCCACTGAGAGTGGATGTTAGGGAGGAGCAGCAGGCAGAAGCCTGTGGAGGTGGTAGCAGCACTGAACAGCTGATGAGTACCTATACTAGGCAGGGGCAAGAGATGGGGACAGACCCAAGTGAGGGCTATTTCTGGGGAAGAAGCCACAGGGCTGGATAATGGGATGACAAGGAGAATGTGTGAGGAGTGACAAAAGCTGCTGGGATATGACCGGGTGAATGGAGACATTTTTCCCAAGGAGGGGGAGGAGCCCCTTCACAGAAGACAGGGATCTGCTGAGATTCCTGCCACAGGGAATTTGGGAAACACCTGGAGGTAGCTGGACTTGTGGGTACAGTAGGGGGATGAGATCATGGGGGTGAAGGAAGGAACCCTTGAAGTTTCAAAAGCTGCAGATGCTCAGTGCCAGGAGCCTGCATGGTTTCCACATCATGTCTGCCTCCAACTCTTGGCACAGCGACAGCAGGTGACTCAGGAAGGAGTCTGGCAGCAAGCAAGGCTGCTGAGCAGGATTACCAATAAAATCTGAGAACAATGAGGACAGAACTTTGGGCTCTGGCCAGTGCAATTTATTAGTGTAACCCATAAGCCAGTGTCCATTCTTGGGTCTGGTGAAAGCTCTCCAAAGTTACTACAAGGGCAAAAACTCCAGGAGGAAGTCATCATATAGCCAGTTAGTGGGGTGTATATGTGTCATATTCTACTATTGTTTATAGACCAGGGTCCTGCCTATCCACAGTCTGGGTGGGTATCAGGGAGGAGAGAGAATATGTATGCAAAGTGTGCATGTATGTGTGAGTGCGCACGTGTGATGGTATTCCATGCATGTGCATGGTACATGTTCATGCCGCACATATGTGTCTGATATATGAGTACAAATAGTGTGGTGTGTTTGTGTGTGTGTGTGTGGTGGATGTGTGGTGTGTGTGGTGACCATGTGTATGGGATGAGTGTGCACAGAACCATACTCCTGGCTGTGCTGAACATGAAGGCAGGTGAGATTACAGGGCAGGGTGAAAAACTTGCCTGCTAAAATCCACCCCTCAAGACTCAGATTTCATCAGAACCTTCATTAATTTCCCAAGGTCATGACCTGTCCTTGAGCCCTTAGACCTCCAGGCAGCACTTCTACCAGCCTGTGGCATACCTGGGATTGACGTGCAGGGTTGGAGTACCCAGTTACTATGTCCTTATCAGGCTATGGCTATTGAACTTGCCCATTTTATTTATGGGACATGGAAATACAGAGGGGCCCAAGCCCTCTCTGACTTTTAGACATGGTCCCCCTGCCCTACCACACATGGCAGCAGCCCTGTCTACCCCAGTGGGCAGGTTGATCACCCCTGCTAGTAAAGTGGCTCCTTTCATTATTGGCTTCCTGGCATTAAGAGCCCCAAGTGTCCTGGAGCATAGATTAAGGCTCAGAGGAAGTTTTACTGGGTCCTGGGAGGCATCATGCAGCAGAGTCTAAATCTGCAGGCATGGGAAACACCTCCTCAGTGTCCTCAGTCTCCAAAGCTTGGGGGGAAGTTGCCACACGATCAGAGCATCAGGTTCTGGTGGGGAACAGAAAATATAAACCTCTTTGCCCCTCCTGAGTCCTCCCAGGCATCTGCCACACTCAAGTCACTTATCCAAGATAGTGAAATGTCAGTTTACACAGGAATCACCTGGAACATGTGAAGAAAAGGCAGCACCCCAAGATCCCCTTGAGACCCAGGTTAGGGGGTTGGGGTGGCCCTGCACTATGTATTTGTAACAGGTGATTCAGTTGATGCTGATGCCAGAGGAAAAATGGAGCAAATTTTGAGAAATGCAGATTTAAAGTAATACGGAGTTGTCATCTCTGTCTGTGGTAGACAGAATAATGACTCCCAAAGTTGTCCACGTCCTAATACCCAGAACCTGTGGCTATGTTACCTTCCATGGCTTTGCATGTATGGGAAGATTATTCTAGATTATCCAGGCAAGTCCACATGGGTCCTTAAAAGTGGAGGTTGAGACAAGAGGATGGCAAGTTCAAAGCCAACCTCTGCAACTTAGGGAGACCCTTTCTCCCCTACAGCTTCCAGAAGGAGCCACCCTGACACCTGTTTTAAACCCAGTGAAACCCATGTTGGACTTATGACCTGTAGAGCTGTAAGATGATACAATTGTGTTGTTTTGAGCCAACGTGTCTGTGGTAACATGTACAACAGCAACAGGGAACTAGTACATCATTTCATATGATGGGCTCAGAAAGGACAGGTGACTTGGGTAGGTGGCCCAGCAGAGATAGAGCCCACATTCTGCCCAACTAATGCCCAAACCCTCCATATTTCTCATTGGCTGGGCAGCATGGATAAAGCAGTCCTGACTTTTTCTGGGAGTTTGTTTACAACACAGATGCCCAAGACCCCTGAGACCTCTGAATCAGAGGGTTTGGAGCCCAGGAAATCAAATCTTTTAGCAGATACTTTGAGTAGTTCTGAGTCAATCAAGTTTGGGATCCAGTGCCTCAGCCATTTCTTTCCTGTACATTACAGCCACACGTGTCCTCATTCCAGAGAGCCTAGAGATAAACTGAAATGTACTGAGGACTATAGAGGAGTAATATCACCCACATTCTTGTGGGAAAAGATGACCGGGATGCCCAATCCACATGGGTGAATTAGGCACTTGCTTGTGGATCCAGTTGGATGAGGTCCAACCTAGTACCAGAGTGTGTTCCCTGGAAACAGATCCTCAAAGCAGTGAGGGCTCAAATCCATCACACGATGGATTAGTCAAATGTAGAACTTTCCTGTCCCGCCTTATCTCCTGGCTCCCCACTTTGACCCTGGTGAGATTAAACAAACAAACAAACAAACAAAAAAACAAGCAAACAAAGCCTACTACCACCATCACCAATGACAAAAAACTTGAGCTAGTAAGAAGAAAAGGAGGGATAGATGCAAAATATCAGAAAGGAGAGCAATATCTTATGCTCCCCCTTCTCTGTCTTCCTATCTCCTGAATATCCCAGGAAGGTATGGTAAAGTTTAACTGAATTTGGCAAGTTTGAATGACCTGGCAATGGTCATTTTTTTTTTTTTTTTAAATGAACCAAGGCTGATTTTTTGACTTTGGTTGATCATAGAGCTTTTTTTTTTTCTTTCTTATGAGTGACCAAGAAGTCATAAAATCTGTCAATGTTTTCAATCTGTGTTCCCTACATTAACTGTGATGGGGTAGGAGGACAAAAATAAAGCTGCATACTAATTGTATCACATAAGCCCTGCTTTTTAGCATACTGGCTATATTTGATTTTATGTCCAAACACATCTAAATAAGAGTATAATACAAATAATTGAAGGCAACACTGGAATTCAGTACAACTTTCTTTCAAAAGTGTTCTGTAGCTTAGGAAATTTAAATATGGAGTTAACTTTAGTTTTAAAAAATGCGTACTAGGAAATTTAGGGGTGAAGTTATATGATGTCAATACATTATTAAATTCGTAAATTAGCCAACCCAAGCTACCATACTAAAATAACAGGTTTGATGGTTTAAACAACAGAAATTAGCTTTCCTCCAGTTCTGGAGGCTGGAAACGTGAGATGAGGGTGCTGTCATGCTCCGGCTCTGGTCTGGGCCCTCTCCCTGACTTTCAGGGAGTTTACCTTCTTACTGTGTGTGCACATGGAGAGATCCATCTCTTTCTCTTCTATTTCTTAGAAAGTTACCCACCCTATTGGTTAGCTACACTAACCTTATGACCTCATTTAATCGTAATTACCTCCTAAAAACCTTGTCTCCAAATACTGACACACTGGGGGTTAGGATTTCAATTTATGACTTTTGAGAAGATATAATTCAGTTTCTCATAGCAGGAAGGGTATACACACACACAGTTAAATCAAGGAAATCAGGGTGAACGATGTTTATTACTTTCTTTTGTATAAGGGAACATTTGCATGACAAAAAGACAAAAAGGGATTTTTGCTTCTGGTTAATAGGTTGTGGCAGAACAATGTTTTTCTTCTGACAACCAGAAGAAGTTAGATACACCTTTAAAAAAAATCATATATTCAAGAGCACCAAGGGCATCAAGACAAGATGGACTAAAATTTCAGATGGGAGAGAACTCTTCTGAACTGAGCCAATGAAGGGCAGTTTTATTTCCCCTGGGCATTGGCTATTTCTGGGTATGTCCTGGGGATACAGGGTTTAGAGAAGAGAGAGGGCTACTGCTGAGGGACAGTGAGTGAGCAAAGCTTTTAGTAATCACACAAGATTGGAAATATGAAACTAACTTCTCTCTGAAGCACTTGCTGAATTTTGAGGCTGTGCTTGGGGGTTATGGGGATTAACTTCTTGGATATTCTGAGAGCCAGAGTTAAATCCTCTAATTTCACAATGCTGAGACAAAACACGCTGGAAAAGGGGATCTGAAGACAAAATAGGCAACAGGTGAAAACATAGAAGGGCAGTGAATTGACCCTGAGGAGCCAAGTGTTTGGGGGGCACTTAACAAGTCTGAGCCTGGTTAGAGTCAGAGAATCCATGTTAGGTCCTGGCAGGAAGCCAATGCCATTCAGACGGGAGATCAATAGACACTTTGGTGTTTTTGCAGGGCTAGAGTGACAAAGATGAAGGCTACAGGTAGGTAGATGTCTACATAAGACCTGTCACCCCAAGAAGACATTTTACCAAAGTTTGAAGGTGTGTGGGTGAAAGCTGAACAGCTCTTAGGAGTGAAGCTTTATTTCCCTTCAGTCCCAGGAATTCAGAAGTTTCTGGGAAGGGGAGGCTCAGACTTTTCCAAGTTGGCACCCAGCCTGAGCCCAGCTCAGTGCCCATTGGTTTGAGGTAGTAAGCTCCCTGAATATGTCAAAAGAGAAGAAAGAGAGGGACCCTTCTGGCGAGAGCCCCTTGAAGCCTCTACTTTTTCAAAAATCACAATGTTCAACATATGATTAAAAATATACATAAATCCTTGGGGTATAGACTGAGGAACCAAAGGCCAAATGTTTTCTCTGATATGTGGATGCTGATCCGTAATGGGGGCAGAGCAAGGAAAGAATGGAGGAACTTTGAATTGGGCAGAGGGGAGTGAGGGGAGTGGAGGGGGTGTGGGAGGTGGGAAAGATGGTGGAATGAGACGGACATTATTACCCTATGTACTTGTATGATTGCATGAATGGTGTAATTCTGCATCATGTACAACCAGAGAAATGAGAAGTTGTACTCCATTCGTGTACAATGAGTCAAAATGCATTCTGCTGTCATGTATAACTAATTAGAACAAAAAATTTAAAAAATACTGATATATTTGGCAAAATATATCAATAAGTGTGGTTAAAAAATACATAAAGATGAAACGTCATGTAACAATAGACATAGACCTACAAGTGATCCAGGTATTGGAATGATCAATAAGGCCTTCAAAAGAACTATGAAAATAAAACAATTGTCCAAGAAAATAGAGGAAAAGAGAGACAAAATTGGTAAAAGGTTTGGGAAGTTCAACAGAATTAGAATCTGTGAAAAAGAATGAGTAAAGAACTTGGGTAAGAACTTCACAAAAGAAGATATTTGTATGTCAATAAAACATGAAAAAGTGGGGCTGGGGTTGTGGCTCAGCGGTAGAGCGCTCGCCTAGCACGTGTGTGGCCCGGGTTCGAGCCTCAGCACCACGTAAACATAAATGCATTGTATTGTGTACAACTAAAGCAAATAAATAAATATTTAAAAAAAAACATGAAAAAGTGCTTAACTTGAATAATCATTATGTTAGTAAGCTTTGCATCACCATGACAAAAAACCTGAGATAATCATCTTACAATGAGGAAAATTTTATTTTGGCTCATGGTTTTAGTCCATGGTTTCTTGGCACATCATGGTGGGGAACACATGGTGCTGGAGATGCTGCTCACCTCACGGTAGCCAGAGAGCAGAAAGAGAAAAACAGGAAGGGACTGGGGTCCCAACATCCTCTCCAAGGGCATGCCCCAGTGACCTAATTTCCTTCCACCAGACTCCATCAACTAAAGGTTCTATGTCTTCCAATAGGGCTGGTAACCAAGTCCTTAACACATGAGATTTTGGGAGACATTGCAGATCCAGTTATACTACATCAAGACCACTATGCACCCACCAGAATGGGTGAACAAAAAATAAGATAGGTTATTTTATTAGTTATCTTACAGTCAGAAAGAAGACATCAAAGGTCATAGAGGATGTATACAACCTAAATTGTCATCCACCACTATTGGGAATAAAAATGGAAACAATGATTTTGAAAATGATTGGGCAGTATCTACTTCTGGTAGGTTGATTAATGACCTCTTTAAGATGTCCACATACCAATACCTGGAACCTGTGAATATGTTTTATTACATGGCCAAGAGGACTACAAAGACATAAGGTTATAGACCCTAAAACTGGGAGATTGGTCTGGATTGTCTTTACGGGCCCAATCTAATAACATGAGCCCTGAAGAGTAGAGAAAGTTCTCTGGCTGGAGAAATGAGGTAGCAGAAGAGAAGTCAGAGAGACTCTAAACATGAGAGGGACTTAATACTGTTGCTAGTTCTGAGGTATAGGGACTACATGTAAAGACCGGAGAGAGTAAGGGTGGCCTCCCTTAACTAACAGCCAGAAAAGAGATAGAGACCCCCGTCCTACAATAGCAAGGGACTGAATTTGACCAACCAAAAGGAACTTAGAAGAAAGCAGATTTTTCTCAGAGCTTCCCCATAAGATCCCAGCTAGTTGAACCTTTGTCTCATGAGACCTGGAACACAGAAACTATTTGAGCCAACCTGGACTTTTGTGCCATAGAACTGTGAGATGATAAATCCCTGTTGTTTTAACCACTACATTTGTTGTAATTTGTTAGAGTAGCCACAGAAAAGCAATATACTACTAAAACTGAATACATCCCTTGGCTCAGCATTTCTACTACCACTAGAAAAGTACCCAGACATGCATGAAAATGCTTATAGCAGCATAATTTTGTAATAGCCCTAAACTGGAAACCACCCAAATACCTATCAGTAGTAGAAAGGATAAGTAAATTATGGTATCCTATACAGCAATGAGAGGAAATGAATTAACAACTCTATTTAATAACTGGAACCATTTGCAGACATAAGAATATCTACACTTCTTCATCCCAATAACCTAAGCATAAAACAGGTGAAATTAATCAATGTAATTGGAGATCAGAGAATGGTTATCCTTGGGGATTTGTGACCGGAAAGGACACAAGGAGGTTTGGGGGTGAATATAATGTTTCATTTCTGGATCTGAGTGGTGCTGGCTACACAGGTGTGTTCAGCTTGTAAAAATTCATTGAGCCATTTATTTAAAATCGGTTTTTTGTATGCATATTACATTTCAGACAAAAGTTTTAAAAAGCTTTCCTCTAATTCATAGCAGGCATTTGACATAATGTAGTTTCTAATCAGTTGAAACTAGTGTATAATTCTTACCATGTGAGCATCTAAATATTTCTTTCTTTTTGAGGTTCTGGGGATCATATCCATGGCCTTGTAAATGCTAGGCAAACTATCTACTGTTGAGTCATGTCCCCAGTCCCCTAAGTGTTTCTTTGACTTGAAAAGGGATCTTTGTTCATGAAAGAGATTGGTGATCAATCTCTCCATGTGTACTATGGCTAGGTTCTATATTCATGAACATAAAACTGCAAATAAACTTATGAAAATGAAACTAAAAAATAAAAATGAGGGCTGGGGTTGTGGCTCAGCGGTAGAGTGCTCGCCTAGCATGTGCACGACCTGGGTTTGATCCTCAGCACCACATAAAAATAAAAAGGCATTGTGTACAACTAAAACAAATATTTTTTAAAAAATGAAAGTATGTTAAGAGAAATTTTAAGAAAAGCAAAAAGATGTGTACAAGATGGGAAATGAAATCCAAGGACTCCACTTGCCTTTAAAGTGGTAAATTTATTAGGTCAACAGGGTTTACCGTCCTTCCATTGTTTAGAATCCACTAGTAGAAAAAAACGCATAAGATGGTTTTAGGACATTTCAGTGTCCTGTGATAGCTGGAAACCTTAGTAGTGCAGAAGTAAAGGCGCTTGTGGCAATACAACAGGGGGAAGTCCAAATCTGAGAAACATCCATGTGGGCAACTGGTATCCATAGTGGCTTTAAGTAGGACAACAACAAGGTCAGTGGGACAACAATGAGGAGTTTTGTTCCAGAATGGAGTAAAAGATGGGGGCCAGCCAGACTACAGTGGAAACGAGGAGGCTCTTTAGACTGGAACAATGACTGTCCCCATGTATGAGGACTGGACAATAGTGATGATGGAGATAGGAGGAGCGAAGCTGAACTATCTTTTAGAGATGAAGTCAGCAGGATTCACCATGGAACTCCTCCTTGTCCTTCATTGTGAGTTGTACATGCTAGGCAAGCTATCTACTGTTGAGTTATGCCCCCAGTCCCTTAATGTTTCTTTAACTTGAAAAGGGATCTTTGTTCATCAAAGAGATTGGTGAGAAAAGCTTCCTCAGGGAAGCTTCCCTTACCTTACCAACCATCTGTGACCCTCGTGTTACAAAGATTCCCTGTGCCATCCTACTTAGTGCACGTCCCCCCAATGAAGCTGCGGATGGATTGATGTGATTATTTGATTATACCCACTGATGATGAATTATTTGATTGTAGCCATGGAGTAATAAGGTCCCCAAAGGCACAGACTTGTGTGTCTTTTGTACAGCTCTTGTCTCCAGCCCATGATCTGGAAGAGGAAATGCTCACTGGATGTTTACTGCAAATGAATAAATAATAGTATGCAATGGGGTGAAGGGGTGGGCAAGGGCCTTAGAAGTTGGGAGCTCAGGAAAACATCATTGCTCTGTTGAGGAGTTATAGACATGGTCCTGCAAGAGTCCATTCTGATTTGGGTAGAGAAGGCAAGGGTTTCCCTAGGGAATCAGTGCTCTCTGCCTCCAGCTGGGCTGTTGGCTATTTCTAGACTTGGGGGATTGGTAGGCTGAAGGGTCTTTCCTTTAGGTGAGTGACCTGGTCAAACCCTTCCCCCCCCCCCCCCTTTTAAATACTTAAAGTCTCATTAGTGGGGCTGGGGTTGTGGCTCAGCGGCAGAGCGCTTGTCTCGCACGTGCGCGGCCTGGGTTTGATCCTCAGCACCACGTAAACATAAATGCACTGCATTGTGTACAACTAAAGTAAATAAATAAATATTTTAAAAAGTCTCATTAGTTTATACATAGTTTATATGCACACACACACATATATACATATATATATTTACATATATACACATATGTATGTGTATATGCAGAGAAATCGTGACAGTCTTATCTCCTTACTATTAAGTTTTGCCCTCTTTCAGGATGACCTGTCATGTTAGACAAAGAGGGGATGGAGAGTGTTCTTACCCACCCTGCTACCCAGGGGAAATGTCTGATATTTGCAGTCTCCTCTTGCTCTTTAACAAATCCTGCCACTTCCCAAAGAAAACTCTTTCCTGTGTAGAGTTTTCTGATAGTTTTTAAAAAATAAAAATAGTCTCTCTATTGGAACCATTGAGTCACTCCTGCATTCTGGTTCACAGCAGATAATGCTGTGTCAATTCGTACCTATGAAAAGGACCTAAAATCCTCTTGATCTGTCTTTATTTAATTTTGGAATCCAGATGAGACTAGCTTAGTAAGAGAACAATAAAGTGTTTTTGCCTTTCAATTTGAAAACACTTGTGAATATTGACTGAAATCATGACACTCCAACACCTACCCATGTTCATGTTAATCAGAGATGGTGATGTAGAAAGATAACTGTCACTTAAAAACACACAAGAATTGAACATGCTATAAATTTCTCTTTTAAAATGTAGTCTGTATTATTTTTCACCAATCATAACACACATAATATATTTCATTATAAAACATTAGGCAATGTTACTTCTGAGATATGCAATCTGAAAGGTCACACCTGTATTTACTACCAGTATGAAATACCAGAGGAGTTACATCAGAAATCAACCAGATAAATTTGTACACTGTTATCATGACTTACACAGCATTCAGTCTGGATTAAACCAGTGTCACATTCAGTGTTTCAGATACGGACCCTGGATGTCAGCAAGAGACCCTGCAGTGGTCTTTCTTCTTTCAGCACTGGGATTCTGAGTTTCACATCTCAAAGATAAGAGCAGAGCCTGTTCCATCTGCAGGGACAAAGCTGTTGGATGCTGTGCAGCCAGTGTTTCCAGACCTCTCTCCTACCCTGACAGGCCTCTGCCTGCCCTCCCGAACCTGCGCTTGAAATTGAGACCCAGACATAGGGGAGGCAGTCACTTCTGTTTTGACTGAAAACTAAGCCAACAAAAGAAACAAACCTAGTCCAAACATTCCAGGATAATCATAAATTACCTGGTTTATAAAAATACATGTCCAAAATAGTTACTTCCAGGGTTGTGTACAATATAAATTACAAAAATAAAATAGAAAAGATGAAAAAGTTGAGCACAATTTTCAGTTCTTTATCCAACATCAGCATTTATCCAGAGATCAGTTTGAAACAATTTGCATTGCACAAGGACCCTGGCAAATCTAGGCTCAGTAGGGAGGACCCTGAAACTGGGGTGAGGTATTACCTGATAGAAAAGGATCTTGGTAGGAGACCCTGTCCAAGGATCTAGGGATCTAGTTTCCAGTGATAAGACCAACCATTAAGATACAACTGGTGCAGACAGAATCATATCTTTCAGATAATACTAATGATAAACTTTCTTATCAAAGTTCTTCCTCAGAACACATTCTATAGAATGTTGACCAAATAGTTTCCAAAGTAACTGAACACAAGATATGAACCAGTAACAAAGTAAGCTCAAAGGACAAAACATTCTGAGCACAAGTAGCCAAAATGTGATCATCATAACTCCATTTCTGCAGTGACACGTAAGTACTCAGTATCTTAATAAATTTTGAATTATTACATATCAGGAAGTCTGAAAGTATCAATTTCAGGTGAGCAGTTTTAAATCAGAAAACACTCAATAGTGAATCACTGTACTCTCTAGGGTATTTCCTTCATATCCCTCTGAAGAGTTTTCCCAGAACATTCATGAATTTCCCTTATGAAAAGGAAATGCCTCTTCAAAATGGAAAACAGCAATAAACAGGCATCTGAGTCAGCTGAACCTCCTAAACCTAACCAACAGGGATTGACCTGGTTTCTTTCAGTGAAGAAAGAAACCTGAGTTAGAATGAGGTGTTGGCAAAAGGAAATGCTGACCTGTTAAATCACCTTGTATTTCACTTTGAATAATAGGTGAATAAAGGACCCAGGCTGGGCTCTGGCAAAGGAAGCACTTGGTATTTAGTGCAAGGATCCTGAGAGACCATTTGTAAAAGCTCTACTCTTGATGTTAGGCAATGGGTTCAGGAATCTATCTGCCAGCATGTTATGGAAATGGAGTGTTATGTGTCTGATGAAGAAAGTGAAGTTCTAGGTAACATTTTAAATTAATAAGAAGTCCAGCAGACCAAGGGAAAAGTGGTAAGGTAGACAGGATTTTAAAGGTATACATGTCTTAAGCAGTACAAAGCAAAACTTAAAAGTTTTATCATGCAGTAGAGCTGAATGGACAATCACCCCATACCAGACAATTCAGAGAAAACACAGTGTCCATATAAGTGTCTTGGTTTCAGCAATGATAATTCTCAGCTCAACACATCACAAGTTTAAGAAAAGCTATATTTTTTATTTATTAAATAGATTCAATTATATTCCTTCTGAAATACAAAAGATAGAATAAATCATACCATAAAAGAGGGTAAGATGTGATGGTGGCCAATTAACACACATAAATCTATTTTTTCTGGACAAACATCAAATTACTTAGGAGAGTTAAGGGATAATTATAAGAAGCATCACTACCTGGAAGATTATTTGGCATTTAAATACTGATTTCCAAAGTGCTAGACGGGCAAGTCCAAGCAAGCATTTGTGGTCACATGCATAAAAGTCCCAACAGTTACATATGATGAGGAATTGTCACCACTATTACCATACAACTTGTAAAAAATTCATCTATTCTAATTGCTCACCTGAAATGATCTTGAACAAAATCTCTAAAGTGTGGCGTGTACTTTTTTTTCTCTTCAGACATAATCTGCTTCATTTTATAATCTAAGCAGGCAATCCTATTAGAACTGAGTAGGGGCAAGGCATCGTGTTTCTTACATGCAGAACATGGAGTTTTTCTATTTGGTTCCATCAACTCCCACGCATTTCAGGACCATGGAAGCAAGAGTTCCTTTGCCAATGACAAGTTTGTTGTTTCCAACTTATCATCGACAACCTTCAAGGGGTCCTGTCGAGGCATCGAGACTGCTGTCTGTGTCTGAGGCCAGTGTCTGCTCAGTGGACATGGATGAAATATCATTGATAGATGACGATTGAGAAGGAGTGGCGTTGCTACTTACTGCTGCATCTGTGCTAAGAAAACCAAATAGAATAAAATCTGAGGCACGACATTGCTGCATATTTAGGCAATGAGACTTTATGTCATTTCTTCTGTCCTTTTGCAGTTTTCCAATCCTAACTATCAGTATAAATAAGAAGTTAGTCAACTGTATATTTTAAATTTTTCCTTGAGTTTTTCTTTTGGCCCAGGATCCCAAATATTCCTGTGTCTGTCCCTGTGACATTCTCCTTTTCTTCCCTATGGTCATGTATAATCACATTAGCTACTTAAAAAAATACCTGCTGATTTCAAATAAACTTTAAAAAGAAACTGCTAAGTTTATCCTAAAAGTATCATGAGACCCTTAAGCTTGAATAGGATTCAAGTGTCATCAGACATTTCAATTGTAATATATACCTAAGTCTATTGGGGATAAGCATTAACATTCAAAGAAATCTTTTTCTATAAAAACACCTTCTGAAATAGACTGTACTAAAAAGAGGGAATTATTTAGTGACCTCTTATAATATACTTGTGAACCCAGAAAACTGACATTTTAATCTATGAAAGCAATGAAGCTATCATATTTCTCACTAACATCTTGATTGTTCAGAGATCAGTGTTTGCAATCTTAAAATTGTACTTGGTTAACAACAAAGGCACCTAAATTCTTGCTAAAGTTATATAGTCTCTATGTGCTTAACACATCTGTCATGTTGAATATAAATTTAAAAAAAAGAAGCTGTTCGATGTGTACATGTGTGTGTGATTTCAAGTGGGAGTGAGAAAAAAATATAGCTTAAGAATTTCATTAGTAAGCTGGTAGAAACCTAAAGACATAATTGATAACACTAATATCAGAGTCTCTCATAGTCATATAATTATCTAGTCATTAGGTCAGTAGTACTAGGTAGGTCAAGTATATAAAAATGGGAGAATTATATGAACAATTTTCTTAAAACCAAATTTAATTTTACCTAAATTGCATTAATTTGTTGTTGTTGTTTTTTAAATTAAATGGGACCAGTACAAAGAAGATCATACATAGTGAAAAGGCTTTATATTCAATTTCTTCATTGATAAATGAAGCTGAGAGCAGTTGTTGCAAGAATTAAATAAAAATGTTTAAAATATACTTAACTTAGTGCCTACACATCAGTAAATAGCTGCAGTCACCATCACTACTGCCATGACAAGCCAAAATGGGGGCAGGGGCTGGGACCATTTTATACAAGGGGTTTTAAAATCTAATAGTGGCCAAGCAGTCACTTAACACATTGCTGCCATTGGTAAAAGTTGAAAAGGCAATGAAAATATTATAAGGTCATATGATTAAAGCGATCACTAACCTGAAGGCTGATCTTTTACAACACCATTCTTGCTTCTTTCTTCCCAATCCATTACTTCTTTGTAAATTAGCTCTTCAAACAGAAATGCAAGTTAAAATGCTTTGTTAGTTTCTTTGCATCTTCTAAATCAACAGGAACCACTCTAAGAGCACTGTAATATGTTATTTTAAATTGTGACATATAGTCAGTTCATTAATACTTCCTACCTGGATCCAAACATTCATGCTTTGATATATCTTCTTTTTCCTTTTGAAATTTTTTGTAATGCTGAGGATAAGATCCAGGGCCTTGCACATGCTAGGCAATCACTTTACTACTGAGCTATTCCCCTGACCCCCATTCTATTTTATCTTTTCAATGAAACTATTAAGGCAGCCCAAAAACAGGGTTGCTCTGAATCTATATATGGGGGTTTTACAGAGAGAGTGAGTGTGAAAGCACACGTGAGAGAGTAACAGTGAGTGAACAACATGAAGAGTAGCTCAAAGAGACATTTTAGTGGCCTGGGGTTGTGGCTCAGCAGTAGATTACTTGCCTAGCCCGTGTGCCGCCCAGGTTTGATCATCAGCACCACATAAGAATAAAGGCATTGTGTACAACTAAAACAAATAAATAAATATTAAAAAAGAGAGAGAGACATTTTAAAGACTTGGATGATCTCAAAACCATCTGAATGTATTTCTGTCCACCGTTACTTATGATTCTCCAAATGTAACCAGTATCCATGTGTGGGTTCTAAAAATTAGTTCACACACCTAAGTCCTGTCTTGTCTTCAACTTTTATTGTTAAGAACAACTAATTTGGGGCTAGGATTGTGGCTCAGCGGTAGAGTGTTCGCCTAGCACGTGCGCGGCCCGGGTTCGATCCTCAGCACCACGTAAACATAAATGCATTGCATTGTGTACAACTAAAGCAAATAAATAAATATTAAAAAAAAAAAAAAAGAACAACTAATTAGGGGCTGGGGTTGTGGCTTAGCAGTAGAGCAGTTGCCTAGCATGTGTGGGGTGCTGGGTTTGATCCTCAGCACTACATAAAAATAAAATAAAGGTATTGTGTCCAACTGAAACAAAAATTAAAAAAAAAAAAAAAAGAACAACTGATTGGCTTCCAAGCAAGTTATTGGTATATTTCTAAAATTTTAGTATTTATCAACTAACATTAATACTGCAGGCACACATTGAGGACTATGAGCATGGCTGTGTGCACTGCCATACTAAGTGTGTGCACATGATAGTAACTGGCACACCACATCCCATCATGGGTCCACCCAACCCATCACCAGTATTGACTTGTACTGACTTTGGCCCTCAGTTACCACCGATCCTGCTTTTGAACAAAGTATTGCTAATTTAGCCTTTTTCATATGTATATTTATCTGTTTTAGTTGTACACAATGCCTTTATTCTTATGTGGTGCTGAGGATCAAACTCTGGCCGTGCATGCACTAGGCGAGCACTCTACTGCTGAGCCACAACCCTAGCCCTAGTTCAGCCTTTTCATTATAGGTTTAGTTCTTTTTTTCCTGATATTTTTGGTTGTAGATAAATACAACACCTCTTTAATTTATTTATTTTTATGTGGTACCAAGGATCGAACCCAGTGTCTCACACATGCTAGGCAAGCACTCTACCACTGAGCCACAACCACAGTCCCACAGGTTTAGTTGTTTGTGGGTCATTTGGTTAATCTTATAGTAGTAATAATACCCAATTTGCATATTTTTGATTAGCAACTTTCCCCAAACTAGATTTTAAAACATACACAACTACATGGCTTAAAAATATATGTAGGGTTTGGTGCGTTGGCACATTCCTATAATCCCAGCGGCTCAGAAGACTGAAGCAGGAGGATTGCAAGTTCAAAGCCAGCGTCAGCAACAGTGAGGCGCGAAGTGATTCAGTGAAACCCTGTCTCTAAATAAAATAAAAAATAGGGTTGGGGATGTTGGTGAGGGCTTGAGTTCCCCTGAGTTCAATCCCTGGTACTCAAAAACAAAAACAAAAGAAAGAAAGAAAAATGCAGAAGTTCAAATGACTCTCAGCCCTGGCTTGCCCCATGTCTGTTTATAAGGGAACACTATAGGTAGTATGTGGCTTGCAAATAGGGGTTACATGACAATTTGCAATATGTTCCCAAGATACAATTACTAAGTTCAATTTTCAAACCAGTATTTGATAATGTAAAATCATGTGACTAAGCCCATATATTTTATTCTGGAAGCAAACAGAATGGATTCATGTTTCTCTCTAATGCTGTTATCTTCAAGTTTTTTTTTCAACTGGAAAGTTGGGGAAAAGAAGGGAGCTGCAGGTTCTTTTGCCACTTTCTGAAGTGCTATTACAAGACGTAAAAGGCCCCCACTTTGTTATAAGTAATAACATTATAAGAAATGTCTAAATAACAATCAAAATAAGCTGCCTTTACCTTTCCATTCTTCAATTGCATGTTCTCTTTCTTCCAATTGTGCATCATAAATTTGAGGTGGTGGCTAAAAATTAAAAAAACATGTAAAGTCAACAGAGTTCAAAGATTAATGAGACATGAAGAAAAGGTAACACTACTTAGAATATTTCTAGTTTTATCATATGAATTTAGTTTCATTAACACATGGTTTATTAAAAATTTTTGCTATAAGTGTGATATTACATAAGTTTCACAATCAGAATAATTAAGGAGGAATTAACCAAAAAGAGAGCTATTAATAATAATCATCTTATTCATGACCTCCAGATACTATAAAGACATCTGTCCAAATGTAATTACAAAATTAGTAGTCACAGGCTACTTCCTTGAAACTTCTCCATGGACAAGCACTGTGCTGAGAGCTGTGCAAGGTGCAGTTCTTTCTTAGAATATAAATTTAGATTTCTTCATGTAAGGACTTCACAACCTAATTCCCAATGCATAATGGACAGTTCCAAAAGGCTGCTTATAAATCTAGCTTCTTTTGTTATAAAACAATGCTTAAAATGGTAGTTAAATCCATAGCCAAGACATAAAAATGTTATGAAGTAAAGCATGTCAGTGTGTCGTTATTTCACTCACAGCTAAAGATCATTCATACCAGTGTTGCTATGGAAAAATGCGCATGAGCACCAAATTCAGAGGGGAATTCCCTTATTAGGGGAATAGGAGAGGCCTCATGTCTTTGAAGAATAAACAAACATATGACTTCCAGCAAGTTGCGTGGCCTCTCTAAGAGGCCTAAATTAAAAGATATAACCAAAGCACAGTGTCAGGAACAGAACAGATGCTTAATAAATGATTATTACACATCAGCATTTACATAAACGATGACAACTGTATCATCACAACACAAACATGTTCATTCCTGAAGTACTCTGAGTTACAGCTCCAAAAGCAAGTGCCCCCAAATGCGTAGTGATTCAGGTCTGAGAGACACCTTGGTCTTCTTTGTAATTAGGATTCCTAAAATCTAGAACTTGCTATCCTTGTGTAGCCCTTCTGGACTAACAGAAGAGCCTCGGAAAGCAAACCCTGCAAATGAAAGCAAATGAAACATATGTTTCATTTTTCAAATAGATACTTACTGCTTCTGCTTCAGTGGGATCATACCAAACAGTAATATATGGGTGACGTAGGGCTTCATCTACAGAGATCCGCTTGTCAGGATCAATCACTAACATTTTTGATAACAGATCTCTGGCTTGACTCGCTAGGGTGAAAACAAATACTAGATTACATCCTGATGTTGTTAATGCGAAACAGAAAACCACATGATAAAGAACTAAATGTTCATTTCACTCCAGTCAGAATGGCAGCTATCAAGAACACAAACAACAATAAATGTTGGAGAGGATGTGGGGAAAAAGGCACACTCATACATTGCTGGTGGGACTGCAAAATGGTGCAACTGCTATGGAAAGCAGTATGGAGATTTCTTGGGAAAATGGGAATGGAACCACCCTATGACCCAGCCATCCCACTCCTGGGTCTATTCCCAAAAGACTTAAAAACAGCATATTACAGTGACACAGCCACTTCAATGTTTATAGCAGCACAATTCACAATAGCTAGGTTATGGAACCAACCTAGATGCCCCTCAGTAGATGAGTGGATAAAGAAAATATGGTATATATACAAAATGGAATTTTACTCAGCAATAAGAGAGAATAAAATAATGGCATTTGCAGGTAAATGGATGAAGTTGGAGAATATAATGCTAAGTGAAATTAGTCAATCTCAAAAATCCAAGTACCGAATGTTTTCTCTGATATAAGGAGGCTGGTTCACAGAGTTGTTGGAAGGGGGTACATAGGATCAGAGGAACACTAGAATGGTCAACGGAAAGGGAGGGGAGGGAGGGAGTAAGGGGGGGGTTGGAAAAAAATTGGTGGTTGAATGAGATGGATATCATTATCCTAAATGCATGATTGAAGATCTGAATGGTACTTATATACTTTGTATACAAGCAGTTGTATGTAAAAAGATACTATACTTGTGCATGATGAATAAGTAAATAAATAATAAAAAAAATAAAAAAAAAGAACTAAATGTGACAGCACAATGAGAACAAAGATATATTAACTTGGAAAAATGTTTGATAGGTTCAAGATCAATAGAGCCCCCAAACTTTTTTTTTTTTCATGGTTTATGTACAATATTTATTCAGAGTTAGTAACTACCTAATTCTGCTGTTGAACTTTGGCATCATAGAGAGAAAACAGCCATAGACAATATAGCGTGTGGCTGTGTTCCATCCAAACATATTTACAAAAGCAGGCAGCCCATATATATATGTATATTTTAAACTTTTTAAAAAATGTTGATGGACCTTTATTTTATTTTATTTTTTTATTCAAAGTTATTATATTTATAATAGTAGTATGCATTATAATTCATAATAAACATATAGAGCATATTTTTACAAAACACTGTTTGTATACAATGTATATTCGTACCATTCAAATCTTCAATCATGCATTTAGGATAATGATATCCATCATAATTATTCACCCACCTTTTTTTTTCCCCCTCCATCTTCCCTTGCTCCCTCTCTTCCCCTCCCTCACCTTTTTTTTTTTTTTTTTTTTTTTTTTGGTGGTACTGGGGATTGAACTCAGGGGCACAGGACCACTGGGTCACATCCCCAGCCCTTTTTTGTATTTTTTAGAGACAGGGTCTCACTGAGTTGCTAAGTGCCTCACCATTGCTGAGGCTGGCTTTGAACTCGCGATCCTCCTGCCTCAGCCTCCCAAAGTGCTGGGATTACAGGCGTGCACCACCGCACCCAGCCCCTCCCTCACCTTTGACCATTCTAGTGTTCCTCTAATCCTCCTATGTACCCCAACCCAACACCACTGTGAATCAGCCTCCTCATATCAGCCTCCTTATATCAGAGAAAACATTCAGCATTTGGATTTTTGAGATTGACTAACTTCACTTAGCATTATATTCTCCAACATCATCCATTTACCTGCGAATGCCATTATTTTATTTTTTTATTGCTGAGTAAAATTCCATTGTGTATATATACCACATTTTCTTTATCCACTCATCTACTGAGGAGGCATCTAGGTTGGTTCCACAACCTAGCTATTGTGAATTGTGCTACTATAAACATTGAAGTGGCTGTGTCACTGTAGTATGCTGCTTTTAAGTCCTTTGGGAATAAACCCAGGAGTGGGATGGCTGGGTCATAAGGTGGTTCCATTCCCAGTTTTCCAAGAAATCTCCATATTGCTTTCCATAATAGCTGCACCATTTTGCAGTCCCACCAGCAATATATGAGTGTGCCTTTTTCCCCACATCCTCTCCAACATTTATTGTTGTTTGTGTTCTTAATAGCTGCCATTCTGACTGAAATGAAACCTTAGAGTAGTTTTGATTTGCATTTCTCTAATTGCCAGCGATATTGAGCATTTTTCATGTATTTGTTGATTAATTGTGTATCTTCTTCTGAGAAGTGTCTTTTCAATTCCTTTGCCCATTTATTGATTGGGTTATTTGATTTTTTGGTGTTAAGTTTTTTGAGTTCTTTATATATTCTAGAAAAGTACTCTATCTGATGTGCATGTATTAAATATTTGTTCCCAATTAGTTGGCTCTCTATTCACCTCACTGTTTCTTTTGCTGAAAAGAAGCTTTTTAGTTTGAATCTATCCCATTCATTGATTCTTGATATTAATTCTTGTGCTACAGGATTCTTATTAAGGAACGTGGGGCCTAATCCGACATGTTGGAAATTGTAGCTTGCTTTTTCTTCTATTAGGCGTATTGTCTCTAGTCTAATTCCTAGGTCCTTGATCCACTTTGAGTTGAATTTTGTGCATGGTGAGAGATAAGGGTTTAATTTCATTTTGTTGCATATGGCTTTCCAGTTTTCCCAGCACCATTTGTTGAAGAGGCTATCCTTTCTCCACTGTACATTTTTGGGGCCTTTGTCTAATATAAGATAGCTGAAATTATATGTATTAGTCTCTGTGTCCTCAATTCTGTACCAATGGTCTACCAGACTGTTTTGGTGCCAATACCATGCTGTTTTTGTTACTATTGCTCTATAGTATAATTTAAAGTCTGGTATGGTGATGCCACCTGCTTCACTTTTCTTGCTCAGGATTGCTTTAGCTATTCTGGGTCTCTTATTTTTCCAGATGAATTTCATGACTGCTTTTTCTATTTCTTTGAGGAATGTCATTGGGATTTTGATTGGAATTAAACAAGAAATAAAAAAAAAAACTACTCCAACAACTGGAAGCTAAACAACATGCTACAACAAGGGGTTGAAGAAGACATCAAGGAGGAGATCAAAAGATTCCTAGAGGTATATGAGAACACAGATACATCAGATAAAAATCTCTGGGACACTATGAAGGCAGTAGTAGTAAGAGGAAAATTCATTGCACTGAGTTCATTCCTTAAAAGAAAAACAACAACAACAACAAATAAATGACTTAACATCACACCTCAAAGCACTAGAAAGAGAGGAACAAATCAACATTAAGAGTAGTAGAAGACAGGAAATAATTAAAATCAGAGCTGAAATTAATGAAATTGAGACTAAAGAAACAATTCAAAGAATTGACAAAACTAAAAGTTGATTCTTTGAAAAAATAAATAAAATTGACAGACCCTTAGTGATGCTAACAAAAAGGAGAGAAAACTCAAATTACTAACATCCATGATGAAAAAGGAAATATCACAACAAACACCTCAGATATACAGAAGATAATTAGAAATTACTTTGAAAACTTGTACTCTAATAAAATGGAAAATATGGAAAGCATTGACAGATTTCCAGAGTCGTATGAATTGCCCAAACTGGAACTGGAGGCTATACACAATTTAAACAGATCAATTTCAAGAGAGGAAATAGAAGATGCCATCAAAAAGCTACCAGGTAGAAAAAGCCCAGGACCTGATGGATTTACAGCCGAGTTCTACAAGACCTTTAAAGAAGAACTAATACCCATGCTCTTCAACTTATTTCAAGAAATAGAAAAAAGAGGGAGCTCTTTCAGACTCTTTCTATGAGGCCAATATTACATTAATTCCAAAGCCAGGCAAAGACACAACCAAAAAAGAAAACTTCAGGCCAATATCTCTAATGAACATAGATGCAAAAATCCTCAACAAAATTCTGGCAAATCGAATACAAAAACATATCAAAAAGATAGTGCACCACAATAAAGTGGGGTTTATCCAAGGGATGCAAGGTTGGTTCAACATTTGGAAATCAATAAACATAATACATCACATCAATAGACCTAAAAATAAAAACCATATGATCATCTCAATAGATGCAGAAAAAGAATTCAACAAAATACAACACCTCTTTATGTTCAAAACACTAGAAAAATTAGGAATAACAGGAACACTTCTCAACATTATAAAAGCTATATATGCAAAGCCCCAGGCTAACATTATCTTAAATGGAGAAAAATCGAAAGCATTCCGTCTAAAAACTGGAACAAGACAGGGATGCCGCCTTTCACCACTACTATTTAACATAGTACTTGAAACTCTGGCCAGAGCAATTAGACAAAAGAAATTAAAGGGATCAAGATAGGAAAAGAAGAATTCAAATTAGCACTATTTGCTGATGACATGTTAATATACCTAGAAGACCCAAAAAAACTCTACCAGAAAACTTTTACAACTAATAAATGAATTCGGCAAAGTAGCAGGATACAAAATCAATAACCATAAGTCAAAGGCATTTTTGTACATCAGTGACATATCCTCTGAAAGGGAAATGATGAAAACTACCCCATTTACAATAGCATCAAAAAAATAAAATACCTGGGAATCAACTTAACGAAACAGGTGAAAGACCTCTATAGCGAAAACTATAGAACACTAAAGAAAGAAATTATAGAAGAACTCAGAAGATGGAAAGACATACCTTGTTCTTGGATAGGCAGAATTAATATTGTGAAAATGTCCATACTACCAAGGCATTATACAGATTTAATGCAATTCCAATCAAAAACTTTTAAGAAAAGTTAAAAAAAATTTTTTTGTCTCTGGATCTGAGAGAGGAGGAAGAAAAACATGGGCACTGGTGTTTGGGGCAAAGGCACTAGCCAGCCTTAGTCCAGTATCCATACAGGGCCTCAAACTGAGAAAATACAGCTAGGGAGGTGGCAAGGGCTGAGCTCAGGGTGGCACTGCCAAAGGTGGGGTCATGAAGCGAGGGGAGTATTTCTTCTTCAAGTCACATTAAAATGAAATTAGAACAAACTTTTAAAACCACACAATAATCTAACATTCCCACAGGATCACACACTTCACAGATACCTCTGCCTAGCAGTATACAACGTTGGCAACATAATTTTTTTTTTCCTGGTGGGGGGGTGGTACCGGGGAATGAACTCAGGGGCATTTGACCACTGAACCAAATCCCCAGCCCTATTTTGTATTTTTTTTTAGAGACAGGGTCTCACTGAGTTGTTTAGTGCCTTGATTTTGATGAGGCTGGCTTTGAACTTGTGATCCTCCTTGTCTCAGCCTCCTGAGCTGCTGGGATTACAGGTGTGTACCTAGCCACATTTTTTTTTTTTCTTTTTGTAATTTAGAGATTAGTAGTTAGGGGAAAAAACAATAACTTAGTTAAATATAAGAGTTGCATAGGTGTTGGCAATTAAAGTACATAACATGTATAGGCAAAGAAAAGATTGGGGCTTTTCAATTAAGTTACAGCTTATCTTGCTATGGAGGAAAAAAAAAAATTTTTTTTCTATCAATCACATTTTAGTAAAGGGCTCAGGAGAAGGGTAGAGAGAACCTCTTTTATTGAACTACTATCATATGGTTCCTGACTCAGAATTTTTATTCAAGTGTTTTTTTTATATATTTTTAAAAAAATGTTTTAGTTGTAGTTGGACACAATACCTTTAGTTTATTTATTTTTATATGGTGCTGAGGAGCAAACCCAGCACCTTGCACGTGCTAGGTGAGTGCTCTACCACTGAGCCACAACCCCCAGCCCCTCAAGTGTTTTTTTATAACTGAAAACTTCTTGAATTCTAATTGCTGAAATTATTAGAGTCTTTTAGACTGATTTGAATATTTTAATTTTAGTCAAAGGTTTCAGTTAAGTCGTTTTATTGAGGACAAAACTTTCAAAGTTTTTTCTCTGCCATGCCTTTATACATTAGACTTCCAGCCCATTAAGTACCTTTATTTCAGGGCTTCAACTATTTTATCTCCTCATGTTCGCAGGTTTTAGAAAACAAACATGAAAAAGTGAAAGTGCCACATGGATTATAAAAACAAGTATAAGAATAAAAGGATATCTTACTTTTAATTTTGTCTCGTTCAGATTCTGATGGGAATATCCAATCTGGAAAAAGTTCTTCAAATTTGATTCCAGGATACTTTGGTCTGTTTTCTACATAATTCCTCACAGTTGGCTGAAGTTTCTTCATGAACTCTGCTGATGGTGTTCCTAGCTGCTCAATAACTTTATTCCATTGATCAATATCTAAGGATCTCTTGAGGAAAATACAACTGAAATGCCTTATATTCATATTGCAATGTAGTAGCATCATTTGAAGGAAAATTATATTTACACCTTTGGACAGGTAAGTAATTAGGCTACACCACTGGGTCAGTGGAAACATTTTGAAATAACATTCAAATAAGGTTTGGTTTTCCAAATTAGACTTAAAAAAAAAAAACTCTTATACTATGTATCTTTGTAAACTATAATCAGTTTATTAAATCAACACAATAATATTTACATGCGTTCCCATTCTAGTTCAAAAGAAAATTCTGACAGAAATGATTAAACCTAATATAGAAATGATTAACATGAAATTAGATACATAAAGAAATTGAAATCAATTTTCATAATAAACCTACCTTAGATTCACAGCTTTCAAAAGGACAGAACTTCATAGATCTATCTAACCTCCTTAGTTTATAGCAGGGCAACCAAAACCTGTGGGACAACCTGGCTGGGTGTGGCATGGTGAGGGAGGGGCAGAAACCAGGGCTATAGGCTTTGTGCACCTTTGGCCTGGTCCTTTCCTATGGGACCACTTTCCTTCCTGAAACTGGCCTTAGACTGAGCAATGACTGCTTTCAGATCATCCTTTTTTACTTAGCACTGACTCATTCCAACCATCCCTGCAACATCTGGAAATGAATTTTATTTCCTTTCAAAGTGCATGACCTAGGTTTCAGATTGAGCTGTATACTAACCACTCATAAAGTGTCAGGGAAGTCAATCTTCCTAGTAGCAACTTCCTTACATGCATAATGCAGGCAATACCAGCTTTGCCTAGTTCACAGGATGCCTGTTAGGCTTAGGATAATTGTGAAAATGTGTATGGAAAATGATACTGAAATAGTAAACAGTCACACAAGACAATGTTAAGTCAGGAAAAAAAAAAGTCATGTAAATAGCAGCTCAAAAAAGTGACTCACTGAAGCATGTCTTAGAAATCACCTAGGTCCCAGACACACATGAGCTCAGTCCTTCCAAAATATTATGCTTCATAAGACCTACTTGGGAAATAGGTTTTGGAGATTCAAATCACTAGTACATTTTCCTTCACTTCTCTCTTTTGCCAAATAGGAATTATGGTACATTTTATTAACCTATACTGTGAAAACACTTTCACATCTCTCCCTTATAGTTTTAACAGCTCTTCCCCGTGCTCACTCCTTGCTGTGAAGATGGAACCAATCACAAGATGTCCCTTCCTGTGATTTCCCTAACCCAGCATATGCATACCATTCACCACTGGGAACTGTATGAGCTCCTGGCTAAAGCCACCCAACCCACCTCAGCCAGCTGTTCCCTGCTGTCTATTCAAGTACAAGCTCCTGTCAATTCTTACTTCTTACTCCTATATCAACATTTCATTCTCAAATGGAGAATTCCATCAACAAACATGAGGCTTTTTTCTCCAATGTTCACACAATAGCCATTTTCTTTTGACATCCCCAGTCCCAGCAAGCTATTACTGCATTTATTTACTTCTATTTGCAGCAAAAGTCCTTTAAAGAGTTATATGTACTTGTATGTTTAATTCCCAGACTCTCATTCTCTCTTAAACTCTTAAACTCTCATTCTCTTCAGGGTTTCTCCCGCATATCTGTGAAAATTGTGCCCATCAAGGTTGCCAGTGGCCATTACTAAATCAAAGGGTCAATTCTTAGTCCTTATCTTAATACTTTGTCCTTTTCTCTTCTTTCTTCAAGCACTCACTACCAGTCTCAAGACTTCAACATTACTGATAGAATGAAAACTCCCACATTTATTTCTCTATACCAGATCTATCCCCCTGAATTCCACACTCTATATTTCTACTACTAGATATCTCTAATTCCCCACAAGACTGTGTGAAGAGTAGACTTTCTCCCTGCCTATATTTCTGCCAGCCTGGCATGAGCATCTGCCATCTACTACTGGAAAACTAACTGCCTCTGCAGCAGTCTACCCTCAACTCAGCTGCTGGAGTGAGCATTTTTAAACCCAAAGTCAGAATAGGAACCTAGAAATGGGTGGGCACTCAGTAAATATCTGCTGGGTCAATGACATAGAGTCATTTTTATAGATACTAGGGATACAGGAAGGGGAAAGAACCTTGGCAAGCCTAGAAGACCTTTTGGGCACATGCAGACACGTGTCATTGAACTCCTGTGATCCTGAGGGGCAGAACACAGTCTCTCATTTAACATACGGGGAACCAAGGTTCAGAGGGCCCTGCATTTCTCAAAGATGCACAGATACCATGTACCTTGTGGCCCAGGTAAAGCTTTTTCTTACTTACAGGCCACAGTAGGGATAGGAGTTCCTTTTCAACTTCAGGTCACAGATCTAAAGGAAATCTATGAAAACCTCAGTCTGATTATTGGAACCTTCTTCTATCCTCAAAAATTTCAATCTAATATTTGAAAATATTGGTGAAACTTTAGAAAATGATGTTAGCCTCTATGTGAGTTTAAATAACAACATTAGGCAGTTGCCATAATATTAAAGCCATTAATTACAGATGTTACAACATGTTAATGTGTGAAGTAGAAATTTTAAATTATTAAGATGCACTAAAAAGTACCAACATTTTTTCAGTTTTGAACCTTTTGGAGAAAATATTTCTTAATAAAATGAGAAAAGACACAAGATGAATAAAAATTAAGACACACTGAATGTTAAGTAGATACTTCCAAATTATTTATCTTTAGAATACCTCAACTTTCTCTTTTCATTTGTGTTTATTTGCAAAAATAAAGAGGCTTCCTTATTTATGGTTTGAAACAAGTGAATCTGAGGTAATGGAAAACTGCAAGAAAATGTATTAGAACAAAATAAAATGCTATATTTAAGTTCACATATTATGTAATCCATGATGTGGAAATATAAAGGAAAGGAATCATAGGAATAATGTCTTCATTTTTATGTTTATGTTGTATTCTTCATTAAATTATAAAAAACTAAAATTACTTTTGTGAAATACATATAAAACCCTGACTAGAGAGCATGATTTCTTTTAAAAGCAACCATTCATCTGCCACTGGAAAGAGACAACTTTAAGTTTTCATAACAAAAAACAAAAATTAAAGACTAATGAAAATATTGAAAGGTTAGAACACAAATGAAAGAGGGTGCATATGAACAACTATGTTAGGGTAAAAATATTAAAGATGGAAGAATGTATGAAGAAAGAAAGATATTATAACTCATATTATCTATTCACCTTTATACTAGATCATTAATATAAATTATTGACCATGGTATGAGTTAACCTTTTGCACTTTATATTTAACTTCCCCAGTACACAAAATAGCTCTCTAGATGGATACAATTTAAAAAAAAACTTCTATAAAATATCAGCAGAGTAATAAACAAAAAATTTAATAATATTGTTCTTCATAACATTTTCATTTTAACCTTTTCCACTTAGGTCTCACATAGTATGCTTCCATTCTTACTTTGGGTGAAAATATTTTAATGTATGCCAATTAACTAACAAAACAGTATTTTAATTAAATCACACAAGAATATTAGCCTATTAAATTTAGATGGCAACTTTCCTACTTAAATTAATGGAATAAACTAAATTATAAAATGATATTTTCATTTAAATATCAGAATACACTTATCAAAGAGTAAACAATTTCTTCTATATGTCCAGCTATTTTTGACAAAATTAAGAGCTAATATGATTGGTTTAATTTAACTCTAAGTCTCAACAAAATCATCACAGGTAGTAAAGTAAAAAAGAAAATGTTGATGTGAACCACTTGGTCTGACACTAGTGACACTAATTTAACAAACATAACAAAGGCCCCCTTAGAACACAATCTGGAATTACGGCATGGCATTTTCCTTCTGAGCGTTCATATAATAGGTGCGATCATGCTCAAAGCATGGCCAGGGTCAAGGTCCTGGGGAAGGATACGGTCAGTGCCTTGGAATATCACACAACCTTTCACCAGCTCTCCCATGATGCAACCCACTGACCAGATATCAACTGAAAATAAAATGAAATGATAAAATTATGAAGTGCCATGAACAAAACAAAGGTGAGGAAAAAGGAATTCTAGCAGTGTACTAAACACATAAATATGGAAAAATAAATTGCTAGCTCAAGGTGAACTTTTTACACAGTATAAATGATTGCTGACCTCTATTTTAGCCTTCAGTTTGCAGCAATCTAGGGTTTTAGTGTCAAAGATTCCAGTACTTTACAGCTTAAAAAACAAAAACAAAAACAAAGAAAAAACCAGAGACAAGAAGTGCCTATGAACACAAAGTTTTTCAGGGTCACGTGCCCACCCCACCTCCAGCCTCCATGGTCAAATGCTGGGTCTCTCCTTGAGAAGGATACAGTCTCTTCCTGGGAACAGGACTTTATGGAGGACCATTTCTGCCATGATGCACCCGACAGACCAGATGTCCACTACCAAACACCAGGTGATTAAAAACCAGCCAGAGAGCCCCATATCTCTTTTCTCTAAACCCCCTCCCAAACAAGAAAAGACCCAGTAAACTTCACCAGCTCATCAGTGGAACCTTTGGTAAAATACTAAAACCACACCTTCTGAATGCTCATTTTCTAAACTGACATATCAGAAAGGCAGTAGTAGTACTCTGTGGGAAATGGAATGCACAGGGATGGGCTTGTTGGACTGGGCTCCAGGCAGGGCCTGCCAAGTGCCCCAACTTCCATGCATTCACCCTCATGTGGAACCTAGCTGAATCCCATGCCTTAGACACTATAGGCAAACTATCTAAATGTCCCTGCTGGTGAATATAGATGGAGAGAAGTGAAAAGGGAATCTAATTTTCTCTCCATTCCTCAGTAAGCACATGGAACTGTGTTCACAGCAGGAAATAAAAGCAATGAAGGCATCAAAGCATTGAAATAAACTCACAAACTCATTTAAGAGCAAATGTTTACTCTTTTCTTTTTTACAAGTAAGTGTGATTTAGTTCTTTTCAATAAATTTGCTAAAAGCTAAGTTTCAAATAATTTTGATATTACTAGGATAAGTAAAGTTTTAATGTCAAAAATATCAATTTATGCAAGAGATGTACATGTTACATTATTACATTTATATCAAGTTTAAAAATTATAAATAAAAATAATCTATGGTGCTTGTAATCAGGATAATGACCATGCTATAGGTTGAAACCCAGAGAGGGAACCAGGAAGGCCCACGTTCTAGTATGTGGGTGTGCTCATAGCAAGTTGCACACTCAGGATGTGTATACTTTTCTATAAGTGTATAACATGTTGATAAAAATAATTCAAAATACTAATTTCAAAAGTGAATTTTAAGAAGTCAATGATTTTAACCAATGAAAATAAAAAGTTAGTTTCTTATCTTTGGGATTATGATAATCTACTTGTAACACAAAAAAGTAAACAGAGCTAGTGATATCACTAGTGCTATTTTAAAATATCATAGGCTCTTCCAGTTCTGTATGTACTCACCATTCTCTTTGTAGCCCATGCCCAGGATGACTTCAGGGGCCCGATAATACCGAGTTACCACGTAGGGGGTCATCATAAAGTTGGTGCATGCTGTACGGGCTAAGCCAAAGTCAAGGATCTTAAGGGTGCAATCTGATTTTACTACAATGTTGCTAGGCTTCAAATCCTAGAAAAGAAATGGTTTAAATTAATAAAATGAACCAAAGCATGCTCAAGACACAATTTCACACTGGTAAGTGTATGTGAGCGTATAGGAAGGACAGGTAAAACCGAACTCTGGGATTTGGGAACAATTTTGGAAAATCCACCAAACTGAAATTAATATAAATCAGCCTAAAGAAGTCAAATTGTCTCCCTCACCCTCATTTGCTTCTTTGCTTAAAACCAGAGAGCCCACATATCCCTAACTGTAGCCTCCCAGACCCTGCAGGCTGCCCTGCCCACCTTCCTTTCTCATCCCACTACCCACTTCTCCCTCCATACATGTTCTTCCTTCAGTTCCTCCAACAATCCAACCCCCAATCCCCTATCCCACTCCACAGCCCAAAGGTCCTCACATTCATCAGTCTAGAGCCATGCTGTTGAAAAGAAATATAATGCAAACCATGTATGTAATTTATATTTTCTAGTAGGCATGTTAAAAAAGTGTAAACAGAAACAGGTGAAATTAACTTTACTAATATATTTTATCTAATCTACTTACAGTATTACCATTTTAGAATATCACCAACATAAAATTGTTAATGACATATATTACATTCTTTCAATAATGGCCACATCCTGAGTAATCAATGGCTTTGTGTGGCTAGTGGCTACCACCCTGGGTATCAGAGGTCCAGAATTTTCTGATCTGTGAATTTTTTTTTGGTGTGGCGGCGGATGGTGAGGGGGTTACCAGGGATTAAACTCAGGGGTGCTTAACCACTAAGTCACATCCCCTGTCCATTTTTAATATTTTATTTTGAGACAGGGTCTCACTAAGTCACTTAGGGCCTTGCTAAGTTGTTGAGGCTGGATTTGAACTTACAATTCTTCAGCATCAGCCTCCAAGAGTTGCTGGGATTACAGGCATGAACCATGGGCACCCAGCCTGATCTGGGAATCTTACTGTGGCTCTCTCTCTCCTTGGAAGAGGAATTTCATGATTGCTAATTTCAACTCTTTCCTCCCTCACAAGGACTCACCACTTCCTACCACACCACCTGGGTTATCAATCCATGGCCTGGATATAGTACAAATGAAATCACTTGATTAGTTTCTAGTTCCCATCTCTCCTCCTATCCCTAACATTGACTCTGGGAGAGCAGGGCCCTAGAAACTGTGACTTCTAAATATTTTCTTACACAGGAGAATTCAAATGTGTAGCTGCAATGTCAAACCATCAAGTAATTGTCACGCAGTAAACATGGGGGTAACTTTAAGGGTGAATTTCAGGTCCCATCAAACTGCCCAGCACCTGACTTCAAAACTTCCCAACCAAGCCAGGCATGGTGTTCCTGCCTGTAAGCCCAGTGGGTCAGAAGGCTAAGGCAGGAGGATTGCAAGTTGGAGAAGAGCCTTAGCAACTTAGTGAGACCCTAAGCAAGTTAGCAAGACCCTGTCTCTAAATAAAATAATAGAAAAAGGGTTGGGGATGTGGCTCAGTAGTTAAGCACCCCTGAATTCAATCTCTGGTACCAAAAACATAAAACAACACACACACACACACACACACACACACAAACTTCCCATCTGATGGGCCACAAATGGATTGTAGGGGTACCTTGAGACAGTCATACTATGAAGTTGTTATCAGGATACGCAGAAAGCCATTTAAAAAATGTATAAAAGTGACAGTTTAATATGAGATTATAGGCATGAACATATATTAAACTATTAAATGCTCTCTTTCTAAAGTTCCTGGATTCTGTAAAATTTAAATGATAAATACATGTTTAAAAATGCAATTAAAGTTTGGAGGAGGAAAGATGGCGGACAGCAGAGAGATGCTCTGGAGAGACTGTCACTAAAAGAGGCTTAGCGGGAAGTTTGAACGTGTTCCTAGCAATACTCCTGCAACTGAGAGGGAGCTGGGACATCCCCGCACCTCTGGATGGTAAAATACGGTGAACTCCAGACCTCCGGGGCCCAGTGCAAGCGGTCCACAAACCGAACCAGCATTAGCGGCACAGCAGCTGCAGTAACATTGTAGTAAGGGAAGGATACAGAAGACAGCTTTAAAATTGAACAACGCAGAAGAATAAAAGGGAAGCTAGACACGAGCAGCATCCTCATAGACTTCTTTCACGCAAATTGCTGAACCGGACCTGCACGCTTTGGAGTGACACACAGGTCTGGGGTACTGCTGTTGAGACCGGGGAAAGCACCGCCATCTTTGAGGAAAGCCACGGCTGACCGGGACAAAGAAACAAGGAAGAAAAGCAGCTGCAGGCATCCAAGGATCTGGCCAGTGCTCTGAGAAAAGCACACACCTGGGTGAGATGCGGGCAGCCAGCAGGGAAGGGCATGTCTGAGGCCAGCATGGCAACCCAGAGAGCTACAATTGGGGATGGGTGTGGGAAATGCACGCCTTCTGGATGAACCCCTTCCTGGTGCCATTCACATGCTGACACTCCCCTCCCCCAGACACTCTTCTGCTGTGCCATTCTGCCGCTGGCCAAAGGTGCAGACATGACTCCACTATGGTGCTCTGTGACTGGGAGTGATCCCGGAAAACTGGCTTAAACTGGAAGGGAAAAAAGAAGGCCTTCCCAGGGTCCTGTTTGTTTGAGACTTGTTCCTGGGTTCGACTCTGTTTTTTTGTTTTGTTTTGCTTTGTTTTTGTTCTGTTTGATAGTGTGCTTATTTGGTTTTGTTACTCTTTTCTTTCTTTTCTTCCCTTCTCACTTTTGTCTCTTTTCTTCTTCCCTCATCTTTTTTATTTACACACTGTCATTGCATACTCATCAGAGGCGAAAACAAGTTATATGCAGAAATTGGGATTTCTAGATCTGGAGCAATTGAACTATACAGCAAAGTGGTGTTATATATAGTTTACTCTCTATTTTCTTGACTCACTTTCTCTCTCTCCTCTTACACGAATTCTTACTTCTTTGTTATCTTTTATTGTTCTTTTTTATTTTTTCTTTTCCATCTTTCTTTTTTTTCTTCTATCAATGGCTACATAAGTTTGGTTTATATATAAATTGGTCTTCCCTCTAAATCGCTCACTCCATTCTCTTTCCTCTCCTGTCTGCTGATATTAAACCACTTCCATAATATTCTATTTTCATACTTCCTAAGAAAGAACATCTCAATAACCTCACTTCCTTCTTCCTAAACATACCATCTCTGTGTCCAATACTAAAACTGTAAACCCCAACACAAGCATACAGAGTAAATTGGAAACAATATCTGAGTTAACCTAAATCTGTACGTTGTGATCCACCTGTGATTTGCTGAACAGAAAGTCTTAGATCTTAAAGTGTAAAGTATTTATAAGGGGATCTGACAGCATTGTACTACAGGAGCAACATAAGGCTATAAGGTGAAATCGAAATAGTCAAGGTCCCACAGTGCTAGAAGAATAGACACACAAGCATTATGAAGAAACAAGGGAAGAACGTGACTGAAACAAATCAGCATACCCCCTCAGTAGATTCCATGGCAAGCACAGTTAGTCAAATGCCAGAGATGGAATTTAGAAATTACATATTCCAAATGTTTATGGATCTTAAGAATGAACTAAAAAATGAGATGAGAGAGCAAATACAGGCGGTAAAAGAGCATTTTGACAATGAACTCAAAAAACAAATACAGGAAGCAAAAGATTACTTCAATAGGGAGATAGAGATTCTAAAGAGAAGCCAAACAGAAATTCTGGAAATGAAAGAAGCAATAAACCAAACTAAATGCTCAATTGAAAGCATCACCAACAGATTAGACCACTTGGAAGAAAGGACCTCAGATAATGAAGACAAATATATATTCCTGGAGAAAAATCTAGATTACACGGCAAAAGTGGTAAGAAATCAAGAACAGAACATTCAAGAAATATGGGACAACATAAAAAGACCAAACTTAAGAGTGATTGGAGTAGAAAAAGGTGCAGAGTTTCATGCCAAAGGAATGAGTAATTTATTCAATAAAACAGTAGCAGAAAACCTTCCAAACTTGAGGAATCAATGGGAAAACCAAGTTCAAGAGGCTTACCAAACACCAAACGTACAAAATCACAACAGATCCACACCAAGGTACATTATAATAAAAATGCCTAATATACTGGGCAAGGAGAGAATATTAAAAGCCATGAGAGAAAGGAAGCAGATTACATATAGGGGGAAACCAACCAGACTATGCTCAGATTTTTCAAACCAGACCTTAAAACTAGAAGATTCTGGAATAGCATATTTCAAGCTCTTTAAGAAAAGAGATGTCAACCAAGAATCTTATATCCAGCAAAACTGAGCTTTAGACTCGAAGATTAAATAAAAACCTTCCACGACAAACAAAAGGTAAAAGATTTCACAACTCAAAAGCCAGCACTTCTGAATATCTTGGGCAAAATTTTCCACGAAGAAGAAGAGAAAAATAACAATGAAAATCAACAAAGGGAGATATTAAACTAAAGGAATTACCAACTAGAGAAGAAACCAAATCAAGCTAAATACCATAATACAATTAAAAATGGATGGAAATAAGAATCACATCTCAATAATAACCCTGAATGTTAATGGCCTAAACTCACCATTCAAAAGACACAGATTGTCAGACTGGATTAAAAGAAACGACCCAACAATTTGCTGTCTCCAAGAAACCCACCTCATAGAAAAAGACATCAATAGATTGAAGATGAAAGGCTGGGAAAAGTCTTATCACTCATATGGGCTGCGGAAGCAAGCAGGAGTTTTCATTCTCATATCAAATATGGTAGACTTCAAGCCAAAGCTAATCAAAAGAACAAAGATGGATATTTCTTACTACTTAAGGGAACCATTCATCAACAAGATATAACAATTATAAATCTATACGCCCCAAATAATGGAGCACCTACATTCATCAAACCCTTCTCAAGTTCAAGAGTAAAATAGACCACAACACAGTTATTCTAGGGGACTTCAACACACCTCTCTCACCAATGGATAGATCATCCAAACAAAAGCTAAATAAAGAAACTTTAGGCCTCATTAAAACAATTAATAACTTAGACCTAATGGACATATATAGAATATTTCATCCCTCAGTAAGTGAATACACTTTCTTCTCAGCAGCACATGGCTCCTTCTCCAAAATTGACAATATATTATGTCACAAGGCAACTCTCAGAAAATATAAAAAAAATAGAGATACTACCCTGCATTCCATCAGACCATAATAGGATGATATTGGAAATCAATGATAAAACAAGAAATAATAAAAAAAAAAACCCACTCCAACAACTGGAAGCTAAAAAACATGCTACTGAATGAACAAGGGGTTGAAGAAGACATCAAGGAGGAGATCAAAAAATTCCTAGAGTTATATGAGAACACAGATACATCATATAGAAATCCCTGTGACACTATGAAGGTAGTAGTAAGAGGAAAATTCATTGCACTGAGTTCCTTCCTTAAAAGAAAAAAACAACAACAAATAAATGACAACATCACACCTCAAAGCACTAGAAAAAGAAGAACAGATCAACACTAAGAGCAGTAGAAGACAGGAAATAATTAAAATCAGAGCTGAAATTAATGAAATTGAGACTAAAGGAACAATTCAAAGAATTGACAAAACTAAAAGTTGGTTCTTTGAAAAATAAATAAAATTGACAGACCCCCCTAGTGATGCTAACAAAAAGAAGAAGAGAAAAAAACTCAAATTACTAACATCCGTGATGAAAAAGGAAATATCACAACAAACACCTCAGATATACAGAAGATAATTAGAAATTACTTCGAAAACTTGTACTCTAATAAAATAGAAAATATTGAAAGCATTGACAGATTTCTAGAATCGTATGAATTGCCCAAACTGGAACTGGAGGCTATACACAATTTAAACAAATCAATTTCAAGAGAAGAAATAGAAGGCGCCATCAAAAAACTACCAACAAGAAAAAGTCCAGGACCTGATGGGTTTACAGCCAAGTTCTACAAGACCCAAGACCTTCAAAGAAGAACTAATACCAATGCTCTTCAAATTATTTCAAGAAATAGAAAAAGAGGGAGCTCTTCCAGACTCTTTCTATGAGGCCAATATCACATTAATTCCAAAGCCAGGCAAAAACACAGCCAAAAAAGAAAACTTCAGGCCAATATCTTTAATGAACACAGATGCAAAAATCCTCAACAAAATTCTGGCAAATTGAATACAAAAACATGTCAAAAAGATAGTGCACCATGATCGAGTGGGGTTTATCCAAGGGATGCAAGGTTGGTTCAACATAAACATAATACATCACATCAATAGACTTAAAAATAAAAACCCTATGATCATCTCAATAGACGCAGAAAAAGCATTCGACAAAATACAATACCCCTTTATGTTCAAAACACTAGAAAAATTAGGAATAACAGGAACACTTCTCAACATTATAAAAGCTATATATGCAAAGCCCCAGGCT
The DNA here is from genome assembly GCA_025594165.1 of Tamias sibiricus. Taxonomy (NCBI): domain Eukaryota; kingdom Metazoa; phylum Chordata; class Mammalia; order Rodentia; family Sciuridae; genus Tamias; species Tamias sibiricus. Next base: position 38,615,524 of record CM046662.1, on the reverse strand, counting down.
AACATTATCTTAAATGGAGAAAAATCGAAAGCATTCCTTCTAAAAACTGGAACAAGACAGGGATGCCCCCTTTCACCACTGCTGTTTAACATAGTACTTGAAACTCTGGCCAGAGCAATTAGACAAAAGAAATTAAAGGGATCAAGACAGGAAAAGAAGAACTCAAATTAGCACTATTTGCTGATGACATGTTAATATACCTAGAAGACCCAAAAAACTCTACCAGAAAACTTTTACAACTAGTACATGAATTCGGCAAAGTAGCAGGATACAAAATCAATACCCATACGTCAAAGGCATTTTTGTACATCAGTGACAAAGCCTCTGAAAGGGAAATGATGAAAACTACCTCATTTACAATAGCATAAAAAAAAAAAAAAACCTGGGAATCAACTTAACAAAAGAGGTGAAAGACCTCTATAACGAAAACTATAGAACACTAAAGAAAGAAATTATAGAAGAACTCAGAAGATGGAAAGACCTACCTTGCTCTTGGATAGGCAGAATTAATATTGTGAAAATGTCCATAGTACCAAAAGCATTATACAGATTTAATACAATTCTAATCAAAATCCCAATGACATTTCTCAAAGAAATAGAAAAAGCAGTCATGAAATTCATCTGGAAAAATAAAAGACCCAGAATAGCTAAAGCAATCCTGAGCAAGAAAAGTGAAGCAGGTGGCATCACCATACCAGACTTTAAATTATACTATAGAGCAATAGTAACAAAAACAGCATGGTATTGGCACCAAAACAGACTGGTAGACCAAGGTACAGAATTGAGGACACAGAGACTAATACATATAATTTCAGCTATCTTATATTAGACAAAGGCCCCAAAAAATGTACAGTGGAGAAAGGATAGCCTCTTCAACAAATGGTGCTGGGAAAACTGGAAAGCCATATGCAACAAAATGAAATTAAACCCTTATCTCTCACCATGCACAAAATTCAACTCAAAGTGGATCAAGGACCTAGGAATTAGACTAGAGACAATACGCCTAATAGAAGAAAAAGTAAGCTACAATTTCCAACATGTCGGATTAGGCCCCACGTTCCTTAATAAGAATCCTGTAGCGCAAGAATTAATATCAAGAATTAATGAATGGGATAGATTTAAGCTAAAAAGCTTCTTCTCAGCAAAAGAAACAATCAGTAAGGTGAATAGAGAGCCAACTAATTGGGAACAAATATTTAATACATGCATATCAGATAGAGCACTAATTTCTAGTATAAAGAACTCAAAAAACTTAACACCAATAAAACAAATAACCCAATCAATAAATGGGTTAAGGAATTGAAAAGATACTTCTCAGAAGAAGATATACAATTAATCAACAAATACATGAAAAAATGCTCAACATCGCTGGCAATTAGAGAAATGCAAATCAAAACTACTCTAAGATTTCATTTCACTCCAGTCAGAATGGCAGCTATTAAGAACACAAATAACAATAAATGTTGGAGAGGATGTGGGGAAAAAGGCACAATCATACATTGCTGGTGGGAATGCCAAATGGTGCAACCGTTATGGAAAGCAGTATGGAGATTCCTCGGAAAAAGGGGAATGGAACCAGCGTATGACCCAGTCATCCCTCTACTGGGTGTTATTTCCAAAGGACTTAGAAACAGCATACTACAGTGACACAGCCACTTCAATGTTTGTAGCAGCACAATTCACAATAGCTAGGTTGTGGAACCAACCTAGATGCCCCTCAGTAGATGAGTGGATAAAGAAAATGTGGTATATATACACAATGGAATTTTACTCAGCAATAAAAGAGAATAAAATAATGGCATTTGCTGGTAAATGGATGAAGTTGGAGAATATAATGCTAAGTGAAGTTAGTCAATCTCAAAAATCCAAATAACGAATGTTTCCTCTGATATAAGGAGGCTGGTTCACAGTATTGTTGGGTCGGGGTACATAGGAGGATTAGAGGAACACTATAATGGTCAAAGGGAAGGGAGGGGAAGGGAGGGAGCAAGGGGGGATGGAGGGGAAAAAAAGAAAAAGTGGTTGAATAAGATGGATATCACTATTCTAAATGCATGTTTGAAGACTTGAATGCTACAAATATACTTTGTATACAAACTGTTTTGTGTAAAAAGATGCTCTATATGTGCAGTATAAATTGTAATACATACTACTAGTATAAATAAAAAATATTTTATTTACAAAAAAATGCAATTAAAATCTCAATCAGCCATATATAGAAGTCCCAGTGCTCCTCTAGTTCCACTTCAGATTGTACAAATACAATCATCCCTCAGCATCAGAGGGGGACTGGTTCCAAGACCCCTCACGGTGACTAAAATCTGTGGATGCTCACATCCCTTATTTTAAATGGCATAGTATTTGCATATACTCCTCCAGTATATTTTAAAATAGTTTCTAGACAATTTATAATACTTAATACAGTGTAAATACTATTGGAATAGTTATTATACTATATTATTTAATAAATCAGGACAAGCAAAAAAGTTTTATCGTGCTCAGTACAGATGCAATCTCTGTTTTTCAAGTATTTTTGGTCTGTACCCAATTGAATCTGTGGCTATGGAATCCAAAGATATGGAGGGCTGACTGTATTATCCAGCAGTCTCTGAAATCAAGGCTGGATGAACTAACAGCACAGCCTCAAGAACAAGATGGTTAAGAGGAACACTGGTTCTAACAAGGACAAATGGCAATGGTGGAAACCATCTCAACAGTGGAAACTATCTTCATTTGCCAGCTTGGTGAATCCCTGAGTGAATCAGAAAATGCCTATCTCAAGACCCTGCCATTTACCAAAAACTGTCAGTGTGTGTGTGTGTGTGTGTGTGTGTGTGTGTGTGTGTACACACACACTTGATTTTGTGGAAACAACACACTTTACTGCCATCTGCTGGAAAACTAGGATACAGTTCTGGAGTGTCTTAATGTGAATGACTGTTTTTACATGTGGTGCTCTTGGTGAGGCATCATGGGCACTGAGAAGTGGCTGATGTCTGCCAATGGGGAAGTGGTTAAAGAGGTTGCATAGGTCCTGAGAGTTCTTACCTACCCATAGACTCTCTACAAAGTTGATGTTCCAAAACTTAACTGAATTTTCAATTTCAAGACGGTAGAGTCAAGAGAGTTCTGCCTCTTCAAATTTTGAGAACCATCAGAAACAAGGAAATCAAGAAACACAAGTGAAGATACAAACGACACTTTCCTAGCAGGTCAGGTTTGACCCACACAGTGTTGTAGAGATGGCTACTACAGCAAGGCATCCATAGGGGCAGCCAATAGCTGCAAATAATCTGCAACAACAACAACAACAACAAAAAAAAAAAAAAAAAAAAAAGAAAAGAAAAAGAAAAAGGAAAAACAACAACAAAAAAAGGCAAAAATAGAGGGGCAGGTGGCCGAGCAGGTTCACCAAGATTGAGTGTCACCACTGCTTGCTCAATTCCCAGGTCAAGACTCACTGATTTGAAGAGGCATCCTAGGAAGGAGAACCCTGTACATCACGTCAAGTGTCTACTGTTTGAATTTCTCTGGGTCGTTTCCTATAGGTACTTACGGTCATTTATTCAGGTGGCTGAACAATGGAAGAGGAAAACAACCAGATATTTTGAGAATGTTTGGACATAAGTTCTAACTGGATAGATGCTAAAACCTGAAAACCCCAAGCATAATGTACTTGATGGGGAATTGGGTGGAGGCCAGGTAGTAAATGGAATCTGGGAGAGTTAACACAGATCTGGGGAAAAACTTAAGAGAATATCACTGCCCATACCACATGGGTATGAATGGGTTCTGACCCTCTTTTTTGGGTACCAGGGATTGAACTCAGGGGTTTTTGACCACTGAGCCACATCCCCAGCCCTATTTTGTATTTTATTTAGAGACAGGTCTCACTGAGTTGCTTTAGCACCTCACTGTTGCTGAGGCTGGCTTTGAACTCACAAGCTCAGCCTCCTGAGCTGCTAGTGACACTCTTTTGTAATCAGTATGGAAGAATGCATTTCCCCAATCAATATGCTGAACATAAAGCCTTAGTAATCTGCTCTATCAACTATACTTACCAGACATGGTAGTTGCAAATGGGACTTCTAGATAGTTAAGGCTATGATAATCTATGGCTGTTCTTCAGGATCCATCTATTGTCTTTAAGGGCTGGACAAATTAATTATACTGAGATGTAAGAGGGACCATCATCCTTGCATACTTGAGGTTTTAATGGTTAAGCTAATCTCTATCCCTTTAGTCCCGCAGGGTGCAAGAATGATTTTATTATCTTGAGGGAGGCAGTTTCAGGTTTCCATTTCGCTTTCCCTGTCCTCATAACTCTTACCTCACAGACTAAGGAACAACTGCAGGAGTTACTCACACTGCAAATTATATCAGTTCCAGCCACACAATTAGAGATTGGGGGAATGTCCAATGGATGGGTTCAAGGGCCTAGTGGCCTACTGTGAACCACAGGACTCAGACCCCTTGGTAATGAAGGTTTGGGTTGCATACTTGGTATACCACAGACACCTGCCAAAGTGACAGCTGTGAGAATGAATAATGGAGAAGGAAGAAAATGAACACTCTTGTGGCTCAGAGATCATTTGCACTGAGAGGATCTTGTCCCACTGTCCTCCATCTTCTAAACTTCCCCTGAGGAAGAAGCAATCATGGAAACCAGAGGGAAGATTCTCCCCAGTCCATGTAGAAAGGTAGAGACGAGAAGGCTGGAGGACAAGGGGCCAAGGGAATGTACTAGATGGTCTCTTGCTGTGGAAGTACAAGTGACAATGGCCCCAGCTACTGTTTCCGAACCTACTACCTGTTCACTCCATGGCCTTGCCCCACAAGATGGCTCTCAGCAAGTGACTAGTAGGCAGGAGAACTGAGCTGTGAGACACCAGAGTCCACTAATGGTTGATTTGAAGAGTTCTATGTCCAAGCCAAAGCTTTTTAGAGCCATATTGTCACCTGCAATTGTCTCACTAACCTTGTTTCCTTTTCCTAGGGATCAAGCCTGTACTATCCTCTGATTACTTTCCCAGCTCTTCTGACTTGATCCCACGTTTCCCCCTCATAGGCCTTCTCCCAGTAAATCTCTTGCCTGTATAATCCCACTGTAGACTGCTGATGCTTTCAATGGAAAACCCCATGACCTGTGGGGATGGGAAGTGGGACAGAAGTAATAGATTCCCGAGTTAAGGAGATTCCAACCACTGAGGTGAGCCCAAAACAAGATAACTTGGACTAACAGATTCAGGAAAGGCCCAGGAAGTGAACCACTGGTACTGTGGAAGGCAGGGGAAGGCAAAGAATGAAACCCTGAGGGATTTATATTTTCAATTCCAGGTAAGTAGCAGGTAGATCTCCCAGGTCCTCACCTCCATCCTAAAAGTTAAGCATCTGCTTGTTCCACACTACTGCTGTCCTATTACATAGAGAAACTGAAGCCTGACTCAAGGGCTGCAGGCATAGTACTAGCAAATACACTGGTATTAAGTACAGGGAAGTATGTGGGCGAGGGATCCAGTCTGAGGACTGTGCTCTTTAGTGGAAGCCTATTCTACCACATAAGAATCCCGGCTCTACCCCACACAGTCCTAAAATGCCAGCAGCCAGACTTATATCCCTCCATAAGAGACTGGAGGAGGCTTTTCTAGAGAAACTAAATGGCCCCCAGAGAAAAGTCCTACAGACAATGATACCTGCTGCCCTAAAAAAACCTGTCAGCCAATAATTCCCACCCATATATTCAGCCCTTCCAGTCAGCCTTCTAATGTTTCAGTCTTAAATGTGATTAGACCACAAAGAGTGGCCATTTGGTGAAAACCTTACACATTACAGGGAAGGACCAAGCACACTAAAAAAAGAAACTCAGGGAAGAGATAAACAATGAACAGAGTAATAAAAAACATCAAAAAATTTATGCTTAGAGATATGGTAGTACTCCCTCCGACAAGAAGAAAATGCTATAAAAAAGGAACTTTAAAAGTCTAACTAAATTATGCTTTGAAGAAAGAGAATAAAGAACCAAGTGAAGAGGGAATTCTGAAAGAAATAAGACAAACATCTTGGAACTCTATGAAGGGGCATTGTGAAAGAAAAATTCTGCACTCACCAATCTGAAGGCAGCTGACTTGTAACCAAGAATTCTACATCCAACCAAACTATTAAGGGTGTGAAAGGACAGAATATAGAGAATTCCAGACAGTTGAGGCATCTGACTGCTGTTCTGCCCTTTGACTACTTTCCCAGCTCTTCTGACTCACTCCTACTTTTCCTCCTCACAGGCATTTCCCTCCATGTACCATTTTTTAGGAAGCCATTGGAAGATATATTCCACTCAAAAAAAGGGAGTAGCCGGGCGCGGTGGCGCACGCCTGTAATCCCAGCACTTGGGAGGCTGAGGCAGGAGGATCACGAGTTCAAAGCCAGCTTCAGCCGTGGCGAGGCACTTAGCAACTCAGTGAGACCCTGTCTCTAATAATTAAATACAAAAAAGGGCTGGGGATGTGACCCAGTGGTCGAGTGCCGCTGAGTTCAATCCCCGGTACCAAAAAAAAAAAAAAAAAAAAAAAAAAGGGAGTAATCAGAGAGAGAGAGAGAGAGAATGATAAGGAGGGTCAGCAAGCGGCAAATCCAACCTGGTAGGGAGGTGAATGAACTCCCCAGGAAAATGTTGGGGGAGATTCAGGGTAGTCCTCTGTATCAGATATGATGGCAGCCAAAACAAATAGGGGTGGGACTGAGGATCCAAGACAGACTTGTTGACAAGGTGAAAGACCTGAAACATCTGAGGTACTGAGAGATTTAGATGCAGGGAAGAAAACAGGGTTCTGCAATAAGAACATACTATTCCCCCTTAAAACAAATGAACACCTCAAACAAAAGATAAGTGTTGTAAACTCCAGGTTCAAAACATTGACAGGGAAATAAATATAACTGAGAACCCATTACCAGGGGTGGGAACACAGGAACCCAGTTATTAAAGTGTAGAGATGGTGCAGAGGTGGGCCATGGAATCATTCTCTCAGGTCTTCATAGGTTTCTAAACACTGTGGCAGGCAAACCATATATACTTTGGGTCCTTTCTGACATGCTTGCTGGTTGGTAAGAGTGGACCCTGGGATGTAGGACAGGATATTCCATAAAAAGGCAACTGTGTGCTGTAGTTCTCATAAGGTCTCCAGCAACAGAGCAATATTCTTTTCCCACTTACCTCTGGGTCAAAGAGGGGAGGAGCAAGTAAGGCAAACTGTTTTCCCTTCCAAAATTAGTAGGGCCTAAGAATCTAGGAAAATATTCAAAAGCATGAATTTAACAAAAAAATGTATTTATGAGATATTAAGAGTTCCTTACATTATTTAAAGGCTTGTGAAAACTTTAGGAGTAGAAATAGAATGGCTCATTAGGAATCTTTATTTTTAATTCAGGAGTCTAGTGTTACAGTTTATAAAGTGAATTTGCCATGATCATGGCAGCAAAGACTACACTTTAAACAACAGCACTCTGGTGGGCAAACCATATGCTTATCAGTGTGCTAGGCTCTAGGAGAATGATGTGCCAGGTCTCTGCCCTCTCTGGGTGGGTGCCACTGTGGGAAGCTTCTGTTCAGTAGTGTGATAGACCAAACCTTCCCTAATACCTAAAAGATGTCAAAGAATTAATACCATTAAAAGACAATCTACTTGCAGAAAAAGCATTTGACAAAATAATGGCATCCATTCATGTTCAAAACACTAGAAAAACTAGGCATAGTAGGAACATACCTCAACATTGTAAAAGCTATATATGTTAAACCCAAGGCCAACATCATATATAGTCCTTGAAATTCTAGCCAGAGCAATTAGACAGACAAAAGAAATTAAAGTATACAAATAGGAAAAGAAGAACTCAAACTATACCTATGTGCTGACACATGATTCTATATTTAGAAGACCCAAAAAAATCCACCATAAAACTTCTAGAATTCATAAACGAATTTAGCAAAGAAGCAGGATATAAAATTAACATCCATAAGTCAATTGTGTTCCTACATATCAATGATGAATCAACTGAAAGAGAAATTAGAAAAACTATCCCATTCACACTAACCTAAAAAATCTACAAAAAAGAAGTGAAAGACCTCTATAATGAAAACTATAGAGCACTAAAGAAAGAAATTGAAGGAGACCTTAGAAGATGTAAAGATCTTCTATATTATTTAATTTTTTTTTTTTTAGTTGTAGGTGGACATAATACCTTTATTTTATTTGTGTGGTGCTGAGGATCGAACCCAGGGCCTCACATATGTGAGACGAGCGCTCTACCACTGAGCCCCAACCCCAAGATCTTCCATATTCTTGGATAGGCAGAATTAATATTGTCAAAATGGCCATACTACTGAAAGTGTTATACAGATTTAATGCAATTCCTATTAAAATTCTAATAATGTTCTTCATAGAAATAGAAAAAACAGTCATAAAATTCATTTGGAAAAATAAGAGGCCCAGAATAGCCAAAGCAATCTATAGCAAGGAAAGTGATTCAGGAAGCATCACAATACCAGATCTTAAATCATACTACAGAGCCAGAGGAACAAAAACAGCATGGCATTGGCCCCAAAACAGACATGAAGACCAATGGTACAGATTAGAAGACACAGAGATAAACCCACATAAATACATTTATCTCATACTAGACAAAGGCACCATAAACATACAATGAAGAAAAGATAGCCTCTTCAAGAAATGGTGCTAGGAAAACTGAAAATTTATACGTAACAAAATGAAATTAAACCCCTATCTCTCAGCCCACACAAAACTCAATTCAAAGTGGATCAAAGACCTAGGCAATTGATCAGAGATCCTGTACCTACTAGAAGAAAATGTAGGCCCAGATCTACATCATGTTGGTTTAGGAATTGAATTCCTCAATAAAACTCCTAAAGCATAAGAAGTAAAAATCAAGAATCAAAAAATGGGGTGGTATCAATCTAAAAAGCTTCTTCTTTTTTTTTTTTTTTTTTGTACCGGGGAGTGAACTCAGCGGCACTAGACCACTGGGCCACATCTCCAACCCTTTTTTGTATTTTATTAGAGACAGGGTCTCATTGAGTTGTTAAGTGCCTCGCCATTGCTGAGGCTGGCTTTGAACTCACGATCCTCCTGCCTCAGCCTCCCAAAGTGCTGGGATTACAGGCATGCGCCACCACGGCCGGCTTAAAAAGCTTCTTTACACCAAAGGAAACAATCAAGAACATGAAGAGAGACACTACAGAATGGGAGAAAATCTTTGCCATCTGTACCTCAGGATAGATATAAAGAACTCAAAAAACACCACAAAACCAAATAACCCAATCAATAAATGGGCAAAGAAACTGAAGAGGAACTTCACAGAAGAAGAAATATGAATGGTCAACAAATATACAAAAAATGTTCAACATCCCTAACAATTAGAGAAAAACAAACTAAAACTACACTGAGATTTCATCTATTCCAGTCAGAATGGCAATTATCAAGAATGCAAATAACAATAAATATTGGCAAGGATGTGGGGGAAAAGGTACACTCGTACATTCCTGGTGGGACTGTAAATTGGTGCAACCACTCTAGAAAGCAGTATGGAGATTCCTCAAAAAACTTGGAATGGAACCACCATTTGACCCACTCCTTGGCATATACCCAAAGGACTTAAAATCACTTAAAATCAGTGACACGGCCACATCAATGTTTATAGCAGCTCAATTCACAATAAGCTATGGAAGCAACCTAGGTGCCCTTTAACAGATGAATGGTATATGTACACAAAGGAATATTATTCAGCCATAAAGAAGAATGAAATTATGGCATTTGCAAGTAAATTGATGGAACTGGAGACTCTCACACTAAGTGAAATAAGCCAGTCCCCATAGGCGGTGGAGGCAGGGAATGGAGGTTTACTGGATTGGATAGGAGAATTGGGGGGAAGGGGAAAGGGAAGATGGGAATGGGAAAGACAGTAGAATGAATCAGACATAACTGTCATATGTTCATGTTACACACGACCAGTGTAACTCCACATCATGTACAACCACTAGAATGGGAAGTTTTATTCCACGTATTATATGATATGTCAAAATACATTTTATTATCATGTATAACTAAAAAGAAATAATAAAAAATTTAAGAAATGAATTAGGGAATGCTAAGACTATCTAATTCCAGTAAAATTATATTATCTCTGCTTCTAGTCTCACTTAACATTTTAGGTGCTTAAAAAAATTCTATCATGATGTTCTACTTACATAGCAGTACAAGTCAAAATGATAAAAATGTATACAACCAACTTAGAGAATTACATTTATCTCCCTGGTTTTTAAGTATTATTTCTTGACAGTACAAGTAACTTCATTATACTATTTGACCTCTAATTTTCCCTCACTCAAAACCTAAATTCCTTGCTCAATAGAAAGGATATTTCAAATATAACAAAAATGTTAACACTTGGAGAAATTTGGAACATGTTATTTGGGAATTCTCTTGTCATATTCTTGCAATTTTTCTCTAAGTTAAAATAAACAACAAACAAACAACAAATAAAAGGATTTCTCTGAGGTACCAGTCTGAGCTGCAGGAGCTATATCACTATAGCCCACTCATCCTTGTGCCACAGAACCACAAATGTTTTCTGATTTAAACAATATTTTGAAACACAACAAAATACACCATAGTATATTTGAATTTTCAACACTGTTGAATTTTCTTTAAAAAATTATTTGAATCTAGTGGATTGTGACAACAAAATGATGGTTATTTTAAAAGTAAAATTATTATGTTATCACTACTTACTCTGTGAATTATACCAGCTGAATGTAGATGTTTAATACCACAAAGCATCTGGTAAAGAAGGTAGGACATTCTTTCATGGTCCAACTCCATATGAATAACCTGACATAAGTTAGCATCCATTAGTTCCATAACCAAATACCTGAGCATAAAAACAAACAAAAAAGATCAGCTATATGTATGAAAATTACCTAACATTTCTTTGTTTATTAAATCAGAATTTTTATGAAATAGTAATAACTTATCTAATCATCTCATTCTCTCTCTCTATATATATATGTATGTATATATGTGTATGAATATATATATATAAGGCATCTTAAAAAGAACCAAATGTATAATAGAACTTTGTAAAAGTTTCCCAAAGGACATAAAAAAACTAACTTACTCGATGTCTTTCAAGTTAAAAACAAAATAACTTTCATATCACAGCATACAGAATCTCATACAAATTCTTCTACTTAAAATTTTTTTCTATTTGATTATTCTTACCAACATATAGAGTATGCTGTTATAAGTTCATCAGTCTTTAACAAATGCTCTATTCTGGTGGGTGATGCTAATAGTAGAGAGGCTCTGTAAGGGGGAAGAGGATATATGGGGACTCTGCACCTTCTGCTCAATTTTACTATGAATCTAAATTGCTTTTAAAAAAAAAACAATTTTTTTTTAAAAGCAATCACACAACAACAAAAAGAAAATTTCAAATTCCACTTTCCCCACCAGCTACTGCTCCATTTTTTGGCTCCCTCTTCAAGCTTAACTCTCCAAAGAGGTATTTATACTTGCTAACTACAATTCTTCACCCATATTTTCTTAATAACATTTTGATCAGACTTGTGCCTCCTTCATTCTGCAGAAACTGCTCTGAATGCCATCTAACCTTCATGTTGCTAAATCCAACGGCCTGGTCCTGGATAATTATCCTGACCTTTTATATCCCTGACTACTGCTTCCTACTCGAGTGTCCAGTAAGTCTTTGGCCCTTTTCTCTAACTATACTTAGAGTGTGTTTAGGAGCATGTTCCTGAAGGAGAATAGCATGTTGAGACTGAGTGTACTAAGTAGGGAAGATCTGTCATCAATGTGGGCAAGTACCATCCAATGGCCCAGGGCCCAAAGAGATCAAACACAGAAAGTGAGTTGGTATTTTCTCCAAGAGCTGAGATGGACTTTTTCTACTGCCTTGGACATCAGAACTCTAGGCTCCCTGTTTTTTTAATTCTAGAACTTGTACATTAGCAGCCTCCTCAGTTCTCAGGCCTTTGGCCTCATACTAAAAGTTATACCATTGGCTTCTGGGATCTGCAGCCTTTTGACTGGGACTGAGCCATACTAGCAGCATCCACAGTCTCCAGCTTGCAAATGCAAATTCTTCTCCTCTACTTACTTTGAAATACATAATTAATTGTTAAAGAGACTAGTTTTGTTATAGATCCTCAATTTTAGAATTATTATACTTGTCTGATAAACTGAACTTCTATCATTACATAGTGATTCCTCTATCATGACTTAAAATACTTTCAGTGTTTACTTTGATGCTGTACCTGTGTTAGACAGTTTTTCATCACTGTGTCCAAAATACCTGACATAAACACCTTTAATACAGGGAAGATTTATTTTCGCTCACAGTTTCAGAGGTTTCAGTCTATGGTCTGCTGACTCCATTATTTCTAGGTCTGCAATAAGACAGACTATCATGGCAGAGGGGTGTGGTGAGGGAGAACTGCTCACCATTTAGCAGCCAGGAAGCAGAGAGTGAGTTGGAAGAAGGGGCCAGGGACAAGATCTACCTTCCCTGGACATGCCCCCAGGACCTACTTCCTCCAACTATGTGCAATCTCCTAAAGCTTCCACCACCTCCCAATAATGCCATCAAATTATGAATCCATCAGTGAAATAGTCCATCAATGAGAGAGCCCTCATGACCCAGCTCGCAAATGGCCTGTCATGGAGCTTCTCAGCCAGCATAATCATGTAAGCCATATTTTTCCTAATAGATCCGCTTTCACATATCTATATACATCTCCTATTGGTTCTGTCTCTCCAGAGACCTCTGACCAATATACCACCCTATCTAAAATCGCAGCCTGATTCTCAGGCTGATCCAGCTTGCCTTTTTGTCCAAAGCACTGAAGACATTCTGATGAACTACACTTTTTCCTTATATGTTATATTTATTGTCTGTCTTCCCTAGCTTTCCCAGCAAGGCTCTAGGAGGGAGTTTATCACATATAATTCTTAAGTAATAAACTGTATTTTTGCTTGTATTTTTAATTTTTTTTAGTTGTAGTTAGACACAATACTTTTATTTATTTATTTTTATGTGGTGCTGAGGATCAAACCCAGTGCCTCGCATGTGCTAGGTGAGCTTTCTACTACTGAGCCACAACCCCAGCCCTTTTGCTTGTATTGATCACAAATGTATACCAAATCCAAGAGAGTGTGTAACATATGGTGAGGAATCAAACTGAATTGACTGAATATATCAATATATTTAGGATGAGGTTGGGCATTATGTTTCAAAATATAAATTAGTATTCTATTTCACTGTTCTTAGATGGCTCCATTTAAAGGTCTGGAAATACATGATACTTAGTGACATATCATTTCAAATAATACTTCTAAATACTCAAACCCTGCGATTCTGGATATCAGGGCCTGAAGAATACATTTTATAGTTCAGTACTACTATAAGGGTAGCAGCATTAATGGTCACTGTGTGCTCACAGGAATTCTTTTCCATTATCCTTTGCTTGCTATTGGGATGACAACATTGTGGGCGCAAATATCTGAATATTATGATCCATTTTTCTTAGTATTTGTCATCCACAGACAAAAGTATCTATGATGTCATTAAAACTGTATGGTCACCTACATTTTCTAAGCATAAAAAGCAGTTAATTTTAAAATTTTCAGTGCTTTTTATAGTATGTTACCAAATAAAAATGATACTTACACATCTTGAAATTCTTCTAAAGTTTTTTGTGGTGTAAACACATTTAACAAACTAATTATCTGAAAAGAGAAATTTAGTTATATATCAGTATCTCAAATGACTCTACTTGATAATAAAAATTAAGTTGTATATTAAAGTGTATTAGAATTAGAAAAAAATCACAGAGAACTCAATATTTTATTATCATTAATACTATTATTACTATTAAGGTTTTTATCAAAATATTCTATTACATGGCATTTGAAAAATTAAACATCAATAGAAGATAAGATGCACTTTTAATCAAATCACTTTTATATGTCTCTAGTAACCTAAACTACTATTACAGAATTTAAACACAGAATGTCATTTTGGCTCTAAAAGTGAAAGAGACAAAATTGTAGGTAGGAAAACACTAATTAAAGTAATATGTTAACTCTGAAAATTTAAATACTATGTACAAAATTCTAAAAAGTTTTAAAACATGAAGGCTAAGTTTGTAGTTTTTGGTGTGATAAAGATAAAATACCTCATAGTAGTAAGTGTTTACTTAAAGAGGGTTAAAGAGTTGACTGCACTACAGACCTTTTCCTTGGCCTGCATAGTTGTAAACAGTGTCTCATTGCTCTGAGCACCAAACACACATCCTCAGTCATTTCAAATGACCAAGGGAAAGATGAATTATTCACTGTATAGGATTGGGTGACTAGCTAATTACAGAAAAAATAAAATTGTACCCATATATATTTATATCAAAATCAACTCAAAATGGAACAAAGATTTAAATCTAGAACATGCAACTATAAAACATCAGAATATGGATAAACATTTATTTATTCTTAGTACAAAAATATTTTTAAGCATGGCAGCAAACTTTGGATATCTGATTAAATGAAAACAAAACAAAAAATGGATTAAAAAATTGGGATGGCAAAAGCATAATGATAAATATGGAAAAAGAAGTTCATTGTTTGAATATACAAAAACCTCCTAAAAATACACAAGAAAGAGATGAAAGGTCCAAGTGAAAAATGGACAAGTACCCTGAAAAGCAAATTCTCAATTAAATAAAAAACTGACTCATAAACATATAAAAAGAAATTCAACTTCACAAATAAGATAGTATATGTCATTCGGGTGTGGTGGCACATGCCTGTAATCTCAGTAACTCAGGAGGCTGAACAGGATGATCAAGATTTTGTTCAAAGCCAGCCTCAGCAGATTAGTGAGGCACTTAGCAACTCAGTGAGACCCTGTCTCTAAATAAAATACACCAAATGGGCTAGGGATGTGGCTCAGTGGTTAAGCACCCTGGATTCAATCCCTGGTACTAAAAAAAAAGAAAAAAAGAAAAAAAAAAAAGAAAAAAGAAAAAAAAGAAAAAAATAGCATTTGTTATATATCAAACTGGCAAAAAGAAAAACCAACAAACAAAAAACCAACAATATGTAATGTTAGGAAATTCTGAAGCAAAAAACATTCTCAGATATTTTAATGAAAGTATTAAAATTGACAGCTTCCCCTTATGTCAGCATATATTAAAACCAGAAGTGTGAATATTCTTTGATCAGCATCTTGACCAAGAAATTCACCTGTATAAATGTACAAAGATTTATGTATGAATGCTCACTGTAGCATTGCTTATGACCACAAAAAAACTAGAAATAATCTATCCAACAATGTGTTATTTGTTAAATAAATTATTGTATATCTGTATTATGGAAACAATTTTTAAAATTACTTATATCTATGTTCATTAAAGTATATGGGATCTACTGACATTCCACCAGGGGCTAAATGAGGATGAAGAATAACATAATCTTGTTTATATAAATGTGCACACATATGTATAAGAATGTTCATCAAAACGTTGCTAGTGATCTGTGGATGGAGGAACTCAGGAATTTTTGCTTTCTTATTTATATTGTTTGAATGAAAAATAAATAAAACCATGTTATATAACATGGAAAAATTTTTTAATAAAATAAAGCATGTATTTAAGAAATTAAGACCAACTTAAACCACTGATTCAGAAGAATGAATCCATCTTAGTTTTATATTTAATGTCCCTACACCAGAAAGATCTAGCACAAATGTTAAAACAAAGGGAATCATATAAAGTTTATTGTAAGCTTAACTATTCTTCCCTCTTTCAATTCTTTCATGAATTGATTTCTAAGCCTCATTTTCTAGAAATATAGTATTTCTTCTCAAAACTCAGTGCTTTGATTTCTGTGGAGATGACAAGTACAACTACCCTGAATGTCACATCATCTAAAACCATGTATTTAAAACAGAGATCTCTGAATACAAAGTAAAAAGTTACTTGTATAATATCTTTAAAAAAAAAAAAACTTTCCAAAAAATATTTAGTTGTTTTTTAAAAAAATTTTAAGTCAATATATGTTACTATTTTATAGTAACAGAAGTAGTGTTTATAGAAACAGAAGGGTCACAGGATTAATTAGCATTCTTTAGTTGAGTGACCTAAATTCCTATGGACACAAAACCTCTTTCTAACTTCAATCTTCCCAGTGATGATTAAGAATTTTATCAATAAAATGAAGACACAATTGTTGTAAAAATACTTTATATAAAACTAGCAACTTGAAAAATTGTGCTCTTTATATGTAATATGAAATGAATTGTACTCTGCAAGCATGTATAACAAATTAGAATAAAAAAAATTTAAAAAGTAAAAAAAAAAAAATATATATATATATATAATCATTTTAATAGTATTTTTTCTCATTTATCCTAGGTCTGAACTTAAAAGAATCTCCAAAAGATTATCACATCACTGACAACACCAAAGCATACACACAGAGGAAACAAATATATAACTTACATTTTTATGATTGACACATTTTAAGAGGACAAGTTCACGGTAAGCTCTCTTTGCATGAGTTTGATTTTGAAAAGGACGGCTTAGTTTCTTGACTGCAACATTTATCCCAACAACTGTATCAAAAGCAGCACTATAATTAGGAAATACAATAAACAACCCATTAGGATGATTTTAGAAAAAATAACAATGGAAATATATATATCCAAAAAATTATCTTTTCAAATGAGTAACTTGGGAAAATCTTTCTACTTGTTTCCAGTAAAGTGACTTGTACACCTGAAGAGAAAAGTGAACTGGCTAAGATGGCAGGGTGGACTAACTCTTGCAAAGAGCCATGGAAATTTCAGCTGCAATTAGGATGGGATACAGTGATCCTTTGCACATTAAACTTTCATTATGTTAGTTGAGATTATTATGTTTAGAACTAGGTAATTTAATGCACAGCATCTAAGACTGGAGAAGAAATTAAATCTTCAGGTCAAGAAATTGAAAATATTTACTATTATCAGTAAGTAAAATATATTTAGGAGTGTCACAGCAGAGGAAATGGTTAAACTCATGAAAAGAATTTAATCAATCTAAATTCTGATGATATTTTTCCCACACAAAAGAATCTTAAAAAGAAATAGAAGCCATTTAAAAATCTCAGTTCGTGGTAAATCCCCAAGATACGAAATCCCTAATGTAAACAATTGCTATATATAAATTCTGCTGGAAATACCTCCTCCTATTATTGTAAGAATAAAATCCAGAGTCTGTGTTTCCAGCATCTCAAGTTCCCTGATAAAATTTGTTGTTCATTTTCCTCCCGGAAATAGACATGAAAAATTGAGTAGCCTAATGGCCTATTTTCGGGTTTTACACTAGCACTAAATATTATTATTAGGGTTATTACCTTTTGATTACTCATCAGGGGTAAAAATCAGCTTAATAACACCTGAGAACCTAGGCATCATTTAAAATATTGCTCCTATTTATTTATTTTATTAAGTCTATAACACTGTTTATACTTATTCTTTTCTCTTAATGATGCTTTTTGGCCAAACAACTCTTATTTAATTCAATCTATTTTTAAGTTGAAGGCTGTCATCACAGCATTTGGTTAAGAATTATTAGAAAAAGAGTCACTCTAACTACTTTTTCTTTAATTTGGTTCATAGTATGTGTATGTGTATACACATACATAAATCTACATACCTACTTGCCACTCATATGAATCATAAAATGTTAAACATGAATCTATTTGTGTACATTTATATCTATATATTTCTCAGACTCAACAATGTGAAAACAGACACATCTTGGTTTCAAAAGTTTTGTCCAAAATTTCAGTTAGACAGGAGTTATGAGTTAAATTCAAGTTCTCCTGTATAACATGGTGACTACAGTTAATAACACTGTATTGCAGTCTTAAAAATTGCTGAGAATAGATTTAAAGTATTCTTACCACAAAAAAATACAAGTATATGAAATAATATATATGTAAATTAGCTCAATTTAGCTATTCCACAATGTATGCACATTTCAAAACCACACGCTCTACATAATAAACATATACACTTTTTGTCAGTTAAAAATATTTTGTCCAAAATGAGCCAAATGGACCTATTTTAAGCATCTGAGTAGACACATGCTTCTTCGTTCCTGGCTCCAACTCCAGAACCAATGACTTCCAAGTATTTCTGGTTTGGGTTCTTGTGATCACTTCTTTTCTTAGCTTCAGAAAAAATATTTTTAATCACTATTTATTCATTTACCAACTTTTAGAAAGTAACTATTTGCTACCTATTATAAAAAACTAAGGATTTAGCCATGTACTTGAAATTCCTAATACCTCCCAGTTTTGATCTTATGTTAATTTTAGGTTTCTTTTGATTGTCTTTGTAACTTTAAATAATATGCCTGAACTTCTTGTTTCATCAATTTTCAAACGTACCTCTGGACTTCCAAGTATGTGAAATGAGACAATTTTATTGCATCCCCTATCTCCTTTCACTCTCTACCATCCTCCTTTTTCTTCTAAAATTTGATCTTAAATGGTTAAGCTTGCTAACACATTTATTTTATATTTTATAACTAAGCCTTCTGTGTTTCCACTTTAGGATGTGTTTAAAAGTTGAAAACCAATACATTGAATGTGTATACGTATGTGAACATGTAAATATTACTAGTTATAGAGCTGGGATTACATTTCCCTAAATACCACGTGACCTTTGCTGCCACTCACACACATGCTTCTTGGAGCTTCTTTCAAAGCCTATTACACAGCTATTAACCTGGGATTTCTGTTCACTGGCCTCTTTTGTTTCTCATGTTATGGTATTGTCTTTCTTATTAAGAGTCCATCCTCAAGGAATTTCCCCGGAAAAGTACATAGGAGAGAAATAATCTTACTTCGCCCTCATCCTTGATTGATAATTTTCCAAGTTAAAAATCAATTTTCTCTCAGAACTTGAAGGCCATTGCCCCAGTGATTTCCAGCTTTGAGGAAACTTTGGTGAGGAGGTGATGTCTATCTGATATTCATTCCCGCCTTTGTGTTTTGTTCTTCAGATCAATGATTTTTCACAAAGAGCCATGTTCTGTTAGCTGCTCAAACCTCTCCTCACACAACCCTTCCAACTGTTATCCCTCCAGTCCACCAAAGATAAGAACTACTTCCAGCTTTTATGGTAATCACTTCTTTGCTTTCACTTGCTAAACTATGCCTTCTTAAGGCCTCATAGTTTATTTTTGTTTGGTTTTTGCAACTTCTATGCCTGACTTCTTTTGTTCAACATTATATTTATGAGTTTCACCCATTATTCTGTGTAGTTATGTAAGCTGCCTGGTACCGAAAACCAGGAGGAAAACTCTCGGAGGCAGAGTAAAGCTTTTACTACTTTTACTTCTACTTTCTTAGAGAGAGCTTAGAGAGGGAAAGAAAGATTTTTAGAGAGAAAGATTAAAGAGCTTTTCTTCTTGTCTTCTTAGCTTAGAGTCTTAGAGAGAAAGAAAGAGCTTAGCTTACAGAAAGATTAGAGCTTCTTTCTTCTCTCCTTTCTTCCTTCTTCTTTCTTCTGTCTTCTGTCTTCCTCGGGAGCCTCGGCCTAACTCTGACCAGTCATTACTTCTTCTATCTGGTTTCTCTTCTGTAACCACTCTGCCTACGTTCTGGCCGCTCTGATTCTTCTGACCGACCGAGTGACTGCCCGACTGACTGAATTCTCCGTTCTCCTAACTCAGACCGCTTTCACCCGGTTATATACCTTCAGCTTTGCGGGTGCCTTACAGGTGCGTCACATACATATCAGGTGGAACTTATGGCTTCCAGCTAGCTGCAACAGCCCTTCCTAATTAGGGCTCCTTCATAGTTATAATTAGTTCTGTCATTGTTATAATATTCCTTTCATGACTATATTACCTAATGTTAACAGATATTTTAGTTGCTTTTAGTCTTCAAGTAACTACAAGATATATTGTCATAAACATTTTTTATATAGGTCCAGGTTCCCTATGCATGTATTTCTGATAAGTAAATAGCTAAGAGTGGTAATGCACATATTCTATTTTAGTATACATTTCCAAAGTGATTCTAGTAATTTCTAGGTCTACTTGCACTACATGAAAAGTTTACCTCTGTGAGCTGTATGTGAGCTATTCCGTATTCTCACCAATACTTGGTATTATCTACAGTTTAATTTTTAACCATTGTGCTGACTGTACAGTGGTATTTCATTGTATAAGTAAGAATACAATTTTAATTTGCATTTCCCTGGTGAATATTAAGCATATTTTTTCTGTTTGTCAGTTATTTGAATTTCCTCTTTTATGACAACATATTTTCTATTTGATTGTCTCTGATTATTTTATTGATTGGAGCCTTTTATTTATTCTGAATTAGAGACTTTGGTCAGTCTATACCCATCCCTCAGTATCTATGGAAGATTGGACCTAGGACCCCCATGATACTCAAGTCCCTTACATAAAATGGTGTGGTATTTGCATATAACCTATGTACATCCTTCCATATACTTTATCTCTATATTATTTATAATACCTAACACAACGTAAATACTACATAAATAGTTGTTATACTGTTTTGTTTAGGGAATAATAATGGGAAAAAAGTCTGTACATGTTCAGTAGAGATGTAATATTTTTTCAGAATATTTTCAATCTGCAGGACCTAGGGATACTAAAGGCAGATTATATCTTCTTTTTTGGGGGGAGGGTAACAGGGATTGAACTCAGGGGCACTTGACCACTGAGGCACATACCCAGCTGTATTTTATATTTTATTTAGAGACAGGGTCTCACTGAGTTGTTGTCGCTGTTGCTCCTGGCTTTGAACTTGAGATCATCCTGCCTTAGCCTCCCGAGCTGCTGGGATTACAGGTGTGAGCCACCATGCCTCGCTCAGACTGTATCTTCTTATGCTCTACACTTGTTCTTTCTAGTTTCTTAATTTTAATAAATAGAAGTTTTTAATTTTAATATAAATTTATTAATCTTTTATGATGAATGCTCTTTTATGTCTTGTTTAAAGATGTCTTCTACTCCAAAGATCATGAAAAAAACCCTCCTATATTAAATTAAGATAGCTTTAACGCTTTGCCTTCCACATTTAGAGCTATTCAATTGAGATTGAATTTTGTATATAATGTGAGGTTGGGGTTAAATTTCACTTTTTTCCATGTAAATATTTATATACCCATTTATTTAAAAGACTAACCTTTCCCCACTGCTTGGTAAGATCACTACTATCATAAATCATAAGCCCATCTGTGTATAATTCCATTTCTAGATTCTTTATGGTATTCCACTGCTCTATTGTCTTGCCTTGTATTCACATCACACCACCAAATCACCACGTCTCCTAGTCAATCTTTGTATCTGGAAGAGTGAATCTTTACCTCTTTTTCTTAAAGGGTATTTTGATCATTCTTGATATTTTAACTTTACATGTAAATGTTAGAATCATCTTATTAATTTTATTTTTCTGGGGTTGTGGCCTAGTGGTAGAGCACTTGCCTAGCTTGTGTGAGGCACTGGGTTCAATTTTCAGCACTGCATATGAATCAATGAATAAAGTAAAGGTCCATCAACAATTTTAAAAAAAGGCTATTTAGGTGTAGGTTATAATCAGTTTATAGATAAGTTTGAAAACTGATACCTTTATGTATTTATTTGAAGCAGCCCCAATCAGGGAGATGGCTATTGCGGCTAGCTGGAAGCCATAAGTTCCACCTGATAATAATCATATGCACGAGACGCACCTGTAAATGCACGTGACGCACCCGCAAAGCTAAAGGTAGATAACCGGGTGAAAGCGGTCAGAAGCGGTATTCATTCAGTCAGTCGTTCAGTCGCTCAGTCGGTCAGAAGAAGAGTTCGGGTCAGAGAAAAAGAAAAGAGTCAGAGCAGCCAGAACGTAGTCAGAAGAAGAAATAAGAGTCAGAGCGGTTAAGAGTTCGGTCAGAAGAAGCTAGAGAAAGAAATGAGAAACCATAGATAGAAGTAGTTGTTGCTGGTCGGAGTCAGGCCGAGGCTGCCGAAGAAGAAAGAAGAAAGAAGAAGCTCTCTCTCTTTCTCTCTCTCTCAGCTCTCTCTAAGAAAGTAAAAGTAAAAGAAAGTAAAGAAGAAGTAAAGTAAAGAGTCAGTAGTCAGAAGAAGTAAAGAATCAGAGAGGTTGCTGAAAGAGCCAGTGTTAGAGTTTTGAGAGATTGCTAAAGCCAAAGAATAAAAAACCTTCTTTCATCTTCATTCTGCCTCCGAGTTTTTCTCCCGCGGTGTTGTTGCTCCAAGTCAGGAAGCAACATTTATTATGATTCATAAACACGATATATCCATCATTGTTTAGTTTTTCTAATATTTTTTAGCTTTTTGCAGAGGTCTTTCACATTTTGCTATGCTTTTTTCCCCTACAAATGTAATAATTAGAAAAATATTATCCTATTTTAAGTGGTATCCTTTTTGAACTTTCATTTCTTTTTTCTTTCTGTTTTTTGTTTTGTTTTATGTTTTTTTTTTTAAAAAAATATTTATTTATTTGCTTTAGTTGTACACAATGCACTTATTTTTATGTGGTGCTGAGGATTGAACCCGGGCCGCGCACATGCTAGGCGAGCGCTCTGCCGTTGAGCCATGACCCCAGCCCCTTGTTTTGTGTATTTAAGATGGGATCTCATTACATTGATTGCCCAGGCTTTTTAAAAAATCCCTTTTAAAACAGAGTTTTCATTGGCTGGTGGAAAGGGGGGAAGAAAGAGATATGCTTCATAGGAAGTACTGGACATGCCATTGCTGCCTTGAAGATGAAGGAGGTCAATTGAGAAGGAAAATAGGCAGGTTCTAGGAGCAATGAATGACCTCTGGTTGAAAGAACAAGGGAATGGGGACCTCAGACCTAGAGCAGTAAGGAACTAGAGTCTGTCTACATTCTGAAATAAGCTTGGAAAAAGATTATTCCCTAGAGTCTCTATGTAAGAGCCCAGCCCAGGCAACATCTTGGTTTCAGCCTTCAGTAAGATGCTGAGCCAAGAATACAGGCAAGCTGGCTTATATTTCTGGCCTATAGAACCATGAGATAATAAATGTGCATTGTTTTAGGTCATTAATCTTGTGGCAATTTATTATTCAGTAACAAAATTAATATGTTCTCTCTTCTATATTTTCCTTCTCTTTTGTCTCTTCAGGCTTTATTGAAAATTTTTGCTGATTTATCTTCTAGGTCACTAATTCTTCCTTCAGTTATATCTAATATGTTAAATTTACTCACTAAATTCTTAATTCAATTACTATAGTTCTAGTTCCAGAATTTCCATTTACAACTTTTTAAAAATTTTTCATTTCTATAAAATTTTTATCTTGCCTTTTATTACCTTGAACATACATACCATCATAATTATTTTAAAATGTAAATTATTTTAAAATTCACACCTCCTGTGAATCTGTTTCTTTTACCTATTGTTTCTGTTGGATCTTGTCTTATTGTTTTGTATGTTTAGTTATTTTTTATTGTGTGCTAGACCTTGAATTGTAAAAACTGTCATCTAGAAATAATTTGATACCTAGCATAATGCTATCTTTCTTCAGAAAGAATTTACATTTACTTCTGCTAAGCATATGGGGACACTAACAATTTAGGTTTACTTCTGTAGAAGTTAAGCAAATGAGATGATAATTTGAATCATCATGGCAGTGCCTCCTTGGGCTTATCTCTCTCTGGTTATCTTTACTTCTAGGATGTAGTTCTTTAATGGTCCCAATACAAAGCAAAAGAAATTTACTAGGCCCTGTTAGAAAGCCCTGAACTCTACTCTAATCCCTATCTCTTAGCCATAAGGCAGTCCAAAGCACTAGTCAAATCTTTCATCTGCCCCTTTTAGAATTTAAATGTCCCCAAGGGAAAGACAACCTCAGATACTCCCCACAGTAGGCTTCTGTCTTTCTCTGGATCCCAATTTAATAATTCTTCACTAACTTATAAGCTCTCTAGGGACAAATGCTGAGCATGGGGAAAAGGGTGGAATGTTGTGAGCAAACTCGTGTAATTGTTTCACAGACATTTTTTTTTTATTAATATCCCTAATTTTAGTCACTTGTTTCATTTTCTGTACTTGTCATCTCTATATTCACAACCTCTTGGGGATCTATTAGAGAAAGATTTTCTTTCTTATTACAAATAACTAATTTACTTATTCTCACTTCCTCTGCTGTTTTGTCTTATTAAGATTCCAACAACTTTTAATATTTCAGAAATTTTTTAAAACTTTAATTCACTGATATTGCCATTGTTCTTTTTGTATGTTTCATTTACTATCTTAAAACAAGAAATTCCAAACCATCACTTTAAAGGTGAACATATTAAGACCATGAAGACACAGGTGGGTCGCCCAAGGCCATAGAGCAATATAACAGTCAGGATCAGAAGTGGATTTAGAACCTATGCCTTCTAAGTCACAACTATTTTGTGCCTCATATCAAATATCTCTTTTATCATGGAAATTTTGTTGTGCATATTTGTGTTATACATACACACACATATGCATATATAACATACACACTAATTGAGAAAAATAAAGCAATTAAGAGCAGGCCAATGTTCATGATTATAAAAAACTGGAGGAAGAAGGGAGTAAAAGATATACCAATTATTTCACATTAAGGTTGTAACTGTTAATGACCTTTGTACTGCCAGACCTAATATTAAACACTTAAAAAAGGTTAAACATTTCATAGAACTGTTTCAAAAAATAAAAAATTTTCCTATTCTGGTTGAACAATTTAACATTTTGGAAGGAGAAAGAAAAGCTGTATGTATATTTTCTGCATTCTTCCAATTAATTAGTATTACTATATAATTTAGTTGATATGAGTATTTTAAAACAATAAACATTTAAAAATGTATTTCCTAATAAATTTACCAACATTGTCTAATGAATAAAACATAGAAACAAATCAACAAAAATTTTAAAAACAATTCAAAACTAGGGGTTGGGGACTGGGGGAATAGATTAATTGTAGAGTGCTTGCCTAGCATGCACAAGGCCCTGGGTTCTATCCCTAGCACTATAAAACAAAACAAATTTAGGCATCAGAATATTTTATTCTGGTTCCAATCTTTCCATTTAATTTTATACAAGCCAACAATCTGTACTTTGGTTTATGTGTATACTTGTCCCTATGTCTTTACAATGTTCTAATTTAATAAAGACTAACAAATTTTATAAACCATACACCACTATAATATTTCTCAAAACTATAAACACACAGTCCTCTGTATTAGTTTCCTAATGCTATTGTAATGAATTACCACAAAGTATTGTTTTAAAACAACACAAATTTATTGTCTTATAGTTCTGGAGGTCAGAAGTCCAAAATGGATCTATGGGGCCAAAATCAAGGAGTTAGTAGAACTTTACTTTTTCTATCTTTTCTAAAAGATATTCCTTCCAATATTCCTTGCTTCCTGTCTTTACATTACTATAACTCTGCTTTTGTTATCTCATCTCCTTTGACTATGATCCTCTGGTCTCCCTTTTGTAAAGACACTTTTAATTACATTGTGTCTACCAGACTAATTCAGGCTAATTCTCCAACTTCAAGATCATTAATTTAATAAAATCTGCAAAGTTCCTTTTGTTGTATGAAGTAATATGTTGATAGGGCCCAGGGATTAGGATGTGAACATTGGTGGGGGGCATTATTCTGCCTATCAATTTTAAAGAACAATACTGACAAAAGAAAGTTTCAGATCATCAATTAACAGTAAACTGGCAATATTTTAATAAGCAATATGATAGAATTCATTTCCTAGGATGGAACCTATTATTTTATTAGCTTATTTTAGCAAAAAAATATAGCTTATTTTGCTAAATATTAGCTTATTTAGCAAAACAAAAGTTTGTTGTTTGTTTGCTTAAACAGTAATATGCCATTACCAGATTATTTCCCCTCTCCTATGTGGTGTCTATATGGTGTCTATAGCCTGGTAAAAGGGAAAAGGGGGACAAAGAAAGCTAAAATCACTTCTTAAGTTTTTATTTTCCCAAATTAGAACATAAGATCAGAGAATACCATAAAACTGAATATCTGTTATAACTATAAAATTAAAACTGTTCTTAAATGGAATACTGTCCTATCGAGATAAATACAATTATCTGAGAATTTTCAAGTAGGTATTTAATAAAAGTTTATTTACTCATTATTGCTATGATCAGTGGTTCAAAGTCATCAATAATTCTTACCTCATTGTAAGCAACAAGGTTCCAAAAGACCAAAAACTGGGTTTTGGTCCCAGGCCTACCACTAATATCCTATTAGACGGGAAGAAGTTAATGAGTCTTCCTAGTCCTACACCATTTGTACAGTGTGGGTTCTAGCAGAGCTCATAGTGATTAGATAATATACACTATTCACATTACTACTAATCTTCAAAAGTAAGTAAATGACAAGTCATATTTAAAATAACTGCCTGTTTTAAAGCCACAAAGTGAACTCCCTGAAGACCTTTGATATGCTCTGCTTCTACATCCTTCCCTCCCTCCTCTTTATTGCCAAATTATCTGTGTCGAATTACCATCTAATTCTCAACAAGAGATGGATTATAAATCAAAATAATGTTTTATTGTTCATAACTTTTTATTAACATCAATTTTTTTTTCTAATTTGAACAATCCACTGATTTTAAATCTTCTCTTGACCCCAAAAATTAGATATGGATTAAGCATCCCTAATGTGACAAGCTTCAAATAATGTGCAAACAATTTTAGATTTTGGGAGTATTTCAGATTCAGATTTTTTTTATTAGGGATGCTTAGTAGGTTAAGTCTGTACAAATATTCCAAAAATCTGGAAAAAAATCAGAAATCAAAACAC
Source organism: Tamias sibiricus (assembly GCA_025594165.1). Taxonomy (NCBI): domain Eukaryota; kingdom Metazoa; phylum Chordata; class Mammalia; order Rodentia; family Sciuridae; genus Tamias; species Tamias sibiricus. Next base: position 38,588,583 of record CM046662.1, on the reverse strand, counting down.
TTCTGATTCCAAGCATTTCAGATAAAGGATACTCAACCCATACCAATACAGCATGTTGTCATTAAGAAGTCAAGATCACCACTATTTTATATATAAACTGGGCATTCTCTCCAAACCCCTCTCCCTCATTAGTTTCTCTTTCAAATTCTGGACTGCAATCCTCTTAGCTCTGAGGGCCTAGGCCTTAAAGAACAACTGATTTCCCTGATCACATATCTCTGTAACAGAGGATCGGTTAAAAACTGGTAAGGAAGTTTCTCTAAGCTCAGCATCTCTACATGAAAAGATAAACTCCTCTACCACCCAAAGGAATTCTTTAATCCCCTTTGCCTACTACCTATAAACATTACAGTTTCTTTATGAGACAAAAATAATCTTGTTGTTATTGACCAGAAAGAGGGGGAAAAGTTTTGCCCAGAAAAATAAGGGATAAAATGTTTGGGAAGTGCTGATAACTATAGTCTAGAAAATATGTGAAAAACTTTACCTTTAGCTGGCCAGTGATGTTGCAGCAGCTGACTGTCTTACCATGCAAGAGACTAAGGTTCAGTGTCAGACTAACGGTTCTGACGTCCTGGGCTGGACACATAGTTGAAGAGAGACACCAAGGAAGAGACGGCCAGCCCAACCCCTCACACAGCATCCCTTCCTGGTTAATCCATGGTGTGATAATGACACTGACTGGCCTCATCCTGCCAATGAATGGCAAGGCACTGCAATGATGGCGCCTAGAAATGAATAGGAGTGATTGGGAATAAAAGGGGGAGGGGGGAAAAGGTGGCCATGATGAAGAAATGAATAAAACTCCAAATTTCTGTTATACCTCACTGTCATACCTATTACTCTGATATCATAATGACAGGAAAATGAAAAACAAAACAAAACCAAAAGAAATAAAAAGGAATAAACAAACGAAGCAAAAGAAAAATTGCTACCTATTAATGCAGCATTCTAAGAATTTGGGTTTGTTCCTACAACCTGACTACATATAACTATTGTAAGAGGTTGATTCACTTTAGCTCATAAACCTATAACAGAGTATTTCTTTTATCATTTAGTGTTTCTAAATTCTGATGATTTAGTTTTACTTTTCATTAGAGCAAAAACTTAATCCAAGCTATTAAAACAGACCAGACTTACCAAACAATTCCTTGGGCTCCAGAGCCAATTGGTTTCAATTGCTGATAACGTTTTAGGACAGTGAAAGTTGAGTCTGCCACTTGCACACTGTAAAACTGACTATCACATTTACTGTCACTCATGATGTAGTGTCATATAATATTCTGAAGAGCTGGTACTGTTGTCAAATTCCTTAAAAGAGAAACAGAATGAATATGCATTCTTACTGAAGTATACTAACACAGCTTACTTAATAGCATTTCAAATATACTGGGATATAAGACAATGTGGCTGTTAAGTTGATAAACAGAGTTGGACCAAGTTCTAAACCTAAGCAAGACCCAAAAATGCAGATATAAATGCATAGACATTTCAGTGGAACAAGATCATTACGAAAGGAATTTTGAGGCCCAACAAGACAACATTTTAAGGGTTTGCTTTAAAAAATAACCACTTTGGGGAAGATTTACATATTATCACTAGCAATGGTAAAACTACTACACTACTAAATGCTTCTCATCAGTTTGCTTCTTGAGGGACCAGTTTAAGCCTAGCAGTCTCAACCACAAATGAGGGCATTATTTCAAAATGATAGCTTTTAGAGTTCCTGAAGAAAAGCAAATGGCCCAGTCTTCCACTAAGTCTACAGATCCAAGCCAAAGTGATAAACTGGAAAGTGAGATTCATGTTAAATGATGGGTTGTTAGAGGATTGGCAACATGGGTAATCATGGATGAGCCTCTGTTTTATGATGCTGGCCTGCAACCCCTGTACCCTACAAACTCTGCTTGTACCCTACAGTAGAAAACATCAACACTACAAAGTTTATTCACATATGTATGAGTATAAATTGGTAGCTGTAGAAAGTAGCTTTTTTTGTGGTTTAGGCAGTGCTGAGATTTCTACTCTGCTGGAACCTAGCTGATTTTATACAGAAAAGAAGCAAACATTTACTTGGTTTCCTACTTCCTGTCTGATGACATTTATTAAAAATTTAGTAAGCTATTTGTTTTTAATTAAAAAGCCAACAATAAAATTATATAGGTAACCATTCCATACTGTTTAAAAACAGATTTTTTTCCTATAGCTCCATCAAAGCCCTGCCTTTTGTTCTATCATCTACCATTTAACATCTACCCAATCAGTTTTTTGAGTGATGATTTGTATTTCAATACAATGATGTCTAGGATTTCCATGAAACATGGAAATAAATTAATAACAAACTAAACAAAGATGGGAAGTGAAATCAATAGTTTTTCCAACTGACCATTGCCCCAAGTTTTTCTCATTATTCTTGAATTAGTCTGACCAGCCATTCCTCTTAAGAGTCATTAGTACACTGACCAGATGGGACTCCAGGGACCACTTGCACTGTATGTTAGACAAACATAACTGATCACATGGACCCTCCCCTGCCTCCAGCAGGATCATCATTCCAACTTACACTGGAGCAACCTAAAGCTTCATGAACTAGAACAACTTCTAAAGCCACACTTCTGTATGGAAGGGAGTCAGGAACAATCCCAGGCCAGTAGGTCACTGTACCTTAAGCTCCAGGAGGGTAGACATAGGACTATCTGCTCACCATGGCATCTCATACTCCAAGGACAGGTCAGGGAGGGCCTGCCCATGGGACACTGAGTGTTCAACAAACCTTCACTGATCTGACCCAGATTACAACATTTAATGATTCCTTATAATTATGTTCCATACTACTGACATCTGAATGAATATCCTTTTCTACAGATTAACTTATAGTTTGCAAGAAGCTGAAAGAATTTAACTCAACATTTAGGGGGTGACTTTGTACATAAAGTGGTAAGTATCACAGAAAATACACCATGAGTAGTTTTGAACCAGTCTTGAAGTAGCATATAATTCAGTATTGGTGGGAGAAGTATGAGGATCAAGTCCATTATCTATATTCTAACACCAGTTACTACGAGGTAATGGCCATAAGAAAGATGTAAACAAAGGCAAAAAGTAGAAGAGATCCTACATAATGGAAGGGTTGTTGAAGACAAGGAAATTTCAAAGAGGAGGCAGCATCTACTTAGACTGTTTTGGTAGGGATAGACAGTAGAGGCACCAAACTCAAAATGTCTAAACTTGGCAAATTGTTCAGCTTGGGTAGCAAGGTGCAAGTGCAAAGGATTAAACAGACTCAGCAAAAGGACAGGTATCCATTACAGCCTGCTCTGTTGGGGGCAGCCATTCCTGTCATATTGTAAACACACCAGTGATACTGGTTATTTACAAAACATTTACCCATACAAATGAGATCCCATGCCATAACAGTGCCTGTCCTCAGTGAACTTATAAAGCATGTGCTGTGCGTACACTCAGAAAGAGACCCAACACAAGAAGGGTCCTAAACCCAGAAGGATAGGGAAGATTTTGGAGTGTGGGGAGAAGTAGCACCTACACAGACAGTGAGATAAGTCACTTGAGATCTAGTTTGCTGGGTAGTAGGGAAATTATGACAAAGAGAAAAAGAGGTCAGATCACTAAAAGCCATGAAAGCTACTCAGAGATTGGTCCTGAGGGGTATGTCAAAGCACCAGACACACATGATCAGCCTTGCTTTTCAGGCAGGTTATACGGGAAGATGAGAAGGGGATAGATTAGAGTGGGTGGGACTGGAGAAAAAGAACAGATAAAATGACAAGACAGCAGCACCTGGGATAAGAAGAAAATGGATGGTTTTGAGAAAGTTTATTTGACTTGCTGACTTGGAGATGAGGAAAAATGAGGGTAAAAAGAAAAGCTGAAGGTAAAGCATGAAAGACATGCAAAGCTGGTGAGTTCAGTTTTGGTAAGGTATGAAAAGCTAAGGGACAAGCAGCACAACTGTGGCACATGCCACCAATATACTCCAGAATCCATTCTGTCTCTACTGAACAAATAGCTGCTCAAGTAGAAACAATAGCTGGCATCTTTCCTGGCAGCCAGGAATGGCCAGATGACCAACTTTTGGCCTTTGAGGTGTGAATAGAAGTGATGTGTGCAACTTACAGAACATGTTTTTTGGCTTTTATTTTATTTTGTTTTATAGAAAGTTGCTTACTTTCTAATCCATCTGTCACAGACCTAGAGGTGGAAGTCACATACCAGAGATGGAAGAGCCGAATAACACACACATATATATATCCTGAATAACCTTGAGCATAGAGTCACCTTCCATTCTGGACCACCTGCTTATGTTGAGGCTGGGACAAATCAATCTCAACCTTGTTGAGCAACTTTGGAACTCTCTCTTCTACAGTTACTTGCAACCCATATTCTTCCTACAACAACAACATAGGCTAGTTTCTTTGAATCTGGGAAGAATATCCAATTATACTAGGATCTACAATTATTAATATGATTTCATCTCAAGATTTAAAATAATTCTAAAATTAAAGTGCCCTTATTAAGCAGAAAAAAAAAGTCACCCGAGAGAGAAACTGTCAAAACTCCCTTCTCTGTCACTTTTGGGCTTCATGAGAGCAAGAGAAAGAAACTCAAGACAACCTGAGAAAGCTACGCAATTTAGCTATTAATGAATCTACTCTGTTGAGATTGTATTTCAATAAACTGAAGCATCAACTGGGGCTCAGAAAGTTTTACAAGTTGGGAAGTACAAAAATTCTTCTTGCAACCACACTAGTACCTCACCAAAATCTGTATTCACTGCCTCCACTTCCCACACCTGTGGGTCCTGGTTCTTCACCTGGGTTCCTAAGCTGTGTTGCTATGGCCACTATAATCAGTCCAACATGGTCCTCCATTCATACTACTTCTGTATTTGGTAGCACCCACTAGCCTGGACTATGCAACTTTTGCAGGTCTGCCTCTTCCCCCAGGCTGTGAGCTCCTCAATAGTAGGGAGGAAGGGGCTGGTTCAGCAGTAAAGTACTTATCTATCAAACACAAGGCCCTGCATTCCATCCCCAGCACCACCCCCACCAAAAAAATAAAGAAAGAAAGAAAAAGCAAGGAGAGAAAATAGTAAACAAGTGTAGAGAGATAGATGTGAAGGAAGGTTTCATGGAGGAGGCAAGACCTGACCTGTTCAAAGCATCAACCAGGGCATGAGAATGTGGATACTTTCATACATGCTACTGACAGCTATAAATTGGTAAATACTTTTTCTTTTTAAAGGAAAACAAGTAATAGCTAGTGAAAACTTTATATGCATGCAAATCATAACTACAATATTATAAATGTATCTAACAAATATATGTGTACAAGTATTCAAAGATATATGTACAAGGATGTTTGTAGCACTTCTTGTGATAGGCAAAAAAACTACAAATTACCTAAAAGGTACACTGTAGATTGAATTATTAAAATTACAGCATAAAGTGGCATTAAAGCCATTAAACAGAATGCAAGGACTTTATATGTATTGATATGGAAAGATGTCTAAGATAGAGAAAAGAAATAAAGCAAACTGAAGAGTATACATAGCAAATGCCAATCTTTGTGTGTACACACACACACACACAATGTAAACAAGAACAGAGAAACAGTAAGAAATGAGAAAATTTCCCTTTTCCTATTACAACTTTTTATTTCTTGAACCATGCACATATTTCACATTTTAACAGCCTGATTAAATAAGAAAATTTAAACAAAAAGCTAAAAAAAAAAAAAAAAAAAGATCCTTCTGACACTAAGGGTTTAAGGCAGATGAGACTAGAGAAGGGAGAGTGGGCCAGGCTCTAAGGGACACATTGATAAATGCTCTAACAACTTATGAGGGGTGTATTACTACTCCTACTATGTAAATGAGGAAACTGGGGTTTGGAGATAGCAAGAGAGTTGCCCAAATTCCCAGTACAATCCAGATTTGAACTGGTGTATATTTGACCACATATTCATTTTCTTCCCAAAATACCACTCTAATATCTCTAATTTTATTTACAAAGTAGTCATGTGTCCAAGGGCTGTTCAGGACTAGGCCAGAAAAATTAGAGCCCTTCTCATTTCATCAGTTTGCCTTCCCTACACCAAAACATCTTTTTCTTCTTCTGATAGAGATGACTCAGTGATCCACACTCAAACCTTTAATCACACTACAGCTTTAGAACACTCAAGACATGCACCATTTAAATGAACTGACTTGTTGTGGTTAACAGATTCTCATAATCACCCTCTTTGTTTCAATACTTCCTCCTGAATTTTTTATCATTAAACTGGTTTTTTTTTTTTTTTGTGTGTGTGTGTCCTACTTTAATTCTTATGAAAAAAAATAGCTTTGTAAAACAAACTTCTTTTTTCTTAGTGCTAAGGATCAAACTCAGGGCTTCACACATGCTAAGCAAGTGCTGTACCACTGAACTACACTCTCAGTCCAAACTTACTTATAATCAAGAACCTTATAGCCTTGAAGGGCCATCCTTCTGAACATCAGTTCTTAAGTGACAGTACATACTACAATGTAGTATAACAACTAGTATTTGGTAAGAATTGAGGAGGTTTCCGCCAGCCCTGCTTTCAGGCACCTGGGCCCATCCATTCTCCTCCTCTTCAGCTTCCACTCTCAGCTGTGGGGTAGGCCTTCTTATCACTCTCTGAATCCAGAAATATCAGAAGCACTATGTAAGCCTCCATTTGTGCTACTTCCAAACCACTTCACATAGGCTACTTTGAGAGATCTGTCCATCTGAGAACCTGTGCACAAATACCCATGTTCTATTTGTAATAGACCAAAAACTGAAATAATCCAAATTATCCTTCACCTGGTGAATGGTTAAATGACTGTATATTTGTACCATGGAATATTGCTCAGCACTGAAAAGAACCGAATTACTAACATAATTCAGGTGAATCTCAAGGACATTATATAGTTAGGCCTCCATAACCTCTACATCTGAGGATTAAACCAACCATGGACATAAAGTATTTTGGAAGATCCATGAGTACTAAGATACAGTTAGAGAGGAAGAAAAAGTTCTGGTGTGCTATTGTTGTTTATAGAGCAGGGTGACTATAGATAACAATAATATCTTATACATTTCAAAAAGCTGGAAGATTTTGAAAGTTTTTACTATAAAGAATGAGAAATGTTTGAGGTGACAGAATGTCTGACCTGATTTAAATATTATATGATATATACATGTATCAAAACATTAGATGGTATCCCCACTAATTTTTATGTTTATGTATCAGTTAAAAATAAATTTAAATTAAAAAAGAAGACATCAGGGGAAAATTACATCTATACATTTAAAGTACTAACATTTTTCTTGCCATTGTTTCCTAAATTATACAATAACTATTCATACAGTATTGACATTATTATTAGCTATTATAGATCATTTAGAGATGACTTTAAGTATATGAGAGGGTTTGCATAGGTTATATTTGTACCATGGAATATTGCTCAGCACTGAAAAGAACCAAATTACTAACATAATTCAGGTGAATCTCAAGGATATTATATAGTTGGGCCTCTATAACCTCTACATCTGAGGATTAAACCATTTTATATAAAGGTCTTGAGCAGCCATAGATTTTGGTATCCGTAGGGGAGTCCTAGAATCAATTCCCCAAGGATACTAGTTAAAAAAAAAAAAAATCAATCTCAAAAGATCACATTCTGTATAATTTCACATATATTCTTGAAATGACAAAAATATATTATAGAGATGTAGAAAATATTAGTGGTTGACAGGGGTTTTATATGGTGGGGGCAAGGTAGGAAATAAGGGGTAGCACAAAGAGATCTTTGAGATGATAAAATAGTTCTGTATCTTTATTGTGGCAGTAGTGGTAGTTCTACGAATTTCCACATGTGATAAAATAACAGTGAACTGCACATACACACTATACTAATGCCAATTTCCTTGTTTTGATAATGTATTATCATTATGTAAATACACAATCACTGGAGAAGACTGGGTGAAAGGTACATGGGTTTTTGCAACTTCTTATGGGTCTATAATTATTGCACAATAAGGAATTTTTAAAAAGATTTGTTGAAAATATGCAGTGATATAGCATTTTCCTGTTAAATTTCTTTAATAGTTATTTTTGAGAGTAAGATTCAAAACCTTAGTAGGAGATAGCAGGCACTCCGATGCACTTTTGGGCAAACTATCTAGGAGCAGAAACACCTATTGCACACCTGCAGGCCTATGCCCCAGCAATTTCATCTGCCTGAAATGACTTCCCTCCTGCTTCTGTTCTTCTGGCCAACCTTCATCCTCCTTCAAAATCTAGTTAGAGCATCTTCTTTTATCTTAAGCTTTCCTCTACAGCCTTTCCCTTCAAACTGTGCTAGGCCTGCCCCTGTTTTTGTCATTACAACTTGTCTTTATTTTATTTTGCCTTGTAAATCTATCTCCAGCTCTACTCTGAGCTTTTTAAGAGTAGAAATTATGTCTGACTTACTTCTTAATCTCCCACTAATTATGTAGCGGGTGCCCAGTCAATGTTTATTAAGGTGAAACTAATTGGGAGAATAAATGTGGTAGGGCAGTGTGGAGCAGTGGTTAAGATCAGGAGTCTGGAGTCAGACTCTCAGTGGGTCAGCCACTTACCTGGGTGACCTGGGGCAAATGACAGTAGTCATCTGCAAAACAGAGATGAACACAGAATCTCAGGGTGCTTCCAGATGGGAGAGTGCAGCCCACCCAAGGTGTTGTCATTGACAAGTGCATGCACCCTGAATCTGATTGAACCAACTACTAATTTTCAAGAAGTACAGACATAAGTTACATTGCAAAGATGTAGTCAATAAAACCCCAACTGTGGAAATGCTACAGAAAAACCCATGTACTTCAACAAATAAACTCCAAGGGAAACTAAAAAAGAAAATAGAGGGGGAATCTATATGTTTAAAAAAAATGTAAAGACATATCAACCAATCACAGCATATGGATCTTACCTGGATCTGCCTTCAAATGATTAAAGAAACTATAGAATTCACGAGACAATCAGAAATTTGAACACTAACTGGTTATTTGATGATATAGATTAATTATTTCCCTGTTCAAGTTTAAAAGGTCCTCATCTTTTGGAGACATATACTGAAAACGTCATGGGTGAAGTTAGGCAATACTTAGGATTTGCTTGAAAATAATGAGTGGAATAAATGTGTAAGTGAATTAGGTTAGGAATGAAACAAGATTAATGTTTCATTTTGTACATCATGAAAACAGCTTACTATTAATTGCTTTACTTGGAAAATCTTATTTTAAATAGACAATTTCAAGTGTATCTTCAAACATTTATTTAGGGGATCAAATAAACACAATTTTGTCTATCTACAAATTATTATAAAGTACTGCCCACCTCAAATTTAAATTCTCTGGGAAAAAAAAATCAAAGCTTTCCAGAGACTATGCCAAAAAAAGGATCATTTCTAACCTCACAGGATTCTTCTGGAAGGGGAAAAAGTTTAAAAGGAGGAAAACATTTACATAGACTGGCCTTTATTCTTCTAGAGCAAATTAAAAGCCAAACAAAATATTCAGAGCTAGGAAAAAGTGTTGAACTGGGGGAAGATCTGGGTTCAAATTCCACTTACCAGCCACTTGCTATGAATCAGACTACAAAATGCAGTGAGACTCTGCTTCCTCATCTGTAAAAATGAGTTTCATAGCTGCTACTCCAGTAACAATCAAATGAGTACCTGAGCTGGTACCTGGGCAAACAGGGCCTAGTTCCCCTGGCCTTAGGCTACTTTTCCAGATCTTCGGAGCTCCTCCCTCCCACACAATCTGTCCTGGAGGTTGACAATCTTGCAACCAAGGATGAATGAGGTCTGCATTTAGCTTGGATCACAGAATTCTTATGAAAAAGTTTTAATTAGGTATTGCCAACATTTAAAAACTAGGAGAGTACAGATACAAATTTGGAGTTCTGATTTGTAACAAATTGCTACAAGAAAATTGTTAGTTCTCCAGGGTCCCCATTACTCCATTATCTTACACTCGTCCCTGGGGGCTGATTCTCAGCTTCATAGTCTTTCCTTGGTTTTGCCCTTTCATGCTTCTGTGCCTCTCCCTGCCTGGAAAATTTCTGGTCACCATTCAAGGCCCACCAGCAACACCTGTCACCTCCTCCACATTTCCATGGCACAGAACCTCCTCTACAGCATGCATAATACCCTATCCTGGGATCAGTCTTCTCTCTGGGGGAAGGGACCCTGTTGCTATCTCCTTTGTGTCCCTAGGGCCTAGCAGAAAGCATGACCTAGATAATGCAGAATTCAGTAGATGTCTCTCCAACGTGTAGAAAGAAACTAGAGCCAAACTCTTACAGAAATGTAAGATTTATATCACAGCTTGTTCTGACAGCTACCAAATAAAGGGGTCAAGGATATTAAAAACATTTCACAAAATGAGAACAAGCTTCCAACTGCTTACAAATTTCAACTGTTAGAAGTCACTAAATGTACAGATAAAGCAGAGACAACAGGCAGGCAGGGGCATTCCTTACATCATTCATTGAACTGATACTACTAAATACTTACTGTGTGCTTCCTAAGCACTGCACAATTCAGGCAACTACCTGTTTTCATAAAATAAACAGGCAAATAAACAAAGAAGTGTCAAACCAGAATAAGTGCCAGAAAGAAAATGAAATAAAGTAATGGAATAGAATGACTAAGGGAAGAAAGAGAGTGGTCAAGGCAGGCCTCACTAAAAATGAGACATCTGACCACAGGAAGGAGCGGTAAGAGCCATCTGTGTAAAAATCCCAGTGACTACTTCAAAACAAGGGAAACAGCAGGTGCAAAGGTCCTGAGGTAAGTGGATTTGGCATGTTCAAAGCAGGTGAGATGGGTGAGCCAGAAAAGCAGTGTTCTGGGTGTGTGTGTGGGTGGGGAGGGAAGTGGTAGAGGAGGTGGGCAGGGCTCATTTTGGCTTTGCTGGGGACAGTGCATCAGGAAGTGGGATGGGGGGAGGACTCTGGGCTGACTGGGAGGGGGTTCCTACCACACTCACACCCCCAAAGGGGCAACATTCCGCCTAGTTTTCTACAAATGTGCACGGCTCCTGCCCAGACGCTTTCATACAGTCATACCGATGGACAACTGTCCAAAAAAAGTAGACATTTCCCCCACTTTCCTGAGGGGAAAACCGAGGACACCGAGTATCAGTCCCTTGGCCAAGGTCGCGGGGACCAGACTCGGGGCTCCTAACATCCAGCATGGGTGCGCAGTTGTGAGCCCCACAACCGGGAGGGCTGGCGCCCACAGAAACCCCTCGGGCAGGTCTGCTGGTGCCAGGCCAGACAGCGGACCCAAAGCCCCGGACTGCTGACAGCCGGACGGGAGGGGGCGACTGCGACATCCTGGAAGGACAGGGGCGGCGGCTGTGGCCGAAAGCGCCCGGCAGACCCCTGCCCACCCCGGCCCGGCGGTCCCGCGCCCACCCCGCGGACCAGGGCCGCGCGGTTTTCCCGCCGCCCCTCCCCAGAGTGGCCCGGCCCGAGCAGCCACCGCCAGGCCTAGCCCGCCCGCCGGGCTCACCTCGCCTCCCCGCCGCCGCGCCAGGGAGAGAGGGCAAGCCGGCAGACTGGCGGCGCAGCGCACTAGCCGCTCCCGGCTCCGCTGCCCGGGGGCTCGGCCCGCCGCCCCGCCCCGCTCTGCTCCGCCCCGCCGCCGCCGCAGTGGGTGTGAGGGGCGCCGGGGCGCTTCGACCCTTCCGGTCCTGCTCCCTTCTCCGCTGCTGCTGCCGCCGCGACCGCGGCGCTCTGCTGACCGACCCGCGGGCCCACCAATCAGCACGTGGAGTGTCGGACAGGCGCGGCCAATCGTGCCAAGGGGGCGGGTCGCTTCCTGGAGATAAGGGAGGGGCCAGGAGCCGTGTAGGCCCCTCAGGCCTGGTCCGGGGTCCGGTGGGAGCGGCGCCCCGTAGGCGGCTCATCCCAGCGGCCCGACTGGCCACTGCTGTCTAGCCCGCCCTCGAAAAAGGAGGGAGGTGCGCAGCACGGCGGCGGGACGCAGAGAGGGTAGACCGAGGGGACCGAGAGCCCGTGAGGGCCGGACCGGCGAGGGTGGGCGCCTCACCGCTGTGGGGTTAGAGGAGGAAGTAGGGCCTCGGGGATGCAGGTGCAGGCTCGCAGCGGTGAGGCGGCTTGGAAAGGGAGTCGGGCCCGCCAGCTTTAGAAACAGCCCGAAGCAAAGGGAAGGGAGGCTGGGGCCTCCGCTTCCAGGAACCCGCCATGTAATGGACCCGGGAGGAGGAGGCAAAGGCTGCGAGGGAGGAGGAGCACAGGGTCTCTCGGATTCTTGCTTGCTGCAGCTGGGGGCGCTGCGCTTGCGACACTGAATCGGTTTGTAGGGTGCGGCCTGAAGTCAGGCCACTGTAGGGAGGGAGGGGTGAGGAAAGATGACCATGATCCCCGACGAGTCAGTGACGGAGAAGGGGAGAGAACTCTTGGTGACAGGAATCAGGCATCTGTTGGGTTAGAGAAGGGGTTTGAGCAATGCTGAGGGACCCCCTAGGGACTGGGATCCTTTAACACTGAGCTGCTTTTTAGGCATTTTCCTCAGCCCTCGGGCCCTCAGATTGGGTTCCAGCAGGCCCAGGTTCCTATAAATGGTTGGGGGAACACGCAAGGTTTGAGTTGTTGACAGATCTGAGTTTGGATAGTAAAGTTGGAAGTGAGGCAAGGAAGCTGGATACATTGGGGGTAAAGCTTAGAGATATATGGATGGGGAAAGACTGTGGGAGTTGGACTTTGGGGACTGGAGGAGTAGGAGGCAGTGTTTGACAACTGGTAACTCTGGAGGTAGAGTGGCAGTCACAGGACACCAACAAGTAACCAGGGTAGATGGGGAGGTCAAGGAGCTGAGGACACGAAAGGTGGCAGCAGAATTTGGGGAGGGCAGCAAGCCCCTGACCCAGGTTCCCGAGCCAGACTGGTGGAAGCACCAGGGCCTCCGAGAAGTTGGGTAGACAAGGGACCCTGCCTTGATCTTCCCCTTTAGTCATTCCACTTTGGCCACCAGAGGGAGTTTTCTAAAATTGAGTATGACTCATCCCTGCTTAAAATTATTCTAGCTCCTAAGTGGAGGCTGCATTGAAAAAGGTGTATGGTGGCCTGGTGTCCATACCTGTTCTCACCTCAGCCTTACCTGCCACCTGCCTCAGGTACACAAGAGAAAACAACACCAACAATTGCCATTATGGAAAACTAGTAAAAAGCCTGGCTGTAGTTTCACCAAGGAGCATCCATGGATTCTTCCCCTCAGACTAGGAAGGGGCCATCAATTCTCACACAAAGCTGATTTTATAACTCTCATCCCATGCAAGGTATATAACCAAAAATCACTATATATACATTCATACCTAGACACATGTCATGCTGGGTTTTCTATAAGCATTCTGTTTATTCCAGAGACATTGCTTTTTTTTTTCTGTTTATGAAATATGATAAACACTTATGAATGCAAAGCCTGAGGTGACTTGGCAGAGAGAGGAGCTGACCATGCCTTGGAAAAGCACAAAGAATCCTGGTCAAGGCCTATAAGTGAGAAAATTCTGCCAAAAGTGTGATGTGAACCAAATGGGATACATGCACACAACTGACATCTGATAATGCCTGCCAGATGGGAAAAAGCAGTTGAGGAAGTACACCTGGACAGGAGGAAGCCCCAGGTGAGAATGGAAAACCAGTAGGAATATGCTGGGCCAGTGGCTCAGGCAAGGAGGACTGTGTGCTGTGTTCAAGGAACCACAAGTCACCTGGACTTGCTGGAGAGGAATGTGAGGGGACAGGAGAGGTAGGAGCCTTTGAGATGCTCCGACACTACTACCTTGTAGCACATGGGCTGGTATCAGTTCACCGATATGCCTTGTTTATTCCTAAGGGGTTGGAATATATATATATGTGTGTGTGTATACATATTTTTTTAAAATTTGCTTTTTCACTTAGTTGCCAACATTTAAAAATTAGGAGGCTTTACATTAAAAAAAAAAAAAAAAAAACATTGTTGGCTTCTCTTGGATAATTTGATCTGGCAACATAGGACCTTTATTCCCCTTTAGGTGAAGACTCCAGTTTACTACCATCTTATACACCTTATTGCCGGAGACCAGCTCCGGTTGGGGGGGAGAAGACGTCGGTGAAAAGGTGAGAGATAGACCACGCAGCACACAAGTCTGGAGGCTAACTCTAACTTTACTTTTACCTGAGTTTTTATAGCCCAGACAGCACAGTCTTTTGCATTACAGCTTTTGAGGTTACATAAAAGAATTTCAGAGTTATACATTATGAAGGAAACAAGTTACATTAAGGAATTTCAGGGTTATACATTCTGGGGGAAACAGGATATTGTTCTAAGTACACATTACTGATTAAACTTATCTAAAGACGTAAAAAAAGCATATATTGATCAGTCTTAAATGTCAAGAACAATCGTATAGCAGTACAAAACACGTTTTCACCTAAACCTATTTCCGTAACCCCTTACGTCCACTCATGATTTCTCACAGCTAGATTGCTCCAATACATCATAGCTAAACCTTAACTGAACTCAACTTACTATTGTTTCCTATAATGACTTTGTTTTGAACTAGAAAGAAGTAAGTATAGCTATTTCTCAGAAGTTAAGCTAATAGGTAATTTTCCTTTGATCGGGTGTTAGATCTAAGTGGTCTCTACCATGGAAAACTTATATCAATATATCTTAAACTAATATCCTAAACTTACCTAAGATAAAAGAATCCTTATCAATCACAAGAAAGCCTTATAACTATAACTTAGAAAAGTCTGAACTATGGGGCACAGCAAGAGCCACAAGTTTAATCATTACTTACAAGCCTAATGTCTAATTATAAACCTGTTTTTCTCATGTACTAATGAATTTGCTATAGAGCTCCTGACTCAGACTTCACAATGTAAATTTGTGTGATCAGATTTATGTTTAATAGCTAACTTATAAGCCCCTAGTGGTCACACAGAAACACAGTGAGAATAGGGAGATAGAATTAACCATCGCGGCGCCATTTTTGTCTAACATCGTTCCTGGAAGAGGGAGAGATGCCTTGCTTTCTCTCCCTATTATTTCAGACAAGGAGCCTTGCTCACTTGTCCCAAGGAAGATGTGACACCTTATGACCCACATCTGGCCATAAGTTCATTAATTTGTTAGCTACTGGCCTTTGGGGGTATCAGAGGATGAAAACCTGGCTGTGGAGTAAAAGGCATCTCTTGAAGAGTGTTAAGCAAGGAGTTAAGTGACATAGTTAGATGTTTATTTCAGAAAGGTCACTAGGGCCTGTGAGATTTGGGGGACAAGGGGCATGAGGCCACAAGACTAGTTGGGAACTATTGCAAAGGCCCTTTTGAGAGAAGCTGAGTCCTGACCTGAGGCAATAGCAGCAGGTGGCAAGAGGAAGGAGTTGATTCTAAAACTCTTTCAGGACCTATGGAAATGCAAATTAATTTGCAGTGAGCCACTACTACATACCACTCTGATGCCTGCACTGAAATAAAATAACAAGTTGGTGATGACATGGAGCAATTGGAACTCTCATGTAGTGCTGGTGGAAAAGCAAAATGGTCTATCTACTTTGCAAAAACAGTTGGAAGTTTCTGATAAAGTTGAACATAAACCAATCATATCATCCAGCAGTTTCATTCCTGGGTATTTATCCAAGAAAGATAAAATTGAATGTTTATAACCTCTTTATTCAAAATAGTCAAGAACTGGACACTAACCTGTACATCTATAATCCAGTGAATGGATAAATAAACTACCTCCATGTTTCAGACTCTTATCTGGCAATAAAAGGGACTGACCTGCTGATAAATGTGCAACATGTACAAGTATCAAAAATATTATGCTAAGTGTAAAAGCCAAGCATAAGACTACATCCTTCATGATTCCATTCATATGGTATTCTGGAAAAATAAAAATTGATCAATGGGTTGCCAGAAGTCAAGTTGGGAGAGGATAATGACTACAGCTGGCCACCTTGAATTTCAGAGTGATGGATACACTCTATATTGTAATTGTGGTGGTCATATGACCGTATTTGTCAAAACTCAGGATTATGCATCTACAAAAGGGCAACTTTGAATAACTTGACATGAAGGAAAAAGAATGAAAGGTTGAAATTCTCAGGTTTTAGTGAAAGGTGGGAAGTGGGGGCAAGGAGCCAGAGAAAGCTGCAGTTCCGGGCTTGAGTTTTGGAATGGAGCCCTCTGGCCTGGGCCAAACTGTTTTTACAAAGTAGATATACCATTTTGCTTTCTCACCAAAAGTGCATCAGAGTTCCAGTTGCTCCATGTTATAACCAACATTTGATACTATTCTTTTTTTTTTAATATTTATTTATTTACTTTAGTTGTACACAATGCAATGCATTTATGTTTACGTGGTGCTGAGGATCGAACCCAGGCCGCGCACGTGCTAGGCGAGCGCTCTGCCACTGAGCCCCAGCCCCAGCCCCTTGATATTATTCTTTAGTATAGACATCGTAGTGGGCATGTAGTGGTAGCTCATTGCAGATTAATTTGTACTAATTTCCTTTCAAAACACTTTCTAGCCTGCTTCCCAGCTACCTCCCTGTACTTATCTTCAGCTCTGTGGTCCTTGGCTAGGTACCTCCTCTAAAGAAAGTCACCTGCCTGTTCTCCTTCTGAAACCCTTAACCTCCTTTGGCTTCCTTTCAGTCTCTCCCTCTCCTGTTCTGACTCTCAGCTCTGGCCACTCCTCAGTGCCACAGCTGACAGAGACACTGCCCACTTCCCTGTTCCACACGGGCTGCTTTACCAAGGAGAAGAGAGCATAGTAGACAGGAGAAGCCCAGGCTTGGGCTCCCTGGGCTGGGAGTATTAGTGGCTTTTCCAGAGGCTAGCTGTATGTGCAGGGCGATGGATTTACATGTCTCTGATCTTATCCACCCTTGAATGGCCTGGGTTCTAATCTGGTTCTCTACTCATCATCTGTGTGGGCAAGGGATTCTGTCCTTCAAAGCTTAGTTCTGTGGAAAGCAGCATGGATGATGATCCCAGACTGTGGAATGTTGTGTCAGAATGCTCAAGGAGAGAGGTAGATAACCTCTGCACCATGTCCTGCTTGTCTCTGTGTCAGAATCCTCTCACTGTGGGTTGCTTTCTACCTGTTACATTCTGCTCTTCACTATTTAAGGTGGGGAGATAGCAGGCCCTCTGTCCCAAACTGGTTTGAAAACTCACAGTGAAGTTCTATGAGCCCTCTTGGGTGTAGCTTCCACCTCTGTACTAGTCAGCTAGGCTGGACACTCAGGCTTACATAAGGACCACAACAAGTGAAAAGACAGACTTAGCTGGCAAGGCAGAGGTCCAGGGAATTATCCTCTGGCAACCATAGAAAGAAGGTGTCATAGCTGGGGCACAGCTGAGGGTGTGAGTGCTATATGGAACCAGGTTTTCAGTGGCTGTACAAACGAGTAATGAATACTGTGGCCCTCAGCCATCTTCCTCCAGGTATGTCCCGAAGTATCAGCAGCTGTACCCTCATTCTCAGGGAACCAGAAGGCTCTTTTCTGGAATTCTTACCAGTCCTAAAGGTAAGACCTGGATATTGACATGACATCCTACACCCCCTAGAACTTTCCCAGATTTCCCAGCAGTGAGTCTTGGCATCAACAAGGCCTATCATATACTCAGAACTTCTGATTTGCCCACCTCAAATCTGAGCAGATACCAGGCGTGGTGGTGCATGCCTGTAACCCAGTGGCTCAGGAGACTGAAACAGGAAGATCTTGAGTTCAAAGCCAGCTGCAGCAAAAGTGAGGCACTAAGCAACTCAGTGAGACCCTGTCTCTAAATAAAATACAAAATAGAGCTAGGGATGTGGCTCAGTGATTGAGTGCCCTTGAGTTCAATCCCTGGTACCCCCTGGCCCCCCAAAAAATTGAGCAGATAGCCTGAGTTCACATGACAAAGAAAACAAAGACAATAAAATAATCTTAAACAAAAACTATGATGTGATAAGAGAACTAAAGGGACTCCATCTTGTTCTTCAGCAGCCATCTTAGGAGTTCCGAGAAATAGTTCTTTTTCTCAGAAATAATAGAATACAGAAAGTCCTGCCTGTGTACCCATTAATCGTTACCTAGCATAATGCGCTTGACAGCATAAAAACAGGAATTCCTATACAATGTAAAATTGCTCTCTTTGGTTTCCATTTTTCCTGGGCAAATACCTTGTCAGAGATTGATTGTCTAGACGTTAGTAACCATTCTCTAACATGTACTCAACTAGGGTCATCATGACCCCATTCCCTTCTACTTGATCGTTGCTATATCAACCTGGAAAGTCCCATGGGAAATATTATTGTACCCATTGCTTTGTCTTGCTAACTGCCTAGATTCAGCTTCTGTACTGTGGCTTGCTTGCATTGGCTGAAACCCTGCAATTGAATATTCCGCCCTCTGTGATTTTGCTCTTTATAAACCCTTGAAAAATCACTGCCTGCACACCATCTTGTCACACTGTGTGATGTGTGAGGATGGTGGCCGCTGATCAGCTTAATAAAGGCTTTTTATTGGCTCAAGTGTGAAATGGCTTGGAGTTTTAATTGGCATTATGCTGGATACAACATTTTTGGTACAACAATGACAGGTATGGTGGTGCATGCCTGAAATCCCAGCTACTTGGGAGGTTGAGGGAGGAGGATTGCAAATTTGAGGCCAGTCTGGGGTTCATTTTTCCATTGCTGTAAAGAAAGAAAGAAAGAAGTACAGACTATGTAGAGAAGGAATTTTTGAAAGAAAAATAAAACCTATGGTGTTCAGAAAAAATGAAAAAAAAATCACATCCTTAAGACAAGATCTATTCATTTAAAAAGTATTCAGTACACATGAGTATGTCTTTGCTCTCTCAGCTGAGGTGGCCTATAAGCAATGACATTTGAGTAGCAGAAAGCATACCCAAAGCTTGGATCTTGGTTTTTAATGGCACTCTCCCATAAAAGCCACCAAGGATTCCTGGATAAATAGCTGATTCTAGGACTGGGGCAGTGAATATGCAAGATGAGCCTAGAGTTTTGCTGTACTGAAATAAGGAAGTACTTACAAAATATACAAACACAAAATAATGGGGGTATGTCAAAGAGACACAAAAGCCAACTGAATGAGCCTCTGAGAGTTGAAGTGATGAGAATGGCTTTGTCCTCTGTGGTTTCCTATTCTAAAGAGAAAAGCATCAAACCCAACAGAGGGACATTGTATGAAATACAAACCAGTACTCCTTAACACTATCAAGGTCATCAAAAACAAGGAAAGTCTGAAAAGTTGTCACAGCCAGAAGGATCTTAAGGGGCATGCAATGTGGTATCCCAGAACAGAAAAAGAATATTAGATTAAGTAAATATGATTAAAGTATAGACTTTGGGTTTTTTTTTTGTATGAGATATATAGATATATATATATATATATATGTACATATATATATATATATATATATTCAAAGCAAAGAGCTCTTGGAAACTAAATCATGTTGGCAGAAATAAAAAATCATAGTAGTAGATAGGTTGGGAGAGAAAATTGAAGAAATTTCACAATCAGTAGAGCAAAAAGACAATAAGATGGACAAATAGAAAAGATAAGAAATGTAGAGGCCAATCTATCAATTTAATCTCTGAATAATATGCATTCCAGAAAGACCAGAGAAACAGAGACAGCACTCCACAACCAAAATAATTCAAAATTTTCCAGAATCTAAGGGCATGAGTTACCAGGCTAAAGCCAATACAAATGAAGAGACCTAAGGTACCACATTGTAATATATCAGAACATAGGAATAAAAGAAGACAATAAGAAAGTCACCTACAAAGATACATCAGAGCAATTTTGGACTCAATAGCAACAGTGGGACCAAGATGGTAAAGCATTACCTTTAAAACTATGAACAAAAAAATTATTTTCTAACTTAGAATTCTGTACTTGGATAAACCCTCAATTGAGTATGAATAATAAAGTCAGTTCCAGACCTGTAAGTGCTCAGAAAATTTACCCTCTTGCTGTGGGTGAATGTTTGTGTCTTCCCTACTTGCAAATTCATATGTTGAAATTCTACCCTCCAGTGTGATGGTATTGGAAGTGGGGTCTTCAGAGAATGATTAGATCATGAGGGTGGAACCCTCATGAACTGGATTAGTGCCCTTAAATAGAAGCCCCAGGGAGCTCCCCGTGTTAGTCAGTTTTTCTTCACTGTTACCAAAATATCTGACAAGAACAACTTAGAGGAGGAAAATTTTATTTGGCACCCATGGTTTTAGAGGTTCAGTTCATGGTTGGCTAACTCCATTGTTCTTGGCCTGAGGCCAGGCAGAACACTGTGGCAAGAAGGGTATGGCAGAGGAAAGTTGCTCAGCTCACAAAAACCAGCAAGTAGGAAGAGAGAGCAGAGGAGCCAGAGACAAGATATATGAGCCCCAAGGGCATGCCCCCTATGACTTATTTCCTCCAACTCCCACCCCACCCATGGTTATTACATGGATTACCACCCAGTAATCCATTCAAATTATTAATCCATCAAATGGATTCATCAACTGATTAGATTATAGTTCTCATATCATTTTACCTCTGAACGTTCCTGCATTTTCTAACATGATCTTTTTGGGGGCAACACCTCACATCCAAATCATATTGCTTCCTTATCCCTCCTGCCATATGAGGACACAAAGAGAAGACTTCCATGTATGAACCAGGAAGTGACCCCCACCAGACACCAAATCTGAAGGTGCCTTGATCTTGGACTTCCCAGCCTCCAGAACAGTGAAAAATAGATTTTAAATATTTATGTTACCTAGTTGATGGTATTACATTTTGTCATAGCAACCTGAATGGACTAACACATGTTCTAATGTTATAACTAAATAACCACATACTGGGCATTTATAAAGAAAAGAGGTTTTATTTGGCTCACAGTTCTAAAGGCTAAAAGTTTAAGATTGGGCAGCTGCATCTGGTGAGGTCCTTGCTGTTATGGACTCTCTAGAGTCCTGAGGCAATACAGGACATCATGTGCTGAAGGGGACAGAGTGTCCTAGCTCAGGTCTTTCTTCCACTATTTCATTGGATTATAGCCTTACCTTGATAGCCTCATTCAACCTTAATTACCTCCCTAACACTCTACCACCAAATGCCGTTGTTGGATTGAGTTTCTACCCTCTTAATAATTGACAATGGGAGTCAAATTTAAACATGAGTTTTGGTGGAGACATTCAAACAGTAGTATCTCTTGAGTGCCTTTTATCAAGAATGATGTGCTCCACCAAAACAAAAGAAGGAAATGAGAAGAAAGAAAACAGAAGAAACAGGAACCAACTCATGAGGTGAGAAAGAATTCCTGGGAGGATGGGGAAAAGTGAAGCTGACATAATAACTCTGCACAGATGTGAAGGGCAATTGAACCATAATGCAGCAATGAGACCCAAGAGGCCGACTGTCACTGCCAAGAGCCTCATTTACACAGAGCCATCTTTTAACTTGAGGACAGAATGCCCAGGAGAGCTTGGCTCAGGTTTTCAATAGTATTTGGCTTATTTTGACCAGGTGCTGACGAGGATCTTTCCTCTCCTGTTCTGCTGAGGACACACATATTACTCACAAAAGTTTTCCACTTTGTACCAAGAGCTGGAAGTAGGCCATTCTCTGCAAGAAGCAGAGAGTACAGAGCAGCTCCTCCCTCTGACCATATTTCAGCTGCATGTCCACAACTCACCCTGCCAAGTCCCCAGCCATGTTGAGCCCTGTGTCTCTGAAGACTCTCTGATGATGTTACTCATGACTTCCCCAGAAGGGGCTTTGTCAACTGCCAGAGAAGTGGAAGTCAGACCACCACCTGGAAACTGATCAGCTCACCTCCTCCTGGAGCCACCTTGCAGTGGGGGCAGTGTGTGCTTGTCCTCATTTTCAAAACTAGACAGTATAGTTATCTAAAATATCCATAAGACAATGTTTCCAGAACACTCTTTCCCACAGATATCAAATTCGAGGATTTCAAAATCCTTTATGAAAGTAGTATAGCATTTGCATGTAAACTACAGATGTCTTTCCATATATTTTAAGTCATTTCTGGATTGCTTATGATACCTAATACAATGACTACATATCACTTTATCGTATGAATTCAATATAGTATTTGGTATGCAACAAATTCAAATTTTACATATGGAACTTTCTGGGGATTTTTTTCCCAAGTGTTTTGATCTGTGGTTGGTTGAATACATGGATGTGGAACCTATGGATACAGAGGATCAACTGTACATTGTATGAGGATAGATACACAGATGGAACCAGAAGGTACATCAAGAGAGCAATTAGCACAAAAGTCAGGATGATCATTGCTTCTTGGAATGAGGATGAAATACATTTTTTACATCTTAGGTCTTAATTGGATCTAAATGTTCTGGGTAGTTTATAAAAAGACTCTTGATCTTTTTTTTTTTTTTTTTTTTTTTTTTTTGTACTGGGCTTGAACCCAGGGGCACTTTATTACTGAGCTACATCTCTAGTCTTTATATTTTTTTACTTTGAGACAGGGTCTTGCTAATTTGCCCAGGCTGGCCTTGAACTTGTGATCTTCCTGCCTCACTCTCCCAAGTCTGTGAGATTATAGGCATAAGCCATTGTCCCTAGCAATAGGTTCCTAATCTTAAGAGTTGTATTGACCATGGTTTGGTCAGGAAGAAGAAACCAGTCTAGTTATTTTTGTCAGGAGTTACCACCTCATTAATCTGTGAGGACTGGAAGACAAGTCAAGGAAAACCACCATAGCTCTTGAGTTTTGGAGGAGATTCAGTAAACCTCTGTTTGTGGCCATCACTGCAAGGAGCCCTTAGGTGGGTGAGTTTTGGGAAGTGCCTGAGGGCCATATCAGAATCCCCTGTTTTCTGAAGCCATTATTCTACCTGCCTCTGCCAGAACAGATATGAATACAGATGCTTCTCAACTTACTGTGGGGTTGTCTGGTAAGTTGAAAACATTACTAAATTGAAAATGCATTTCAACACACCTAACCTAACCTACCTATTACAGATTTTTTAGTCTACTTTAAACATGCTCAGAACACACATTAGCCCAGAGTTGGGCAAAATCATCTAACATAAAGCTTATTTTATAATAAAATATTGAATATGTCATGTAATTTCTTGAATACTGTACTGAAATGAAAAAAATAAAAATAAAAGAGAATGGTCCTATGAGTACTACATGATTTCAGTGAGTGCA
The DNA here is from genome assembly GCA_025594165.1 of Tamias sibiricus. NCBI lineage: Eukaryota > Metazoa > Chordata > Mammalia > Rodentia > Sciuridae > Tamias > Tamias sibiricus. The sequence continues at coordinate 38,565,292 of CM046662.1, read as the reverse complement.
TATTGCTTTGGCATCATTGTAGAGTAAAAAAAAAATTTAAAAATCCTAAGTTGAATCATCATCAGTCGGGGACCATCTGTATGATTTCTGCCCTTCCACTATCTTCCAAACTTCCCATGAGTGCCTCTAACTGTTAACCTGAAAATGTAGAGAAGGCAGAGAGTGTAGTACAGGATGGTAAAGTTGTTACAGAGCCCATAGGTAATCCAGAACAAAAGTTTAATGATATACAAGTGCCACACCCACCAATTAGCTGTCATGAAGATTTTATCAAGCTGTGTGTGATAGGGAGCCCAAATTCCAACCTGATAAACCTTAAGAACTCTGTCTGGCTTTCTTTCTACCTGATTGTAATAAGATCTGTGACTATAATAAGCTCATTGGGGGAAAAATACAAATTTGAAAGTTTTATCCCTCCATGCTGCTTCTAGGTACTGGGCAACCATCTCAAGCAATAACATGTGTCCCAACCCAACCCAGATTTATCAGACCCTTAGCCAAGAGTCCCAAATCTGCATTTTCTTATCTCATGTAAAACAGTCCTTACTTTTGTACTAGAAGCACACAGGTAGTAGGTGAGTGGACAATGCTCATGATTATTGATTGTATTAGTCTGTTTTGCATTACTATAAGAAAATACCTGAGGCTGAAAAAATTTATAAAGAGAAGAGGTTTATTTAGTTCACAATTCTGGAGACACCAGATTGAGGGCAACATCTGGCAATGGCCCTCTTGCTGGCATAGGCCTGAGGTGGTGCAGGGGATCACATGGAGAGAAACAATGAGAATGTACACACTTATATCCCATTCTCTGTCCCTTTTCTCATAAAGCCACTAGTAATTCAGTCATGAAGCCTCTACCCCAATAACTTTATCTAATCCTAATCAGCTCCCAAAGCTGATTAACTTTATCAAACATCATAGTTTGATTAAATTTTCATCCTCTCAATATCTCTCAATGAGGATTAAATATCAATACATGAACTTTTGAGGGACACACTCAAACTCTATCTGAACCATAGCACTAATAAACAGGGCCATTCTGAGACACTGTTGAGTTCCTTAGGAGTCCTCAAATTCCAAAGCACATAAAAAGAATGAGGCTAACCAAATTCAAACACACAAGACAAAAAAAAAAAAAAAAAAAAAAAAAAAAAAAAAAAAAAAAACCCATACTGTCTTTATTGTCTTAAAATTGCATAGTACTTTGATTATGCACGTTTTTAAATAGACAGCAGGGCAGCCCACACAAAACTATCCTCTTGCACAGGGCATTCAAGCTGTTTTACTATAATGGTAAGGGAGCAGGGACCAAAATGCTGCCTGGTCTTAAAAAGAACCATGATCTCATTAAACGAAAGTCAGAGAGTTGAAAGGGTTTGGGCCACAGACAAGAAGAAAATGTTGAAGGAAATTGATATTTCAATTTGATTTGTAGGAGGCTGATTTGTAAGATGGCTGGAGAGGCTTCACTGATGTCAGGGGACAGGTTTCAGGAGCAGCCTAGAAAGGAAGGGAAAGTAGAAAGGAGTCCAGAGGGTCAATATTTTGTGCTCAAATCTGAGATGAATGCCACTCACCAGGAGTGATTCCAGAAACAGCGCTCTGGGTAGCTGAGATGCACAGTCTGGTTATTACCATGGCTATAGAAAGCCACATACTAGAAAAATAACTTAAAAGCTATACAATCATCATTATAAATATTTTGTCTTTTAAAACTAACTAGCTAACTAGGTTGGTTTAAAAAAAAGGTTCACAGTTACTCTGAAGAGAGCTGTATCTCTATTGCACAGTAGTGGAAAAGTCTGCTCTGATCCCCATGTGTAAACAATGATCCCCTTCTCCTTGGCAACTTCAGGACACAGAGAAACAGTATTTGCTATAAGCAAAAGCACTTGGGTACAAGGCACATTGAAGCTGTCAGCTCTACTGGGAACACGCAGAATGCCCACTTTCCCCATGTGGCATCCCTGTAGTTGGGACGGGTCTTGAAGCAGACCAAAGATGGTGATGGTCTCCTCCTTATGGTCCTGTTTTCATTCCACGGTGACAGACTTGGCCAGATTTCTTGGAAAGTCAACCTTTAAGGAAAGAAAGGAACTTCTCAGGACCCAACAGGTCTCATCAATATACTACATCTTAACAATTATTATCAGTGACTGGTGTTCCTGGTCACCTCCAACCATGAGCTACTCTGACACCTGCATCTTAGAAGAAAATTCCTTATTCTAGAAGCTTCATTTAACTGTGTAATGTTTAATTCATTCAATAACATTTGTTGTGCACCTGACACCTGTCATGCTGTGTTAGTGCTATTAAAGTAATACGATTCAGACATTTAAAAACAGCTAGCTCAAGGTATACTGTTAAAATTTCACTTTTCAGGACTGGCGATGTAGTTCAGTGATAGCTTGCTTGATTAGCATACACGAGGCCCTGGGTTCAATCCCCAGTATCACACACACAATTTTAAAAATGCACTTTTCTGTTGAGGATACACACACATTTCAAAGACCTGTTATTTTAGGGTGGAAGCTGGGAAGGAAATATAATTGGGAATGGTTGAGAAAGTGTGCTTCAACTTTATTTGCAAGGTTTTATTTTGTTTATATGTTCAGAAAAGAAACAAATATGACAAATGTTAGCAAATGTCAATCCTGAGTGATTTGTACAGGTTCATGAGTTTCTTATATTGTTTTTTGTAATGTTATGTATTTTTTAAAATTTCTCAAAATAAAATAGTAATGAAACATCTATTTCTTTGAACAATGAAATATGTGTTCTTACTGGTGGTATCATAAATTGTTTTTTTCTGGAAAGTAATTAGGCAACATACATAGAAGACTCAAAATTTTGAATCCTTTGCTAGACTAAGAACAAATCCTAAATGTGGGACAAAGATGATGTACGAAGACATTCACTGCTGTATTATTTATGAAGATAAAAAATTGGAAAGTTTATAATAGAAGACTAAGTAATTGTTACAAAAATCATAAGATTGTGATGGAATATTATGCAATGATTAAATATTGCAAGTAACGTGTTCATAAAGATGTGACAAATGCTTGTAATAATAAAAGTAAGAAGCAAAATTTTATCCTTGATATAATGTTGAAAAGTATTTTTATAAAATTCACATGCACAGGAACATCTGGAATAAAATATTAAATTTGCTAATTAATATTGTTTCTGGGTAATGAGGTTATGGCTTAATAGTCTTTATGTTTTTGTAGTTCTCAGTTTGTTTTCAGGGGATATAAGTTATCTTAAAAGGAAGTTACCATAAATGAAATCATTTCTCTTCTGACTACTCCAAATAAGTATTTAAAGGACAAAAACGAATTTCGGCATTACACATGGAATAATGTAAAATGCCACCCTATAGCCCTCAAATATGTACAAATACATGTCAGTTAAAAAATAAGAAATATATTTTAAAAAAGGAACTTTGGAGTTATGTTTCTCCTATGTTAAGTGTAATATTTAGACTTACGTCATATCCTCGGAGAACAGCCAGGTGGAAGGAAAGAAGCTGAAGTGGAATAACGCTCAGGATTCCCTGGAGGCAGTCGACAGTATGGGGCAGCTCTATGGTTTTATACGCAAACTTGGAACTTTCAGTGTCATCCTTGGAGCACAGTATAATTGGGCGACCCTAAAGCAGAGAAATAGCACCATTAAATAGACTGTCTCTGAAAGAAGCAATACTTCACACACAACAGTTTTTAGGAATCACTATTATTGCAGTGATAACACTAGTCTTTTGTTTTTGCTGGAATTATGCACCCATAAGGTGATGTGCATGATCCATTTAAGGGACAAAATGTGTGATGCTTCTTGGTGTGTTTCTTCCCTTTTCTTGGCAAGGTGACTGCCACCCTGCTATGTCCTTTAGCACCCCATTACTGAGTGGTTTTAGAATGCCTTGCAAAGGGTCACACAACCCTACTCCTAACTTTAATGGACTCATAATCTAGTGAGGGTAAACAAAATCACAAACAAGCAAACTAAAAAACTAAAAATGAATTTTAAATAAATGCCACAGGGTGCTAAAACAGGGCAATGTGTTTGAGAGACATCAGTGAGGTTTTTGAAGACCTCTCAAAAAAGGAGATATTCAGACTGAGATCTTCATGATGAAGGGGCAACTCTCTGATCTGTGGGAAGAGCATTCCAGATGGAGAACATGCATTGCAAAGGCTCAGAGGCAGGAATGAATCTGACATGAGCAGGAAACAGAAAGAAGGCTGGAGTGGCTGGAATCCAGTGAGATAGGAGGAAGGGGCCAGATAATGCAGGCTGCGAGAGGGTTTTCAGTAGGGAAATGATGTGATTGTTTATCTCTCAGCAAGTGCTAAGATGAATGCAGCAGCAGCTGGCTTAAACACCCTATTGGATTTCATCTCCCTGTGACTTCATGAGCCCTCACAGAATGGATCTGTGGAGGTTCTGCCCTCCTACCTCAGGGAAGCTATTGTATAATAAAGAATCTGCTGGGGTTGTGGCTCAGTGGTAGAGTGCTTGCCTAGCATGTGTAAGGCACTGGGTTCGATTCTCAGCACTGCATATAAATAAATGAATAAAATAAAGGTCTATCAACATCTAAAAAAAAGAATCTGGCCTTTGTCCCTGGTTTCTAGGGGGGAGATGAAAAACCTTTTCTGAGTGACAGAATGTCATTATTCACAGTGGGCCTTGGACTATACCTGAGTCCATCTAATGAGATAACTCATGATGGGCCCATAGATAGTTTCAGTATGGGAGCTGACCAAGCCAGAAAAATCAACCATGTGATTAGAGAATTGGGACTTTGAGGCCAGAAGACAGAGGGGGAGGCTGGACAGCAAGTTGAATCACATAGTCAATGATCAAATCCATTATGCCTACCTAATGAAAACCCCTGAAGCCCAGGAGAGCTCCCTGGTAGCACACACTGATGTACTGGGAGGGTGACTCAACCTGAGGATACAGAACCTTCATGTTTGGAACCCTCACACTATGGGTCTCTTCTTTGGGGCAGGCCCAAATTTGTATCCTTTATAATAAGATTTTAATAGTAAGCATAAAGTTTTCCTGAGTTTTATGAGTTTTTCTAGAGAACTATTGAACCTGAGGGGACTGTGGGAACTCCAAAATATGCAGCAAGTTGTGGATGGCCTGTAAACCCCAAGTTTGGTGTCTGAAATAGGGCAGTCTTGTGGAGGACTGTGCCCTTAACCCGTGAAATCTCACCTAACTCTGCCTAGTTAGCACCAGAATTGCCCTTCAGCAACCCTGGGGGAAAAGCTCCTCTCTACTAGGAGCACTTCCTCTGGTCTCCAGTCCTAGGATCCAGGATAGCTAGAGACAGTCTGGCCTCACTGAGTAGCTGTTGTATTAGAGAGCTGCAGGCCAGCTTTCAGTTCCTTTGTAAATGTGTGCACCACTCACAAGGGGACCTAAAAGCGAGTATGTGGTCATGCCCAGGTATGGATGCTACTGTTGGCAGGCAGTGAAAGAGGTTGCCATGTATGGATGAGGACAGAGGAGAGGTAGCCCAGCCCTGCAGAGAGACCTCACCTGGCGAGCTGTGACTTGTTGCAGGGCATTCTGGCATTTGGCAAAGCAAGGATCCTTCATGATGACCATAATGACAGGCATCTGCTTATCAACCAGCGCCAGGGGCCCATGCTTCAATTCCCCAGCCAGGATGCCTTCTGAGTGCATGTAAGTTATCTCTTTAATTTTCTGTAGAAATACAAGGTGGGATTAGTGTCACACTGGGCAGACAGGAAACTGGAGCATATGGGCCAGAAGGGAAAAGGGGTACTGGGGGAGGGATGACTTCTGAAAGTAAGAGCTGAGGGTTGCAAGGAAAATGGATATATGGACTGGTCAACAGTAGTGAGGGCAAGCCAGGACCAAGAGAGAGCTCTGGCTGCTGTTTAGGGAATGCACAAAACTCAGCTCACAGCCTATGTGTCCTTAGGCCAGCCTCCAGCCTCCAGAGCTCCATCTTTCTTCAGCTGCATGCAAGGCCACCCACTTTTGACTGATAGTCAGCATCAGTCTAGGATGTCTTCTTACCCCTCCTTAGCCATCCACATGGCCTCTCCCACGGTCATCATTTATGATGACAACATTGTATTCTTCTTTAGATTTGCTCTTATTCAATTAGTTGATTAATCATTACCCAATTTTACACCCTCTTAACAACTTCCAAAGGTTTGCCTTAACGGACCTATTAAGTAAAATCATGTACCTTGGGCTCTTATTTGAAATATTCCTATGTCCAGGAAGATACATTTCTATTCAGTTATCATTAAATCCATGTCATTGCACTGCACTGATGAGATAACAAAGAAAACATCTCTCCACTTCCCTAGAGCTATTTATTTGGGTCAAGAAAACAGTGTAAGGAGTGAGGCTCCTCCTTGGAAGTTGCAGACAGCTGGAGCACCAGCCTCCAGGTGACCACAGAGGAACAATTGACTTGCGCCAGCCTAAACACGTCTTTCTTTCCCCAAAGACAAACTTGGAGACACAGTTGAATGTGCATCTTTCACCAGCACACTTAGCCACTACAGCTGAGCCCTACCCCCAAGCCAGGCAGGAGGCTAAAAGTGTACCCCACCAGGCCTTGCTTCCACTTTGCCCCCTGAGAAGTGCTGTGTGCCAGCCCCTCGCTTCCTTTGGCAGGAGTCAGAATCTTATAATTGATCTGAATGTAAAGACTGGGAATTGAATATGATATTGTGAAATACATTTGGTCTTTGTCCCCTTTACCTGACAAACTCCTAAAATCCTTGGAATCTTCAACGTGACAGATGTCTTTAAATGCTAATGATACCTGAGGCTGGCCACTCCTAGATAGCCTCAGAATGAGGACTGGTAGCCTCAGAATGAGGACTGGTCACAAGAAAGACCAAGGCAGGACTGGAGGGTTGGAGCTTTCAGTCTCAACCTCTGGGGTAGGGATGGGGGTGGGCTGAAGGTCAAGTTGATCATCAAAGGCCAATGATTGAATCAATCATGCCTATGAAATTAAGCCTCCATAAAAACACAAAAAGGCAATGTTGGGAGAGCTTCTGGATGTCTGAACACTTGGAGGTTGTTATAGGGTGGAGTCGCCAGGGGTCATGAAACTCTGTGCCCCCTTCCCTATGCATCTCTCTCTTCATCTGGTGTACATCAATATCCTTGTAATATCTTTTGTAATGAACCACTAAATGTAAGAAAGAAAAAAAAAAAGAATCTCCATGAGATGGATGTGGTAAAAATTGGAACTCAATGAGATCAAGTTTATGTTCCCAACTAAGACCACCGGCAGTACTCTCTGATTGTTTCTTATGAACCACTTGCAACCAGCATGGCACTGTCTCTTGAATGGGGGGGTGATGGGAAGGGAACAGTCATTTCCTCCCATCAGAGAGGAGGGGAGCTCAGCTGGGTAATGGTGGTGCCCTTGTCTTGGTGCCCAATGCTGCCTCACCTGGAATATTGTATCCCATTGACATTGTTTGAGCATTCTGATCCATAAATACCAAGTGAATAGTGAGTGGATAAAGGTCAAGCACTAGACTCAGGCCCCTGAATAGCTCTCTGCCCATATCTTTGTAGCCCTTGGGTCCTGGCATCTTGCCTCTGCTCCATCAGCTCTCTCTTACACATGGCATGGATCATAATTCACACAGGGGTAAAAAAGCCAGTCACCAATTTTAAAAATGCAGGGTCTTTGAGGCTCACTCCTGCAGAATCTCAAATTTCCCTTGGAAGATTGAGGGATAACAAGGAACTCTGCAGAGACCCCATGCTGTAATCCTGGTCTGTTAAAATCCTCTCATGCAGGCTTTTGTGGTAGGAGAAAAAAAGCAAAGGCCACATAGATCTGAGTTCTACTTAGTTCCCCCATGTAATTTTTTTGAGCAAAATACTTAATCTTTTGGAGGTTTAGTTTCTTCCTGGGTTATCATATGGACAATGATTGCCAATCTCTCAGAAGCTGCTCATGAAATGCGACTGAGCTTTTCAAGATGGAGCCTGGCATGGGCCAGACACTGGGAGGTGCTCCCGCACTAGTACCCTGTCCCTTTCTCTCCTGTAGATGGGACAGGCACCTATCTCATTCATTTCTGTGTCCCTAAGACTAGGATGACCTGGTTGAGAGCTGGTGTTCAGTCCAAACTCAAGGGGCGACCAGTGGGTCTTCAAGGCCTCTCTCCCCAAACTCCGTTTCCTGCTCTCCCTCCGATTGATTTCTTGGGACTCCCATGGATGTCTCATGTTGCCCTGTGGGGATTTACAGTGGTCTGTTGGATACAGGGACTTGGCAGAGGGTGGGGATGGAGGTGGGGACTCACCAAGGCTCCTTCCAAGCAAGTGGCATAGTTATAGCCCCGACCCATCACCAGGAGTGACCTCTGTGTGTACAGCTCCAGGGCCAGGTCATGAATCTTCTCATCCAGAGACAGCACTTCCTTGATCAGTTCTAAGCCATGCATACACAGGGTAGAGGAAGACAGTCATTTCAATTTCAAAATAATATTCATAAGGAAAAGTATGGGGTATAACACAGGGCTTTGGAACTCAAATTACTCAGGATATTTTGCTTTGTTGTATTAGTTTAGAAGGGTTTTAAACTTGGATTGTGAGAAATAACTTGAGTTGATTGGCCAGAAATTTGTTGAGACGATAATTTATATCTTAGCGAATACTTTTTTGAGTACCTGTAAGGTAGGCAGGGAATTATGATTTTTAGCTCATTTTATAGTACGGCAACTGAAGCTCTTGTATATGAAATCACCAGTTGGCAAGACACAGAACACTCCAAATTAATGTCCCTCTTTCCCACTATGTGCTGTGTCTCAAGGAAAAGCCAACATAAATTAGACAAGTGGTGCTCAATTTTTTAGGAGACTTTGTTTTTGTGGGTTATAGCTCTCACCAGATTTGAAAATAGCACAGATATTTAAAAAATATCTATTAGTTCATTGAAAATAACAATAAACCCATTATGTTGTATTTTCTGGGAAAAATACAGTGAGAAAAGAGGCATTATTTAAAATTATTGCATATATTTTTAATGTCTGATTTTTAAATAAAAGACTGTTGACTCATATCTGCTTCTTCATTAAATTTATGATTTTTTGGTTGAAATATAGGAATATAATCTGGCCTTACAGAGATTCATAATTAGAAAAGGGAGGAATAAATAATTTTTTCAAATAATTGTGAATGTTCTTCTTTGATAGATACTACGTCAAACTTGAAAAATGGTTATTTCTTAAAATGGAAGTTGCAAATGAAGATTTGAAATCATATAAATAAAGTTCCTACTTCATTACATTAAAATTAATTGGTTCATCAAATACTTTATTTATTTATTTATTTTGGTACCTGGGATTGAACCCGGGGCACTTATGAGCCACATCCCTAGTTCTTTTTTTTTTTTTTTTTTTTGTATTTTATTTAGAGACAGGGTCTCACTGAGTTGCTTAGGGTCTTGCTAAATTGCTGAGACTGGCTTTGAACTCATGATCCTCCTGCCTCAGCCTCCTGAGCTGCTAGAATTACAGGCATAGGCCACCACACCCAGCTTATCAAAAACCTTTAAACGGTTGTTTTATCTCTGTACAATTTTGTAGCATCATGCATTGGCTACAAAGCTAAGCCAGTCTCCTTAAAATGGAAACATTTTTTTATAAAATATATCTTAGAAATAAATTTGTTAAAATTACCATGGTCTCAATGCTGGGAAGTGGTCAAACTCATGGAGGCAGATATGTTTTCCAAAATTCTAAATTCTGATTGCAAGCTTGAAGTTTATCAGTGGCAACAAGTACTGTTGTATTTTTCTCTTGAAGTGTCAGGTTAATTATGTTCATTTTAAAATAAATGTCTGCCCAGTGCTCAAAGCAGCTTATTACTCAGTGGATGAAGCTGTCCAGGGAGGAGGAGGGAGCAGAATGAGGTCAGAGGTAACAAGGGCCCTGTATGCAGGGTTGCAGGGCGTGGTGAGAAGTGGCCTACTGGGAGCTGCTGGAGGGATTTAGCAGTGGGTAGAAAGTTCTAGGAGGAGGGAATGATTAACAGCACCATTTACAGAAGAGAGTCAAGGAAGGCAGCAGCCAAGGACAGCCTACCAGACTTGAAAATATGCAAAGCGGAGTACTGGAACATACCAGGTAAAGATCTTAAGCCACGGATGATCTCTTGCCTCCTGTTTTGCAGTGAGATTCTGTCTTCAGACATCATCAAACCGAACATCACCAAAGAAATGAACTGGCTGGTGTAAGCCTACAAAGAAGGAAGCGGCAGACTTTCAAACAATTATCACAAAGATGTTTGAAGAGCTAAAAGACCACATGGACAAAGACAAGAAAATTACGTATAAAGAAATAAAATGAGACTGTCAATAAAGAGAAGGAAATCACCAAAGGGTTTGGGGTCAGGAGTAGAGAGAGAGGCATGCCAGCTGAGCAGAGGCAATTGCAAGAACCACATCCCAGTGTCCCTGCAAGAGAAGGAGGACAGATGACTGGAAACTCCTCTAGCCCAGGATCTCCCCTCCTACCTTGGTACTGGCCACACCGATCTCTGGCCCTGCATTGATGTGGACACCGCAGTCAGTCTCACGGGAGATGGAGCTGCCCACAGTGTTGGTGATACCCACGGTTAGGGCTCGGCGGTCCTTGCAGTAGCGCAAAGCCAGCAGTGTGTCTGCAGTCTCGCCTGTCACACAGGGGTCCTTTCAGTGTGCGTCTGCAAGTATGGGCTCTTTGCCAGCCTAAACCCTTCCTCCTTCCTCCCCCACCTCTCTATTCATTTACCCACTGCTCTTACTTGGAAATCAGTACCCAACACTCAGACAGCCAGTGTTTAGGAAAGAAAACACATGCTCAACATTTTTTCCTGTTTATTCTTAGATTCAAGACTTCCTTACTATTTATGTGGCAAGTGCTTTCTCATCCCTTTTTCTTTGAATTCTCTTGACAACCCAGTGGGGACTGCCATCCCAATTTTTCCATGAGGATGAAGGGCTCAGAGGCAAGATGAAATCAATGCTTAACAAGGCCATGCAGCTATAGGTGACAGGTGGTTCTGGCTCCCAATGTCCTTTCTAAGGACTCTAAGTTGCCTTACTCCGAAAGTGATGAGGTTTAACAGATTTGACATTTAAAAATCAAGAATGCCCCCATACATTGTTTCTCAAATAGACCTTGTTTGAAAAAAAAACACTTCTTGTAGCCTTGCAATGTGAACTTAAATGAACATGGGAGGTTGAGGCAGGAGGATTGAAAGCTCCAGGTCAGCCTCACCAATTTAGCAAGACCTATCTCAAAATAAATAAATAAATTTAATTAAATAAGAAGGACTGGGGATATAGCTTAGTGGTAAAGCACCCCTGGGTTTAATTCCCAGTACAAAAATCCCCCAAATAATTAAACATAAATCAGACTATCTCATTAAAACCATTCAAGTTCACATGAGTCGCTGAAGCTGTTCTGTTCACATGGCCACTGCTCTTGGCTGAGCTCATCCCAGCTTTTCTGAAGAGCAGGTTAGCATTTTACCATGTGCTGCCATGGTCAGCTCTACTCTCCTTTTTTCTCTTTAGACTTCCAGATCTAGTGCACTGGAACATGGCCTTTCCTCATGGTGGGGTGGGTGGGGAAGGAAGCACTATTTTCATTAGTTTCACTCACTAGTTATGATAGTTTCTTGGGGGATTTTGTTGTTTTGTTTTTGTTTTTGCATTAATGAGCTAGACATTGATATGTAGGGCTTAGGAGCTGATGCTGCATTATTTTCACATGAAAGCCACATCCATTCTTTTATTAATGGCTCCCACCAATTCATGAAATATTTTATTCTCTGATGAGATGGTCAACTCAAAGGCAACCATGGTAGCCCCTGGGTAGCAAGCTGGTCAGATAGAAGGTGAGTGTATTTGTGTTGGTTTTACTTAATAGAAACAGTATTAAAAATTCTCAATGAAAACAGTATTAAAAGTCCCTATAGATGTTAGAACATTACCATCAGTTTTTCAGTTGTGATAATGACTTTGTGATTGTTTTTTCTTTTATCATTTTAATCAAACATTCTGAAGTATTTATGGGATGAACTGACATGATGTCTGGAATTAGCTTCAAAATAATTCAGAGGAGGGTAGAGGTTAATGTGGGTATGGATGACCCTAGATTGTTGATCACTGTCAAGGTTAGAGGTGCATTATATGAATTTCTCTTTTATAAAAACTTGGAATTCTTCATAACTAAAACATTACAAAAGTCCTCCTAAAGGTCAAGGGGACTCCAAACATATGGCCAAATATCACCTCCCTGACCCACTGCCCCACCCAGGTAGAACAAATGTTCTTACCTAGTGCTCAGATGGAGTTTATTCAGCTAGGGGATTGCTCTTCGCACTAAATCAGAGCAGTATCTCTCCATGCCTCCCCCTGTTGGTAAGTTTGGGTACTGCACACAGTTGGAAGTGGGGGTTTGGTTATAGAGCCCACGCTATGAGGTGACTCAACCAAGCAGAATTGTCAGAGGTTTTTTTTCCTTCACTAAAGTAAACCCAGCAAATATTTATGAGACCATGATGAGTTGACCTTGAAGAGCTGGACTTGGAATGGCAGAAGTGGGGAGAAGCCATAGGGCATGGGAAAAAACAGTGCATCTAGATTCTAAACTGAATTGCAGCTCTGTCCCACCCTGGCTGCATGGCATTACACATCACTTGCTCTCCCCATACAATGGCTACAGTAACTGATGCCTCTAAGGGTTATTTTTTTTTTTTTTTTCTCTCTCTTTTTAAAACTGAGGGTTTAATCCAGGGGTGCTTAACCCCAGCCCTTTTTATTTTGAGACAAGGTCTCGCTAAGTTGCTGAGGCTGGCTTTGAGCTTGCAATCCTCCTGCCTCAGCCTCCTGAGTTCCTGGAATTATAGACATGTGCCACTGTGCCGACCATCTTTAAGGGTTAAATAACCAGGTGCATGAGAGAGTGTGTGGCACATTGTAGGTGCACAGAAGGAGGAAAGGTGGCATATGGCATGGTGTAGAGAAGAGACCCTAAGGTGAACTAATATAAAGTTGGTCATGATGCCTGTATCCCTTACCTGATTGGCTTATGAAAAAGCAAACATCATCCCTGAACACAGGTGTGTTCCTGTCCAGAAAATCACTAGCAAGTTCAACCATCACTGGGAGCTCAGTCAGTTCCTCCAAAACTTGCCGTGTCTGAAGCCAACAAGAATGGAGACTAAAGTCAGTCATGGGAACCACAGGGACATGTGGCAGTTGGGTTTCTAGGGACAGTTTATGACATGGTGCCTCACTGTCCACATGGTGAGAGGACTCCAATCATCCACAGGCCACCTTGCAGAAGAAAGGGCTTGGTGCCAATTTTTCTGGTGGGCTGATGGGAATAGGGTGCAAGCATTTTGCCAAATTCAGAAAGCCAATGTATGATAAAATTTCATACCAGTGTCACAACCTTGGCTACTGTTAATCTCCCACACTATCAAGGATTCAGAGTATTGCACTTACAGCCACAGCTGCATGGTAGCTGGTTCCACAGCCAATTACAATGAGCCTTCGGCATCGTCGAATCTCCTTCAAATGGTCCTTCAAGCCACCAAGCAGCACTGAAGGACAAATGGCAGGGTGTAAACATTGACTTTACACAGAGACTGCATTCACTAGTACAGAGCACAGACAGAGGCTCCCCGCTCAGTGCTGGGATTACTGTACCTGTGTTAGTCTCAAAATTCACACGACCTCTCATGGTATTGAAAACTGATTCTGGCTGTTCGAAGATCTCCTTCTGCATAAATGCACTAAAATTACCTGGTTAAATAAACATCAATGAGTGTGTGTCAGTTTTAATCTGGTTGTATTTCTATAGCTTAACTTTTAATCAGGAAGAAAAGTCATTAAGCAATAGTGGTAGTGACAACTGTAAAGCCCAATGCAGATTCCAAAGGTCATCCTCAAGTATTATCCTGATTGATACTCATGGTGAAAAGTCAGAAGAAAGTGGGGCAGGTGTGATGACTATCTCTAGCTTACATATTAGATCCTGCAGCTTAAGGAAAGGAGGCATTTGCTGATAGCATGTAAGGAACAAATAGCAGGGATGATTCTCTGAGATCATATTCCCCTTAGCAAGGCCAGAAGAAGGTAAATGCTTTATTTCCAAAAAGCCACCCACTTAGGGAACTGCATATTAAGCAATTCCAAAGAAATGGGCAATTTTTTTTTTTTTCCTTTTATGGTGCTGGGGACCAAACCCAGACTCTTGGCATGCTAAGCAAGCACTGTACCACTGATCTGCACCCCCATCCCCAGCAATTTTTCTTTTAGCTAATAACCCCTAGCTTCTGTAATAAAGAAAAACCTCTTCTAGCCACACTTGTATTTCTGGGGCTCTGATTTGAATGGGTCTGGATGATTATTAAAGAGACCATCTGGGTACAGGGTGGTTAAGCTCCTATGGAGCTGCACTTGATGCTTTAGAGGTATCCAGAGATGTGGTAGCAATGTTCTCCCTGTCTGTTGCATATGATATATTACACAGAACACAAATAAAGCAAGTGAGGAAGTGGGCCTCATAGGTGAAAGAGGGATCATGTCAGATAAAAGATAAAAGAACTCTCAGAGGGGTGACAGTTCAGGGGAAATCAAGTGATCAAAAGAAGTCAATCCTATGATTAGAACAGTAAATGCAAGGACCCCCAAGTGGGCAAGCAGTTGGCTTGCCTGAGTAACAGTGAGACAGCAGGGCCAGGGTGGATAGGGCATAGCAGGCAAAGGATTGAGTGTGGTAGAGCCAGGTTTTGGTGATGGTGGTAAGGCTTATAGGCTGCAGAAGGGAGTGTGGATTTTGAGAACAGAAGGTCTTTAAGTGGTGGTATAACATGGTCTGATTTATGTTCTTAAAGTTTTACTTAGGCTGCTCTGTGGAGTAGAGATTGAGGGGGACAAAATTAGGTACAGGGAGAAAAAAATGATGACTGGGGTGTAGGAATGTATGGGGGAGTCAGATGATGGCACAAACAGATTCTAGATATAGATAGAACTCTCTATTTGGAGATGCCAGACCAGGCTTTCCACAGGCCACAGCTATGCAAGCCACAGGCCTCCTGAGTCCTTCCCTGGTGGCTACTGTGGGCAAAGAGGGCTCTGACTTTCGCCCTGCCCCCCGCCAGGGCAGGGCAGACCACGTTAGGAGCTTTTCTCACAGAGCATCTGCTCCCTCAAGCTGTTGCACATGGATTCTCAGAGGATACCTGCCTTTCATGATTTGCTGCAATTCCATCTGCAGGGTCTGGATGGCTCGAGATGGGTCATCACTAGCTGAGCGCTTGATTCGGTGAATGGAGAGTTTCCCATCAGCCACTGCGGCGATATCATCATCCTCGAGGAAGATGACCCGGTTGGTGTGTTCTATAATGGCACTAGAGTGAGGGAGATAGAAGCATAAAAATTAGCACCCTGCTCTTAACAGTCAAAAGGCAGCCCACTATTTCTTAAACGTGGGGTCCATATCAGTGGCGTTTTAGGAGTGACAGTGACACCATTAGTAAACACTTCAATATACAGGTGAATATTCTCCCTCTTCTCCACATTCTCTCCCCTCCTCCCAGAATTATTTTGAAGCTAGTTAAGCCCTTAAGCCTGACTTGACCTAACCTAACCTAACCTAACCTAACCTAACCTAACTCTAGCTCTAATTCATTATAGAGTATAGAAACATTTTATTATTTATTCTGTAAGCACTTTAGCTTATATCTCTAAAAGATAAAAACTATTTTAATTTACTACAATACCAACATCATATCTAAAGTTATTAGTTATTCCTTCACATCATCAAATATCAATTATGTTAAATCTCCCCAATAATCTCATGGATATCCTTTTATACTTGGCTTCTTCAAATCAGGATCCAAACTATATCAATTTGGAGAATGCTCAGGAAACAACATACTATTCTGAATTGGAAAGGGAAAGAAGGAAGCATTTGTTGCTTTTTAAAACAATATGACTTTAAAATAACCCTGTAGTTTATGAAAACATGTTTCTATTTATAGAAGTAATACAGCTGGCAAAGAAGGAATGATAGAATAATCAGTTTATGAACTCCTAATTATTAGCTAATTATTAATATAGCTCTAATCAAGGACCATCCATGAGTGTTGAAACCAAGAGTTGAAAAGCTGAGAAGCCTTATAATGGATGGACAAAGGTGTCAATGCTTGAATCCTTGACTGATCTAGCACAAAAAGAGAAACGATGAGGCATTATGTGCTTTCTGATGGAAAGACACACCACCGCCTTGATTTTTCTTGCCAAAAATCATACTTGAATAAGATCAAACTTCAAGACACTTGTAAACTGTAATTTTCAGGAAATGTGGTAGGCAGAGGAACTTGTTAAACAACACCATGGGGGATGCACCGCTCAGCAAAATCCTGATAGTAGGAAACTCATCAGATAAAAGACCTAGTTTCTTAAAACACACACATGTGTACACATGCAGAGCAAGACAAAAAGGGGGGAATCTATAAGCAATCTACAAGACGTATCTACCAGTAAATTGTGGGATCATTGTTTTGTAACAAGTTATTCTGTTTGGAAAGTGATATGATTTTTTTCCTTGACACTAGAGAGCTTCTTTTAAAAATAAGTTTTAAAGGGCTGGGGTTGTAGCTCAGTGGTAGAGTGCCTGCCTAGCACATAAGAGGCACTGGATTCTATCCTCAGCACCACATAAAAATAAACAAATAAAATAAAGGTATTGTGTCTATCTACAACTAAAAAATATTTTAAAAATAAGTTTAAGTTAGAAAAGTGGGTAAATGAGAAAGAAAGTTGGGTAATTAGTAGCACAAATGGTACATAGGTATGGTGAAAAACCATGAGGGTGGTATTTGAAGGGCCACTAGAGGGAAACTCCTCATTCTCCAAGGGCCACATATATAAATGTACCTGCAAAAACTGAACACTTAGCCAGGCACAGTGGTGCTCACCTGTAATCCTAGCAGCCCAAGTGGCTGAGGCAGGAGGATCACAAGTTCAAAACCAGCTTTAGCAACTTAGGGAGACCCTGTCTCTACATAAAAAATATAAACAGGCTGGGGATATGGCTCAGTAGTTGAGTACCCCTGGGTTCAATCCCCAGTATCAAAACAAAAACAAAAACAAACAATAAAAACCCCAAACACTAAAAATTTCTGATGAAAAGAAGAAAACCAGCAAATTCTATGGCTCTAAGAGTAATGCATCCAGAAAAGAGAAGGATGAAAATCCACTACATCAGCACAAAAATAACAATATGCATCCACTATATAAAAAGTGGAAAACAGAGTATTAAGAGAACAAGTATAAAGAGCCTGATTGGACAAACCTACTAAATTGTGGCTCTGGCTTTTAAGAATGGTCAGACCTTAGGCAAAGGTTGGGTTGGGTGTAACAATGGGGTCTGCAGACACTTGGCCCATCTAATGGAAGCAGCCTTGGAGTACTCCCAGATAATGGGGGCTGAGGGAACACAGTCTAGCAAGTTCAGATCTGCTAGTTTTCCCAGAAAAGCTGGAAATCCAAGTTTTTAAGCTTTTTTTCAAAGTGTCAGGAATTAGTTCAGTTATTCCATGCAGGCCGCAAATAATCATCAATGGATCCAGGCTGTGGCCACCAGTGCTATCCAAGACAGTCATGCAGTTTCTCACTGTATGCTCACTGTATAAGGATTCCAGGCCACAGGGGCTGAGATCTGCCCTGACCTAGGTCCTTGCTGAGTCATGAGAAAACAGATAAAATGGGGGATAAGTAAGAAATGATAGAGCTGGGGTGTAGCTCGGTAGTAGAAGGCTTGCTTAGTTCAGGGTTTGATACCCAGCACCTCAAAGGAAAAAAAAAAAAAAAAAAAAAAAAAGGTTGTGTTTAGACAGTCAGTCCTTGGTTATGTAATACCATGAAAGAAAGGTAAAAAGGTTTAGTTACCTTGCATCAGAAGCAAAAAAGAATTCCACTGCTTTGTCACCCACAGCATGAAGGCAGGTGGAGCTGTCCAGTCTCTTCATCCTTGTTTTACAGATATTCTTCACATTCTCAATATTGCCTAGTAAATAAAGGAATAGGTTGCAAATCCCAGTAGATTATTTCATTTGCATAACAGTTGGCAAGGAGCCCATTTCCCCTTTGAATATGTGTTGAAGAAATTTGCAATTTTTAGCTCTGACTGCATCAGCTAACTCCTGTAAAAGCTCCCCAAATACCACATTACCATTTAAAGAACATTTAAAGGGCTACAGTGGGAGAGTAAGGCAAACAAAAACAAAGAAACACTCAAATCAAATGGTTGCCATTATACCAAGCTGCATGCTGTTCTCTGTACTTCTGCATATGTTTGAAAATATCCACAATGAAAAGCTTTTAGAAAGATGGAGCTAAGTCTCCATGACATGAAAATCCTTTAGATCTAGAGCCTTGTGCTGGCTGAGTCCCAGTTAGAGCGAGGCCTGTTTTTTTGGAAGGGAATTGGCCTCACAGTCCTGAGACACTGTTCAGTAGCTGCATGGTTCAAGTATTCCTCAGGAAACTTACATGTCCTATATAAGATGGGGATCTGCTCTGTGGAGAGTTTGTATTTGCTCCGCACTCCAATGAGCAGTGGGCTGCCTCTCCTGTAGGGAGAAAAAAAGCATCAAGTTACCCATTACCTTGGTCACCCCAGGCTAGATGTCTTCCTTGCATCTGAAGTAGGATTCCCAAACCTAGCCCTTTCTCTAGAGCAGAAATTGTGTATAGGTACCTTAGAATGGATGCCCTGACCACAGGAACATATTTTCAAGATTCGAAGCAGGGATCAACAGATTAGCAAGTGGATCTCAGCTCACTAACCCAGCATCACCCAATTGCTCAATAGCCTGGTAACCCACCCTACCCCCATCCTCACAGAACCTGGACTCCTCAAATTCACTGAATCTCCTCCACAAGTGCTAACCCTGGGTGGGTTAGGTCATATTAGAGTGAATGCTTGAGGCAAGCAGGAGCGGTTTGTACCTCTAAGCAGGCTTCATTTGCTGCAAACCCTTAGAGCAGGAACCCTGGGTGACCAGGATCTCCCGGTTTGTTTCTCCCTTTCTCCAAACTCAATTGTTCTCTAGTTTTCATGGACACCACAGTAGTGACTTCTGTGTATACAGTTGGCTTCCATGGATCAACCACTGCAGACTGAAAATATTCAGGAAAAACAAACAAACCTGCCTTTGTATTGAACCCATACAGACTTTTTTTTTTTTTTTTTTTTGGTGGGGGGAGTGTCTTTATTCCCCAAACAAAACAGCATCACCATTATTTATAGAGTATTTACATTATGCTCAATATTATAAGTAAACTAGAGATGATTTAAAATACATGGTAGGAGCCGGGAGTGGTGGTGCATGCCTGCAATCCCAGCACTTTGGGAGGCTGAGGCAGGAGGATTGCGAGTTCAAAGCCTGCCTCAGCAATGGTGAGGCACTTAGCAACTCAGTGAGACCCTGTCTCTAATAAAATACAAAAAAGGGCTGGGGATGTGGCCCAGTGGTCGAGTGCCCCTGAGTTCAATCCCCAGTACCAAAAATAAATAAATAAATAAATAAATAAAATAAAATACATGGGAGGATGTGGATAGATTATACACAAATACTATGTCATCTCATAAAAGGAACTTGAGTTTCTGAGAATTTGGGTTTCTCTATGGGGATTGGTTCCAGGCCCCTATAGATACCAAGGGAAGACCGTACTTTACTTTGTGGGCTACTTAAGGCAATTTTCAGGGTGGTTTTGGCTCTGCCTGAATGACACCTCCTGGATGAAGTTTAGAATCATCAACTTATAAAAAGTGCACTTCATTATAAAGGGGGACAGTGATTTTCACTAGGTAAAATCTTGGGGGAATTCCTATAGGTGACCAGAGTGAAGGCCCCTAACTCAGGTTTCCTTTCCCAGAGCCCCTGTCTCAGGCCCCAGTACCTGGCTCTCTGAATATTTCAGAAAGGAAACTTCAGTGAAGAACTTTACAATATTTCTTTCTGGCTCACAACTTGTATTGCAGAATGCATTTAAGGTATTCCATGATTTTAATGGCATCTTTTTTTCAAAACCTAATTCTTTGCTCATTCTTATAAATTACAGCAGGCAAATCAAATATACAGTGGATATACATAGAAATAAGCTGACCACATTTGTAACTCACACATTCTAGACCTTTAATTCTGTCAGAACCCAGGCAGGTAAAATTCCAACTTAGTGATCCCCACTTTTCCATGTGGGGTACATTCTAAGACCTCCAAGAGAATACCTGAGACCATGGATAGTTTTGAATCCTATATATACACTATTTTCCCTATACATACATACCTATGATAAAGTTTAATTTGTAAGTTAGGCACAGTAAGAGGCTAAAAACAACTAATAATAACATAAAACAATTATAACAATTTAAAACTTATGTTGTTTATTTCTGGAATTTTCTACTGGATATTTTGGACCTTGGTTATTTATAGGTAACTGAAACTCCAGAAAGTAAAACTTCAGGTAAGGGGGAACTACTATAGTTACTAAGGGATGTGTGTCTTTCTCCCCCTCCATGTTAACTAATACATTAGGAAGAAGAAAATACTGAGAATGTTTTAATAAGACAATTTGAGAGCTGTCTAAAATATATTAATTCAATAATGTCATAACATGTTATCTCAACCAATTTCTTGCTAACGTATATCAATGAATTACTTGTTCATTAGCCTCAATCCAGTCCATATATGTCATCTGATCTGTTAACCTGACCTAATACAGACCCTTACTATTTCTTCAGCAATAACAGACCTTATTTTCTGGTAGTGTTGACCTGTTTGGACCTCTCTTCTAACTTCTCAAGGTGGCGGACAGAGTCCACAGCTTGGAAAAAGATGCTGTGAACACCTCGAATACTTCAAACAATCTTTTACTATGTCTAAAGCAAATCAGAGCCAAAGTTCTGGGTCTAGTGGGGATCTAACTTAGATTGTCTTTCTAATATTGGCAGTGGGAAAATATGTGGTTATCTAATTTTCTTGGCAAATGGCTCCCCCAAATCTTATTGTTGTAGATTGAGCTCTATGATTTCTCCAGACTTAGAGACATAGAATTCTCCCAGGATATTCCAAAAAGTGTCCCGGAGGTTACAGAGCCATCAGTCATAGGCAATTTAGAAAAATAAAGTTTTATTGTTTCTTCACACTGCTTTCTTCTACATTTATTTGAGATAGTAATATCAGATATTATCAAATTTTAAATGGAGGCTTCTAAATTTGATAAGAAGCAACTGGTATTTTATAATTCTATGATTTGAAGGAATTGTATTCCAAATGATAAATAAGTCCCAGTCCTAGAGAAAATAAAATGATGATAAATTCTTATCATTTTCTACCTGGATACTCAAACAGTCTTTGAATGACAGCCTTGTCCTCTCTGCCATGGTCTCTCAGGGACACAGGGACACTCTCAATGACTCCCCCATGACATCAGAATGAAGCCCACAGCCTATATGGCACTGAGACCCTTTAGAGTCAGTCCTCTGTCCACAGCTTATTTCTCCACCAAAATGCAATGGTCATGTCTGTACCACCTTGTTCACTGCTGTCTCCATGTGTGGCCCACAGCAGGTGTCAGTAAGCACACATTGAGACTGGAAGTCTCAGTGACCCCCCTACCCTACCAGTATCCTGGCCAAAATGGGATACTCAAGTGCTACACTGTTTCTGGGCCTCTTGTCTTATCCCATGCTGGTCCCTCTGCCAGGGAAGATGTTTCTGCTGCCTGCCTTCCCCAGGATGACATCTGCTCACCTCAGATTCCTGGTGCACAGGTACTTTCAGCTCTAATAACAGAGCATCACTACCTACTGCTTTTCTTTGTCTTCCTGCAAACTGTCATAATACTTACGGGCAGAGACCAGACTGAAAGTCACCAAGTCCCCACAAACCAGCACATAAGTGCTCAACAAGTACAGCTGAATGGTTAGATGGATGATCCATCCATCTGAATTTAAAAACAAAAACCAAAACCAAAAATGCACGTCATCTGCTTCTTTGAATCCAAGCAGTGCTGGGAACTATGGGGAGTGGTGAATATAACAGAAGTATATATGGGCTGACCTAGGCCCTCTGGGATTGATTCCTGGTATGCCCCACCAAGAAGGTGATGAGGCATGAGCTCTGGACCTGCAAAGACTTTTCAGTACTGTATACAAATCAATGTTTACTGTGATTCCTAGTTTCATGTTCATAATTTTGCATGTTTTTATTTAAATAGGGTCCCCCAAATTGTACAGACCTCAAGCCCCACAAAACCAGGTTCTGGCCCCTCCATACAGTTTTATTTTTATTTGAATTTGTTGTCAACTTCTAAAAATTTGGAGACTCCACCTAAAAATCCAATCATCTGATTTCCCTTTCTGAAAACTTAGGAGCTCTGGTGCCACATGTCACAGAGACAGTGGGATGCAGTCTCTGGGGCTGAGAAACTGTTAGTTGTCCCTTTATATCCATTAAGCCCTTCCAGTTTTCCAGAGGTCCTACCCGTCCCACATCATACTTCAATCTAAGTAATTTAATTTAATTTATTTATTTGTTAGAGGAAATGTCAATGTGTTTTGCCTCACCTTGTGGCAACAGCTTCTCCTGGGTAGTGGATACTCTTGAAAACCAAAGCAAATGCACCTTCCTGAAAACACATCAAAAAAGGATGAAGGGCAAATCACTCCTGGTAGTCAAACTGTTGCAGCCCATTGCCCCAGGCACATCTTCCCTTGGCCACTCTTAGCAGGTAGTCCTGGGGTCATTTGGAAGCTAAATGCAGAGGCAGCTTGTGCAGGATGAGGTCATGAGAAAAGTCAAAAGGAGAGTACCAGGCTGAAGTCCAAAGACTGGAACTTGTGAATATCATGTGATCAACACAAACCACACCTTCCTGCCAGGGTCCATAAAGAACCCCCATCAGAGCTGCCCAGCTTTGGGATTAGCTGAGGGGACTGGTGTAGTTAGAACCACAGGATAAAAGAACTGGGGCCAGGGTGCCCTGCACTGAGCCTCAGGATGAGAAGCTGTGAGATTAAAGAGGCTAATCCAGGACTGCACTTAGAGCCTGGTTCAAATTTTAGCTCCATCTCTTAATTGGGTAAGGACTTCAGGCACTGTGTACCTCATTTTCCTGATCTGGAACCAAGAAGAGAATAGTCCTATCTTTTATATCTTTGTGATTATAAGCTAATGCATTCTAAGTGCGTAGAACAGTGCCTGGGCTCTAGAAAATCCAAGAGAAGACTGTTGGTATTATTTCTAGGCTATGACTGTCATTTGCCCTCTGTGCTTCAGTTTAATGAGTTTGTGCAAGATCAGAACTAGAATTTAGCTACTCTAATTCATTATTCTGAAAGTTCTTTCTACTTAAATTTCTGGCACAAAATTCTCCCCTGCATTCTGACCCTCCTGGGGCAGTTTAACATGACCCTGGTAGACCTCAGTTATATATAACCAGCTATAAATCCAAATTTCCATGTGAAATCCTCCAAGTTTTGGAACCCTGGGCAGACCCAAGGCCCTGTGCAGCCAGCATGCTCTGTCTAGTTTGCTGACTCAGACACACAGCCAGGGGACCAAGGTCTATGTCCCCAGGCCTCAAAGGTCTTTTCAAACTGCCCAAAATGAAGGGGTTTCAGGCAGACCCTAAGTGGCCTCACATTTTTCCTGCTGCTTTTGTCAATAGTAAAGTACTAAATTGAAATCCACTCCCCCCCCCTTTTTTTTTTTTTGCCAAAAAGAGTCTTGTGCTGCTTCAGGTAAGAAAAGCTACAGGTTTAAATAGTGCCATTATGAGGGATGCATTTCTAAAATTTTAAAATCCAAACAGAAAAGAAGGGATACTGTGCTGCAATAACAAATTGGTAGCTGTACATCCTCCACATCTGTGGGTTTTGCACTTGCAGATCCACTAACTGCTGAAAAATGGTATTTTGTCATTACGTGTACTACTATACACTTAGGCCTATGATGGTTGCATCTGTACTGAACATTCACAGACATTTTTTGTCTTGTCATTATTTCCTAAACTATATAGTATAACAACTATTTACATAGTAATTACCTTGTATTAGGTATTACAAGTCATCTAAAGGTGATTTAAAGTACATAGGAGGATGTGTTTGGGTTATATGTAAATAATATACCATTTAAAATAAGGGACGTGAGCATGTATGGATTTTGGTATCTGGGGGGTGGGTCCTGGGACAGCCTCCAACCCAGGATGTCCTGGATTCTGGTCTCTGAACATTATCTACAGGCTGCCACTATCTTGGAGGAGCTATTGGATGGCAGTGACACTCTGGAGGATGGGCTCTGGAATATCTGATCCTCTTCTTCTCCTCCTACCATCCAACATGGACTTGCATTTGCTTTACCTCAACCTCCAAGGAAGGACTTCCCCTTGCATAATCCCCCAGAGTTTGATCTCTTTGTGGGGGACTTTGCTCTCTCAGTATATATAGTCCTTTGGGACATCACTGATTTTTCTTGCTCCCTCCCCTGGGCAATTCTCTTCAGCATGTAGATGTAGATGTGCCCTGATACCTATCATAAAAACACAATCTTCTCCCACAACTGCAACCTTCTCCTGTCCCTGAGTCATTTGTTTGCACCCTTCTATACTCAAAACATCAGAAATCTGTATCTGTAGGCCCTATTTTTTCCTTCCTCCTTCCCTTCCTTCCTTCTCAATTTAGTAAGTAATTGTGGACATGTCTCCCCTGTGACCAAAAACTGATTTACCAATCAGGAGGCCTTGACTACAATTCTAAGTCTCTACCATTGTTAAATCCATCTCATGTATATAACTAACAGTGCACAAACTCAACTGAAAAGATGACAGCATGAGCTGCCAGTACCACTTGTGCAAGTATAAAACCAGTCAGCAACTCAGAGGTGTTAACATAAAGCCAGGCACTTTCTATTTGGTGTTTACCACTCAAACTATAGAATTCCCAATTCTAAAAGGATGTAACCTCTTAAGTCCAGACACTCTAGATGACCCATTTTTCATCCTGAGTACTTTGTGCAAATTTGCCTAGTAAGTGCTTACAAAAAAAAGAAGAAGAAGGAATAATTTAGACAGATGAGACTACTAACTCACCAACTGTTGAATGACTCTCTCGACCAGTGTTGAAAATGTAATGTCCTCAGTTTCTCTGTTGTCAAATACATACTTAATCAGTTTGGCGATGGTCTCAGTATCTGTTTCTGACTCAAACTCATAGCCTTTGCTTTCCTGGAATAGGAGTTTGGACATGGGATGACAGATAATGGTCATTGCACAACTGGCCTGGCCAACTCCCTCTAGCCCCTTATGATTTGATTTAAGTCGAGAACAAGGAAAACTGGGAATAGACAAAAAATGTTTGCCAGAATCACACAAACACCTCTGAGTCATCCTAGTATTCTCTGAGATCATCCCTCCTCAGAAGTTTGTCCTTGCTGTTAATCTAGACATTGCAAAATAACTGCAGTCAAAATGATAAAATATGTTGAGTCAAATCCACCCACATCCCAACCACCACCACACAACCTTTTCACACTGGGGATCCTCACTGTCTCACTCCCCACCCTGCATTCCATTTGGTGTATGAGTCGATGTGTTACATAGCACAACTATTTTAATAAAACCCCTAACCCTGTTTTTTTTGATTCTGTGAATCTACAGTTGTCCTTGAGATAAATCCTAAAGCCCTCGTATGTCCCCAAATAAGATTCTGGGCATGGTGGCCTAGCAGGAGCTGAGGTTCACATTTAATGTTATAATGTGGCTGAGAGTGGGTTTCACCCAATCCATATAAGTTCTAGAGCTCAACCACAGATTTTAATAAATACTACAGCATTTAAGTTTTTTTTTTTTTTTTTTTTTTTTTTTTTTGTGTGTGTGTGTGTGTGTGTAGTGCTAGGGATCAAACAGCTACATCCTCAGCCCCTATGTTTTTGGAGGAAAACGTACTGGTTGGAAAGTTTCTGAGGGGAAGATCAATATTACTTGGGGGAAGTATCTTACCAGAAATTTCCTCAAATCTTTATAATTTGTGATGATCCCATTATGGATGACAACAAATTCTGAAAGAAAGTTTAGTGAAGGCAGAAGTGTTAATAAGAAGTGAAGTTCAAGTAAGACGCAAAGGAAAGGGATTTGATGATTTGAAAACTCTCTGCAAACTCTGTTCCTACAAAGACTTGTGTTAAGTAAACTTCTTTTATTGTAATTAGAATTGATGTCTATGATAACTACAATTTAAACTGAGGAAATACACATTTATCTTTCAGTAGCAAGCATCCACCAACCTGCCCAAACACATGCACAGAGCTCTTCCTTGTGGTCTACAATATTATCAAACAGGCTTTGCTATTTATGTCAAGCGAGGAATGATTAACCCTTCATTACCCAGAAATGATTATAGGCATTCCCAACAGGCTTTAGGCTCAAAGAGGTCACAAACTAACAGTTGGCAGGTGTGTTTTGTTTGACTCACATTGAATTGCAAAAATATTTGAGTTTAATTTTTTTGTGTTTTTGCTTTAAAATATCTTAGGGAGAAAAACCTGGAGGTTCTAGCATCCCTGGGCTCACCCACATTCCTGTGTGGCCAAATGCTTATCTTGTTAGCAGGGTTTGCCAGCTGTACCTTCTTCTACCTCTCTTGAGACCACATGTACACCCTACTCCCTTTGGGCAGCTCCCTGCACAGGTGGGACCATCTGAAAAGCCCTGGGAGGGCTAGGGACGTGTCTGCCTCAGTCACCATTGTGTTGCTTCAATAAATAACCAATGAATGGAGGGAAAGTCTAAGGCCAGCCTGAGAGTTTTGGGGGACAAGTAACCTTCTTTCCCCTTTGTCCTAGATGATAGACACTTCATTGCCTACAATCCAATAATTACCCTGGGATGTGTTGGATGCCCCTTACAGGTATTGACTATTATTCAGGGACTCTTTGTATCTTCCAATTCAAGTTTTTCTTAAGCTCAGGAGAGATTTCTTTTGTCACATCTTTTAAAACTTATTCCATTATTCTTTAGGTTCACCATAACTTGCCCTTTTTTGAGAAAAACTATTGCTTGTTTTTGTGAGGTCACACACACAAAATGAGAGGACTCAAATGAGAAAAGCCTGTGATTCAAACATTGTACAGTGTGTATACATGTTGAAATATCACATGGTACACCATAAATATAATTTTAATGTTTTTATGTATTGGTTTTAAAATAAAATTTAAAATTAAAGGAAAAAAAAAGGAAAACCCCAGTTTAAGCAGGTATCACTGGCCACAGCTGAGCTCTGGCATACAACTTTATGTAGTTTTTTTACAATTTAATTTGCTCTGATCTTTTCTTGTGAACATAAGTTATCCCTATGTTGGACCTCTATTAACTGACCATATCCCATTCTCCAGTTTATTTTTTATTTTTGATTTCATAAAAATTGTGGCATTTTTTACATTATCTTCATAATTGTCACTTTTTTCCATTTCAGCCTATTGTCTTAGCTTATTTGTACTCGAAAGCCCATGTTTTCTTTGCAAAAACCTTTTTTTTGCAGTGCTGGGTTTGAACCCAGAGCTTCATGCATGCTAGGCAAGCATTCTACCACTCAGTTATACACTCAACCCTGCAAAAACTTATTTGTGTAATTTCCTCGTGAGATGTAGTGGCTGGGTGTAAGAATTCCACTGGCAAATAATTAAATTTTATAAATCTTTATATATTGCTTTTGTTGTTCTCTTTTCAATTACTCATCCTGAGTCAAAGCAGGAGTTTCCAAGTTTGGGTATGGGTGGATTTCCTTGAAGCTTCTCTGCTTTGGGGACACAATCAGAATCATTGTGTGCACTGAAGTGGGGGTTTTCTGATGAGGTTTGCTTTATCGGTTTACAGTATGCAGGAGGATATAGCTGAAATTGCAATATTCCAGGGCACATGGTCTCGGTAGAGTTTTCTCACTCCACACTGCTGCTCCAGGGACCAGCTTTAGCATCTGACTTGGGGTTTGGCCAGATCCTCAGCACTATGAGGCCTGCTGTCCTCCTCCTGGGTACAGGGAGCCTGCCTCAGTTGTGGGATGCCCTGTTGTTCAGGGTATGGACTGAACCCTCCAAAAATCCCCACAAAAAACCCTCACTATGGGAAGACATGTGGGCACAGGTGTATCCCCAGCAGCTCTGTTCTCCTTCCATTTTCTGGAAAAGGCTTTTGTTTCCAAATCAGGCTGGCAAATTCTTTCAAAGTGCTTTGGGGAGAAGATTTGGCACCCTGCACCTTCTGTTGAGGGTTGGGGTATTTGCCCTTCCTGCCTGGTACTGCACACTGCCCTGGGGTACCACTGATCCACCCTGGGTAAAGGATAGTGAGTGGGAGAAAGCTTTTGTTCTCTCCCTGGCCTGACTTTACAAGTAAGCCTTGTCAAATGTGTAGCTTACTGCCTGCTAAGAAGCCCCCAACAACTGTTCTGATGTATTTGATCCTTACTCTAATATAAGGCTTGGCAAGATCCTGTACTATGCCATGGGATAACTCAGTGTGGGGGCCCTGGCCAACTCATTTTCTTGGGTGAACACTCTCCCACATCATGCCCAGGTGTAAGTCTTAGAGAGCTTCTGACCTGACTAACTCCAAATGAGCATTCTCTGGAAGGCCTAGGTTATATTTTAGATTCTTGCCTATCATTGGAGGCCTGGGAGGAGATAGGGATTAAACCCTCTCTCCATCTTATACCCCACTTATTGCAGGAGGCCCCCAGTGCCCTGGGGCTGATCACAGAACCCCTGAGAGATGCCATTGGGAGCTTCAAACCTGCCAATATATTCCCCATAATAGGAGGCTAGGGTGTCATTGAAGAGAACCATAGTGTGGAGAATCATCCTGGGGGACATATAAGGGGCAGTTGGGAGAGCTGAAGAACCCAAAACTCACAAAAGACTGGCATGAGTGGTTCTCATGTCCCTGTTCAGTGACCTTGGCCCACTGCCAGTCAGCAGTACTCTGGGGTACTGTGAGCCCAAGTGTCTCATATGGTCTAGGTTTTCTGAGGGACCCCAATAGTTTGGACTTTTTTGCACAATAATTCTCAATTTTTAAAAACATAAAGAAAGCCAAACCAAAGGAACTTCTGAAAAGAGCTCTCAAGCTGCTAGTTGAAGTCCCTGCTTCTCCAAAACTTAAGAGTCCTTGGATCCAAATCTTTGGCTGCTGAGGCCTCACTGCTGGGGCTCAGGGGTTGGAGTAGGTACCTCAGAGAATAACCATGATCAGCAGTGTCATCTGCCTTCCCTTAGGACTACTCTCCACAGAGAAGGGAGGTGGGTTTAGCTGGATGGGGAAGGAACCCCCTCCTTCCCTCTAAGGACCCAGCCTTCCAGAACATTTTGGTTTCTTGGAGAGAACCAATGCTCAGGCCTTTCAGTCCCCCACACTGCTTGCTATGGTTTGGATATCATTTGAGTATGTCTCCCACAGGTTCATGTGCTAGATGCTAGATCCTCAGTGTGGTGATGTGAGAGGTGGGGGAACCTTCAAGAGGTGCAGCTTAGCCAGGTACAGTGGTGCATGCCTGTAATCCCAGCAACTCAGGAGGCTGAGGCAGAAGGATGGTAAGTTCAAAACCAGCCTCAGAAACTTAGCAAGGCCTTAAGCAACTTAGAGACACCTGTCTCAAAATAAAAAATAAAAAGGGCCAGGGATGTGGGGATGTGGCTCAGTGGTTGAGTACCCCTAGGCTCAATCCCTGCTACCAAAACAAAACAAAACAAAACAAAACAAAACAAAACAAAAAAAAGAGGTGGGGCTTAGTGGAAAGTTATTAGGGCAAGGTCTTAGAATAAATTAATGTAGTTCTCATGGGACTGTTTAGTTCTGAAGAGAGTGGGGTGTTACAAGGCAAGTCCATCCCACCATGCTTGGCCCTTTCCACATGCAGCCAGTTTCCCTTTCTGCTTTTCCACCATGTTGTGATGAAGCCAAGGGGGTCTTCACTAGAGGTCAAATAGATTGGGCTACCTGAACATGGACTTTGGGCCTCCAAAACTATGAGCTAAATAAGCCATTTTTCTTTGTAAAATACCCAGCTTGGGATATTTTTTTACAGCACTAGAAAATGCACTAATACACTGCCATATTCCACTCTTGGGCTGGGGTTCCAAAGAGCCAACTGCTCTTGTAGTAAAATGCCACTACTTTCCTATGGGCACCTGGGAGATTAATGTCACCCAGGGGCCAGGTTGAGTCTGCCTCCTAACCAAGGCCCAGGTCTACCTGCCAATAGGAGAGGGGACATTTGGATTATCTTGGGAAAACAGAACAGGCAAAAAATATTCAGTTCCACGTAGGCATGGAATCCACTCTGGCAAGGATCATATCTGAAATATAGTTTAGGGTGAGTGAGGTAGAACCATCAGAAAAGGGAAGCAAGGCCACTCAACATACCATTGCCTTTGTCTGAGCGCTGTGGGTGGCTGTTAACAGCATTGGGGACCCCGTGGGTGGCCCAGCGTGTATGGGCAATACCAAAGTGTGTCTCGAACTCCACTTTTAAGTCCATGCTGTCTTGTTCTAAATGAAAGGAAAAGCAGTTTGATGCACTTTAAAAGTAAGCATTGACACAGGCTGTTAACCAGAGGTGGTGCTATTACACCAAGACATATCATTCAAGCCAACAGCATATCCTTACCATCAGTCCAATATGCCCCACCAGAGGGATTTCAGCCAGACTCATGTTCCATCCAGGCTGCAGTTTACTTAGTACTTATTAATAACGTAATTCATTTCTTAACCAAAATAAGCCATCTTTAAAAAGAAAATGATAGCCAGGCATGGTGGTGCACACCTGCAATCTCAGCTACTTTGGAGGCTGAGGCAGGAGGCTCACCAAGCTGAGACCAAGGTGGAAAACTTAGTGAGAACTTGTCTCAAAATAAAAAGGACTGGGAATGTAGTTCAGTGATAGAGTGCTTGCTTAGCAAGTGTGAGGTCTTGAGTTTAATCCCCAGCACTGAAGAAAAAAGAAGAAAATGATATATCACTACTATAAGTAGAAAAGCAGTATCATTTGCCAGAAAATTTAAAATAAATACATAACTATTAAAATTTTTAAAAAAGTCTCCATGTGCCACTGTCTCAAGTTAACCATCTTACACTCTGTGAAACACATTTTGCAACATGGACTTAACCTTCCTGCTATTCATCAAAGCTTAGATAAATTCATATTTTTAGTCTTGAGTGCTATTAGAATATAGTATTTTCAAGTGACCCAAGCTGTATTTCCTACTTACTGTAAAGTTCTTCATCCAGAGCTTTGACTTTTCCCTTTTTCTTGACTAGCTGAATATGTCTTTCTTTAACTTCATGATTATTCCCATCAATGGCCACACCTGTAATTTAATTTTTTTTTTACATTTTTAATTTTTATTGAAATTGAAAAATGCAAAAATCAATGAGTTTTGATAAGTGCATACACTAGTATGACCTACACACCTTACAAGCTACAGAACAATACCTATTCTATTACCCAGAAATATCCCTTAGGTCATTTCCATTCACTTTCCCCACCCCCAAACAGTCAATGGCCATTCACATTTCCATCACAATAAACTAGTTTTGCCTGTTCTAGAACTTAATAGAACTGGACACATAAACATTATTTTTTATTGTGGAATGTTAAGTTTTGTCTCACACACCTTATCACAAGGTACCTCCCTATCTGAAGCTTCTGCATCTATGGGACCAACCTACTACTGACAGAAAATATTTGAAAGAAATAAATAAAATTGCATCTATACTGAATACCTACAGACTTTTTTTTTTGCCATTATACTCTAAACATGAAACAATTATTTACATAGAATTTACATCGTATTAGGTATTATAAGCAATCTAGAAATGATTTAAAGTATTCAGGAGGTTGTGAGTAAGTTATATGCAAATACAATGTCATTTTATAGGAGGGACTTGATCATCTGTGAATTCTGGTGTCTGCAGAGCTTCCTGGAACCAATCCCAACATATCCTGAAGGACAACTGTACTACCCAGGATTAGGGCCATAGGTGCTGTTTATTATCATTTTTGTTCCCCAGTATTGCCTACCAAAAGACAAATAGTTTTAAGAAATCTATTTTGAAAGAAGGAGCCACAACTGTGGCAATACTTCACAGTAAGCAGAGAAATATGTGCTTGAATCCTGGCCTTGGCTGCCAGGCAGGCACTACCATACCTGCTACTAATGGCAATGTGTTTTTATCTTCATTCATTCCATTAGTGTATCTGTGACCTTTTATCTGACTTGCTTTCTTTTGAGTACTGATAGGGATATAAAATTATCTAGTTTTCCTCCACTCTTCAGGCTGCTTAATTAAAAATGGGGAACAGACTAAATATTCATCTATTTGGCAGGTGGAGGAGGAAACCCTGAGGTAGCCATCCAGAGGATGATTGTCAATAATCAGATATTTAGAAAGAGTTTAGGATAATGGAAATGCTAAATGAAAAAATATATAAAATTATAAGGAACTGGGGATGTAGCTCAGTCACAGAACATGTGCTTATCATATGAGAGGTCCTGAATTCAATATCCAACATCAATAAAAGAAAAAAAATACACTAGCACCCACATATACATTGATTACAAAATTGCATAAATATGATAGGGAAAACAAACAAACAAAAATCTATGTATAACACCTCTACCCTTCCCCAGTTCAGACTATACCAATATACAACAATGACCACATGAAGGTCACCAAGATATTTATTGATGGAAGATAATTTATTGAGGTATGGTTGATATATGGAAAGCTGTATATACTCAATGTGTACAACTTGATGAGTTTGGAAATAAGTATTGATCTCCAACAATTCATGCCATAAACTTACCCATCTCCTCCAAAAGTTTCCTCTTACCCTTATTATTATTACTAATATTATTATTGTTATGTGTGTTAAGAGCACTTAACATAAGATCTTCCCTCTTAGCAAAAAAAAAAAAAAAAAAATTGTTTTTTCTTATACCAGGGATTATCACATCCCCATTCTCTTTTTAATTTTGAGACAAGGTCTTGTTAAGTTGTTTAGAGTCTCGCTAAGTTGCTGAGACTGGCTTTCAACTTATGATCCTCCTGCCTCAGCCTCCCAAGCCACTTGTGATTACAGACATGTGCCACTGTGCCCAGTGCAAACTTTTTAAGTATACAGTATAGTATCATTAACCATAGGTGATATATTATTGCACCATTGATCTCTAGAATCTATGGGGGATACTTTCAATGAAATTTTTTCATTTTTGTTGTTAACCTTTGTTTCTTCCTTTCTATAATTTTTAAAGATAGTTTTTTCTAGTTTTCAGGTTTCTTTAATGAACAAGTGTTATTTTTATATTGAAAAGAAACATTAAAGAGAAGTATCAGAAAAATACCCAGATTGTATAAAGCCCCACCAAAAAGGAAATGGGTGAGAGAAGAAGCCGCACAAGTGTCACAAGATCATGAGGTGACCTACAGCTCCTACCTGCCGAGTCGTAGCCTCTGTACTCAAGCCTCTGCAGGCCCTTGATGAGGGTTTCAAAAATCTCCTTCCTCGTCCGAGGGACTCTGTAGTTCATGTAGGCAAAGATTCCTGTTCAAAGAGAGAGAAAAAAAAAAAAAGCCATATAAAAAAAACACTCTAATCATCTTTAAAAGAAAATACACTCCTGGGAATACAGACACAGGCGACACCTCAGGAAGGCTCCCAAGGCTGCTTGCAGAGGAAAATGTGGCTCTCCCTGGCATAACTGAAGAATGGTGCTTCCCTCCTGCTTCTAGAAGGGTGTTGTACTCAGCCCTTCCTCCTTATGACAAAAATACTTCACGAACCCTGTGGCATACCCCTGGGCCATGCAATTCCACTTGCAGAGAATTTATCCTCTGGATTTACTTGCAAAATAAAGCTTTCATTGTGGCAGCGTTTGTAAAGGTTAGCAAAGCAATCCAGTCATCTTGGGATATCTAAAAGCCCCCAACTCCCTGTGTTCTTTGATTTTCACAGAACATGCCTGAGATGAATCATAAAAAAGTCATAGTAGCCACCTGTGGCAGGTGGGGACAGAATTTGGAGCCTTTGCTTCCACTTTCCACTTGTCTGTTTGGCTTGGAGTTAGACCATAAATAAGCACTACTTTTATTACAGCAAGAAAATCCATCTTATGCCCCCTCATGCCCTGGAAAATCCTTGTTGTTAAGTTAGGCTGGCAAGCAAAAAATTTATTTGACTTTATTTTCTGTATTTATATTTCAAGATAATATTTTTCCAAATAGAAAGTAATAATCATGTTATTCTGCCTTTCCACATTCTTCTATTCCCCTGTTTGCAGCTATTCCCTTCATCTGCATCTGCTTCTCTCCTGCCTTGTAAGTGTCCCATTCCATTACCCCTCTGTCCTTTCAACCTCTTTGACCCCATTTGGGGAAAACTGCCCACTTCAAAGCTCAGTACCTACCCTACCTTTCAGAGGAATCTTCTTCTGGCTCTTGACATGAGTGCTCCCATCTCTGGGCAATACAGATGTAAATCTTGCATCATTGAGCATCTATATTCCATGACAAGAGCTGTTATGGTTTGGATGTGGTTTGTTCCCCAAAGGTTCATGTGCTAGGAACTTGGTCTCCAGTGTGGTGGTGTTGAGGTAGTGGAATTTTTAAGAGGTGGAGCTAGTGAAAGGTAATTTGGTCATGGGGGCTCCACCTTGGGAATGGACTGATGCTGATCTTGCAATGTGGTTGGGTCTTGTAGGGGTGAGTTAATTCTCACAAGAATAGGTTGTTATAAAGTGAGGTCACTCCACGTTTGGTCTCTTCTGTATGCAGCTTTTTCCCTTTCTACTTCTCTTGTTATGCAGGCAACGGAGCCCTCATCAAGGTTCTGGTGCCACACTGTTTGGCTCTTTCAGCAATAAGTATCATGAACCAAATAATTCTGTTTACTTATACAGTTAGCAGCCTGTGCTATTTTGTAATAGCAACACAAAACAGACTATGACAAGCACACAGGCTGGCATGTCCATATATTTTTCTGTGTCTTGGCACACAATTTTTGTTAAATAAATGTATATAGAATGGAATGGCCATAAGTCTGTATTAATGGGAAAAAAATAATATGTAACATGAAGTTATTGGCCAAGGATATTCATAGTAACTGTCAGGTCCATTCAAGCTGTTGTAATAAAATACCATAGACTAGGTGATTTATGAACAATGGAAGTATATTCTGTACAGTTCTGAAGGCTGGGAAGTCCACGGTCAGAGTGCCAAAAGATTCATTGTCTATTGAAGAACCACTTTCTCAGGAATAATGGTCTTCTCACTCTAACCTCCGTGGTAGAATGATGAAGGGCCCTCTCTTGGGTCTTTTACAGGGCACTAATTCCATTCATGAGGGTTCTGCCTCCATGACCTAATCACTTCCCAAAGGTTCCACCTCCTAATTCCATTGCCTTAGGAGTGAAAATTTCAACTTATTCATTTTGGGGGAACATCAACGTCCAGATCACAGCAGAAGCCAATCTCACTATGTGCCAGGCACTGGGCCAAAGTGTTTCCACAGAGCTGTCAATCAAAACTCTCGACAGTCTTCAGTGCTGATCCTGCCACTACCCTCTTCTCAACTGAAACATGGAGAGGCTGTCACTCTTTTAGAGTTGAGAGTAGAACCAAGGAGACCTGACGTTAGGACTTAAATGCTCCTAATCACTGGAGAGTGCTTCCTCCAGGATGAATTAGTGAAGGTTAAAGAAGGTTTATGTTCCCATTGCATTTTTCTGGGATGAGAGGAAGATTTGACCAGGATTAAAATTTTTTCCAGCAATAAATCTCAACAGAAGACAACCTACCTACAGATTACCCAGGACCAATCACAATTATACAATAAATCATCTATAATACCTCCAACTCTTAAGATTAGATTCAAGTACTTATAGTATATCTGAATGAACCATTAAACCTCTAAGAAACAAATGTTATATTCCCAAACATAGGTTGGATCCTCTCATACCAACATTTAACTTACTAAAATTCATCTATATATACTTGGTCAAAAAATAGGCCATAAAATTAAACAGTACTTAAATTATATTTAGCATTCTTAAAAACTGTACATTATTGTACATGAGATATATTTGCACCCATATATTAAGGTATGGGGTTTGGATATAAAAATATGCACAACGTACTTTTTAAGCTGTTACAGATTGTTTTTTATTTTAATGCGGCCAAGGGCAATTTTGATGGTAAGCTATTTTCATCTTCCCTGCTGACCTCAGGTCAGATGAGAGGCGCTGAATGCAAGGGCTGTGTGTGCAATTTGGGTCCCTCCTCCCTCCCTGTGGGGATGAGGTGCCCCTCCAGAGAAGGTGCCTGCTACTGCAGGGCTGCTGCTAACCATTTAAGATGTCAGGAACTCACACTTTTTACCATATACTTCAAACCAAAAAGACATCTAGCCCTTGTATATATTTTTGTCATCTACTTATTTTTTTAAAAAGACAGTTACCTTTTAATATCAACATTCAATTTTTAAAAAATTGTTGATGGACCTTTATTTTTTTATTTATATGTGGTGCTAAGACTTGAACCCAGTGCCTCACACATGCTAGGCAAGCACTCTACCATTGAGCTACAACCCCAGCCCCAACATTCAAATTTTGACACCTTTCTTGAGATACAAATATACTTATATGTTATAAATATGTAATATTGTCTTACAATATTATCTCATTTAAAGCATACAATGCAATGGTTTTTAATGTATTCACAGAGTTGTGCAACCATTGCCACAGTATATATTTAGGTGAAATTCTTCCCAACATTCAACATTTATCTTTCTGCAACAATGAGAAAGTTCCCTGGGTGTTATGGTCAAATTCTAGTAAAAAAAAAAGGCACGGAGCCGGGCGCGGTGGCGCACGCCTGTAATCCCAGCACTTTGGGAGGCTGAGGCAGGAGGATCGTGAGTTCAAAGCCAGCCTCAGCAATGGTGAGGCACTTAGCAACTCAGTGAGACCCTGTCTCCAAATAAAATACCAAAAAGGGCTGGGGATGTGACCCAGTGGTCGAGTGCACCTGAGTTCAATCCCCGGTGCCACAAAAAAAAAAAAAAAAAAAAAAAAAAAAAAAAGGCACATAGCTATGGAAGACAGTTAGGTGAAGGGTGAAGCAACTCAATGCAGTAGTCCTCCCTTATTTGGAATTTTGATTTCTGTGGTTTCAATGAACCTCAGTCTGAAAATATTAAATGGAAAATTCCAGGAATGAACAAGTTTTAAGTTTTAAATTGTATGACATTATAAGGATGGTTCACCACTCCTGCCCAGGATGTGAACCTTCCCTTTGTTCAGTATGTCCACACTGTAAATACTCCCCACCCATTAGTCACTTAGTGGCTGTCTGCATTATTGGACAGACTGCTACAGTACTGCAGTGCTAGTGTTCAAGTGACTCTTATTTTACTTACTTATGGCCCCAAAGTGCAAGAGTACTAATGCTGGCAACTCATATATGCCAGAGAGGAGCTATAAAGTACTTCCTTTAACTAATAAGGTGGAAGTTTTTGACTGAATTAGATAAGAAAAAAATCAAACACTGAGGTTGCTAAGATCTATAGTAACAATCTGAAATTGCAAAGAGGGAAAAAGAAATCCATGCTAGTTTTGCTGTCACACCTCAAACTGCAACTATATGGTCACACAGTTGAATTAGAAAAGACATTAAAATTATAGGGTTGGAACTATCCCCAGTTTCGGGTATCCACTGGGAGTCTCAGAACACATCCCCCACAGATAAAGGGGGACTACTGTAGATCATCGTTGGAGTCTTTTAAAACTAAACTTTCCTAGCATCCTGGGAATGCTCCAGGATGTACCTGTGTTCACTAAGAGGAACTGATGTGCTTTGCAGATGACATAAAGACCCAGAAAGGTAACCATGGATAGTGTGAAAAGATTTAAAATCTGGATTATTTTCACATGAAGCCTCTAGGATTCAGCTTGCCAGTTCTCTTCTGCAGTCCCCCTCCTCCCAGCCACATGTCACTTCTGACCACGTGTCTGGATGTACATTCTATATGGTACCTCAGATCCACAATAGCCTCTAAGCTGGGTGCAGGGGGTGTCAGAGGCCCCCAGTAGGCTGGGACCATTAAAGGGTCCTTGTCTTCTGGAACCAGCTTTATTCAAACACAGCCAGGAGGCTCAGCAGCCACGTGGGGCACAGTTTGGAAATTGACTACAGTGAGGGAGGCTACCAAGAAGTGTTTTTTAAGGTCTTCGTACAAGAAGGCATAAATCTAATTTTCAACATGAAATCTCTATTCAGTAATTTCTTTAATTAATTAAGCATCTGGATTTTCCTTGTGCAGCTCATCCTCTTGGCTGGATTCTCTCTGCACTCTATTGAACTGAAGTGAATAAAGCAACAATTAATTTATTATAAACAGCTCTTATTATTAAAAAACAACAATAAAATAACAATTCCCTTTTGGAATCCCTTCCATACACAAATAAAAGTTACAATGAGGATCCATTTTTAACCTAGGAGATCAGTAATCAAACAGTTTGACAATAAGTGAGAATTTAAATTTGCATGTCCTCTTTGGAAAGGAATTTGGCAATCTCTCAAAATTAAAAATGTACACACATGCTGACCAGAGCTGTTGCACTTATAGAAATGTATTCAACAGACATACTTGCAGAGATGTACATGTGCGTGTGAAAGAACAGCAGCTCGGTGTTGTTTGTAGTCACTAAAGACTAGAGACAGTCTGATACTTAAAAGGGACCTGGTATGGGCCAGTACAGGTGCACAGAGCAGACATCGGCAGGCAGTTCTCCACAGAGAATGAGGTGAAGCTGTGCACTCTCTTGGAAAGGAATAGAAATCTCCAAGATATGAAGTGAAAAAAAAAAAACAACTTGCTGAACATAAGTAAATTATGCAGAGCTGCATCGAGTACAGTCTTCCCTTGGTATCCACAGGGGATTGATTCTAGGTTTCCTTGAGAATACCAAAATCTGAAGATGTTGGAGTCTTTTATACATGTAACCTACACACATCCTCCTTTTTCCCTCCCTCCCTCCTTCCTTCCTTTTTTCCTTCCTTCCTGTGCTGAGAATCGAAACTTAGTGCCTTGTGCATGCATCCCCAGCCAAATTTTATTTTATTTTATTTTTTGTGGTGCTGGGAATCAAATCTAGGGCTTTGTATGTGCTATGCAAGTGTTCTGTCACTGAACTACACCTCCAGTCTCCTCTTATATTCTTTCAGTCACCTAGAGAATATCTTCCAGTTATCTAGATAACTGATAATACCTAATACAGTGTTTACACACCACTTCATTCTCAGGGACTCTAAAAAGTACTCAGTGCATTGAAAATTCAAATTTTGCTTTTTGGAATTTTCTGGATGTTTTTACCCCAAATATTTTCTATCCAAGGTTGGTTGCATCTATGGAGCAAAAATATTGGAAGAAAACTTGCATCTGTACCAAACACGTACAGACTTTTTTGCTTGTAATTATTTCCTAAACAAGACAATGTAACAATTTACATAGCATATACATGGTATTAGGTATTATAAAGGCTCTAGAAATGATTCAAAGTATATGGAAGGATGTGTACAGGTTCTATGCAAATACAGTGCCATTTTATAAGGAACTTGTGCATCTGTGGGTTTTGGTATCTTCAGGGGTCCTTAAACCAACTGCTTGCTGATACCAAGGGACAACTGTATTTCTGGAAGGGACCCAAGACCCAGGGGGCAGTGGTCACCTCTGAAAAAGTCCCTGGATGTGGGGAAGAAACTTCCTTTATCATGCATGTATCCTCTCTGTATGGTTAAGACACTTCACCATATGCCAGATTATATTTTTTTACTAAGTGCTAGTATATGAATTAGCGTTAAGTACATGATTGTCATCTAGATAGTTAGAAAAGATCTAAATAAGAAAATATTCCATTCCATCAGAAGAAGGACATCCCAGCTAAGGTACAAGGGTCGACAAGAAGAATTGTGTGAATGAGACACAGCCCTGGTTCACTCTGATCTCCTGATGGGGACAGTCATCCCAGTAAGGGGGGCGGGGGCTAAGAGTTTGTAAGGACAGGAACAGTGATGATGAGGCACATGACTTCTGGCCAAAACTCTGCCTGGCTCTGCTTTCTCAGGGAACAGAGCTACTATGGGTTGATTGGACGGGTCCATCGGGTCTGCTATGCCACAGTGCTACCTTTCTTTTGCAGGGCCTCAAATGGCAGTCCTTGTCCTGACCGCCAGGCCCTCCTGCCTCTCCACCTTCTGAGCTAGATCAAACCAACTGGATTTCACTGTGGCTCCCCAGCCTTGTTCACCTGAAGGAACAGCCACAAGAGGGTAGAAAGGACCACCTAAGCACACCCTTCCATCCGTAAAAAGAAAGATTCATGGTCACCCCACCTGGATTGGCCTCCTTCTTTCCCTTGCCATTCTCTAGCTATAACAAGAAACAGAGATGTCTGAAGACCATGGACAGAGCCAGTTACTGATCTCTAATCCAGCCGGGTTCCTTGATTTCCATGTGGCCTTGAGCAAGCCATTGAATCCCTGTAGCTCAATTTTCTTATTGGTGAAATGGGTGACGGCAGCATCTACTCACCATGGTTGATATGACAATTCAAAGTGTTTTCATAAACCACATAGAATAGTGCCTGCTGCATAGCAAACAGACATTCAGATAAAATGGGGCAAGGGGCTTCCTATTCATATGGTGCTGTTGGTGTAAATGCAGGTGAGCTTGCAGTGCATGGTCATCCCACGAGAAATCATCATTAAGAAAAACACAAGGGAAAATAGTACTATTTTGCCATTATTTTGGGGGGGGGAATTTTGCCTGGACAAACAATGGTTAAGTCAAATGTGTGATTTGGCTGTAGCTTGAGCAAAATTTACTTCATCCCATAAATAATTTTCTGGCCCATGAGGGCCTTATCATTGTGCTGGGTGTAGCAAAGTGATGATGGACCTGACAGAGTGGGTCAAGAGAGGACACAGAACTACAGGGGCCTCTTAAGCCCTCAGGGGATTTGCAGGCAGAGGAGCCAGGGGCTGAGAGGTGGAAAGGGGCTTCCTGTTGGGTTGGGAATATATAGTTCCTGGGGTTGGCTCTTTACAAAGGCTTCTTTGGCTCATTTTGCAGATTTCAGCTGACAAAATCCCTGAGACCTAATGCACGCCTTTTACCCCTCCCCTTTTTAAATCCATGGAGCTCCCCCGCTTTTAAAATAATTTTTTAGTTGTTGATAGACCTTTATTTATTTGTTTTCTTAAATGTGGTGCTGAGAATCCAACTCAGTTCCTCACACATGCCAGGCAAATGCACTACCACTGAGCTTCAGCCCCAGCCCATATAAGCCCTTTTTATTTCTTATACAGCACTTGCTTCCTTGTCCTTTTGATTCCCCCACTGTATTGCAACCCTCGTGATGGGGACACGTCTGTCTTATCCACCGCTGTATCCCCAGTACCTAGCTCAAGCATATGTTAAGTGCTCAATACATAGTTGCTGAATAAATGAATGCATGAATAAAGTAATGGATAGGGATGGCCAAAGTCAGTGGCTTTGGAGCTGCGGCTGAGAAACAGCCACACTCAATCATGCATGAGTAGATGTGTTTTCTGGGACTAATAAGGGACAAAAAGCCTGGGGAGGTGGGTAGTCTGAGCTGGGGGTCCCTGAGTGCCAGTGTTCAGGGTTAACTCCAAGACCCTCAAACACTCAGGCTTATGTCCCTCTACATTACATACACCTACCCTCTACACATAGTGATGATCCCAGGACTGGAATGAGGACAGGTCCTTGGAGAATTCTGCTGAGTAGGTTGAGAATAAACCACCATCACCACCATTTAAAAAGACTTCTCTGGGCCAGTCTTTTCCAAACCTTATACTATTGGATTGCAACCCTGGGCTCATCACTATTGCCCCCTGAACCCTCAACTTAGCATAGAATCTTATCCCAAGAGGTGAAAAATAGCTCCAACAGAGGGTTCCTGGCTTGCAGGAAATGTCCACCTGGCAGCGGATGGAAGAGCTCCAAACTCCCCTAGCTGGGTCCAGGACAGGTGCTACTGGATAGACATGCCCTTCCTTTGCTCCCTGAAAACTCCAGCCCACCTTGGGACACTCCTGCTTATCATTCCACTTTTATTTTCCTGTCCAGACCCCTTCCCACCAGAGCCTCAGTAACTACAGCTATGCAAGCTCCAACTACATTCCTTTTTCCCCTTCTCTTCCTGCCATGGCCCACGATGCTATCCTCAGACTGTCATCCACCTCTCTTTCCACTGAGTCTGACCCATTCTTAGTTCCACACCCTTATGCAGTGCCTAACCTACAGGTTCCATTTCTGTGGTATGCCTGAGCAGGTGGCAGTTGCCCTAGGGTCCCCTATGCCAATTCTCACAAGATGTCTTCTTTATCCCCTCTTGCCCTAAATGAAAACAGTCCTTCTCTCCTCTGAACTCCCCTTTTCATTTGTCCATCCTGTTTTTCAAGACATCTGTGATTTTCTACTTTCACTTCTTGCCCCTGACTGGCCCAAGGGTTGCCCATAACT
The DNA here is from genome assembly GCA_025594165.1 of Tamias sibiricus. Lineage (NCBI taxonomy): Eukaryota > Metazoa > Chordata > Mammalia > Rodentia > Sciuridae > Tamias > Tamias sibiricus. The sequence continues at coordinate 38,522,588 of CM046662.1, read as the reverse complement.
TAAGAGAGGTGTCACCAACAGATGACCGGATTATAAATGAGCCAAGAAGTCAGGGCAGTAAACCACTTTGAGGAAGAATCCTTCCCTTTTTGATTCTCTCGGTCTTTCCAAAGAAATCAAGGAGGAAGTATCCACGGGGTGCCTCTTCTTACACTTGGAAATTTTCTTGTAGAACTGATAGGAAGCAGGCACCAGGCTAAGAACTTGGAAGCAATCTTATCTCTCAAGTGAAATGCCAAGGCAGGAGGAGTGGTAGGAGATGCAGCCAGGTGGTGGAAGCTGGGCACTCAGAAGGGGCTGTGTGAGCTCTTGAGTAGCCCACAGAGCACTGGGATTGATAGCAGGGGAGCAGAAAGCAAGAGGATCTGGAAATGGAGGACTTAGTGAAAAGCTTGAGATCCAGGGTCCATGAGACCTTTTAAAGAAAGGGAACACTCTGCAACCTCTGCAAAGAGAACCCCGGGTCATGCACCCCTCCACAGGCAAGAGAGCCAAGGTGATTTGCAGAAAAGCCTGACCTGGCAGAGAGGGGTTGACGGAGAGGGGTTGGCAGAGTGGGAGGCTGTATTGGCCTTACCACCACAGCTCAGCCACACTCCATGCCCACACTCCTGCCCTGGCACCCAGAGGTCTCAAATGGCTTTTTAAGGATCCACTTTTAAAACTAACGAGGAAAGTGAATGAGGAAAGATTCCAGAAAGAGAGACAGAAATAAATACAGAAGGTCTCCTGATGTGCTTTGTGAAAGGGGACTATGGCCCAGTGGCTCCATCTCACCTTGCAGGTCTGGAGCTTCTAGCACTCTCTGCATAAGGCTTGAGAGATCAGTCAGGAACTTGAGTTCAAAGGCCTTATGGAGGGCCACACAGGCAAGGGACTCTCAAGTCCAGGTCTCAATACCCAAGTGATAGATAATGACAATGACCAACTCACGGAAGTGATCTCCCCTGGATTCCCAGCTGTCAAGTAGAACTAGGAGTGCTAAACTCCTGGAATCTTCTCTACAATCCTTGGAGTGTTTTGGGTGAACTAGGGAGGGGTAGTTTGGGGCCTGGATGATGAAGGAAGATAGTCAACTTCACAATTAGACAGGCTGGGGTTCACATCCCGATTTGATGTTGTTTTGGAAAATATCAACATCTCTCTGTGCATCAGTTTCCTAATAAAAAACAGTACCCACACTGTGGGTGAGAGTGCGCAATCCCACATTGACAGAGGCCTAACTTGTACCCCACCCAGAGGAGGGACTTGTTCTATAGGAGCTATATCACCACTCAGGCTAGAACCCCTTGATACTGAGGTCTCTCTTTCTACCATCATCTATTATTTATCAGAATTGAAGTGGTTGGCCTTATAAGACCATGAAATTAGTGCAGATTAGATGCTAGTCTAAGTTCCAAATTGTATTATTCCCTGCCTGAACAAAAGTTGGCCAAATGGGTGTCTGTCTTAAGGAGTGCTCATATGATTCTTGAGAAAGAGAGAAGTGCTGTTGTTGTTGGTTTATTCTCTTGTGTTAGGCACACAGGTGTGTGGAAGCCAAGGGTCAGAGCTACAGAGGAGGCTGTGTCCTCTCTTACTATCCAGTTCTTGTTCTTGTGGACTGGACTTTAGCAGTGAGATAGGGATAATAATTCCTACTTCTTCCTTAAAGATATGAGAATAAAGGTATAAGGTAGCATGGAAACATGTGGTCCCACAGCCAAGTTCTTAAAGAGAAGGACAAGGGCCTGATGGCCACATCAGCATCCCTGAGTGGATCTGGTGTCTGGCTCAGGGTTAGCAGGGGGACTTGACTCCTCTAGAGAGGGGGACTTGGCTCCTCTAATCCTAACCAGCACCAGGCTTGGGACTCCCTGGGTTAAAATTATCTCCAGATAAATTCACCAGATAACAGTAGACTCTGCTTCCTGCAGTGAACACAGACAAGGCATTTCTATTTTTATTTGAAAAGCTCCTGATGTCCATGTCATTTAAAGATTTCACCAAGAAAAAAATCAGGAAATTCCTTATACTATAAATTTTATTAAAAGAAATGTTTTAAGAAAAAAATAGAAGTTTTATTTAAATTGCCCAAATTTGGCTATAAAAGAAGCCAAAATATTTTTCCCCAGTGAGAAATGTTTCCTTTGAAAACTAAAAAAAGAGGCAGATGATCAGACTAAATTGCCCAATTGCTCCTGTGCTGAATTCATCTTCAGAATTCTCTGCCACATTGATTAGAAACTCAAGTTAATCTCTCTTTATAAGCTAATTTTATTAAACACAAAATATCCCTCCCTTCTTCTTCTTTTTTTTTTTTTTTTTTTTTTTGGTACTGTGGATTAAACCCAGAGGGGCTTAACCATTGAGTCACATCCTTAGCCCCCCCTTTTTTTTTTTGGTACCAGGGATTGAACTCGGGGGCACTCGACCACTGGGCCACATCCCCAGCCCTTTTTTGTATTTTATTTAGAGACAGGGTCTCACTGAGTTGCTAAGTGCCTCGCCATTGCTGAGGCTGGCTTTGAACTCGCGATCCTCCTGCCTCAGCCTCCCAAAGTGCTGGGATTACAGGCGTGCGCCACCGCGCCCGGCTCCTTAGCCCTTTTTAAAATGTTTTACTTAGAGACAGGGTCTCACTGAGTTGCTTAGGGCCTCACTAAATTTCTGAGGCTGGCTTTAGAACTCATGATCCTCCTGCCTCAGACTCCTGAGCCACTGGGATTACAGGTGTACGCCACTGCACCTAGCTAATCCCTTCATTTAAAAGCACTGCTTACTGTTGGGCATGATGGTGCATCCCATAATCCCAACTATTCAGGAGGCTGAGGCAGGAGGATAGAAAATTCTAAAACAGGCTAAGCAATTTAGCAAGACCTTGTCTCAAAATGAAGCTGAGGATGGAGTTTAGTAGTAGAGCACTTACTTAGCATGCATGAATCCCTGGGTTCAATTCACAAACAAAACAAAAACACTGTTTACTAATGTTATATCACAAAATTCCAGAGGTTTCTCTGAAGTTGGGAAACCCCTGATAAATATGACTGACCAATGGAGGAAGCACACAATGATAGGAAGGAAGAGGAGTAGGGAGATGTGGGAGACAGCCAGTGCTGAGGGAGTTGTTACTGTGCACAGACTCTGCTAAATCTAAATTCTCTATCCAAGAGAATCTATGAGCGGGGGCAGCCCTGTGCTGGAGCTGCTAGCACTGGTTCCCAAGAGCTCACTGTGGATTATAACTTCCCAACTTCAATTCAGGACCTCACATTGATGGCCTGACACTAGCCATGGTTGGGGTAGAAAGTATTTAGACTCCAGAAACTGGCAAACCAGAGAGGCTATTGTTCAACATATATCAGTATATCGCTGGGTAGAGGTCTCTGTTTTACTCTCTTCTGCCAGTGAGGTACTGAGGCTTAGAGAGGAATAAAGCCTAGCAACCTGACCCCAGAGTCTGTGTCCTCATCAATTTCAAACCTCATGAGAGACAACACTTCCTTTTGAGGAATCTGTCTATGAACTGAAACATTACAAGGAGGAAAGGAGTATCATATTTGATGATGGAATTTTAAGAGTTAGAAGTAGGTGGAAAAAGGTAACCCCTTCCCCGAGTCATTTAATCTCCTTGAATTTCAATTTCCCAAGTTATCACAGTAAATGATCTCCTACTCCAGCTGAGACAAGAGGCAAGTCCCCTTTATGCACTCAGAAAGCACTCTCAAAGGACTGCTACAGAGGCAAATTAATTGTGTGTATGTGTGTCCCTGGTCCCTCTTGATTCTGGGGAATAAAAACTATGCCTGCTTTTTGTAGGGAAGAGATGAACAGAGAGAATATGTATACAAATGGCAAGATGCGGTGAATGCCACAATTATATGAAGTGATAACTGACTTTTAAAGAAACTATCAAATCTGTTTGGTTTAATGGGGTATGTGGCATCATGCCAGTGACGAACAGGGTATTTAACTGATGTCCACACTCACCTTCTGACCACTGTGGGTCCTGTCTGAGAGTGATGGAACAATGGGACTTTTGGGAGGAGGATTCTGGTGGACCTTTGGCTAACATCCTCATGGCCAAGACTCAAGCATCTGGGATTTGTAATACCAGATTGTCCTGGGGTGGAGGGGGAAGACACCTGAAAGGACAATCCAGCTGTAGCAAGATAAATAGTGTCCTTCAAAGATATCAGGCCATATCTCTAGAATCTGTAAAGGCTACCTTATATGGAAGAAGGTCTTTATAGATGAGAGGAAGTTAAGGATCTTGAAATGCGAGATTATCCTGGATAATCTGAGAGCCCTAAAAGCAATAAAAAGTGTCCTTTTAAGAGGGAGGTAAAAGATTTGATGCAGAAGAGAAGGTGATGTGACCATGAAGGAAGAGACTAGAGTGATTCTGTGCCCCTAGCCTGCCATGCCTGTTATCTCATTCTCTCTGCAGAGATCATACCTGAGCCTGGATCCTTGGGGCACTTCCTCCCTTTCTTTCTGGGAAAGTCAGTTTCTTGCGTCTTCTGTGCCAGCATCCTAAACTCAGATTGCTGGGAACCAACAGGTAACATGGGTGACTAAGGCAGCTGTGAGGGGGCTGGAGAACTGGGAAGCTGGAGCCCAGTTCAGGGGGCCACCTATGTACTATTTTGAAGTATGAACTCAAGTTGTCTTCAAATCTTTACATCTTTAGATTTTTATAAGAGAAGTTAAAAAAAAAACTACTTATATGAACTCTCCCAATTTTATAATTTGGTAACTAACTTTTAAAAAATGTTTAAAGCCTGTGCATGAAACAAAAAGATTTCTGGCTGGCTTGTTTGGCCTGGGACTATCAGGTTGTAGTCTGTGCCAGAGATTCTGGCAGCATTTACCTACTGGGTTATCTAGTCCCTAGTCAGTTACGGGCCTCCAGACTATCCTTCCAACTCACCTGCCCCTTCTTTGAAGGGGGAATCACACCAACATGACCTTCAAAACCCCAGGGCCTAGAAAATAAAGGCCCTCTCCATGAGCAGTCATTTAGAAGTGGTTGCATGAAGAGAGAAGGGAAAAGGGGGAGGGAAGAAAATATAGTAACCTTCCTATTGGCAAAAAAAAAAAAAAAAAAAAAAAAAACAAGAAGTTAGCAAAATGCTAGTAACTCTCAGATATCAACAAAAAGCAAGCATGAGTATCTAAGTATCATTTCAGCTAAACTCTCAGTGCCATCTGTTCAGTTTGTGGAGGATCAATACTGTCGGGTCCTGGTCTTCTGTGGGTGAAGCAGCAAAGACGTAATCTGAAAATGATCACCAACTAACTGATAAAAGAAGGGCCTTTGATCTTGATCTCTGAGCGAACAGCCCAGGAGATCTGAGACCTGAGTCTACTTTGAATGACAGTAACAGGCATGGCTAAGAGAAAGGACTTAAAACAATTCTTGTTCAGACACAGACGTGCATGGACCTCTCCAGGCCTCAGTTTCCCCTAATGTAAAGGGAAGAGGTTTTATGTTTCTTTCCAGAAGCATCTTCACAATCTTTGCCATATTCTTGTGTCAATGGAACAATCATTTCTTTACTATTTTCCTATAAAATTGACTAAATTTTCAAAAACTTAATGAATTTATTATAAAAGAAAACGATGAAAGGAAAACCAGTATTCTTTGCCATACATACACAGACTATAATTTGAGAAAACGCAGACCAACATGTTTAATTCCAGCCAGCTGTTGCTGCCTGCTCTGAACATGGAATGGCTGCCTCTGGTCAAAGGGTGTTTGGCAAGTGTCAGAGAGTTGTTAAGACACATTAGCACCAAGCTGAGACTTTCTCTTGCTCAACTTGAAAAAGAAATAATTTTCTTATACAGGAATCCTACATGATTCCTTGCTAAGCAGCATTGTCCCTCCCCACCCCATTAGTAATGATCATCCCTAGAGAAATGAATTCTGAGGAAGACTCCTAATGTAGCACATCCTCTTTGATTCTGGCTCTGAGTGGGCAACCCCATGGGCCAAGGCTGCTCCTGGGCCCTTGTGTGTTCTTTTCAAACAACCAAAGATGTATGGATACAGGTTGGGTATGATCAAAAGCTCAACCTTTCCTGAAGGAACTACACACACACACACACACACACACACACACACACGTATCCCTTTAAGAAAGCATAACAAAAATTATACTTTTTTAGATTTTAAGGAGGTAGAGTCCCCCAAAGCACAGAAAGACATTGCCAGTAGGAAGCAGGATAGTGGTGGTGATGGTGGTGGGTGGGATAAAGGGACATCTGAGAGGAAAGGAAGCCTATCTAGTGTCAGGGTCTCCCACGGAAGTCTGGCTCTTAGGTCACCAATGAGTCAGGGTCTTGAATATTACTCTGAGGGCTGGGAACCTGAAGAGCTTGGGGATCTGGCAAAACTGTCACCTTTGCCTCATCTCTATCCCCCAAAACGCCCCAGGACAGCCTTACACATTGCAAATAATGTCTGGAAGTGCTGAGATTTTGGATGGAGGTTCAGGGATCTAAACTGATGCCTACTCCACCTGGGTGAGGCGCCCTTTCAAAGCCAGCTGGCCCACTTCTTGATCAGTCGCTTGTTTTCCCCATCCTCTGGCCTGGGAAACAAGGCCTGTACAGACCTTGGCCCAGGGCTCACCGCTGGCACTCCCCACCCTGCATCCCTCAACGAAGTCAGAGAGACGCCTTTCATAGCTTCAGAAGTTCCACCAGGTTCTCCAGCCACAGGAGGCTGGAATGGGTAACTAAATCCTACTCAAGGAGGGGAAAGGAAAAAAAAAAAAGTACAGTGACCTTTTGTCCCAGCAGAAGTTCCCGTCTCTCCCGGCCAGCCAGCGGAGGCGGCCCAGCCAGGAGAGTAAGGAATTACAGATGTGAGCCCAGGGCCATGGCCGCCCTCCCCACTGCCCGGATGCCCAGCGGGACAGCTCCGGACTCCGCGGTAATCTGGACTCAGGAGCCAGAGCTGTGCCCAGATGCCTGCCCTGAACTCCTTCTCCTAGTTTAGGGCATAGGCTCCCGGGTCATTACTGCCTTTCCGCCGCCTTGCTGAGAGCTCTTTTCAGCAAAGAAACGTCAACATGGAATCCACCCTTCTAGGGGCAAGAGGTTCATTTCGGGTCTCGGGAAAGACGCTCAGGCCCTTCCCCAGAGCACCAGAGCTGATCTGGATGCCCCGGGGTGAGCCTGCTGGGAGGGGGCAGTGGGGTTGCCTGTCCTCGGTGGGCGCGGTGAGCTAAGACACGAGTTGGACACCCTGCCCCCAGGATGCGCGAGCTTGCGCGTGGCCGCCTTTGTGGGCGACTCAGGAGAAGTGGAGAAAAGCGCCCTCGCTGGACATGGGGTGGGGACACCTCTGTGTTGCGGGGGCTCCAGGCCCACGATCGAACTTATTTCCTCCCTTCTGAGGACGAGTTGGGCCTGGGTCCTCTCACAGTGTCGGAGACCGAGGTTGGGCATCTCCCTAACACCTCCCTGAGACACCTCTCGGGGGCCCGGGGGTGGGAAGAGGCAGGCCTGATCAATGAAAGCCCCACGGTGGGGTACGGGGGCAGACAGGCGCCCCTCACCAGGTCCCTGCTCTTGGCTCTCTGGCCGAAGCGCTGAGGGGCCTTGGAGGACAGGTCAGCGGATCGATGCTGCACTCACCGCACATGGTGACTGCTCCTCTGGTATCTGCTAGTCTGCGCCGTCCGGATACTCCGTGCACTCCGTGCGCGCTTTGCGCTCAGCGGGCTCACGCTAGCGCCGCTGGGCCTCTGGCTTTTATAACAACTAGCCCTCTGAGAGGGGTGGGGCCGGGGCGGAGCCTCTGTCCGCCTGCCTGCTCCCCATTGGCCCCTGGTTGTCTTGACAACGCGGGGACAAGGCCCCCAAGAGTCAGGGAAGAGGGTGAAGGGCGGTTCGCAAGCGTGAATACCGAATGTAACGCAAGGAGGTCTGGCTGGAATACACCAACTGCCTGAGTTCAGACCTCAAGTCAACCAATGCCTAAGCGTGGAACTTTGGGCAAGGAAATTATCATTCCGTGCCCCCAGTTTCCCCATCTGTAAAATGGGGACAACAATAGAACCTACCTCCCAGGTTGTGGAGAGGATACAAAACAGTATAGGCAAGGCACAGCACAAGGTCAGACATAAAATAGGTGCAAAAGAAAACCCCCACGGCAAGCCCTTGTTATTGGTATGCATCCTTTTATGTGTCAGACTTTTTTCAGAGCACGAAAAAGGGGCACACAATAGGCACATAAACCTGGTCCCCGCTCCAAGAGGAAAGAATTACTGTTCTTGGGGGAAAGAGGAGAAAGTCAGGGCTACTTGAAGATGCAAAGGGACTTTACTAAAACTGGCTGGTCACAGCGGTGGCAGAATCCTAACCTTAGATTTACCACAAAGCCAGAATTTGGAAGCAGGGATTCCTCAGGTTGGACGCAAAACTAGAGACGACCCAGAAAGCCGCCCCCTCCTGGAGTTGTCTTGCTTGCAGCTGGCCGGCAAAAGAGCCACAGGCTCCCTCAGTTCCAGGATGGCGTGGAGCCTGAATCTGACCCTTTTGTGAATCACCAAGACTGGCTTTCCCCAACCCTGGTTCCCAGCGGATTCTTCCCTCTCCCGCTGAACTCCAGGGCCCTGTCTCCTGAGGAAGGTCACGAGAACTGGCCCAATATTTGCATACGTTGAAGCCATCTCTCTCTCTCTCTCTCTCTCTCTCTCTCTGTGTGTGTGTGTGTGTGTGTGTGTGTGTGTTTTAAACTTAGGGGAAACAATCCTGAAATTCTAAACAGATGCTCTCCAGAAGTGTTAGGGGAAAAGAAGAAGGAGAAAAAGAATAATGAAGTTTTTATGGCTCGTGGGAAATAGCAGAGTTGATTTGGTGACAGTAGCATTTGCCCCTTTCCCATTACAATGCCAGGTTCCCATTCATTTGTTCATTCATTCATTCATTCATTCATTCATTCATTCCTGAGCACCTACTTCATGCCTGTCCTGGTGCTAAGGACTTGACTAATAAGAACAGATCCAGTCTGTGCCCTCCTGGCACTTACAAAACGACAGAGAAGCAGACCCTTCACTAGTGGTCACACAAGTGATGGACAATTCCAGGTGGGAGAGGGCTCTTCCAGACAGGTGGGGAAGGTTTCCAGGCTCTTCCTGGGACTAGACTGGTGCTAGGACTGGTGCAGGTCAGTCCAGAGTCAAGGTAGGTTGCCAAAGGAATTTAACAGACTAGAGAATGGAGGAAGAAGGCATATGCAAAAGTCCCATGTCTGAGGGCCAGAACTGAGGTATGGAAATCAGGATGCTCTACACCATATTGCCCTCCACTGTCTGTAACTGAGGTGGAAACCGGATGATGTCATCAGGCCTTTTGCTAGCACCAAGGCACCAGGAGCCCTGGGTCCCAGCAGAGTTCAGATCTGTTTTCCATCCTTCTTGGGGATTCCCATCTCCATAGTGAGAAGTGGCATGAATGACTGCTGTGGCCCCTATGGAGGCATCTGCAGCAGCTGCCCACCTAACCTCCTTTCTGCTTTGGGGACCAACCCCTAAGAATCCTTTGGAAAGGTGGGGCCTGGGTCTGAATACGAAGCTACTAAATGCTCCTGGCCTAAGCATTTGTTCAGGGATCAGCATGTGGCCTATGCTGAGCTCTTAACATGCTCAGAGACATGGGAGACACCATCAGAAAAGATGAGTTGATCCTCTTCTGGGTATGTAGCTGGACAGAGGATAGCCTTATGAGGTTGGGGGTCTTCTTGTCACTCTTGGGGTGGAAAGCTTTCCGAGAAATCCAGAGTGGAGCAGATCCTGTAGAATAGAGAAAGATACACATTTTGGGGGACACTGGATTCAGTCAGGGCTGAAGCCAGAATATACCCTGGGACTTTTCAGTATTAGAATTTCATGGTTTAGGACTAGGATTGTAGCTCAATGGTAAAGTGCTCGCCTAACATGTATGAGGCACTGGGTTTGATTCTCAGAACTGTATATAAATAAGTAAAATAAAGGTCTATCAACAACAACAGAAGAAGAAGAAGAAGAGAAGAAGAAGAAGAAGAAGAAGAAGAAGAAGAATTGCCCCCAAAAGCATGTGTTGGAAAACATTCCCAACAGTGTTAGAGGTAGGATCTTGAGCAAGGTATATGGCTCAGTGGTAGAGCACGTTCCTAGGATGTGTAAGGGCCTGGGTTTGATCTTTAGCAACACACACACACACACACACACACACACACACACACACACAAACACAGAGAAGTGATTAGGCCATGAGGGCTCCACCCTCAAGAATGAATTAAAGCTAATTACAAATTGGCTTCAGCCTGCAAGTTTGTTATCTTATGCTCTTTTGCTACCTGATGCTTTCCACCATGACACGGTAGGAAGGCCCCTCCCCAAATGCAACCCTTTTATCTTGGACTTCCCAGCCTGCAGAACTGTGAGACAAATAAGCTGCTGCTGCTGCTGCTTCTTCTTCTTCTCCTTTTTTTTTTTTTTTTTTTTTTTTTTTTTTTGTACCGGGGATTGAACTCAGGGGCACTTGACCACTGGGCTACACCCCCAGCCCTTTTTTTTTTTGTATTTTATTCAAGACGGGGTCTCACTGAGTTGCTAAGTGCCTCGCCATTGCTGAGGCTGGCTTTGAACTCTCAATCCTCCTGCCTCAGTCTCCCAAGTGCTGGGATTACAGGCATGCACCACCAAGCCCGGCTCAAATAAGCTTCTATTGCTAATAAATTATCCAGTCTGTGGTATTCTGTTATAGCCATACACAATGGATGAAGACAGGCTCAACAATTCCAGTCTTTGCTCAAGGCATTCTGAAGTGACTTCTGTCATTTGTAATCCGGTAGAAATCTGATTCTTTCAGTCTGCTGGAACCGGTGTCTGAGGTACAAGGCAGCAGTTATTCAGGCAGTGGATGGCCCCAGCCTGTGAAATCCAGCTGGCTGGAGGCAGCACTTTTTCCTGACCTCATCTGTGTCAGAAACACGTCCTGATGCAGCTCAGGGTTCCTTAGTGAGATTAAGCAATCTTCCCAGGAAAAGAGGGGCTGATCTGGATCAGGGAGCCCAGTTGTTATGGTTTAGATATTAAGTGTCACCCAAAAGCTCCTTAGTGAAACAATTCAAGAAAGTTTAGAGGTGAAATTATTGGGTTATGAGAGCTATAACCTAATCAGTGCATTAATCCTCTGATAGGAATTAACTGGGTGGTAACTGTAGGCAGGTAGGCTGTGGCTGGAGGAAGTGGGTCATTAGGGGTGTGCCTTTGGGGTTTGTATTTTGTCACAGAGAAGAGAACTCTCTCTCTGCTTCCTGGTGCCATGTCTCCAGAGAGCTTCTTTCCTCTACCACACATTTCTGCTGTGATATTCTACCTCATTTCAGGCTCTGAGGAATGGAGTCGACTATCTATGGACTGAGACCTCCAAAACTGTTAGCCCCCAAATAAACTTTTCCTCCTTTAATTGTTTTTGTCAGGTTTTTTTTGGTCACCACGGTGAAAAAAAAAAAAAAAAAAAAAAAGAGCTCCATAGTTGGTTCTAGCTTCATTTTCAGGAGTACCTTTACCATGCCAACCTGCAGGGTGGGACCACATGTTGGAATTTCAAATAGCAACCATTGACATGCCCTTTTCACTACACAAGAAACTGAGTCAGGAAATCCTTCTGAAGAGCAATGGTGGGGTGTGTGAGAAGACTCACCTAGGGCTAATCAGAAGCTTCACTGGGCAATAGGCAAAGGGAGGGTCATGGAGCTCAGACTTTGGCCCGCAAATGGCTCCCCACTGTTCCCACCCCAGCACTGAGGCAAGAGAGAAGTTTCCCAGCCCCTTTCAACACAGTCTGTGCCTGCACAGTGGTGACTCTTCTGTCACCTTAGGAGAAAACAGCTCTTAGGAGAAAACAGCTGGTTTTACCTTTTTTCTTCCTGGGGAACATAGAAGATCTGCAACAAAGTTGAATCCATATATCCTTTTATGACCAGGTTAATTTTTTTTAAAATAGGACTACTTTACATTTTTATAACTTTTTTTTATTAGTTATAGGTGGACACAGTACCTTTATTTTATTTATGTGGTGCTGAGGATTGAACCCAGGGCCTCACACATGCGATACGAGCACTCTACCGCTGAGCCATAGCCCCAGCCCCTAGAACTTTTTTTCTTAAAGAAGAAATAGGTGTTGATTTTCAGAAATATTAGAGGGTTAACCACTGTTAACTTTGTACACCCCTCCAAATGTTATTCTCTGCATATATAGTCGTTATTTAAATTATTTGGTCATGTTGTAACACTGTTTTGTAGCTGAAGATCAAATCCAGCTAGAATCCTGCTAAAAAGCCCAACAACACCAGTGTACCAAATGCACCTCTGGCACCCAGAGTGAAGCTGGGCCTTCACTCTGCTTGGGGGGAAGGGGATAGGGGCCTGTGTAGGATGAGTAAAAATCTGTGAAACAGAGGTGATCAGAGGCAGGTACACCCCATTCTGCAATCCTTGTCAGCTCCTGGCTGAAACAAGTGGGTTGGTGCTATGGTCTGAATGATTATGTCTTCCCAAAATTCATATATTGAAATCCTAACCCCCAAGGTTATAGGAATAAGAGGTGGGGGTGGTGATGTACTAGGTGATCAGGTCATGAAGGAAGATTGTAAGGGATTGGTGCCCTCATAAAATATGCCCTTCTACCATGTGAGGACACAGTGAGAAGGTGCCATCTGTGAACCAGGGAATGGTCTTCACCAGACACTGAATTTGCCAGTGCCTTGATCATAGACTTCGCAGTCTCCAGAACAGAAATAAATTTCTGTTGTTTACAAGCCACTCAGCCTGTGATATTTTGTCATATGGATTAAGACAGCTGATTGGTCTTTCCACTCCTACATGGTACAACCTCAGCTCACTCCTCAACAGGCTACTAGATTATTTCAGTCAAAGAATCTCTTCAGGGACAATAAAAAGTACATATTTGGGACTCTGCAGGAGCAGAGAGAAGTCTGATATTCATGAGCCATTAGGCAAAGTAAAGCATGATTATTCATATATCTCAGAAATGTCCTTGATACTCCCATTTCCTTGTCCTGTGCTAGAGGAAACCAACCCAGTTTCCATCCTAGAGGAACTCATAGCCTTGCAGGCTTACACACACACACACACACACACACACACACACACACATGCACACACACGTGCACACACACATGGGGTGGGTTCCAGTTCTAACTGAATTTTGTGAAAGAATTCAACTAGCTAAAGAAGAAGAAGAGCATTTCAGGCAGAAAAGACATATACAAAGGACCAGGGGTGGGAAGAAGCATGTCAGGCATAGGAAGTAAGCATTCAGTGATTGCTGAACCTCTATACATTGTCTAGGACCAGATGCCCACAGGGTATAAACAGGTAATGGAAACAAGGAAGGCAAATGGTAGAAAGAAGACAACAGGGAGCAGTGGGGAATGTGGAGACAGGGATCATGTGCCTCATTTAAGGGTCTTATTTGTACCAAAAAAAGGGCATGATTCTAGCCAATGAGCAGAGACAGATAGGGGAAGTAACTCAAGAGCATCTTGTAATAATTCAAACATACATATTTCATGTTAATTGATCTGTCCATTGTACAAGTAGGTATTTCCTGAAAGGCTATGGCAGGGTGCTCTGAAGAGCTAGAAGGAAGCAGTAACAGTGCACACTGGTCTGGCCTGCCCCATCAGAGCCTCTTCCTTTTGGGGCATTTCCCTCGTAAAATCAGAGGGGAAGGTGCCCTGACAGAGAGGGATATGGTGAGGAACTTGGCCCAGGGCTTGACCCAGCAGAGCAAGACAAGAGAGAATCCATTAGGTAAGTAACTTATTATTGTTGTTTGATTTCTTCTACACAATCCCTCGCTTGCTGGGCAAGCAAAGATGAGGCCAGGGGCAATATTTGGTGTGGTGGGCCCCAGTTTGCTGACCCTTCTTTTAATGGAAGTGCTCAGCCCTGGGCTGGCCATAGAATTAAACCCTTAGTAGAAAGGTGCTGCACTGGTCTGCTTCTTGGTTGTATGAAGCTGGCATAGACTCTGGAGGCTATTGGCAGTGAGTAAAGAGCTTGCTCACTCAATGGGAAACCCAGAGAAATAGGCTCTCAAACCAGCAAGATCCATAGGAGGCCTGGCCTCCAGAGCCCTCCAGAATACCCCAGAAGTATACCAGGGAAATGGGATGGACTGGTTGCACAAAGGGGTACGGTGATTGTCAAAAAAAAAAAAAAAAAAAAAAAAAAAAAAAAACAGGTTCGTATGCTTTTACCAGTAAGATGCATATGTGCGCAGGAGATAAGAATGACCCTATCCAGGAGCCCCAAAGTGAGAGATTTAAGGCTTCCCAGACCACATCCTGTATGAGGGATGCTGTGATGTAGGCAAGAGGAATCTGGAATAGTCTGTATCATTCTGTTGGGCCACCATGCTGATCAGGGAGGAGTGAGGGCTAGTGGTTAAGTAGACCCTGCTTTGGTGAGTTAGCATTTTTCTGAAAGGGTCTGCTTTTGGATCTCTTGACCTTGATTTTGCCTTTGTGCTAAGGGTTTACCCTGTACCCTTGCAGATAACATTCTTTACCCACTCACCACAGCTGGCTTTAGTTCATGAGGAGATCTCAGACACTCTGGCTTTTGATTGACTTTGGCCAGTGAGAAACTCCCAGAAGGAGGTCTAGGGAGAAAAGGGGGTGAGATCAGAATATTTACCTACTCCAAGAGGGGACTGAGTTTCCCCCAAAGAACTCTGCCTACCTTTGCCACTAGCCCTTACTCCTCCCTGATCACCATCACTATCTGTCTAGTAGCCTCTCCCACAGCTGCTCTCCCCAGATCTGGCCTCTTTGGATCTAGGAGAGGTCATGCTGGGTATCCCCTTAATCTTGAACACTCCATTCAAGAAATGTTTCTCAATTATACCCTGTCTCGGGTGTAACTGAGAGGGACCAGCTGTCTGACTTTGTCCAGGGCTGTCCTGGTTTAGCACTGAAATTCCCATATTCCAGGGAACTCCCTAGTCCTGAGAAAGCAATATAATTGATCACTCTAGCTGTCACTTGCTTTTTGCACAGATCCTGATCATGCATTTTTACTTCCTTGCAATCTTATCTAAGTCAAAATTAAGAAGGGTCCAAAGCCGTCTCCTGGACTTCTACTTTCTCATGACCATTGAGAAGAACTGGCAATCCTGGCCCCACCCCAAAGGTAATAGTTGTCTAGTAGTGAGTGTGGCTGCGTCTTAAAGGGGCCTGTCCCTAAGTTCTCCCCATTCTTACTCTTAGACTAGGTACTGGATGTCCTACTCATCTAAGTTTCCTGCCTGGCCTCAGAGGTGGCTGGATCAGCTACTCCATATATTGCTAATGTCCTACAGATTCCTGGGGGTGGAGGAAGAGATTTTTTTCTGAGTTTGGAGGTGAATGCCTGCATTAATTCATTTTCTATTGCTATAAAAAGTATCTGAGGGGGCTGGGACTGTAGCTCAGTGGTAAAGCACCTGCCTCACACATGTTGGGCACTGGGTTCAATCCTCAGCACCATCTAAGAATAAAAAATACATAAAAAGATATTGTGTCCATTTACAACTAAAATAAAATTTTAAAAAATGTATCTGAAGGCTGATTGACACGCAAAGAATAGAGGTTTTGGGCTGGGGTTGTGGCTCAGTGGTAGAGCACTTGCCTCACATGTGTGAGGCACTGGGTTCAATTCTCAGCACCGAATGTAAATAATTGAATAAAATAAAAGTCCATCAACAACTAAAAAAATATTTTTAAAAATAGAGGTTTCTTTAGCTCGTAGCTTTGTGGATGAAAGTCCAAGCAGCATTGTATTACCTTTGTTGATAACTACCCCCAGATGCATCACTTCATGGTGGATGCCAGCACAAGCACAGGAATGTGTGCAAGAGGGAGAGATCATCTTGCAGTATGGAAGCCAGGGAGAGGGGCCAAGGGGCCAGTCTTCTTCTTCTTCTTTTTTTTTTTAGTAACAACCTTCTCTTGAGAACTACTTTAATCTCTTCCAAGGGCAGTGTCCTCAATGACCTACTAATCCTTACCTTTTTATAAAAAAAAAATTATTTATTTATTCTAACTTGTTATATATGACAGCAGAATGCAATTTATTTCATATTATACATATAGAACTCAATTTTTTCAAGTCTCTGGTTGAACACAAAGTATTTTCATACCATTCATGTCTTCATACATGTACTTAGGGTAATGATGTCTAACTCATTTCACCGTCTTTCCTACCCCCATCTCCCCTCCTTTCCCCTCCTTTCCCTTTGCTCTATCTAAAGTTCCTCCATTCCTCCCGTGCCCCCCCCCCATCACCATTATGAGTCAGCCGCCTCCTCATATCAAAGAAAACATTCAGCCTTTGGTTTTTTGGGATTGGCTTACTTCACTTAGCATTATATTCTCCATCTCCATCCATTTGCCTGCAAATGCCATGATTTTATTCTCCTTTAATGCCGAGAAATATTCCATTGTGTATATATACATCAAAGTTTCCCTATCCATTCATCTACTGAAGGGCATCTGGGTTGGTTCCACAATTTAGCTATAAATATTAATGTGGCTGTGTTCCTGTAGTATGCTATCTTTAAGTCCTTTGGGGAGGAGTGGGATAGTTGGGTCAAATGGTGGTTCCATTCCCAGTTTTCCAAGGAATCTCCATACTGCTTTCCATATTGGCTGCATCAATTTGCAATACCACCAGCAATGTGTATGAGTGTGCCTTTTTCCCCACATCCTCACCAACACTTATTGTTGTTTGTATTCTTGATAGCTGCCATTCTGACTGGAGAGAGATGAAATCTTAGTTTTGATTTGCATTTCTCTAATTGCTAGAGATGTTGAACATTTTTTCATATATTTATCAAATATACGAAAAATATATGAAATATATAAAAAAAATGTTCAACATCTCTAGCAATTAGTGCCTACCTTTTTAAGGTCCTACCATGCTGGGAATCAAGCTTCCAGTACAAAGATCCTTGGGGGATAAATCACATCTACACCATACCTTTGTCCCCTCCAAGTTGTCCAGTCTAGCAGAATCATTTGACTGTACATAGAGCCCCGGGGCAGGGATAGAAATGTGAGTCTTGGGTCTGGGACCATTTTGATGTTCCTCCATCAGAGAGCAGAGAAGGGTTGATTCTAGGAAACCACAAAGACGAGACAATGGAGGGCATCCTGAACAAGGGTCATTCCAGCCTAAGTACATAGACTAGACACCTGAGAATGACTGGAGCTATTCCCTGCTTATTTTATCAATTTGTTTACATGTTTGTTGAGGCAACTGGATGTGAGACTTTTCCAGACCTTACTGATGAGGGAGGACAGCCAGGTGTTTACTAGGCATACAGGCAATAGTGCCTTCTAGTGACCAATGGGCAGAGGGAACATTTGAACCTGTTCCCTCCCTTCTGGAGATAGCACCCTGGATTTCCTTTGTGGAATCACCCCTTTCTCTGTTCAAAGGCTATTGATCACATGGGCTTGGTTGGATCCACTAGCTCCTGGTATGGACACATGACCCAGACATGGATGCTAGCACACCACACTTGAAAACACAGATATGTTCTGGGTTGGACAAAGAATCTACATTGGGCCAAGGGAATGCAGTAAGTGCCATCTCAGAGAAGTTTTGCTAGACCCCAGAAAAAGAGGGGCTGTTCTTTCCCATGAAGTTGCTGAGGCATCAGAATGTAAGTTTACGTTTTCAAGCTTGTGGGGTTTCACTTTGACCTCAAGTGGAGAGAATCTGAAAGCAAGGATAAAACAAAGGAAAGCAGACCTGTGTGCTTTAGTCCCAATCTGCCTGTAGCCATGCATGCCTGGATGTCTCCAGCTTTTTGTTCCTTGCTTGGGCGGGGAGCCTTGGTTTAGCTGGTGAGGTTGATTGTTGACCCCAGGGATTATCACACTGTTTGACCTTTGCTTCTCTGGGCTTGGAAGTGTTGGGGGAGGGAGTGTCTTCCAGGTGGCCTAACCAGTCATTTAGGCATCCATCACCTTAATGTTCACCACCCTGTGCAGGGCCCATGATGTGGCCCTCCAAGTACTGATCTCTGTGAAATCCCTTGAGGTTTCTCATGGGGTGCTGGAAGCACTGCCACTTGCTTATTTAACCTGTGAGATGACTGTTATCATAACTTTGATCTTCCATGAAATGCTGAGAGTGGCATCTCGTGGCTCACAGTGTCCTGGGAAACAGTTGCCAGAGAACACATGAGGACTTGCCTGAATGTTTATTCCATCCATTTTGTATCGGTAAGGGGCCTGCTGCTAGGGATGGAGATTTTTTTTCTAAATAGTTTGAGCTGACATGAAGGGGTATTTTGATGCTTTTGAAGGGAAAAACATCTTTGTAGACAGGACAAAGATGACAATAAAGCAGGGCTTCCACCTTCTGCTGATGAGATAATGTTTTGATTATATTCTGAAATAACTTGACCTGTCTACAAAAACCATCTTCCCCTTCCCATAAACTGAAACTGGAGTGTGCATGTTTCAACTTCCTTTCCTCAACAATATTATCTTTAGAAAATCTTTTTTATCTTAGCTGATATGTACACACACACATGAACATATATATCTATGTTTTATTATGAAAAATTTCAAACATGAACAAAAATAGTCTGAAGAACCTCCTCCTTCTTATCCCCAAAAGTCAATCATCAATATTTAACCAATCTTATTTCATCTGTCCTTTCAGCTTTTGTTTTGTTTGGTTTTGCTTGAACAAATCCTGATATGATTTGATTTACAAACAAAGACTGGTGATCACAATACAAGATTGACATAATACACCAAACAGAATTAACAAAAATATGTTAATATAATCTAACACTTCATATTCAAACTTCCTTAATTGTCTCAAAATATCTTTTTTTTTTTTCTTTACTTTTTTGCATTCCTGGAGATCAAACCCAGGGAGGGCCTTGTGCATGTTAGGCAAGTACTCTGCCACTGAGCTATAACCCTAGTCCTCAAAGAGAACTTTTTATACTGGGCTAGGGGTGTAGCTCAGTGGTAGAGCACTTGCCTATTCTATATGAGGCCCTAGGTTTGATCCCCAGTACTGTAATAAATAAATAACTAGAAATTTCAGAAAACTTTATAGGCTCAAATCAGAATACTAAACAGTGTTGCAATGGCAGGCATGTCCCTGAGACTTTTAAAACATATTATTCATAAAAAACTTTTACAACTTCCCCTGTGTCATTTGTTTTCTTCCCACTTGGGATGTCTGATTGTAACAAGTGTTTTTCTACCCTGCAAGGCCTGTGTAACTGTGCTCCCAAGGATGTCTGTTTCCTGCCTGGCTCAGGAGCAGGCACAGAGACTGTGTGGGCACCTTGTGCTACTGGAAAGCAGTGTCTCCTGGGCCAGAAGCCAGCACACTAAAGATAAGGGATGGATGAAAATGCTAGTGCAAGGCAAGGAAGCCAGGACAAGGGCACAGAGTTGGACTGGTCAGGGTACAGCCTTGTATACTCTGCAGCCTCAGGCAGGCAATGTGTTTATCAATACACATGTACATATTGATAAACATAAAACAGAGATGGCAGGTCCTTTCCCACATTGCCCAAGAAAATGTCAATGGATACAACTTTCTGGAGAGAAATTTGGTCATGCATACCAAAGACCTTAAGATGTATACATTCTTTTTTTTTTTTGGTGCAGGGGATCGAACCTAGGGCCTTGTGCATGTAAGGCAAGCACTCTATGAACTGAGCTACTGAGCTATATCCCAGCCCCAAGATGTATACATTCTGATTCTACATTATTCTAAGGAGAGAAAGAACAACTGAGCAAAAGAGTATTCTAGGTTCACCTAATGCTATTTATACTTAGCAAATATTGAAAATAGTCAACGTCCATCAGTAGGGGACTGGTTATATGAAGAATGGAATTTACCCACAAGGAAATGTAATACAGCCCTGAGACTGGAATGACTGCACAAGGCTATATTGTTAAGTACAGTTTAGATGTTAGGTGTCGCCCCAAAGTTCATGTGTAAGAGAAAGCAAGAAAGTTCAGAGAGGAAATGATTGAGTCATGACAGTTTTAACCTAACCAGTGCATTAATACACTGATAGGGATTATCACCCTAGGTAGGCAGATAGGGAGTGGCTGGAGGAGGTGTGTCATTGGGGGAGGGGCATGCCTTTAGAATTTATATTTTGTCCCTGGCAAGGGGAGCTCCCTTTCTCTGTGCTTCCTGATTCCATGTCCTGAGCTGTTTTCCTCTGCCATACTCTTGTGCCGTGGTTTTCTGCCTCACCTTGAGCCCAGAGCAATGGAGTGATCTCAAGCCACCTATGGACTGAGACCTCTGAAACCATGAGCTCCCGAATAACATTTTTCTCCTCTAAAATTGTTCTTGTCAGGTCTTTTGGTCACAGCAACAAAAAAGATGACTAAAACAGGCCACTAGACGTCATTGTATTGCATCATCCACAATGTGCTTTTGTTTTCTATTTTAGTAGGTTTACTGAGATATCATTCACTTATCATACAATTCTTTCAGTTAAAGTGTACCAAATGGGGAGATGTTGGTCAAAGGGCACAAAGTTTCAGTTATATAGGAGGAATAAGTTCTGGAAATCTAACATACAGCATGATGATTATAGTTAATAATACCATATCACATGTTTGAAATTTGCCAAGAGAATACGTCTTAAACATTCTCACTAAAAAAAAAAAAAAAAAAGCACCAGTAACTATGGGAGGTGAGTGAATATGTTAATTAGCTTGATTGTGATAATCATTTCACAATGTATACATCTACCAAAAAATTATGTATTATGCTATACATGTACATATTGTTTATCAATTATGCCTCAACAAAGCTGTAAAATGAAGTGGAAAATGAAAGCTGGAAAATGAATTCACTGGTTAATTTGGTGTGTTAATAGAATTGTGCAACCAACACTCTAATCACTTTGGAACATTTTCATCATTCCTATCCCAAAAAATGAAATTAAAAACTTCTGAAAGAAGAATGGAAGGTTTCTTGTCCATGGTACTCTTGGAAGCAGAGAGGATGGCCCCATGCTTGGGAGGAGCAGCATGGTCCTTCTGTTGTTCTGTCTGTTAAGTGGCCACAAGCAGTCCTCAGACTCAGGTCCTCTGAAGGGCTGGGGAGGCATGAGCAGAGCTTCAGGTAGACCAGAGCTTCAATTAGACTCAAGTCCCTGTGTCCTGGAGTCCTCACAGGCTCAGTGGAGGGACAGCACCCAGTCAGGTGTGATAGGTCCAGACATCTTCTCTCACCACCAGCTGTTCTCCATGATCCCTGTTCCTCCCCAGACCACTCCAACCTGCTAATCAAGAGCTATGGGCTTCTTGGCACCAATCAGTTTAGCTGGTCTACTCCTTGGTGGAGAAGCCAAGGCAGGGAAAACAAGGGACTCTTATGTCCTCTAAGAGTGTGAATTACCGCAGGTAATCTCAGTCTGTGTTGTGAAATGCTTTGGGCCTTCTCATGCTTCGGTGGGCATTGGTGAGCAAAAATAACTGACAACAAGCCATCATCCAGATTTACAGCTCTCTAGCCTGATATATCCAAGTGCCTTGATGGACTCAAAGCGGAGACACTGCTAACAAGACACTGCTAACAAAGACACTGCTTTCCTGAAAGGGACACACTAACACTGTCTTAGCTCCCACTGATCCTAATACAAAGTGATTGCCAATTCTGGGGACCATGCATCCTGACTATTATGTGACTTTATACCAGCTGCCTTCAATCTCTGTCTGAAGGTAATTTGGGATGTGACACTGTTCCCTAATTTGTTAACAAGCAAATCCCTGTGACCAGGAGACCTCAAAGGCTCATGAAGATGGACTCTTGCCCCCATGCTCCTCCTGTCCCCCATACTCTGAATCCAGCCTGGAGTCTCATGAGGCACTGGCCTCAAGTTTCTGCTCAGCTCATGGGACAGGAATCACCTCAAAATAGCTTAAGCAAAGAAGAAAAAGTTTTACTATTACTCAAAGTAAATCTAGGGGCTCAAAGAGTGTCTTTGTGGTGCTATCTCCCCCTGTCTCTACCGTTTCCCTCTATCTCCCACTTAGACTACCTCTGGATGGTCTTGGGGCTCAAGCAGGTATCTCCTCTAGGTAGAGAGGATCTATACAACAATCCACCTGGGTGAAGAGTGAGGAGGAAACTCATGTTCCCAGTTACGGGTCTATTCTGAAGCCAGGGACCGAAGTTCACCCTGGAATGACCTAGAATGAGAGGTGAAGGGGTCTCCAGAGGGGAAAGGGGGAAGAGACTGGTCCTATTCACAGTGTCCACCAGTCACTAAATGTCTGAATGTCTGAGGTGTGCTCAGACTGAGAGAGGCTGCAGAGACAGACAGAAGATGTTTCGTTCCACATTCTTCCTTTCTCCTGGACAAACAGTACTAAGGGTATATGTGTGCATGGGGGGGGGGGGGTGGAAGGGGACAGTGCAGCAACACCAATGGCAAGGATAAGGGTCTATTCAGGAAACTTCTCTCATGGCTTCCTTTCCCACCCAGGGAAAGAATCCATTCAAGCACTTCCTCAGCTGATCATGCACCCAGACTTGTGCTGGCACTGAAGGACAATGATGAATCAACCTCCATTCTTGCCCTTGACAGTTCAAGGTCAAGCTGGAAGAAACATGTAAATACTGTCATGCAAAGTACAACAGATAATGAGGAACAGTGGAGGGAGCCACCCACTGTGCCTAGAAGTAAAGAGTCATTTGAGCTTATCTTGATGGCTTGCCACTGGAAGAAAGAAGTCTCAAACTAGTGCAAATCAAAAAAGGATTTTTTGGTTTAAGTAAATGAAAAAAAATTCAGGGCATAGGTGCAGGCACAGCTGGATTCAGGTAAAATTCCTTCTCTTTCAGTCTCTCAGCTCTTTTTTCTTATTGGCCTCAGGTCAACTTTCTTTATCTGGTGGACCCTGGCAGCTCAAAGCTTATACACTACTGATTTAGCAACCCCAGTGGTCAGGGAGCATTTTCCCAAAACATTCCAGAAGTCCTGGGATTTCCTCTGATGGTCCAGGGAATCATACATCCCTGAGTTAATAGCTGTACAAGACATGATACATATGCGTTATAGACCCACTGTGTGGGTGGGCCTGGATATCTCTTACATAAAGTCCAAGGTGCTATTACCAGACCAAGGGTATAAGTAAGAGGATTAAAAAGTTTTTTGTCCATCATAAATGGGGAGGAGTTTGCTGGGGAGAGGGAGAGAGATCTGGGCATCAGGGGCAGGTGAAAGAGAGACATGGGGAACGGGCCCCACAGAATTTGGAAGCTTGAGTTGGCCTAGGAGAGAGAGCACAGAAACCGGGGTTTGTGGGCCCCAGGGACAGGGCAGACTGGGAAAAGCCTCTCTGTCTGCTGCATTGGTGGCAGCTCAGTGGAAGTCTTTAAAGCAGAATTGATCTGGTTAGATTTGCATTCTAGAAAGATCTCTATGGCAGTAGGAGGTGGGGTGGGTAGGTTCAGTGCAGGTATGGGGTGGAAGGAGAGGTAGTGGGTAGTGGCTATGGAGGGGAAGAGAAGCATAGACTGTCCCCCATATCCAGCTATGGGTGCCAATAGGAAAGTCATTTGCTGGCCTTCAGAATACAAGATGGCAGCAGGTTGAGGGGGTGGGAATATCTGTTTGGGTCTTGTTGAATCTGAGGTGCTAATGGATGCCCTATTTCCCAGAAGAGGTGTCTGCAGGCCATTGGATATAAGTCTGAAGCTGAGAGAGGTAACTGTGCCGGAGACAGATCTGAGTCAGGGAACTTGGATTTACTAGCACTATTTGCTGACAATATGATTCTATACCTAGAAGACCCAAAAAGTTCTACCAGAAAACTTCTAGAATTAATAAATGAATTCAGCAAAGTAGCAGGATATAAAATCAATACCCATAAATCAAAGGCATTTCTGTACATCAGTGACAAATCCTCTGAAAGGGAAATGAGGAAAACTACCCCATTTACAATAGCCTCAAAAAAAAAAAAAAAAAAAAAAAAAACAACAACAACAACAAAAAAACAAACTTGGGAATCAACTCAACTAAAGAAGTGAAAGACCTCTACAACGAAAACTACACAACCCTAAAGAAAGAAATCAAAGAAGACCTTAGAAGATGGAAAGATCTACCTTACTCTTGGATAGAGAGGATTAATATTATCAAAATGACCATACTACCCAAAGCACTGTTCAGATTTAATGCAATTCCAATCAAAATTCCAATGGCATTTCTCATAGAAATAGAAAAAGCAGTCATGAAATTCATCTGGAAAAATAAGAGACCCAGAATAGCCAAAGCAATCCTTAGCAAGAAAAGTGAAGCAGGTGGCATCTCTATACCAGACCTTAAATTATACCACAGAGCAATAGTAACAAAAACAGCATGGTATTGGCACCAAAATAGACATGTAGACCAATGGTACAGAATAAAGGACACAGAGAATAACCCACAAAATTAGTTATCTTTTACTAGGCAAAGGTGCCCCAAAACATACATTGGAGATAAGATAGCCTCTTTAACAAATAGTGCTGGGAAAACTGGAAATCTATATGCAACAAAATGAAATTAAACCCCTATCTCTCACCAGGCACAAAACTCAACTCAAAGGGGATCAAGGACCTAGGAATCAAACCAGAAACCCTGCATCTAATAAAAAAAAAAAAAAAGTAGGCCCAAATTGCCATCATGTCGGATTAGGCCCCAACTTCCTTAATAAGACTCCTATAGCATGAGAATTAATATCAAGAATCAATAAATGGGATGGATTCAAACTAAAAAGTTTCTTCTCAGCAAAAACAATCAGTGAAGTGAATAGACAGCCTACATTTTAGGAGCAAATTTTTACCCCTCACACATCAGAGCAATAATCTCTAGGGTATAGAAAGAACTCAAAAAGCTAAACACCAAAAACAAAACAAAACAACAACAACAACAAAAACCAAATAACCCAATCGGTAAATTGGCCAAGGATCTGAACAGACAGTTCTCAGAAGATGATATACCATCTCAACAAATATATGAAAAAATGTTCAACATCTCTAGCAATTAGTGAATTACAAATCAAACTTAAGATTTCATCTCACTCCAGTCAGAATGGCAGCTATTAAGAATACAAACAACAATAAGTGTTGGTGAGGATGTGGGGGAAAAGGCCCACTCATACATTGCTGGTGGGACTGCAAATTGGTGCAGCCAATATGGAAAGCAGTATGCAGATTCCTTGGAAAACTGGGAATGGAACCACCATTTGACCCAGCTATCCCACTCCTTGGTCTATACCCAAAGGACTTAAAAACAGCACATCAGTGTGACACAGCCACATCAATGTTTATAGCAGCACAATTCACAATAGCTAAATTGTGGACCAACCTAGATACTCTTCAGTAGCTGAATGGATAAAGAAAATGTGGTATATATACACAGTGAAATACTATTCAGCAATAAAAGACAATAAAATCATGGCATTTGCAGGTAAATGGATGGAGTTGGAGAATATAATGCTAAGTGAAGTTAGCCAATCCCAAAAAACCAAATGCCAAATGTTTTCTCTGATATAAGGAAGCTGATTCATAGGGAGGGGGAGCATGGGAGGAATAGACGAACTCTAGATAGGGGAAAGGGGAGGGAAGGGAAGGGAGTGGGAATGGGGTTAGAAATGATGGTGGAATGAAATGAACATCATTATCCAAAGCACACATATGAAGACATGAATGGTGGGAATATACTTTGTATACAACCAGGGATATGAAAAATTGTGCTCTATATGTGTAATATGAATTGTAATGCATTCTGCTGTCATACATAACATTAGAATAAAAAAATGAGTAAAGGGTAGGAGGAAGGAAGGGAGAATTCTGAGGAATCCACATTAAGAGACTTGATCTGAGTTCTGGGGTCAGTCTTGCTGGCCTTGGACCCTGGGCAGGCCTCAGTTTCATCATCTGTACAATGGGGCTGAGAAAGCCTAACTCCCAGGCACTTGTGAGGACAGATGAGAATGAGTTCTGCAAACCTTGAGCACAGGATAGGTCCTTCGAGGATAGCAGGGAAGCAGGCAGGTGGGATGGGGATAAATCCAAGGAGGGTCCAAGAGTTCAAGCTCAAGGAAGGGCTGGGCCATCCATGGAAAGGGGACAGCTGCTTCTGATTCCCCAGAGTGAGGGAAACTCAATTGGCCCCAGCAAACACTGATAGGTGGGGCCGGAGCCAGGGGAAGGGAGCTTCACAGTGGGGGCTCTGCTGCAGGGGTTACTGCCAAGGACAGCCACAGAGCCACCCTGTTGGCAGCATTCAGAGCCTTAATTATTTTCTTCTAAAAACACAGCTGGGAAATAAATGATTATTGGCCACAAGGATGTGTGTTAGCCAGATGGCCTTTCTGTCACCCCTCCCAGCTGAAAGGGATTTTTGGAGATCGTCTTGTCAATGACAGAAGAAGAAAACAAGCCATGTTTTGCTTGTTTGTGGAGCGCCTGTGAGTCAGACCATGGTGGGGCTGCAGGGACTCTAAGACTTTCCGGGTCAATCACTGGACAGATGGGAGACTGACCTGAGAAGCACAGTGCCTGTCCAGAGTCATCGGGCAGATTGGGAATTCTTGAGATAAACAATGGCTTGTGTAGGCGACTTCAGCTGGGGGTGCTCTTTCAGGTTTGGAACAAGCTCCATTACCCCTCCCCAACCAAACTTACCTATGGACCACGTTAGTTCTATATGTTTTCAGAGTGGCTTGGCATGTTCTGGTTAATGTTGTGTGTGTGTGTGTGTGTGTGTGTGTGTGTGTGAGAGAGAGAGAGAGAGAGAGAGAGAGAGAGAGAGAACCAGAAGATCAGAGGACAGGCAGGAAAGACCACTTTCAGTGTGTGAGCTCAATTCTCAAATGATAACAGGAGAGAATGGCTCACAAAATCACTCCTTCTCTTTAAGGCCTTGGCCCTTGCTGTTCCTTTAGCCTGAAAAGCTTCCCCCTACCTCAGATGGCTTTTGTCACCTTTTTATAGAAGACTTCTTTGGCTTCTCCTTTTAGTTGTCAATAGACCTTTATTTTATTTATATGTGGTGCTGAGAATTAAATCCAGTGCCTCACACATGCTAGGCAAGTGTTCTACCACTGACCCACAACCCCAGCCTTGGCTTCTCCTATTAAAAGGTGTCCTGACTATATGTCTAATCTACCACCCTGCCCACTGCTGTTGATGGACCCCTCTTATGGACCAGGCCCTAGACTGGGGTCAGTAGGCTTCTGCCAAGCTTCTACTGTTTTCAGCTCCCTCTGTGAGGACCCAGGCTGAGTGAGCAAGGCTTTAGCAGCCTCCCTGCTGGGCACCTTGCTCATTCTGTTGTACTGGAGGGAGGGACAAGCGGTAGAAGATGGCTGACATTGGATCTGGGGGGTGAGCTGGAATGGAGGCAATCAGGTGACTTCTCAGACTTGAGAGGGTGACTGCACATCCCTGACTGGACAACCTCATTCCTCTGTTATCATCCACTGAGAAGAAGCAAAGCACAGGTCAGGGCTATGAAGCAACTGTCTAGCAGGCACTTCCTCCAGAGAGCTCCATTTCCTGGGCTGGTGGCCTCCTAGACATGGTCTTTATGCCTGGAATGCTCTCATGGCAAGCATGCAGTATCACTTTGAATCTGCTGAATGAGGGTATGAATCTCTGCCCCCAAGACCCTTAATTGCCAGCTGTATTAAGGTTTCTCTAGAGGGATAGAACAAATCAGAGATATATCTATATCTATACCCATATCTGTATCTATCTATAGGAGAGGGGATTTATTAGGGAAATTGGCTCACACAATTATGGAGGTTGAAAAGTTCCATGACAGACCATCTGCAAGTTAGAGACCCTGGATGCTGGTAGTGTGGTTCAGTCCAAGTACAAAGATATCAGAACCAGTAAAGCTGATGGAGGGCTGCTGGTATAAACCTTGGAGTTTGAAGACTAGAAAGCCTGAATTTTTGGTGTCTCTGAATAGGAGAAGAGTGTCCCAACTCCAGGAGAGAGAGGGGTGGGAGGAGGAAATTCCCTTTCCTCTGCCATTTTTTGTTCTTTCTGGGCCCCCAGTGGATCGGATGGTGTCCACCCATATTTAAGGCCAATCATCCCCATACAGTTGACTGATTCATATGCCAGTCACCTCTAGAAACTCCCTCACAGATATATCCAGAAATGATGCTTTACCACTTCTTTAGGCATTTCTTAATTCAGTCAAACTGATGTTTAAAACTAAATAGCCATTGCATTAGCCCTTTCTGAACCTCAATTTTCTCGTATGTGAAATAGGAGTGATACTTTCTTCCTCAATTAGTTGGGAGGATTAAATAAGAAAAAGTAAGAGGAACATTTATGAAATTGTATGATAAATTTAAACATTTCAAAAAGCAGAAACTAAGAAAAATACATTTCTTATCCTAAAATACACTTATTACTAAGTTATTAAAAATATATTTCTAATTCTAATGAGTTGACAATTTTCCTTGGAAATAAAAAACAATAACCTAGTTGGGTGTGGTGGCGTATGCCTGTAATGGCTCTGGAGGCTGAGTCAGGAGGATTTCAAGTTCAAAGCCAGCTTCAGCAACTTAGCAACTCAGTTAGACCCTGTCTCTAAATAAAATACAAAATAGGACTGGGATGTGGCTCAGTGGTTGAGTACCCCTGAGTTCAATCCCCAGTACCCACCTACCCCAATAACCCAACAATAGAAGAGGATATTAGAAACTATACAAGAATACATACATTAAAACCTAAGAGATGCATATGAAGTGGTATTCAGAGGAAAATTCATAGCCTTAAAAAATTTTTATTACAATACAGAAGAAGAAAAATCCTTGCAAATAGAGCTTTTCTTTTCTTTTCTTTTTCTTTCTGTTTTGCTCACTGATACATCTCAAGTTCTAGAACTAAGGAAGCAGAAGAAGCTAAGAGAAGGATAGAACAAGGAGAGGGAAAAAGGTGGACAAGAAAGATGCTGGAAATTTTGAGAACTGAAACTCAGGGACCCATTAGATGACGGCAACAGGAAAGTATAGGCAGAGAAAAAGTTAGTCCCTCCCAGATGGACCCAGCACCTTCTATGCAGGGTCATCACGTAATTCTTTAAACATGGAAACTTTGAGGGTGAAATAGGGCATTGCTTATAACTATGTCAAGGAAGAGGATGTAAATTGGGATTATTCCCCACAAATCAGTCCTAGGACTGCTTTCTTCACATAAAACCCCAGAGGAAAGCAGGTGTGTGTGTGTGTGTGTGTGTGTGTGTGTGTGTGTGTGTGTGTGTATAAAATCCTGAATTAACAGTGATTACCAGAAATCAACTAAAATGGAACCAAATTATGGTAAAATGAGGCTCCAATTTTAAATTAAATTTAGTTACAGAAAAGAAAGTGAATTTATGTTTTGCATCAGTCAAGGTCCTGGAGGACATAAATGATACTCTCAAATTGGGTAGTTTGAGATTTTCATAAAAGGACCATTTGTGAAGTTGTAGAGAAACAACAGACTGTAAAACAGCAGGAAATAATTACAGTTCCTCGATGGGAAGGGACAAAGAGATGGAGAAGTTTTTATAACTCTGAGACTGAAAGTGCTGTGTGGATGTTGTCTGATAGAAGCTGTAGCCTTTGGTTGTGGAATACTAAGGACCCCACAGGAAGGCTCTTATCTCCTTTCTCTCTCTCTCTCGGTCACTTCCTCCCTCCTTCTCTAATCTTCTTCTCCCCATTGGCTAATCTCAACTGGAAGTCAAAGAGAACACTCTGATATGGTCTGTATAGAGCAGCATCCTGGGAGATTGAAAGGTGGAAAAGGGTTTGGAAGGGCAAACAGACTATATTCAAAACATCCCATACCTTTTGCCTTCAAAATGCATTTAATTCAGGTAAAACTTTGTGTCTGCATAGTGGGGCACAATAATTCCCAACAGTTATAGTAGGACTTGACCAACTTTTTCCATAGGAGACCAGATAGTAAAAATTTAATTTTATTTATTTGTATTTTTTTTGTGTGTGTGTGGTGCTGGGGATCAAACCAGGGCCTTGCTAGGCAAACACTCTACCACTGGGCCACATACCCAGGTTTTATTTAAGCTTTATGAGCCATATTAGCTTTGTTGCAACTCAACTCTGGGTGCTATAACCATAGACAATTCATATTGTCATATTTTTGCATTATTGGCTATGTCCCAATAAAACCTTATTTATAAAAACAGGTGACAGAGCAGATTTGGCTTATGGGCCATAGTTAGCTACACTGTGACTACAATATCATTGTGAGGTGGGTTTGATTCCTCAGTTTGGTTCCATTAGAAATTAAGGTCTTTCTTGTGACATAGGATTCATTCCCATGAGAATGGATTAGTTTCCAAGAGCAGGTTATGATAAAGCATCTGCTCCTTTGTATTTTCCTCTTTTCATGCACTCTTTTGCCCTCTTGCTTTCCACCATGAGGCCCTCACCAGAAGCCAAGCAGATGCCAGTACCATTTTCTTGGATCTCACAACCATGAACATAAATAAGCCTCTTTTCTTTATAAATTTCCCACTCTCGGGTATTTTATTATAACAATAGGAAATGGACTAAGACAATAATCTTAGCACAAATACTCAGATTTCTGGACAATGGCTAACAGATTAGCACTTGGAAAGAATAAGATTGAATATTTAGAGACCAGGTCATGAAGGTGAAAGTCATGAGGACGGATCATTTTGAAAGGGTCATAGAATGTGATCATATCTGCCCAACCAATGGCATCCACAGTGGAGGAATCACCCCAGGTACCTATCTTAAGCCTCCAACCTCATTGCCCACCAACATTTTCATAAGCTCCCATTAGCCAACTTGTAGATTCACAGGTTATGGATTCCAATTTTGATGATTTTAATGGAGTTGTTCTGTTCTTGTTTCTTTTGACTTGTTGCTTGCTTGTTAACTTGCTTAATCTAGGTTGAATTGATACATGCTACTCTCATGCTAATAATATATATCTAAGAGCAAGTGATTAATTTAAAAGATTCATCTTCAGTTATTTGTTGGTAGCCACATCTAACAATCCATTCTGTAAGTTATAGTTAAATTAACTTTCGAAGAAAGAAATGGATTCCATATTTTAACCACTTTTGCAATACAGTGAAGACTAGCCTTAAAACCTCACACAGAATAACACCACATTACTGCTGCATGTGACAAGGCAAGCTGGCTCTATTGTTAGACTCACTAAATTTGGCAGTGTCTGAAAGGTCTGTGCATTGTGCTATAAGATGAGGACATTGATCAAGCTTATGGATGTGTCTGGATGTTGCAGCTATACCAAAATGCTACAGAAATTTCTGAACATGCTTAGTTTCTGAAGTCTGACCAGCAACAAGCATTTAGGGGATGGCACTGGTTTGTGGATGGGGACCCATCTTGAAAATGATGTTCTAGGGTCTTCACTGTTCCCTGGGCCTTGGTTGCTATGGCAACTGGATATCTCCATCACTTGATGCTCCAGTGCCTTGTTCTTTGCCTGTACTTATCTCAAGCTAACACCAGCCATCCTTGAATAATTACAATGCATGCTAGATGCCCCATGTCCTATTTCCCCAAATATGTGAACAGCTGGATCCCAGAGACCATTTTGAGAATCTGTTTTCTGGGTGTATTCAAATATGGAAAAGTGAGGGTAATTTTTGTTTGAGGGGTTGTAAAGCTTTATTGAGGTATAACTGGTATGCTAAAATTGCGCACACACACACACACACACATATATATATATATATATATCTTGTTAAGTTTGGACATATGCATATACCTGTGATACCATCAAAGCCAAGATATTGAACATATCCTTCATCTCTTAAGTTTTCTTATATTTGTGTGTGTGTGTGTGTGTGTGTGTGTGTGTGTGTTTGAGTGAAAGAACACTTAACATGAGAGCTTTGCTCCCAATATATTTTAAAATGTATCACACCATTCTATTATGTTGTATTGCATAACAGAAATTTTATAACTCACCAAGCAAGAATTCCCCATTCCCTGCTTGCCTGTAGCCCCTGGCAACCATCATTCTACTCTCTGCTTCTGTGAGACTGACTAGTTAGATATATCAGGTAAGTGAAATCAAGCAGTATTTTGTTCTGTGACTGGCTTACTTCACTTAGTGCACTGTCCTGTAGCTTCATTCACAGTTGCAAATGGTAGGATTTCCTTCCTTGGAGGTAATTTTATTAAGAAATTCTACCAAGGTGTGGGGAAGGTGCAGGAAAGCCCCAGGGGAAAGTGCAGCTTCCCAGGGCTCATAACACCAAGGTACTCTGAGCCCCCACTCTCTGCAGGAACAGGAGCAGTGAGCATTATCAGAAACTGAGGAAGAGAGGGCTGTATGGAGGGGTTGCCAGAAAGGATGCAGTGACCTTAGGTAAAGGAACACAGTTGACTTTTTGGAGGGGATCCAGCTTCTCACTCCCATCTCAGGAAGGCCTATTGGTTTACTCTAAAGGCCCGGCTTGTGGGGCAGGACGCAGAATGGATCTGCAAGGCAAACTAAAGTTGCTTTGACTTCCTGACTTGAAATTTGGGTCTCCTACAACTTCATGCTGTTGGAAGGAATCTTGTTTCCAAACCAGGCAAGTATTTAAATAATGCCATTGTGTCATTTTTGCATATTCCCTGGAGTCTGACCCCTTGAGTTCTCTGAGGTACATCTTTCCATGTCTGGGAGCACTGGTTCCAGGACACCCCATGGACACCAAAACTCAAGGATGCTCAAGTTCCTTACATACAATGGCATAGTATTTGCATATAACTTGCATACATCTTCCCTATACTTTAAATAATCTCTAGATTGCCTGTAGTATCTAGTACAGTGAAAATGCTATGTAAATAGTTGTTACTTTGTTTAGGGACTAATGATAAGGAAAAAAGTTTCAGTACAGACACAATTTATAAAAAAAATAAACATTTTCCTCCAAGTTTGGTTGAATCTGTGGATGCAGAACCTCTGGATACAGAGGACTAATTATGCTTTTATGACTCTATGTTGAAAAATTCAGTCAGAATCAAACCTGCAGTTAGTCTTAAAACCATGCAGAGCAAAAATCAATCTGTAACTAAATATTTGTGTACTTTACCTTTCAACACTTAAAAAAAATCTGGGCTTATCACAGGACTGTCTCCATTGCCCAAAGGAGATGTTCACACCAATTTAAACCATTCAATCACAGAGGTCCCTTCTGTGGGCGGGCCTAGGACCTAACCTGGCTCCTGTGTGCCCTCTCCCTCATGTACACCCTAAGAGATGATCTTTTTCTTCCATTCTCCCTAGTTCAGGAAGTTCATGCCCCTTACACCATCCCATCATGAAAACTCTCTTCCCCACCCACTGGGTGTATGCTGGCATTGCGTGCAGTTGCTCTGTCGGGGCTAGCCAAGTCTTGGCGACACAGCTGTAAATGCCATCCTTTTTCACATGTGGGTTGTGTAAAGTGGGAACAATACTGATCATAGGGGATAAAGGGACACAGAGTCACACGTGGAGCAAAGCTTTTTCTGATGCCAATTTGCCTTTGACACCTCTCTGACAGTAGGCCTATTTTATTTTTAGACACAAAGTGGAGGCCACGGACCTGAAACCTTGGCAGGCAGCAGGACATGTCACTAGAATGTAATAACAATTTTTTTTTCATTCAACTTATTTTTCCAGTTACCTTCTACTTATGGAAAGTGAATCTAGTTTTATATTTAGCTTAGTGATGCAACATTGCATATTTAACTGAAAACAGAGACTGTTTAAAAATAAAAGTCTAGGTGTTGAGGAAATGTGGCAAATGCTGAATATGGAGACGTTTGATGGACTCAGGAGTCACTTGGGTGGCTGTGTCTTGGAGTGGCTCCCACATTGGTCTCCCACCTTTGCTCCAGCCCCTTGCAGTGGTTTATTAGCTTCCTGATGCTGCTGTACAAATCACAACAAAATAAGTGGCTTAGAACAACACACATTTATTCTCACATAGTTCTGGAGGCCAGAAATCTGAAATCAAGATGCCATCAGGGCCATGATTCCTCTGAAAGCTCCAGGGAAGAAGCCTTCCCATCCTCTTCTAGTTTCTGGTGGCTCCAGGTGGCCCTCAGCTTATGGGTGCTTAACATTCATTTTTGCCTCCATTTTTACATAGTGCTTCTCCCTCTGTCTCCTCTCTGTGTGTCTCATACAAGGATACATTGTTGGATTTTGGATCCACTTGGACAATCCAGGATGCTCTCATCTTAAGATCCTTAAATCAATTATACCTGCAAGAATTCCTTTCTTAAAGGCCACATTCACAGGTTCTGAGATGCAGACCATTTTATTGGGGAGAGGAATCTTATTCTATTTTCTGTTGCTATAATGGAACAGTGCACATTGAGCAGTATAAAGAATAAAGGCTTCTCAGTCCCATAGTTCTGCAGACTGGGAAATTCAAGGTCAGTGATCACATCTGGCAAGGGCATTCTTGCTGGATCACGATGTGGAAAAGGACATCACATAGTGAGAGGGATAGTGTGTCTTAGTTCAGTCTCTCCTCCTCTTCTCATATAGCCACCATCCCCTTGGATTAGGGTCCCACTCT
Source organism: Tamias sibiricus (assembly GCA_025594165.1). NCBI lineage: Eukaryota > Metazoa > Chordata > Mammalia > Rodentia > Sciuridae > Tamias > Tamias sibiricus. The sequence continues at coordinate 38,487,953 of CM046662.1, read as the reverse complement.
TATAGCCTCATTTAACCTTAATTGCCTCCTCAAGGCCATACCTTTTAATATTATAATTGGATTAAATTTTCACCCTCTTAATACCTCACAGTGAGGATTAAATTTTAACATGAGCATTGGTGGGGACATTCAAGCTGCATAAAGTGGTAATCTTTCAACCCACTACAAGTATGTTCTCTATACACAGCCTCAGCCAGATCTTGTCCATCTTCTGCTCAGAGAACCCATCTCAGTTTTTCTCAGACTCTTTCTCAAACTCTTTCTCAGTCACTTCACTCCAACCACAGAATGACTGCTGCGCTCATCCCTTTGCCTGGAGCTCTCCTTTCCCTGACTCCTGTGGGCTTTTTCGGCCTTTGCGCCCACGTCACTTTCTCAATGAGACATTTCCCTGAACACTGTGATTAATGCAGCCCTTACCCCCTACCTTCCAACATCTCCCTCTCTTCTTCCTGCCCCAGTTCTCCTGGGAGTTCTCACAAGCACACCACACACTAGGTATGTGTTCATTTTCTGTCTCCTCCACTATAAGGTCAACTCCCTAGGGTAAAGAATTTGTTCATTTTGTTCACTGTTAGAGTCCCAGATTCAAAAACAGTGCCTGATACAATGTAGGTTAATTAGCATATATTGACAGAAGAACATGTGGGATTAGGATAGAGGGTGGAGTCAGATAGGAGGGGATCATAGGGTCCAAACAAATCTGACACTGCGTTTGGATTATTGGATGAGAGATTCCCAAAGTTCCAGGTGTTAATACTTGTTCCCCAGGGGGTGCTATTGAGAGGTGTTGAAACCTTTGAGATGTGGAGCCTAGTAAAATATGTCATGGGCATGCCCTTGAAGGGGATGGTGGGACCCTGACCTTTCCTGTCTCTCTTTTGCTTTCTAGCTGCATTCTACCATGCGCTCCACCATAATGTCAGAGGCCCAAAGCAATGAGCCACCTTGTTTTGGACTGTTACCTCCAAACTGAGCTAAAATAAACCTTTTTTCTTTATAAGTTAATTCTCTTGGATATTTTTCTTAGTGATGGAAAGTGAATTAACACACCTGATAACTACTAGACTCAAACTCCAGACCTTCAGGGTCTGGTTGTGAAGCCAGACTCTGTTAGGCAGTTAGTATAGATGTGTAAATCAAGTCAGGTTGGATCAGGAAAGCCAACTGTGAGTGAGTCTGGGGAAGTTGGAGACTTGTTGGCAGACTGTCCCCTGAGGAATTGGAATGTTAATTCCTTCAGAGCCCTTTCTCCACCCTTATCAAAACCCTGCCCCAACCTTTTGCTTTGAAGTTGTTAATGTGTCCTGGGCTGCTCCATTCTGCCCTTCCCCTTCAGCCCATCTGCTTCTCACCTTTTGGCCATCCCACTGGGCCTGGTCACATAGGTGGAAGGAGAGAGAGAGGAGGAGAACAAAGGAAGCCCTGGGACTTATAAAAAAGGCAGAACTGCCTCACTTCTTGGGACTCTGGAATACCAGCAATGGCCCCCTTCTCCTTCCTGGGAGAAGTCTATGTTACCCCTTTTAAATAAACCCTGCTTTATAAGCTTGCCAGGGCATGCTTCTCTAATGTTCAAACTTCAACATTTTGGGGGAACAAAACTCATCACCAGTAAACGGCGGTATCAGTTGTTTGCCAAATCTGACTGCTCCTGTCCCTGTGTCTGTATGTAATGGCCTCCCCATCTACCTTTTTCTTAAGAATCAAGTTTTTCTTTAAAAAAATTTTTTTAGAATGTATGTATTTTTGTCCATTTTCTGTTGCTATGACCAAATACCTGAAGCTGGACACTTTATAAGGAAAAGAGGTTTATTTAACTCAATTTTGAAGGTCCAAGATCAAGGTACCAGGTTCTGCTTGGTTCAGTCTTAAACTACCCTTGCAATCAAGCATTAATCCCTTCCAAGGGCAGCACCCCCAATAGCCAAAATATCTTGCACAAAGCCCTACCTCTTACATGTTGTGCCACCACTTAATACCACCACACTGAGGACCACATTTCCAATACATTCACCCTTGGGGGACAAATGATCTGGACCACAGCAGTAAGAAAGGGAGGTTTGGTCTGTTTATATACTAAAATGTTTCTGAATAGTTTACCTGCTCTTTATTTATTTATTTAGGTAAAACTCCTAATCAGTGACCTATCTTTTTAAATAACTTTGTTTTGTATTTTCTTAATGAAATCATGAAATACAGCACTGATTTACAGCAATAAAAAAAAAAAAAAAAAAAAAAAAAACAAGGAAAAAATTCACCAAGTATGTCTAAAAAAAAAAAAAAAACAGGTCTTTCTTTTTCAGAAAAAAAAAAGGCCAGTGAGGGGCCCTGCTTCTTCATGCCTCTGTCCTCAGGGCAATATCTGTGCAAGGAAGCCTGTTCACAAAACCCTGGGGCCGTCTTGGTGATACGTGGGAGGCCTCCCACCCTGGAAACCCAAAGCTAGTCCTTGCTAAAAATACAAAGATGAACACAGAAACTAGTTTAAAACTTGGAACTTGGAGTCTCTGAAATGCAGAAAGCCCCTCGTCTGAGAATTCTGCGCTCCTTTCCGGTTAAGACTTTGGCTGGGCCAAGCCCCTCCCCTCACTGGTGAGGAGCCCAGGGTCCAGCCCTCACTCTCCTCAAAGAGGAAGAAAAGAAACTTTGTTTAGCCAAGTTCAAGCACCTGGTTCTTTCAACTATGAGTCTGCATTCCGTGCCCGTGAACTTGAACAGGAAGGCACTGGGACAGGTCTGCCTCTGGGGGGCCTGGAACAAGATGCTGCCAAGAATGTACTGGAGAAGTGGGCCAGCAACCTGGGGGCAGGCAGGGAGCAGGGAGCCCGGCTTCCGTTCAGGGGTAAAGACATCCATTCTGCATCCCAGCAGGATGGCTTTGCCTTCTGGTCTGCAGGAGCACACTGTACCACTATACACTGCTCCCCGTTTGTCCCAGGCCTTGGGGATCCTGAGGCTGAAGGGCCTAGGCAACTGCAGTTCCCAGCTTATGACTTTGCACGGGCAGACTTGTTTTCTGAGTCACATCTTTTTGTCTGTAAAATGGGCTAATTGTCACCAGGTGGTGGTGACGATTCAGCAAGTCATGCATATAAAGGTACCTACCCGAGTCTGGCCCTCTAACAAGGCCAGAGTCTTACTCCTGCCTATTTCCTTAAGCACAAACTCAGTTTGGCAGCTGGAACCCTCAGGTTTCTTGGGCACCACTTTCTGCTTGGCTGGCTCTTTATAGCAATCCACTCTTGTGGGGACTCATTCTTCTCAACCAGCATATTAATGCTGGATTACTTTTCTAAGATTAAGGATTACCTTTCTCAGAGCAGCCCCCCTAATAACCAAATTATCTTGCACAATGCCCCGCCTTTTAAATGAGAAAGAGTCTTGGGCGATGAGAGAGTCCATATAGTGCTATTTCTCAGAGCATTAAGGGGTCTAAGATATCCCACCTTCTCCACCTACCTGGGGCCAGGCCTTAACACTCCAACCCATGTCCAGTGAGGCACAGCTTCTTGGCCTGGCCCTTTGGGCCTCACTTCTGCAGTGGCTTCTTGACTCTGGCCTCTTTGCGGGTCTCCTTCTCCATCTCTTCAATGTTATTTGTTATGACCAGAGGAGGAACCAGAAAGGAAAGGAAACCCCTGAAGAGTCCTCACCAAGGTTGCTCCTGGGGTATCCCTTTACCTGTTTGTGACCTGGTGTCCTCCTCTGTGTAAGAGTGCCACCTCTCCTGCTGAGCTGGCCCAGGTCCTTTTCTCCTTTGCAAAGACATGCACAGCTCCAAATCTGCATGTCCTTTCAGTTCCCTGCCCTGCCTCTCATGCCGCATGTCCCCTCTCTCCTCCCCCAGCTTGCTCCTTCCTGGGACAGGACTTGGGACCCTTTCATCCCTCCCAACCTCTGTTTGCTTTCCTGGCTGGGTGCAGACAGCAAGAGGCCCCTGCTGTCCATTAATGACTTCCAGATGAAGCCTGGAACACAGCTGAGCAACTGGACAAGGCAGGGGTGGTGGGAACCAGGGATAGCAGGGATAGGGGAGTGACAGGGTCACTTGGGATGAAGGAGAAGCTGTAAAAAGGGCCATGAGGTCAGAACATAGCCTCCCACAAGAAAGATCCAGATGTGTTTGCTGAAGTTGAGGACTATGCCCTGAGGCCCACCTGTGTGTCTGTCCCTCCCCACCAATACTGCCTATTGTTCCTTGTGGCCCTTGGGTAGGCCCTGTCCTGTTCTTCTTGTAACCACAGCCTTGTCTCTGTGGCTTGTCCCCGTGTCCTGCCTTGCATCTCACCTTCCCTGCCTCTGCTCAGGCTGTGCCTTCAGTAGGAGACATACTCCCTTGCCCTTCTTTAAGGCCTATTCTCTGTGTCTTTGGTCCTCAGGATAGCATAGCATGTCCTGCCTTCTATGGTGCCTCTTACCACCTCCTCTTCTGGACCAGGACTCATATGGGCCAGTTTGGCTTCAGGCTGTGGCCCTTGGCGGACTCATAAGTGGAACCCTCACCCCAACAGTTTTCGAAGTTAATTTCTTTGAGCCACAGGAGGGAGTATTTTCTCCAAAGGACAAGGAAGTGCTATAGTTTGAACCTGAAATGTCCCCCAAAGGCTCATGTGTTAAAGGCTTGCTCCCCAGCTGGTGGCACTATTGGGAGGTGGTTGAAATTTAAGAAGATGTGGTATAGTTGGAGGAAGTAGGTCATTGGGGCATGTCCTTGAAGGGAATATTGGGATCCTGGCTCTTCTCTCTCTTCGCTTCCTGGCTACCATGAGGTGAGCAGCTTCACTCTACCATGTTCTTTCCACCATAATGACCTGCCTCACTACAGGTCCAGAGACAAAGGAGCCAAGCAGTCATGGACTGAAACCTCTGAAACCATGAACTAAAATGAATCTTTCCTCTTCTAAGTTGGTTTTCTCAGGTTTTGTCACAGTGATGGAAAACTGATGAATACAACAAGGAAGAGTCTATTAAGACTATTTTTTTGAGTCACCAGAGCCAATGCAATGTGAGAGGATATTTGTTGAGATTTCTTCCTCTCTTTACTGTGGGATCTTCACAAGGCACTTCTGTGGGGGAAAAAATAAGAGTGAAGGGCTGAGGCAGCTCTTTGGTTAACATGAGAGAAGAAACTGGAGGAATTGAGCCACAGGAGCACAGTGTCACATCAGAAGGAAAAGTAGAGAGAAAAGAACTGGGTCCTTGGTGATATTGTCTTAATAGCTAAAAGAAGCCTTACCTGAAGTCCACACCTGAACTTTTCACATACATAATTGAATTCATTCCCTTTGCCATTTAGTTCAGTATCATGTGCTTTTATGCTACTTGTATCTCAGAAGTTCCTAACTGAGAAAATCTTACCCCCTTTTTCTCTGCTGTGACTAAAGGATCTGACCAGAACAACTGTAAGGAGCAAGAGTTTATTTGAGGGCTCACGGTTTCAGAGGTCTTAATCCATAAAAGGCCTGCTCCATTCCTTAGGGCTTGAGGTGAGGCTGAACATCATGGCGGGAGAGGGTGGCAGAGGGAAGCAGCTCACATCACAGTGATTGGGAGGCAGAGAGAGAGACTCCACTTGCAAGGGAAGTATATGTATACATATATATATGTATATATATATACAAATATATACCCAAAGCCGTGCCCCAATTCCCACCTCCTCCAGCCACACCCTACCACTTCAGTTAACACTCAGTTAATCCCTATCAGGGGATTAAATCACTGATTGGGTTAAGACTTACAACCCAATCATTTCTCCTCTGAACCTTCTTGCATTGTCTCATATGTGAGCTTTTGGGGGGATACCTCACATCCAAACGATAACACCCTCCCAAACCAGGAGGGAAACATGGGCCATGGTAGGAATGGGGTATACAGGAAGCTGGATGGAGAAACTCTCATCAATAAAGGGCAGGGCCAGCACTGCTGGGAGACACCTGCAAAGAGGACATCTTCTTGTTGAGGGTCAGAGTCACAACCAGAAGGGGGCAGTTCCTGTGAAGATGCATAAAAGAACAAATTGCCAGCCAACAGTGTCTGGGGGCATCTGGGGTTGGGAAACAATATAGAAGCTTCCAGTCCCTCAGGATTTGAACACCAAACACAAGACACAGGAAACAAAGAGTTTACTAAAGGCAGTCTCTGTTTTGATGTGTGCCTAGTAGCTGGGACTGTGGATGGCCAAGCATAATGTCTTGGGCCTTCAAAGCAAGACCTCAAACTATTCCCCTGTAGAGATGCCAGCTTCTTTGGAATGAGGCCAAGCTTTGAGGGAAGGGGTGTCCCAGTAGAGGTGGAGGCTCAGGTGCTGGCTGGTCAGGACCCGAGCCCAGGGGCTTGGGTTTTGATTTGAAAACAACTTTGGCTTTTAGCTCCCAAGAAGGCTAGGCTTTAGACATCTAGAGAAACCACCTAAAGATGAGCAAGTGTCTTGGAGAACATGAGGACTCCCACAAGAGTATGGCTGATATCACATACATCCCCATGCGGGTTGCATGGCTGGATATAGCACAGGCCCTGAACTTCCCTGAAGCCCACTCTTCCTCTTTCCCTGGAGTTGGCCTACAGCAGGCAGTAAGGGTTGGGTGCAGTGGCTTGTTGTATGCAAGACTCCATAGAGTCATTTCTACCCTTGCAGGAGGTGAGTGTCATTATTTTCGTCAGCTGGGAATTATATTCAGGAAATGACAGCAGCTTAAACAAGACACAAGTGCACTTATATTTAATATAAATGCAGCCTAGGTCTAGGTACACCATGGTTAGGGTGGTGGCTATGTGTCCCAGGACCTGGGCTCCTTTCACCTTCTTCCTATACTAACCAATCTCAGTATGTACTGAAGGGCAAGAACCACACCGGGACCGCCTTGTAGAAAAGGGGGGGTTTATTAAGGGAAGGGGAGAAAGGAGGGAAGGGAGAAAGGGAAAGGGGAACAGGGAAGGGGAGAGCTGGTGAGAAGATGACGGAGAAAAGAAAAAAAGAGAGAGTTCTGGACAAGCCGGGGCTTAAGTACAGAGGGGTGGGAGCGTGACTTGTATGGTCCAGATTGGCTCAGAAAGGGAAAGCCCGCCCAGGGTTGAATTCCCGCGAGAGGCGAGTATTCCCAGGATCAGGAAGGGTGGGGACTCAGAGTCCTCCAAAGGTGAATTCTTGCGAGAGTTGGGCACTTCCGGTAAGGCGCCTGGGGATATGGCCTGCCAGCCTGAATCTTATCCAACATGTACCATCTCTCCTCAAGGCCAAAAGATGGCTGCTTGGCCTCTGCCCATCACTCTCACTGTCTAGATAGAAAGAAGTGGGAGGAAATATAAGGAACGACAACCATGAAAGTGTGGGCTTTCTCAAAAGGCCCACTCAGACTTCTACCAACAACTTATTGGCTACCCCCATTTGCAAGTGAGGCTGGCTCTAACCATTACACATACTGCCTTTCAAATGCAATGGTATATAATTAGTATTTAATACTTCTATTTTACTTTTATTTTGTAATTACATTTGGTTTTGTTGTACCCAAATTTCAGGAAAAAAAAAGTCACACAAGACACTCATGTAATAGCCAATGAAGCCTTTATTCCGGCTGGGGCCACCAACTACGTCCAGCACAAAGAAAGGATAGTAGAAAATGGCGCCTGCTCATAGCAAGGGCAGGGTTTATAAAGCACAGGGTTAATACGCCCTCAAGCCCTCAGGTGGAGGCGGTTTAAGGGTGGGTTAATGGGCCATCGGGTGGAGGCAGTTTAAGTCCAGTTTAAGTCACCTTTGCTTATTATGTTCCCCATTGGTCTTATGGGGAGAACAAATCTTTGTTCTCCTCCATAATCTGCCATCCCCATGTTTGGTTGAGGAACCAGCAGGCAGAATCAATGAGACTGAATGAGAGACTGAATGCGGCACTGGGGACTCCCCTGATATCAGGCAGGAGGAAGGGTGATATTGAAAGTCCTAAAGCTCCTCCTGCAAGGGGCAATTCCTGGAACAGGTTACCTTGGCAACAGGTTGGGACAGCGGCAGAGTTTTGATAAGGGTGGAGGAAGGGCTCTGAGGGAATTAACATTCCAATTTTTCAGTGGACAGTTTCCCAACAGTCTGCAACTTCCCCAGACTCACTCAAAATTGGCTTTCGACCTGACTTGATTTACCTGTCTATACTGACTGCCTATGAGATTCTGGCTCTATTTCCCTTCTAAGTTTAGGAACTCCTTACTACTGTAAGGGAATGGGACGATGACTGGATCTGGTTTCTTTGAGCTGAACAGGGGCAGTGAAATGGGGGCAAGTAGTTTGGAGTTCCTTTTTTAGAAGTCAGGTCAGATTGAAGCCTGGGAAGAACAGGTTGTAAAGTCAACAGGGACGGGAGCATCTATGAGAGAAACAAAAACATGAGTACTGAATAAATGTTGCAGCATCTGGAACATGTCAATGTATACCATGAACACGATAACAGTCAATAATTTCTCACCAGGAGGTGTGAGGGCTGAGAAGTTGTCCCCATAATAAGGCCAGAGTGGACAAGGCATTTATTTGGGAATATAAATCTTTAACATCCACAGAGTTATCAGGAATGTAAACAAAACATTTAACTTTTAGTGTTACAGATCAGATGTCTATCCTGATAAGATGGTAGTCAAGCTACTTAATGTCATCTGATCCTATAAAATCTTTCTACTGGCATGACCTCTGTGTCCAGTAGAGAACCCTTTATTTCTGTTGCTTAGGGCTGGATAATCATACTAGTGAATATTAAGCCTACTTGTGTAGGTTAGGAAGATCTGTAGGCCTTAAACTAACTAAAAACTTTTGACTTGGCAGTCACTTAATAGTTAAACCATTTCTTTTTAGAGTTATCAGGCATTTCTGCCTAAGAATCTCTTTTGTAGCCTTCAGTCTTACCAATTCTTAGGGCAAATACAAGTATATATCTTAAGTTACGTTTAACTATTATTTCTTAAATGCCCAGGAATGGTTGTGTTTCAGTTTTAACTGTTTTTGCTAGGTGTTTAAGATGAAGTATGTCAAACTGACTTTTGCTTTTATCTATTGCTAAGAGTCAGCTGATTTCTGATGGGAATCACTCTTGGGGGAACTTGAGAGCAGCTTTTCTGTTCTGCTAGTGCCTTTTGTGCTCAGATGGGTCCAGGTCTTGCTTGACCAGGTGGCTTTCTTTGACAGCAGCAGGGATGTATATCTCCTGTTGCTGCCTGAAGCGGAAACCGCTTGGAGCAACGAACGCTGCAGGAAAATTTGGAGGCAGGATGAAAATGAAAAAAGGTCTTTTCTTCTTCTTCTCTCTCCGGCTCCAGCAATCACTCCAAGCGCTCTAACTCCAACCACCACCTTCTTCTTCTTCCCACACACACTAACCAAACTCACCCATTTATATACATATAGCTTTAACAAGGACACGTGCTTACAGCTCGAGCTTACAAGTGCATCACGCAGTGTTCACGGGCATACAAAGATTCTTTGAATAATGTATTACTATCAGGTGGAAACTAGAACATCTTTTATGGCTCTCAGCTAACCGCAATCTTTAGCTATCTCCTTGATTATAGGCTCCTTCAATCTCCCTTTCCAAGGACCTTCCTTTTCATAGCAAGTGCACTGATTGGCTTTTTCTTCTCCATAGTCTCATATCCTCCCTGGTCGGAAGGCCATGTGGCCCAGAGTTGCAAAGCTCTTTGGAGAAGTTCCCTGTTTCCTGGATTCAGACTGACTCTGAGGGCAAAAGCCAAATATTGGTTTTCTTGGCCCTTTTAATTTAGCTTTAAAGTCTTGATCTTAAATATCTAGCAAGTTAGTCTCACCAATCTTAAATTAAGAGCACTGGGCTTTACTTTAATGCCTATAACCTTACTGTTATTTACCCTTTCCATTAATTGGGGTTTGTACCATCCTAGGTGATTGCTTATTGTCTTAAATTAACTCAAGTTGTGTCATTAAAACAATAGCTTAAATAGCTTTTCCTGATTGTTTTATATACTTAATTAACCAACGTTTACAGAGCTTTTATATCACTTAAGTGACTATATCCACAACCTTCTAATTTCTTTCTCCATCTGTTAAACCCTTTTTTTGTTCACAATTTTAAACAATCTTTGTAATAATTTGAATTTAGGCAAACTTTGTATCTCAACAAAAAATATTGTTATTTACAGTACTCCCAACAGAAACAGCTGAAACCTTTGAGCCTCTGCATACACAGAAATATTTTATAAACCTTTATACAGAATCACACACATCTGTTAACCACTTCATGAGAACACAATGTTCAAGTATATAGAATTATACCTGTTGGATCCCTTTTTTTTTTTTTTTTTAAAGATCTTTAGGAACCTTTTTTCCAGTGATGACAAAGCAACTTCAAAATCTCTCTTTTTCTTCTTTCATTTACCAATTTATAAAAACAATCAATAATGTTACCCAATGGAATTCAAGGAGCTAAGCCTACTTGAGGATATATTTAACAGTTAGCATTTTAACCTTGAAAATTAATCAGATGTCTAACAAACAAAAGTACTCACAAATGAACTATCCCATGTCAAATCTACTTTACTTTTACCAAAATATCAGACTGAACAGTACTAGCCATTCCTTCCTTGCTGAAGAGAAGTCCTAGGACCAAGGGATGGATATATATATATTGGTGGTGCTGAGGATTGAACCCATGACCTTGTGCATGCAAGGCAAGCACTCTACCAACTGAGCTATATCCCCAGCCTGGACCAAGGGATATTAGACAACATTTTACTAGTTTCTTGACCACCTAGAGAGACTTGTGAGTTAAGTTTCATTTTAGAGGCACCTTTATTTTCATTTGTTTACCCAATTTAAATTGAGATTCTTGATTGGCATCCCTTTTCCTTCAGAGCTTGGAATATGTTGTTCCATGATCTCCTAGCTTTGAGTGTCTGAATTGAAAAATCTGCTGTGATACGAATTGGTCTCCCCCTATATGTGATCTGATTCCTCTCTTTTGCGGACTTTAAAATTCTATCCTTGTTCTGTATGCTAGGTATTTTCATTATAATGTGTCTTGGTGTAGATCTGTTGTAATTTTGTACATTTGGTGTCCTATAAGCCTCTTGTATTTGGTTTTCCAATTCATTCTTCATGCTTGGGAAATTTTCTGATATTATCTCATTAAAGAGGTTGTACATTCCTTTGGTTTGAAACTCTGTGCCTTCCTCTATCCCAATTATTCTTAGATTTGGTCTTTTGATGCTGTCCCATACTTCTTGGATGTTCTGTTCATGGTTTCTTACTAACTTCATTGTGTGGTCAACTTTATTTTCAAGATTATATACTTTGTCTTCATTGTCTGAGGTTCTTTCTTCCAGTTGATCTAGACTGTTGGTGATGCCTTCCATCCTGTTTTTTATTTGGTTAATTGTTTCCTTCATTTCAAGGATTTCTGACTGTTTTTTTTTTTTTTTTCAGAGTTTCAATCTCTTTTTTGAAGTAATCTTTTGCTACCTGTATTTGTAGAGAATTAGAAGAATGACAACAAGATTTCTTGCAAATGAGGCCTTGTTGTCCTTGGTGGGCGTGTCTGCAAACTGAATGTTCTGCCAAGAGGTATAGAACAGATAGAGAAGAAACAAGTAGTTTATCAGAAGTATGGCAACAACACTTCTTGCAAACGAGGCTTTGTTGCCCTTGGTGGGCGTGTCTGCAAACGGAACGTTTTGCCAAGAGATATAGAATAGATAGTAAAGAAACATTGCTTGCAAATGAGGGTGTTTCTTTCTTGTTTCTTCTATATTGAAAAGAAGAGGAGCTCAAAGTGTTCTAGCCCTAACTAGTTTAAGATATCTTTAGGGAAAGTTTATCTGGCTGATTGCTGATTTGCAAATTTGTACTCGTCATTGCTACTGGCTATTTGCCTTCATTGTCTGTTAATGTTTGCTGATGGCTAATTGCCTTCTTTGTCTGGATATGTATAAAAAGGCTGAGAGAAAAATAATAAAAAAACACTGCATGCTGATCCTGTGTTGGAGTCTGACCTACAACAGTATTTGCTCTCTTATATCTTTGTTGTAGTGGTCAATTTTTGCCTGTATTTGCTCATTTAGGTCATTTTTTGAATCACAGATCATTTTAATTATGAACCTTCTGAACTCTTTCTCTGACATTTCGTCAACTTCGCTAAGCATGGGTTCTGTTATTGTAGAATCCTGATTTGTTTGGGGTATTTTCCTCCCCTGTTTTTTCATGATGTCTATTTGCTTTACTTTTTGCAGTGTAGATCTGAGTTATTACAGATTCTTCCCTATAATTTTTAATACCCTTGCAGGTTGTCTGTGCCTCCCCTTAGCACTGGACTATCAGAACCTGCCACTGACCCTCAAAGTATGCTACCTGAAGCTGGGTTCACACTGGTTGATGCGGGCCGAACTGGTTGAGTCTGAGCGCCTGTGGTGGTCTGGGGCTAACCGCAATGGAGTGAAGTTCAGTGGGACTGCCCTGGGCCCGCCTGGGCTCAGGCCAAGTTGGCCGGTCTGTCCTTGCTGTCTCTTGCTCTGGGGAGGAGGCCAGCGGGACTGGATGGAGCCTGGGCCTGGTGGCACTCTGATGTAGGTCCCCGGGACTGCCCCAGAATGCCTACACTCTAAGCAGAGTTGGTGGGTCTGTCCTTGCTGTCTCCTGCTCTGGGGCGGAGGTCAGTGGGGCTGGCTGGAGGCTGGTCGCCCACCAGCGGGCGTTGGCAGGACTGACCTGGGTCTGGCCGTGTTCGGGTGAAGGTCCGCGGGACTACCCTGGGCTGGCCTGGGCTCAGGCAGTGTTGGCAGGTCTGTCCTTGCTGTCTCCTGCTCTGGGTCAGAGGTCAGCGGAACTAGATGGAGCCTGGGCCTGGTGGCTCTCTAAGGGCAGGGTTTATAAAGCACAGGGTTAATACGCCCTCAAGCCCTCAAGCCCTCAGGTGGAGGCGGTTTAAGGGTGGGTTAATGGGCCATCCCTCAAGCCCTCAGGTGGAGGTGGTTTAAGGGTGGGTTAATGGGCCATCGGGTGGAGACAGTTTAAGTCCAGTTTAAGTTGCCTTTGCTTATTACAGTTTATAGAATGTTGTTAGAAAACTGAAACCAGTAGTGAACCAAAAATAAAAACACACATATAAACAAATAGAGCTTGCTCCAAAAATGAGAATGTTGGATTCCAGGCAGGAGGCTGCGCCTCCCAGGCAGAAGGCCACACCTCCCCAGGTGCTTTGTGAAAAACTACACTTCCCAAGATCCTCAGCATGACCAGCAAACCTGACCAGCAAGTGCCCTGTCCACTACCTCCTGACCTCTGGTAGCCTATAGGGCAAGGACTCACTCCAAGGGGGTTTTATGACCCCCACTCTATTTAAGCCAGCCCCGGACTGAAATCGCTCTCTGTTCGCGCTCTTTCTGTTCCTGCCTGTCCCTGATCCTGTCCATCCCTTTTCCCCCTTCCCTAGTCCCCTTCCCTTCCCTTCCTTTCCCTACCCTTGCCCACGTGGCACCCCAATAAACCCTTTTATTTCACTAACACAGTGTTCCCGGCTAAGTTAACTATGTTCAGCATTTTTCTAACAGAGAAGCCATTCAAGATCAGAGAACATTTATGCAAAAGAGAAAAATCATGTGTTTATATCAAGAAATGTTTCAGAGAATTTAATACAATTTAGAAGTCATTCTTAATAAAATGCCAAATAAAATAAAAGAGGAAAACACTATTTGCAGAGATAAACATTTGTCAAAATGAACAGAAACTATCATACTAATCACTGATAGACTGAAATTATTTCTATTAAAATTATCAGCAAAAAATGAATATTTGCTGTGACCTTTAAATTCAAGATTATAAGAACGCTAACTAAAGAAATAGCACAAGAAAATAATTGGCTAATTGGCTATATTGAGAAAAACTAACAAAATAATTTTGGAATTATTGCAAATGAAATTACTGTATATCCAGAAAAGCCAAGACACTTTTGGGAATAGATTACTAGGATTGATAGGAGAATTTAAGGTGAGTAAAAATATGGCTTTCTTTCTTTCTTTTTCTTTTCTTTTCTTTTGTCATTCCAGGGCTGGAAACCAGGGTATAGCATGTGCTATAAAATGTTTTTTTTAATTAATATTTTTTCAAAGCAGCTAAAATTGAACACAAAGATATATTCATAATAACTATATTAGGAATTAGTATTTTTAAAAGATACAGACCTACATGAGAGAATTGTGAAAATGAATGAAAAGATTGAAAGCAAAAATCGTACACATGGAGAAAAATCACGTTCTCGGATAGTAAAATGTAATATAAAAATGTCATTCCCCCCCCAATTAGAATTTAAATTTAATGTGCTTTGTCTTTTTGTTGGTGAGAGGAGAGAGATAAAGAGGGAGAAGGAGAGGTAGACAAAATGATTTAAACGTTTAAAACAAAGAGAATATATACAAGGGAATTATTAAAGTAAAATATTAGAGGGAATTGATCTTCCATATGTTAAATCTTATTTTAAAGTTACTTTAATGAAAACACCTTGTTGGGAATGGCCTGTATTTACAGTCTGGTACTGCAAGATGCATGAGCTTTCCATGGGCCACTGAACCTCTGGAAGGTAGCTGGCCTTGAGTTGTCAGGACCCAAAAGTTTTTGAGGGTGAATTTACAGATCAGAGGCTGAGGAGGGTCTTTTGCAACCAACCAAAACGACATTGCCAGACTTACAGTTGAAAGTTCTCTGCCAGGGGTCACCAACAAAACCCAAGAAGCACTCAATTAAGGAAAGACTCAGTATTTAGACATCTCCCATATTCAGAAGGCTTTGGCACCAGTTAAGAATTGCCCCTCTTCTGCCATCCCTCCAACCTTGGAGGAACTGGAAGAATATGGCACAGAACAGTGAGAAACTGGCAAGGTCCCTGCTTTCTACTACAGGAATTCCAGTATGAGGCTGACAACATTGAAGTTCAGGATTCCAGTCAGGAGCCCTGGTCAGGAAAAGTAAGATATGAAAGAAGGAGGTGCTTTCCATCCCTTGAAGAACAGCTCATTCATTTGATCAGTTATATCAGTAGTAATCGCCCATCAGCTCAGACTGTTAAGCATCAATTCTTAGCCTATTGATATGCTAATCTCCATTGGCTGCTGTAATAAATCTCCAGAGTCTGAATGGCTTAAAACCAAAATTAGCTCTGTCATAATTCTGGAGACTGTCTGAAATCAAGATATCAGCAGATTGTTTCCTTTTAGAAGCTCTGAGGGAGAATCCATCTGTGTCTCTCTCCTTGTTTCTAGTAGTTGTGGCCAATCCTTGTTTTTCTTTGACTTGTGGACACGTTGCTCTGATCTCTGCCTCCATGGTCACATGGACTTCTCCTCTCTGAATGTCTTCTTTTCTCTTTTCCAGTACATTCGTCCTTCAATTTGGAGCCTACCCTAATCCAGAATGTCACATTTCAAGATCTGTACCTTAGTTACAATTACAAAGGCGGAAAAAAGAGAAGCACCTGTGTACTTAAGATTTATGCCTCTTACTGTATATAAACTATATCGCAACAAGAAAAAAACAAAAACAAACAAACAAAAAAAACAAAAACAAGAGCCAGAGAATAGCTTTATGCTAGTTTTATGGTGAGTCTTTGTAACATGTCCACATGCATGACTCTTGCAGTCAAAAGAACTTGCTCTCAAGGTGTGAGAACCTGTCCGACTTCTTGCCAGGGACCTCTTGCCAGGGACCTGAGAATAGACGCAGCTGCACCAAATAACTCAGCACTCATGTGTGCGTGCATGCAATGCGCAGTGTACCTGTCCACACTCATGGAGATGTGCATACACTCTGGCCCAGTCTTTCTTTCTTGACCAGCAACATGTAACCCTTTTGCATATGAATGCCTAATGTAAGGCTTTAGGTAAGGCAGGCACACCCTAGTGAAGTCTGTAACTCTCTTCACTGTGTAGCCCCCCGAGGGCATTCCCCACCCCCCACAACACCAGTACCTGGACAATGGAGTAGTATTGGGAAAACTCCAAGGTTTTCTTGCTACCTCCTACCTGGTGTTTACCTCTACTAGCTAGCTCACTTCCCAACATAGATCATCACCACCCCCCCTACACACCTGCTGCCCTGCATCTGGGCTCATGGTCTTCCCCAACTCTCTCTGAGGCCCCTCTAGCATTCCTTAGTTGAGACCTTGTTCTCTGGAACCTGTGGGCTCTTCTGAGAGGCCTATGAGTAGCAAGGGCCAGGCAGCCAAGTTAGACAGAGGCCTCTCCAGCTCTATTCCTGGTTCTACTATGTCCTGATTGTAGCCCTAACTAGGTATCATCTGGTCCTGCCAGGGGGAAGTTACTCTTCCTGTCAACCAGCTGTGAACAGAAGAAGGATGCATGGGACCACACTGCCTGGTCCTCAACACCAGTGTTGGCAATCCCCCTCCTGTCCCTCTAGTCATTCCCTTCCAGGAGCTTGCACAGGCAGGCTCTACATGGGTCTGTCCCCATGCTACAGAGACGCCGAGTTGCTGCAGGGATGTTTTAGCCAGTGCTGTGCCAGACAAGCTAGACAGCTGCTAGGAGGGTCTCTCTTCCCTGAGGCCAAAGTGTTTCCCTGATGCTGCTCATTATCCCAAATTGCAGACAAACAACTCTGATCCCATCATCTGCTCTGAAAAGGGCAGTAAGAGTGGCAGCAAGTGATGCCAGGGAATAAGTCAGAGACTGGCTGAGCAGAGAAGGAGAGCTGTGTGGCTCAGCAGGGAGGAAATGACAGGCATCATAAACAAGCATGACTTCATGTTCGTCCCCACACACACCCCTCTGAAGTCAGACGGACCCCTCCCATCCCCTGGGCCTGGTGTACAGGGCCCTGACGCAACAGGGCCTTGCATTCCTTGGGGGTGGGCCTGTGGCTTGTGCAAGGATCACAGTCATGTGGGCTGCTTGGAGAAGACGTGCAGGTTCTGCCCCATGAACCACAATTGAGAAGTACAAGACACTTCTCTGTGCCAGATCTTGGCCTGGGTTCCAAGAACATGGGGTGGACCCTGCTCTCTGGATCTCAGAGCCTGGTGGGGAACATGGTCATGTGAATATTCCATCACAATACAGAATGGACCACTGGCAGGATAATGGGGAATACCCAAAGCCTCAAAGTGCCCATCAAAAAGAGGGATTTATTTTGCCTGTGGAAGTAAGAAAAATTTCCACTGTGTCTTGCCAAAAAAAAGATAAGGAAAAAGACTCCAGGAAGGAAGGCTGTCTGGCAGAAGGCAAGTAGCAAGGGCCAGAGGACTGGGACCCAGGCAATACTGACTGGCCTGCATCCGGATTCTCCCATTTGTCCTCTCAGAGGGACCCCAGGAGTCACACAATTTCAGTGAGTGTGGATGACAAGTGAGGGTCCACTCTGAAAGCTTCTTAAGAGGGGGCCCTCTTCCTTCCTCCAATGCCCAAGCAAGTTCTGAGGCCTCATGGTTCTGACAGTGAGAAAGGCTGATGGCTCATGGTAAGCTCCAGCCTCAGACCACTCAAACCCTGCACCCTGCTCCCCTCACCACCCATCCTTCTATATCTATAATTTCCAAATGCTTCCCACCCTGAACCCCAGCAGGCTACCAGCATCTCTCATGTTACCTGGGGTCAAGCCCTGAACACTGGCTTCGTGTTCTCAGCTTGAGCATAAAGAAGAATAAGATCTGAGCAATATAACCCCGATTCTGGGTTTCTGCTTGCACCCCTCTCCCTACACTCATTCAGCTCCTATTCATTGCTGATAGGCAAGCAAAGTGACTTCCCTCATGCAGAACTGAGGACAGAACCTATCTGTGGACACTGCTGGGACATGGCAGGGCCTTGATTGGAACAAAAGGGCCTCCATCCATCCTGGCTCATTTGGCACCAGTGGGCGAGTCACAACAGCTGGTTGGCCTTAGTTGAGAACCTGACAGGATGGAGGCACAGCCGTCTGCTGGAGGAGCCAGTAGCTGGCTGGGACTGTGACCAACTGGGAAAGGAGAACCTCGTCTGAAGGGATGGCTGCTACTGTAGTTCCAGCCACCTGTGGCTTTGTGGTACTACAGGTCGCATATGGCTGGACGGCAGTGCTGGTCCCCCTCCTTCATCTTTAAAATGAAGCTGGAAATTTAGATTTTAGGCAAACACCTCCTGATGTTAAAACACTGGCAATCAGTTCAAAATGTTAAAATGCTCTGTAAGAACCAGATAACACAAATCCACGCACACCGTTGTAGCCTCCAGAGACCATTTGCACCCTCTGCCTTCTACTAAAATATAGTACCTAATTTACAAGTGAAATTATGGAATCACAAAAACCTTCAGGGACTGAGGCAAAGCCAGGTGGAAGCCCAGGTTGGGGCCATATTTGTGCATTCTCCACTCTCCTGTTCCCAATTCCCTGTTCCCAATTCCCTGGTCTAAGTGCATTCTCCACTCCCCTGTTCCCAATTCCCTGGTCTAGCTGCCTGCTAAAGTTTCTATGGTCGTTATAAACCTGGATGATGAGCACTGCTGCTGCCCTGGCTTATTGTTGGTGCTATGAGCCTCACTTCTGTAGCTCAGGCCTGGGCTTCAGAGCAGTCTGTAGGCCATGAGGATTCTTGGACCAAGGAGAAAATGCAGACTGAGTCCTGGGGTTCTCCAGGCCCAGACACTACACACGTGAGCCCTTTCCAGCTGCTCTCCCCTTCTTCCCGTAATCCTGCTAGTTCATCATTACACATCATTCATAGCCTGCCATGAACTGTGCTAATCATCTCTGCTGCACTTTTATGCACTTCCAGCTACAGTCCTCAGAGGGGTATTATAAATTGCCCAGAGCAATGCTGGAATTCAATAGGAGTACCAATGTGAGGATTCAGACTTCCCTGGCCTTAGAGATTTTTCTTTTGTTATATGCTCCTCTTTTCTCACTGTCCTGGGTTCAAGTTTCTGTCCCACCTGTCATTTTGTAATCCTGAGCCTTGGTTTCCTCATTTGTAAATAGGACAATAGTCTTCATGTACAAACATGCTGTGATGTTGTGAGGAAAGTGTTAACACTTCATGTGTGGTTGCTCAATCCTTGTGTGTTTCTAGAGAAGCCTGGAACTAGGATTGACTGTTGGCCAGTTCCTGGGAATGTAAACCTCAGCATCTTCTTTTTGTTCCTGATTGATATTTTTGTACACATCCAGATCAATGTGGCATTGCTGAGAAGCATTAGTTTCTCAAGACTTGTCAGAATTAATTTGTGCAAAAATGAAGATAACTGATGTATCTGGTTTTACTAGTGGGGTCTCGAGTTATGGTTTCCATAGCAGTATATGCTTATGACAAGTTGCTTATAAGTGAGATTTATAAGCTTATAAATCCTGAGATTTGAGAGGCTCCCCTAGGTAAAGATATTTTGCATGGTACCTCAGAGAAAAGTGTGCCTGCTCCGTGTTACCCCAGTGAGGAAAGGACACAGAACTTATATGTGATCTTTCACTCATACAAATCTTTCTCCTGAAGCTTTTGCTTTGTATCCTTTTCTGAAATAAATCTTAGCCATAAATATAACATTGTATTGAAACTTGTGAGCTCATCTGGTTAATTATCAAACTTGAATCTGGACTTAAGACCCCCCAAACAGAGGCTTAAGGGGAAGTTACATAAAGCATTTTCCCATAGCTGGCATATGGAGTAAGCCTCAGCCACGGAGACCAGAATTACACTTCTGGGACTTAAGCCTTCTTCCTAGATTTCCCATATTGATCTCGTCCCCTCCTTTGACCAATGATGGGTTTTGACCTTGAGCCTCAGTTCTTCTCTTAGTTTACCTAACTGAATTTAACATTTTTCCCTATTGCTTCTTCAGAGCTAGTCTCCCACTAGGGCATCTCTGATCAGGGCTAGGCCTTGGCCCTCACTGGGGTTACAAAGTGAAGAGTTGATCCATAACCTGACAGATGAGGTCAGTCAATTTCAGTCCAGCCTACCTCTGAGAGGTGATATGGTGTTCCTATGGTTTGAATATGGTTTGGATCCATTGAAACTCATGCTGAAATTTAATGCCTAATGTAACAGTGTTGAGAGGTGCTCAGCCCTTAAGAGGCGTAACTAGGTCATTAAGTGGGATTAACACAGTTCTCGGAAATTCTAAAGTGAGGCTTCCCCTCCTATTTTCTTTCTTCCACACATGTCCCCTTGCCATTCCACTTTTCTTCCATGTTATAATGCAGAACAAGGCCCTTGCCAGATGTGTCTGCCCAACCTTGAACTTCCAGCCTCCAGAATTATGAGCTAAATAAACTTCTTTCCAACAGAAGATGGACTAAGACAGAAGTATATCCCTCAGACAGCAGTCTTGCCAGGGAAGGGTAGATCCTGGAAGGCTGCAAGGTTTAACTGGATGCTCCTTCTTGTGCCCATGCTCAGGCCATGCCATTAGAAGCTGGCCCTCTGTTTTCCTACCTAAGTCAGTATAACTTATAGGTCAGTATAACTGGGCTAGTCCTGTGGGGCCAGAGAGTTAGATTTGGGATCAGATCCTGGGAGGTTGGGAAAGGTCTGAAGCCTTGGGAAGGAAGAAAGAAAGAAATAATGGAAGGAAGAAAGAAAGAAAGAAATAATGGAAGAAAGAAAGAAAGAATTCAAATATTATTGAACAAAGAATGAATGAATGAAGGGCTAGGAATGAAACTCCACAAGGCCCTGTGTTCCATGCCCCAAAACAAAGAAAGAAAGAAAGAATGAATGAACATTGTCAAAGACCCCCAAGAACATATTCACAGTCAAGGTTGGGACTTAGCAAGGGGAAGCACACATACCAGGGCTTTATAGGATGTGGGCTTGTGCTGGGTGAGTCTAAGGAGCACTTTAGGGAATTCAGGTCAGTGCTGGATTGGGTGCTGTCAGGAAGTAGGGGATATTTGGTGATTCTTAATAACTTTTCCCTAGGAGATGGGAGGAACAAAGATGGTAGGAGTTGTCATTGATTGTGATGGTTAATTTTAGGTATCATCTTGACTGGATTAAAGAATATTTAGAGAATTGATAAAGCATGATTTCTAGTTATGTCTGTGAGGGTGTTTTCAGAGGATATTGGCGTGTGAGTTGGTGGACTGAGTGGGGAAGATCTCCCCTTAATGTGAGTGGGCTGGCCCCATTTGATCCACTGGGAGACCAGAAAGAACAAATATTATGGAAGAAAGATGATTCCCTCTCTCTCCTGAAATTAGGGAATTCCTTCTTCTCCTGTCCTTGGTCACACATAAGAACTTTAGGCTCTCCAGCCTCTGAACTTTAAGACTTACACCAGTGGATCCCCAGAAATTCAAGTCTTTCAACTTGCACTGAGAATTATTCCTTTGGCTTCCTTGGTTCTGAGGCTTTTGAAGTTGGACTGAGCTATGTAACCAACAGGCCAGGGTCTCCAGCTTGCAGTTGGCCTGTCGTGAGACTTCTCAGCCTTCATGATTATGTGAGCCAATTTCCCTAATAAATCCTGTATCTATCTGTCTATCTATCTATCTATCTATCTATCTATCTATCTATTATCCATCCATGCTATTGGTTCTGTTTATCTAGAGAACCCTAATACATTGATAAATAAGCAATAGTCATTCAGGGGACCAAAAGAGACTGTGTTCAGAGTTTACAGATTATATGTTTATCTCTGTTTAGTTCTACCATGCATGTGGGAAGACTTTGCCTGATGATTGTTATATTCTGAAAAACTTATTTATGCCCATTTGGGAACATTGTAGCCTCTCTGATAGTTTCTAGCCATCAGGCCATTTTTCATTTTCTCAATGTGTAATCCAAATGACTCTGTTTTTCTGTTCTCTGGGTCGCCTCTCCCCTCCTATAATTTCCAAAAGAAATAACCCAGGATGGTCCCTGCTGGCACATTGCCAAATATTCTTGAGACATATGGGCACCTCTTGCAACATAGGTGGTCCCCAGTGAGTCACACCTCAGAGTAGTCATACTTTTATGTAGTCCTTTCCCTTAGAAAATGAACTGTGCCAGTGACTTGTTTTAACCAATAGAATGAGTCAGAAGTGACACTATGTGTGATAGTTTGGGTCTAAAATGTTCCCCACAGACTCATATGTTAAAGGCTTAGTTCTGGTCAGAAGTGGTGGTGCATGTGTGTAATCCCAGCTGATGAAGAAGCCGCCTTGGACATTCCAGCCTCAGCAGACACCACGTGGAGCTAGATGAGCCATCTTGCTATGCTCTGTCTGAACTCTGAACTCTGTTGGTCTTTATTGTCCTTTGTTGAAGATGTGGGAACAATATTTTGCTGTATCTTATTCTCTTAACTCTACCATAACAAACCATGGAAACATTGCAGCTGGCACTGGACTTCAGGAATGGGAGCAGTGTATTCTGTAACAATCAGGAGAGTACGTGCCTGAATAAAGCACAGAACTCCTCAGCCTCAGCTGTCAGTTGCTTCATGAGAATGAGGACCTGGCTGTCCAGCTTCTGATTTGTTGAGAGAGGTCAATGATCTCAGTGTGCGTGTGAAACCTTCCAAGTGTTAACTGCTGAAGCAAAATGTTTTAAATATTGTGTAGACCACCCCCTACCCACTGACCTCTAAAGTAAAAACAACAACAACAAGGCAAACCCAAGTGCAGGTTGATTTTGGCTTATGATAGATCATTTTTGTCATCTCTCAACTGAAGTGCTGTGATTTGAATATACTTTGTCCCCATCAAAACATGTTGAGGCTTGGTCCCCAATGTAACACTGTTGAAAGGCACTGGGACCTTTAAGAGGTGATTAGGTCATTAAGAGGGATTAATACTTTTCTTGTGGGAGTGAGTTTTCTCTCTAACAGGACTAAATTGTTTATCACAAGAGTGGGTTGTTGTAAAGCAACCCTGGTGCTCCTTTCCCTTCCCCCTTCCCTCCTCTATCTTCTTCCTTTTTCCTTCCCTTTCCTCCTTCCCTTCCCCTTCCATTCCTCCTCCCCACCTTTTCTCTCTCTTCTCCTTTGTTTTTCTTCTCTCCTCTTTGCTTTTCTTTCACATGTACTTTCTTGCCCTTCTACTTCATTCTGCCATGTAATGATGCAGAATGAGACCCTCTTTAGATGCAGCCATCCAACCTGGAGCTTCCCAACTTCCAGAATCATGTGATGGAATAAATTACACACACACACACACTATGTGTGTGTGGTTTATTTATTTATACACATATGTATATATAACATTACACACACACACACACACACACACACACACACACACACACATAATTACCCCAGTCTCAGGCATTCTGTTATAGCAACAGAAAATGAGCTAAGACATAGAGAGCAATGTTTCTCAACACTTAATATGAAAAAGTGCTTTCACTAAAATGAAAACAAAACAAGCAAGTATTTCATACTCCCTGAATATTTGGAGCTTCCAAGCTCACCCACATGGCTATTGGCAAAACTTGTGGGCTGTTAGACTGAAGGCTTCAGTTCCTTGCAGCTATTGGTCAAATCCCACCCTCAATTTCTTACCACATTGGTCTCTCCATTGTGTAGCTCCCAGCATGGCCCTTGGCTTCATCAGTGAGCAAGGAAGAGGCTGCTAGCAAGACAGAATATGCAAACATGAAGGAATCATGGTCATTTTTTACAGCTTACTCTCAGAAGCAACAATTTTGGCTGTATTCTATTTTTTTAAGTGTACAATTCAGTGGTATTAATTACATTCCAAATGTTGTGCAACAATCTCATTGTTTCCAACATGTTTCCTCTGATTTTTTTCTTACTGTGGCAAAATGCGCGTGCGTAACAAAATGTATCACATTAACAACTTTGAAATATAAGCTCATTGGTATTGAGTACATTCATAACATTGTGCAACCTGTGCAACTGTCATCACCATTCATCTTCAGAACTCTTTATCCTGCTAAACTGAAATTCTGCAAACAGTAAATAGTAACTCTCCATTCCCTTTCTGTAGACCCTGCTGTTCTACTTTCTGTCTGTATGGTTTAACTACTTTAGGTACCTTATAAAATATTTGTCCTTTGGTGACTGGCTCATTTCCCCTAGCATAATGTCTTCAAGTTTCATTTACTTTGTGGCATAGGTCATAATTTTCTTTCTTATAAAGACTAAATAACAAGTCAGGTGCAGTGATGCATGATTGTAATCCCAGCAGTTTAGGAGGCTGAGGCAGTAGAATCGTGAGTTCAAAGCCAGCCTTAGAAACTTAGAGAGGCCCTAAGCAACTCAGTGAGACCCTGTCTCTAAATAAAATACCAAAAAAAAAAAAAAAAAAAAAAAAAAAAAAGGTCTGGGAATGTGACTCAGTGGTTGAGGGCCCCTGAGTTCAATCCTGGTACCCACCCCCCAAAAAAGACTGAATAACATTCCATTGTATGTTCATACCACATTTGAACATATCCATTTATCCATTGATGGACACTTGGGTTGCCTCTACTTTTTTTTTTTTTTTTTTTTTTTTTGGTGGTACCGGGGATTGAACTCAGGGGTACTTGACCACTGGGCCACATCCCCAGCCCTTTTTTGTATTTTATTTAGAGACAGGGTCTCACTGAGTTGCTAAGTGCCTCGCCATTGCTGAGGCTGGCTTTGAACTCGCGATCCTCCTGCCTCAGCCTCCCAAAGTGCTGGGATTACAGGCGTGCGCCACCGCGCCCGGCTTGCGCCTCTACTTTTTTTACTGTTGAGGAATGCTGCTGTGAACATGGGTATATGAATATCTTCTCAAGATTCTGTTTCTAATACTTTGGGTATATATCCAGAAGTGGAATTTCTGGATTGTATGGAAGTACTATTTTTATTTTTTTTCTAGGAAACATCATACTCTTTTCTACAGGGGCTGCACCATTTTTCCTTCCCACCAACAGTACACAAATGTTCCAATTTTCCACATCCTTTTCAACACTCATTATTCTCTTTTTTATTGATATTCCCCATCCTAAT
This sequence comes from Tamias sibiricus, assembly GCA_025594165.1. Classification (NCBI taxonomy): domain Eukaryota; kingdom Metazoa; phylum Chordata; class Mammalia; order Rodentia; family Sciuridae; genus Tamias; species Tamias sibiricus. The sequence goes on along the minus strand of CM046662.1, from coordinate 38,463,047 downwards.
GGGTGTGGAGTGGTATCTCATTTTTGTGGATTTGATTTGCATTTCTCTAATGGTTAGTGATGATGAGCACTTTTCATGTGCTGGTAGGACATTTGTATTACCACTGAGCTACATCTCCAGCCCTTTGTTCATTTTTTAAATCAGGTTTTTGTTGCTGTTGCTGTTGTTGAGTTGTAACTATTCTATGATATATTCTGAATATGCATAAAACAGTAACTATAGTGGTGTAGGGTGGGTGGGTTGGGGGAACCCACTCATAAAAGGCTGTAGGAAGTATACAATGATACAATGTTTTGGGATGGTGAAGTGTACCAAGAGCCTTAAACATGGCTGTAACTTTTGTTCTGTTAATTCTCCTTCTACAGCTCTCAAGAATGAGGGAAAATCAGAAAACCACACAACAATTTCTACTTTTAACTGACCTCAATTTTTTAAAAAATAAATAAGTGTGTATATAAATATGTATGATAATTTTTAGAAGATGGAGTAAAAGCACGTTTAATTTTCATTTATTCCCTATCTGCATTTTCTGTGATCCTGTGAGCCAATTCCCTTCTTTATTTTTGATGAAATGAGTTACTTTTGTAAGAAGGAAGAAATTCTTTTACAAGCACATGTAGATTACAGCAGTGATTATTTATTTAAAAATCCACAAATTAGAAGCATTAAAAATGTGCTTTGGGGGTGCTGGGGTTGTGGCTCAGTAGTACAGCACTCGCCTAGCACATGTGCAGCCCTGGGTTCGATCCTCAGCAGCACATCAAAAAAAATAATAATAAAATAAAGATATTATGTCCAACTACAACTAAAAAATAAATATTTTTTAAAAATGTGCTTTGGGACAATTAAGCCTACTGCTCCTTTCTCCTTGGGGACTCAGAGTGCAATGGCTGCAAACAGCAGCCTCTTTGGTAATAATGCCATAGCCTGTTGCTTGTGTGGGTTTTCCTCAAGGACCTTTCCAATGAGCATTCATGCCTCTGACCTTGTGCTATTCACAAACTAGGTTCCAGACAGATGTGTAGGGTGCCTTTGTAGACCCCCCTCCCCCAGGGAACAGTGTCCAGGGTTTGCATTAGCAAAGTCATCATGTCCATCTGTATACAGAGATGTAGAATAAGGAGCATGTGTTGAGGCTGTATGCAGAGCCAAGTTCAAGTTCCCTGGCTGCCAGGAGATGCATATCTTAAAAAATGGGGCTTTACTCAGTTTAATACAGATGGATTTGAAGATACAGTGGCTGAGATGTTGCTCATCTTAGATGACTGAGGGGACAGATATATCCTCACTTGTGGTCCCTTGAACAAGTGGTGGGCCCTTCATTTGTAAGGGTTTCCACTGTGCTTCCTTTCCTACTTATAAGCACCAATAAATCCTACTTCTTGTCCAAATTAATAATAATGATAAAGCTCAAAAGTAAAGACGGATTATATAATATTTATATAGCTATGGAATAAATTTTTATGTGGCCATTGAAATTATGCTTATCAAGTTTTTTTAACAATACAGACAAAATCATCCATTTTAAATAAGTTTATTATAGCTTGGTGTGCTAATGTACACCTGTAATCTCAGTGACTCAGGAGGCTGAGGCTTGAAGATTACAAGTTCGAGGCTAGCCTCAGGAATTTAGCAAAGCCTTAAACAACTTAGCAAAACCTTGTCTCAAAATAAAAAAAATAGAAGGGTCTGGGAATGTAGCTCAGTGGTAAAATGCCCTGAGTAAAATTCTTAGAATAATAATAATAATAATAATAGGTTTACTATAGAAATTAGATATAATTTTGGCAATAATACACACATATATGAAGTCAGATACTGGATTCAGTTTACATAATCAAATCAATCTAATGAAGTAAAAAAAAAAAAAAATCAGTGCCTGACATACAGGAGGCCCTTAACAAGTACTGAACTAATTAATTTGTTTATCCAGCCAAATCAAGGAATTGTTCTAGGCAATTGTTTTGGAAGGACTGAGTTTGCCCAGGGTGGCTGGTAGGGTCATCTGATTGAAGTATGACTATGCTGATTGCTTAGATTGTCTGGGTATGAACATTTTGATTGATATATGCAGTTGGATTAGATATTTTGTTTACACATGCCTGAAAAATTACAATTGGCCCTCCATATCTGCAGGTTCTGCATCCATGAATTCAACCAACCATGGTTCAAAACTGTTTGTAAAAAAACTGCATCTGTACTGAACAGTTACAGACTTTTTTCTTGTTATTATTCCTCAAACAATATAACAACTATTTACATAGCGTTAGACCGTATTAGGTATTATAGGTTATTGAGAGATGATTTAAAGTACATAGGAGATATGTGTAGTTTATATGCAAATACTACATGATTTTATATGAGAGACTAGACCATCTGTAGATTTTGATGTTCCTGGGGTGGGAGTGGGGGTCCTGCAACCAATCCTACTTGGATTACTAAAGGAAGAATATATTCTGAAAGAAATCCACAGTGGTTATCTCAAAGTGATGAGTTCGTGATAATTATATTCAATTTTTATGCTTGTTGCATATACTATTTTGTCCCCATTTTTTCTCTCCCCTTTCTTGTGTTAGGTTTCTGTCCATTGCCTGTGATTCTGCAGTGTTCCCCTCTGAAAGGAGTATATCTCTTCCTATTGACCTTGAACTTAGTCAATTTGGTGAGTTGCTATAGCCAAAGGAAAATGAAAGCAGAAGTGTCTTGTACAATGTTAGAGCAGAAGCCTTAAAAGCCATCGTGTGATTCAGCTAGTTCTATTTTCCTTCCTATGAGAGCAATGTGTCTCTGTGACCTGATTCTTCTGAATGCACCTGGAATGGAGATACATGGAACTGAGCTGGCTGACCCATTCTTACCATGAAATGTTAGCAAGAAGCAGGCCTTTGTTGCTGTGGGAATGGGACCTAAGTCTAAACATGAAACCCATTTATATTTCATATGCATCTTATACACATAGCCTGAAGGTAATTTTATACAATATTTTGAGTGTACCTATGTTTAGATTGCTGCCTGTCACATGAGGTCAAGTGTAGAATTTTCTAGTTGGGCATCATTGTTGGCACTTGAAAAGTTTTAGATTTTGTAACCTTTCAGATTTTTGGATTAGCAATACTCAACTGTATATATTACTCTAAGGGTATTTAACATATAAATCTCTCTTTTATTTATTTACTTTTTTACAAAAATTTGTATTTGTTTTAATTATTATACGTGACGGTGGAATGCACTTTGATACATCATATATAATGGAGTATAATTTCTTATTCTTCTGGTTGTACATGATGTAGAATCACACCAGTTGTATAGTTTATATATGTACATAGGAATAATGTCTGATTCATTTTACTATCCTTCCTACCTCCATACCCCCTCCCCTCCCTTCACTCCCCTCTACCTGATCTAAAGTAACTCTATTCTTCCCTAGCACCGCCCCCACCCCCATTTTGAATTAGCATCTGCATATCAGAGAAAACATTCAGCTTTTGGATTTTGGGGATTGGCTTATTTCACTTAGCATGATATTCTCCACCTTCATTCATTTACTGGAAAATGCCATAATTTCACTCTTCTTTAAGGCTGAGTAATATTCCATCATATATATATATATATATATATATATATATATATATATATATATATATATAATCACATTTTTTTACCCATTCATCTGTTTGTGTATAAACCGAGAAGTAGAATAGCTGGGTCAGATGGGGTTCCAGTCCAAATTTTCTGAGGAATCTCTATACTGCTTTCCATAACAGTTGCACCAATTTGCATTCCCACCAGCAATGTATGTTTGTACCTTTTTATTTTATTTATTTTTAATAAAACTCTTATCTGCCCAGAGTCTGTATTATGAAAACAAGCCTTGAATATTATCATTAGATTAGATTTTGATATATTATAGGAGTTTTAAAGATTTTGGGGAACAAATTAAATAAATCCAAAGTCATTGTGGACTGTGTTGTGTCAGGCTGACTTTGATGAAGAAGCTCTGAAAGCATTTGCTGGACCTGGGTGGGGCTAAGGAGTAGTCAAGAAACAACACCCAGGCATTAGTGATTAGTGTTATATATGCTTGCCCAGCACCTATTCTTCCTTCTGGGAAAAGCACTGTATTAGTCAGCTTTATGTTACCACAGTGAAATAACTGAGACAGTTATCTTATAAAGAGAAAAGGTTTATTTAGCCCACAGTCTTAGAGAGTTAAAGTCCAGGATAAGGAAATCTCATTTGTTTAACCTCTGGTGAAGACAGTGGATGGCAGTTCATCATGGTGGGAGCATAAACAGAAGCAAGATGCCCTGGGACAAGAGCAAGGAGATTGGCATCCTATAATCCTTCAGTGGGTATTTTCTCAATGACCAAAGGGCCTCCTACCTCTTAAAGGCCCCACGTCTTAAAGGTTCCACAACTTCTTAACATCACCACACTGGAGACCAAGTTTTCAACACATGGATCTTTAAGGGACAAACCATATCCAAATTATATCAGGTACCCTGAGCCCTGCTCCACAACCAGCCTATGAAGTTTGATAGGGCTGACCCACTCTCCAGACTGCAGAGGTGAGCATGAAACCCAGGCCTGGCCAATTACAGTAATGAAACCTCTTGGTCTCAGTGACTGGCTCAAGGAAGGTCGCATGGCCTGCATCATGATGCAATAGGATGTGACTACCAAACCAGCTAATTCTCCTCTGGTGTCAGCTCTGGACAAAGGAGTATGAGCAAAGATGATGCATGCTACTTTCAAGCTTGTCCCTTAAAAATCTCTACTATGATATTCTCTCTTTTCCTTTCCATAATATCTTGAAGGCCTTACCTGAAGGATCACAAAATGACAGGAGCCTGGGCATCTTAGTGATTACTTGAAGCAAAACTTCCATCCTCCAAACATGCTGGACAATGATGTAAGTGGTTATTATGTCCATTCACTGATGTTTCAGGACTTATGTGTTACCATGGCAAAGTCTAGCCTACTCTGACAAATATATGACCCAAACCTAAGTCAGACTAATTAGCATCAACCCTAAGAAATCTGGATCTGAGTTGTTTTTTTCCTTTAACCCTGGAGTGCTAAGCTGATAGGTTGTAACCTGAAGTGCTAAGGACCATCCATCATTCATTGTACAAATATTTATTGAACCCTTACTATATTCCTGGCACTGCCCTAGCTCATAGGTAAGGGCTGCAAAGTGAAGGAGAGCCAGTCTGAGAATGAGGCTAATGTAGAGGGAAGTCAAACTGAGAAGCAGAGCATTGGTCTGGACCCTTGGATCAGACCACACCTGAAACCACTTGCACTCTTTTTTGTTGACCATTTTGAATGAGTTTCTGACACTTATATGTAACAAGTCATAAGTAATTCAAGGATAAGATTGGAATAAAATTGAGGCTACAGGTTTGTGTTGTCATCCAGAAGGGATGTTTATGTGTAGGTTCAGGTACCAGTTCAGACAGATCTTGCCAGAATGGAGCAAGTGGTGTGCGGGACTGGGCATGTCCTGGGTCATTGGGACACAACCCCAAAGGTGCCTGTGCCTTAACCAAGGAAAGGGGAGGGAAGAACAGGCCTGGCATTGAACCTAGCACTGAGGTTTTTCTCTGACATGTATCCTTGTCTGTGGCCATACACACCAACCCTATGTTTGGACAGCTCAGATCAGCTACACAAAGCCCTGACCTGCTCCTGATTCCCTGCTCTATGGGCTTGACAAAGTCTTGACAAATCACTGGAAGAGACATAGTGAAAATTCAACTGCATTCAGCACATATTTGCAGGGTTCCTACTGTATTCTGTTTTCAGTGCTGATTTGGAAAAATTGTCTTGAATACTTTCTACATTTCAGAACTTTCTTTTCTTCTTTCTCTCTTTCCTTCCTTCCTCACCTTCCTTCCTTTCTTAAGGTTTTTTTAAAAAATATGTTTTAGCTGTAGATGGACACAATATCTTTATTTATTTTTATGTGGTGCTGAGGATTGAATCCAAGTGCCTCACACGTGGGAGGCAAGTGCTCTACCACTGAGTTACAGCCCAGCCCCTCTCTAAGTTTTTAACATGAACTAAACATAACTTCACCAAGGTCCTGCCCTGAGCAGTGATCACTGAAAGGTGAATGGGACATAGGACCATTGAACTCACAGAAATTATATTATCATTATGCTGCTTACAACATATTTTTAACTTTCTACCTTCTGAGTATATGATAAGATTACATTCCCTGGCCTCCTTGTTTGGGTGGGGTTGGATGATTAATGGGTCAGACAAACAAATTGGAGCACTTACTTGCTAATGCAGGATCTGCCAAAGCTCTTTCCTTCTGCCACAGTGACTACTGAAATGACTTGAAATGATGTATTGAAATGGTGACTGCTTCTTTAGCCTGGTTTCTGGAGATACAAACCATGGAACAGAAGTCACAGATAACCTATTAGAAACATGTGACATGAACACAAAACAAACCTTTGTTTTTAGAATCCACTGGGGTTCTTTGTTATCAGAGCATAGCTTCACTTATCCTGTTTAATGCACAGATTTTTACTAAAGGATGTAACAGTAAGTTGAATAATATTCACAAAGGAGATACTGCCAGAGGGTCGCTCCAATAATGCTGAAAGCATGTTTCTCCTCCCTGGTTAGAGGCCTTGTCTTCTCGTAGGGCCACCCATGCACTTGCCTATCTCTGATCTCCCACATCATACTGAAACAGACTTTTTAATTGGTCTGCTGGGGTGACTTCTGGACTGGAGTTGGCCTGGCAGGATGACCTGCCAATTGCCTTGCCTCTTGGAAGCATTACTTGTTTCCTATTGCTGCTGTAACAAAGTGCCAGCAAAGTAACGAGTTAAAACAACAGAAATGTATTGTCTCATAGTTTGGAGGCCAGAAGTTTAAAATCAAGGTATCAGCAGGGCTGTTTCCTTCCAAGGTTCTAGAAAATCCATTCTTTGCCTCTTCTAACTTTTGGCAGCTTCTTTGGCTTACAGCTATATCACTTTAATATTTACCTAGTCTTCAGATCACCTTTTTCTCTGTGTGTTTCTTCTCCTGTACATCCCTTATAATGATGTAAGAGACATACAGGATTGTGATAAACATGGGTATGCATATATCTATAAAGTATGCTGAATTTATTTATTTTGGATAAATACTGAGGAGTGGTATAGCAGGATCTATACCACTATTTTTAGCTTTCTGAGAAACCTCCATATTGATTTAGGGCCCACCCAGACAATCCAAAATGACCTTCTCTTCTTATGATCCTAAATTTAATTTCATATCCAAAGTCCTATTTTTCCAAATAATGCAACAAGTTCCAGGGACTAGGACACTGGAGGCTTCTACACACTCATTATGAGTTGCTGGGGGCATGGAATGGGAATATGGAATTCCTCCTCAGAGTTCATGACAATCACTTCTTGGTTTAGATTTTATGTATTTATTTCAGTAAATTATTTAGGTGATATAAAATTGACAATGAAAAGTAAAATAAACAAAGTAACCAAAGCCTACCTCATTGTGTTTTTGTTAGGGCCTAATTGCTCTGGAGGAAGAATGATATCCAACTCCAGCTCCCTCTAATCTTTCTTGTAGGGTAAGGGAAATATTCAGTGCTAGCCTACTTAGCTATTGTGGCTCATCCAAGGGGATACAGGCTGCTGAGAAGCATATGTGAAGTTCACAGTTTAGAAGTCTCTAAAAAGACAGATCTAATCATAAGACTGTAGAATGGTTCCCATCCCACACACCTTACTGCCACATCATTATAAGTCTATTCTCAGGTAATTCCTTTTACCCAGTACATCATATCTGCCTTTCAACAAAAATGAATAGAGAAATATTCTATATTCATAGCCATCAGGGAAAAGTATACCAAAACTACGTTGAGACTCTGTCTCACTCCAGTCAAAATGACAGTCATCAAGAATATAAATAACATCAAATGCTGGTCAAGGGTGAAGGGAAAAAGGACTATTATATACTGTTGGTGAGAATGTAAATTAGTATAGCTGCTATGGAAGTAAATAAGGAGGTTTCTCAAAAAACTAAAAACAGATCTACCATATGATCCAACTATACCACTTCTCGGTATTTATCCAAAAGAATTAAAGTCTGCATACTTTAGAGATACATGCATACCTATGTTTATTGCAGCACAATTCACAATAGCAAAGTTATGGAACCAGCCCAGGTGTCATCAACCAATGAGTAGATAAAGAAAATGTGGTATATATACACAATGGAATTTTATTCAAATATAAAGAATGAAATCATGTCATTTGCAGAAAAATGGATGAATCTGGATAGCATCATGCTAAGAAAAATAAATCAGACTCAGAAAGACAACTGTTGTATGCTTTCTCCATGTGTGGAAGCTAGAGAGAAAAAAAAGAAAAAAGATATCATGAAAGTAGAAGGTGGAGGAAGAAGATAGTGGAAGAGAGGAGAGAAGGGTAACGGGAAGTAGTATGGAGTGAAAGTGACCAAATTATGTTCTATATAATATGAATATGCCACAGTGAAAATTGCCACTCTGTATAATTAACATATACCAATAAAGATTCTATGTTTGTAGATAGGAAGACATAATATTGTTGAAATGTCAGTTGTCTTAGTCCATTCAGACTATTATCAAATAAACTGGATAATTCATAAACAAAAGAGCTTATTGCTCACAGTTTTGGTGGGGAAATTCAAGATCAAGACATCAGCAGATCTCTTGTCTGGTGAGAACCTGCTCCTCATAGACAGCACTTTCTAGCTGTGTCCTCACATGGCAGAAGAGGCAAATACACCTTATAAAGAGCTCTGGCAGGAAGAAAGCTTATAGATTTTGTAAGCACATCAGTGATTTTTTGGTAGTGTTATTATACTTAAAAAAGGGGAATAATTTAACTATTTCTTTTTGTAAGAAGTTGGTAATAAGTATGCTTTATAGTTCTGTAGGAAGACTTTGTTGTTGTTCAAGATTGCGTCTGCTACTTGGGGTCTTGTGATTTTATATGAATTTTAGGATTCTTTTACTTCTGTGAAAAATATCATTGGCATATTTTCCACATTTTTTATTTGAGCATTATACTTGTATATAATGATGGGATTTGTTGTTACATATTTGTACGTGCACAAAATACAACAATATAATTTGGCCAATATCACTCCTCAGAACTTGGCCCCTCTGTCCTCACCTCCCACCTCTCACCTCCCCACCTCTTGTTCCCTTTCTTCTACTGATTTCCCTTTGATTGAGGATTTTTTTTCACTTTAATATATAGTAATTTAAAAATTTTGTATCTTATTTGTAAGAATTTATAGTTTTAGTTTTTAGTGTACATATTTTATTTAAAAAGAAAATAATTATCAATTGGAGATAAAACTTTTAGATACATTCCAAAATACCTATAGAACATTTTACTGCTGATAGATCACTTCCAGAAAGGGGGATATCTAACAATGAATTATTCATTTTTAAGCATAAATCATGTTTTGTAAATCTGTGAATTTATTTTAACTATGGCCTTTAATTGAAAATACCAGATATATTTTTGGGAAAATATTAATTTGAATACACTGAAGAAATATAATGTAGTCAGCTATTAAAAGCAATGTTTTATTGTAAGTATATTGCTAACACATATTTCTTCATGAAATCTAAACCAAAATAATTTTGTTGTGAAATAGTGTCACTGTTACATTTTGCCCATAAAGTTCAATAAATCATCTTTGCTATGAAAAAAAACACACCCAACCAACCAAATAAAAAACTTTAGCTTTTATTTTAACTGACAGATATTAATTAAATAATAGAGTGGGTTTCACTGTAGTATATTCATACATGCATATAACATAATTTGATCAATTCCACTCCCCATGACCTCCTCTTACTCTCCCCTGTCCCCTCATCCCTTTCCTCTAAAGCAATCACCTCCCTTCAACATTGATGATGTCCCTCTTTTGTCCTTCCTCTAGCTTCCATATGAGAAAAAAATATAACACTTGTCTTTCAGAGTCTGACGTATTTCACTTAATATGATATTCCTCAGATCCATTCATTTTCTGCAAAGACATAATTTCATTCTTTTCTTTTTATGGCTAAATAAAACTCCATTGTGTATATAGACCACATTTTCTTTATCTACTCATTGGTTGATGACACCTGGGCTGGTTCCATAACTTTGCTATTGTGAATTATGCTGCAATATACATAGGTATGCATGTATCTCTAAAGTATGCTGACTTTAATTCTTTTGTATAAATACAAGGAATGGCATAACTGGATTATATGGTAGTTCTATTTTTTAGTTTTTTAGGGACCCTTCATACGAATCGATCCTCTTTTATGAAGGAACTAATGCAATTTAGGAAAGTAGAGCCCTCCTGACCAGTCACCTCCAAAACTCTCTACCTCTTAAGACTTGCATTTGGAATTAAGTATCAATATATAAATTTGGGGAGGAGGGATGCAAACATTAAAACCTTAGTATCAGTTTTTTCCCCAACTTGAGCTACATATAATGCCATTTTGGGGAATTATTTTTTTTTTGTAATATTTATTTACTTTAATTGTACACAATGCAATGCATTTATGTTTACGTGGTGCTGAGGATCGAACCTGGGCCGCGCACGTGCAAGGCAAGCGCTCTGCCGCTGAGCCACAACCCCAGCCCTTGGGGAATTATTTTTGACCACCAAAAAAAATTCTAAAATTTATATGGAAAACCAAAAAAATCCAGAACAGTCACCATAATGTTGAAGAAGAACAAAGCTGGAGACTGACATTTCCTGATTTCAAGACTTACTATATAGCCATAGTAATCAAGACAGTGGTGAAAGAACAGATTAAAGATCAATGGAACAGTATGGAGAACCTAAAAATAGACCCATGTAAATGCTGTCAACTGATCGTTGACAAGGGAGCAAAAGCAATACTGTGGAGCAAAGATAATCTCCAACAAATGGTGATGAACATCCACATAGGAGAAAGGGAATCTAGGCAGGGTTAAAATTAACTCAAACTGGTTCATAGACTTAAATGACATGCAAAACTATAAAATTCCTAGAAGAAAACATAGGAGAAAACCTGAATAGTCTAGGTAAGTCAATGACCTTTTAGATACAACAAAAAAGGCATGATACATAAAAGAAAGAACTGATAAGTTGGTCTTCATTAAAATTAAAACTCTATTACACAAAAAAGTATTATCAACAGAATGAGAAGATTAGCCATGCACTGGCAGAAAATATTTACAAAGGAAGTATATGAGAAAGGACTGCTATCTTAAAATCTTAAAATTCAATAATAATAGCACAAACAATTAATTTAAAAAATGGGCAAAAGACCTGAATAAATACTCACTAAAGAAGATACACTTGTGGCAAGCAAGCATATGGAAAGGTACTTAACATTACGTATCACAAGAAAATTTCAAACTAAAACGATCATGAGATGATACTACAAATCTATTAAAATGGCCAAAATTCATAACACTGACAATACCAAATGCTGATGAGGGTATGGAGCAACAGGAACTCTCATTCAAAGAAGCCAATCCTGAAAGACTACATTTTTTTTTTTTTTTTTTTTTTGTACCGGGGATTGAACTCAGGGGCACTCGACTACAGGGCCACATCCCCAGCCCTTTTTTGTATTTTATTAGAGACAGGGTCTCACTGAGTTGCTAAGTGCCTTGCCATTGCTGAAACTGGCTTTGAACTCATGATCCTCCTGCCTCAGCCTCCCAAGTGCTGGGATTACAGGCATGTGCCACCGCGCCCCGCAGAAGACTACATTTTTTATGACTATATGAAATCCTGGAAAAGACAAAACTATGAAAACAATAGAACAATCAGTGGGTGGCAAGGGGTTGGGGGTGGCAGGATGAATAGGCAGGGCAAAGAGGACTGCAGGGCTATGAGATTATTCTGTGTAATAATATAATGGTGGACACACGTAATTATACTTTTTTTTTTTTTTTTTTTTTTTGGTACCAGGGATTAAAACCAAGGGCACTTAACCACTGAGCAATATCCCCAGTCCTTTTTAAATTTTTCTATTTTGAGACAGGTTCTCAATAGATTGCTTAAAGCCTTGCTAAGTTGCTGAGGCTGGCTTTGAATCTGCTATTTTCCTGCCTCAGCCTCACAAACTGCTGGGATTACAAGTATGTGCCACCATGCCCAGCTATACATTTTTGTTTTTTAGTTGTGGATGGACACAATACTTTTATTGTACTTATTTATTTTTATGTGATACCGAGGAGTGAACCTAGTGCCTCACATGTGCTAGGCAAAAGCTCTCTACCACTGAGCCACAACCCCAGCCCTGGCCATACATTTATTAAAACCTATAAAATAAACATCAAGAGTGAACCCTAGTATAAATTATGGACTCTGAGTCTATGTCAATTCATTGATTTGAACAATTGTACCACTTGGGTGCAGGATATTGATAGTGGGAGGCTGTGCATGGGGCTGGGGCAGTGGTGCAGGAAGCAAATGGGAACTGTCCGCATTTTTCACTCAGTTTTGCATGAACCTAAAACTGCTTTTTAAAAGTTATATTAGAGGGGCAGCTGCTGGGCTGTGGGCCTCCAGAGTCCTGGGAGTGTGCTGAGTGATGGAGGTAATGAGATGGAGGATCTTGTTCAGGACTGGGTGGCTTCACCAGCCATGTCTCAGACCCAGACATCTAAGGTGAAGAGAATATTTGACTAGTAGGCTCCATGAAGAGGGGAAAGGTGATGAGCCGGAGAATTTTGACACTGGTGAGGAAGCCAGTTGTTTAAAAGAAATAACCTTCTTCAAGCTGGAAACATTGCCCAAGGAAGAGCTCAAGTGCCAAGAAGCAAATGATGCTATTATAGAAAGTTAAATCAAGGTGTACAGAATTGGAAAATGAAATTGAAAAACTCAAAACCTGTTCATGAAGGAACCAGTGATATCATTTAGATCTGCTGCTGATGATATCATTTAAATCACCTGGTGATGACTCTCTGGTCTCCTATCTTCTACACCACTTTCCCTGCATCAGGCCCCTGTTTGCTAGGCTCTCATGTCCTTCACTTTCTGGGCTAACCATCTGATTTTAGTGGAGCACAGCCTTCTGTAACTTCCTAAGAATGAGTGCATGGGAGGTAAATTTTTGTGTTGTCTTGTATTTTAAAATGCCTTTGTTCTACTCTATTTGGCTGATGGCTGTAATTTGATATAGAACGCTAAAGTTTTCTACATTTGCTTTGTTTTTGTTTTCTTAAGCAGTGTAATTTCTTTTATTGGTGTTCTTTCACACAAGGAGTTCAGAAGGAGGCAGTCTAGAGCTGGTTCTGTCTCCCAGTGGTGTCACCAGGACAGACTTCCCTCCTCTCTGTGCTTCTGCATCTTGATACTATCAACCTGGGAGAATAGCGGTTTTAGCTTTTTATAGTGTTTATTAAAGAGGAAATCAAGGAAGAAACAGTTGATCATAGAGACTGAAGGAAACATTCTACAGAATATGCCATGGAGCTTTTGGGAATGTTCAAGAATTTTACTTTCATTTCCATTTTATCTGAGAAATGTCATTGATTATTTATTTTCCCATCATTGTCTTGAAATTTCTATTTGAAGGTTTATATGTTTAATTTCAAAGAGCTCACTCTTGACATCTGAATATTCACTTTTCATACATCTTAAAGACTGAACATGTTCTACCTTTCTGAGGAAATAAATTTATGCTTTTAAAGTTTTTTTAAAAATTCTATTAAAATTATAACAATCATAGGGAAAGTGTGGGAGGGAGGGTCCCCATGTGTAACAGAGGGTAGAGGAAATCTGTTTCTTTCCATCTCTTCTACCCCACCTCCACGCAATTCCACAGAAGTGCAAAACAGTGATAGCTGGGAAGGTACCTAAAATTCTGAGAGAGGAAAACCCTTTTTGACCAAAGGAACTGTGAACTCAGAAGTATAGGGGGAATACCCAGGGCTTTTGTTTTCTCTTATTCTCTCACTGGTTGGTTCCAGAGCAGATACAGTGGCAGGAAATACATGACTGGGCAGGAAAACTTAATTATCAGTACTCTAGTTGGAAATCCAGGAAGCTGGTGTGTGGGGTGGTGTTGGGGAGTGTAGTGGAAGGAGGAGAGTATTACAAAGATCACATAGTGGAAGAGGCTCAAAAAATTCCATCTTATCCCCCTAAAACTGTGTGTGAACTCTCATATTTACCTCTTAGCTGTGCATGCACACGCATGAATCTGACCCTAAACATCAAATCTCAAATCTGGCTCTGAGATCTGAACTACATGGTGAACCACCAGTCCGGTCCTGGATTAAAAACTGTCCACTCACAGGACAAATACACTACCACCGCTAAGGCTTTGAAAATTGAACTGAGATTGGAACCACAGCCCTTAGAAAGCAGGTAGGAACTTGCCTGCTAAAACATACAAACAAAAAAAAAAAAAATCAACATTTTCTATATGATTAAACTGGACTTAAAATTCAATACTTAAAATGCAATATTCAAATGTCCAAATCCATGACTTAAAATGTGATATTTCAAATGTCATGTGTAAAATGATTGTTTTACACATGAAAAGCAAGGAAAATATTTTAAATTTTTTAATTTTAAATAATTTAACTGATACACAAAAGCATAAAGATTATACAGAATAATGGGATACCATTGAATATTGCAATTTGGGCACAACTGTTTTTAATGATCTTTTCTAATGCATATCTTGGTCTGGGTCAGTCTCAGTTATTATCTGATTATTTTTCTCTTTGTGGTTCTGTTTGTGTGCTTCATTGCATGCCTGATAATCTGACTATATGCTAGATACTGTGAATTTTGTCTTGTTGTGTTCTAGAAATTTTTGTATTCCTATAAATATTTTTGAGTTTGATTCTGGAAGGCAGTTTAGTTTCTCCTAAGGAAATAATTTGCTCCTTGTCTTGCTTTTATAACTTGTTATGCAGGTCCAAAGTAATGTTGTTGGGATAATTATTCCCTCCTCTTTAGGCAAGATATTCCTGAACAATTTACCCAGTAACTCATGAATCTTTACAGTATGACTGTTAAGAAAACACAGAACTCCCTTCCTTGATGAGTTGTGTCCCCTCCAAACCTTTCATGAGGCTCTTTCCCTGGTCTTGGGTAATTTTCTTATATTCATATGCTGACCAGGAGGACCCTCTCCAGTCTCCTAAGTTCTTTTTTCATGATGTTCTCTTCTCTCTGCTACTCTGTACTTTGACCTTTAGTTGCCTGTTCTTTCTCTCTACTACATCTCTTCAACTCAGGGAGTCTACTAGACTCAGTTTTCCCTCTTGCTCCTTGGTTTGGAAATAATCTCAATACAAACTGGTGTAATTGTAGGACTCATCTTGTTTCTTCCCATTTGTCATCTCCTATGACAGTGTGTCACAGGAGAAGGGGCAGACACACAGAAAAGATGAAAGCCCAGAAATAGATCCAAACAATTATGGTTAATTTTTTCTTTTACAAAGGTGAAAAGGTAATTTGATGGAGAATGGATAATATTGTCAACAGCTCTGTTGTAAAAATTAGAAACCCATATCTTAAAAAAAAAAGAACCTTGATTTAAACCTCACATTACACAAAAACTAAGTCAAATGTACCATAGACCTACCTGTAAAACAATGTTTCTTTTAAAAGAAAACATAGAGATTCTTACTAGAAAAAGTTACATTCCATGTATGTATAATGTCAAAACACACTCTACTGTCATGTATATCTAAAAAGAACAAACAATAAAAAAATTTTTTTAAAAGGAAAAGAAAGAACACATAGGAGAAAATATTCATGGCTTTGGATTAGACAAAGAGTTCTAAGATAGGTTATCAAACACATAATCAATAAAAACATATTGATATATTAAAATGTAAAACTTGCTTTAAAAATTAAAACCATAAGATACCATCCCATACTTTTGAGAGTATCTAGAATGAAACAAACAACAAACCAAACAAAATCTTTCCAGTACCAAGTTCTGGAACTGAAGTAGCTGGAACTCTCATTCATTGCTGGTGTAGATGCAAAATGGCACACAGCTTGGTAATTTCTTATAAAGTTGAACATATAATTACATATGACCCACCAATTCCATTTCTAGAGAAACAAAAATGCACATTCACACACAATCTTACACATATGCTCATGGCAGCTCAATTCATAATTTCTAAAATCCAGAAATACCACTCATGCTCATCAACAAATGAATGGATAAATAGTTCATTCACAAAGAAAAGGGAGGGGAAGGGAGGGAGCAAGGGTGGGGGGGGGTGGGGGAAGAAAAAAAGAAAAAAAAAAAAGAAAAGGTGGTTGAATGAGATGGATATCATTATCCTAAATGTATGATTGAAGACCTGAATGGTATGAATATACTTTGTATACAAACAGTTGTATGTAAAAAGATGCTATATATGTGCACTATGAATTGTAATACATACTACTATTATAAAAACAAAACAAAACAGTTCATTCATAAAATGAAAGACTACTCAGCAATAAAAACAATAACTAGATTGGTGTCCAGAGGGGCTGGGTCTTTCTACCAAAGGGTTAGCATGAGGAGAACACTTTGGGGGGAGTGAGGGGGAAGAAGGTGATGAAACTATTCTGTTTTAATTATGATTGTGTCCAGCCTTCCCCCAAACTGGACTTCCTCTTCCTATTATGTAGCTATTAATACATCTGTATCTGGCTTTTATAATGTGCAGGACTCTGAGCTACACACTGTGGGGATCAAATCAGATTCAGACCCTGCCAGTTGTAGGGCTCCAGACATAAGCAAGTGGAGAGGCAGGGCACAAATCCCAAGTCACAGGCACGAAAGTTGTGACTCCATTTTTGGTGGCTTGTGTTGATCTCTGACCCAGGATCAGAATCCTTGTCAAACCACTCTTAGAGAATTCTATCCAATTCTATGATTTCTCAATCACTTTCTGACTGAAAAATCAGTTAATTCAAAGTTGTTCTCCTTGCTCTTCTCCCAAGGTGGTATCTAAGTTCTAGGGGTGCAGAGGTGAAGGGGAGGGACTTGTTTGGAAGATATCCCCTGCAGCAGGTATCTCCCCAGAGTTGGTGCCTCCTAAAGATGCTAGGATGCCCATGCTCACACTCCTGACCCAGCCATGTCCCATTGTTCACCTCCACTGTGGGGTGATTCAGTCTACTTTTTCCTCTCATCACTACTAGTACCTAAAAACTTTGGATGACCATCCTCCTGGACAAGCCCATAGTCCAACTGTACTCCCGTCTGTGGTGTTAGGCTGGTCTAGTGGGCTCCTGGCTCTATAGGTCACCTGGGAATCAAAGCTGAGTATTTTGTGTTCTGGGTTCCTTCTCTAGGTTCCAGCCTTGCTTCTCCCTCTGGGAGTAGAGAGAAACTGAAAACAGTGTCTCTTCTCAAAGGCTCAAGTAAGATGGTCTCAATGTTATTTGTCCCCATCCTAAGAAGACTTCACACCTGGTGAAATCTGGCTCTCATCATACCAAACATGTGCTCTGTATTAGTCTATTTTGTATTGTGATAACAAAATACCTGAGGTGGAGTATATTGGTCAACTTTCTGTTACTATAACAAAATACCTGATACAGGGTACTAATACAGAGAAAATGCTTGTTTAGCTCGTGGTTCTGGAGTTTCCAGTTCAAAATTGGGCAAGCCCCTTGATTTGAGCCTCTGGTGAAGGACCAAAGGGCTAAGGTGAAGAGTAAATGCATCATGAGCCAGGGAGCAAAGACAGACACTATAAGAGTCCCACTTTCCCTTTTGAGGACATAACCTCAATGAGATAAGGACCTCCCATAAGGCCTCACCTCCTAAGTTCTAACACCTCCCAATAGTGCTACACTGGGGTCCAAGCCTTTAACACATGGACTTTTGGGGAATACTATCTGTATTCAAACCATAGCACTGGTTGTATTACAGAGAAAGTTTGACTGTTACTTTTTTCTTGTAGGCTTCCTGTCTTGCTCAGTGGTGATAGTTCCCTTTTGTGTATGCACTCCCATCATGATGCCATCTGCCAATTGTAGTATAGCAGGAAGTCCCTCACCAGAATCAAATAGATGCCAGTGCCATGTTCTTGAAACTCTCTAAGCAGCTTTCCCATTCACAATCTTCCTTTGGTAACCATAGGGGAGTGGTTCCAGGACCCCCGAAGGATATAAGACTCTGCAGATGCTCAGATTCCTCTTATAACATGATAGAGCCCTCTTATAAAATGATTTTATTTGCACGAAAGCTATGCTTATATTCTCCCATATACCTTATCTCTAGATTCAGCCCGATAACTAATATGATGTAAATGCTGTATAAATAGTTGTTACACTGTATAGTGTTTTTTTTTTTTTTTTTTTTTTTTTTTTTTGGTGGTACCAGGGATTGAACTCAGGGGCACTCATCCTCTGGGTCACATCCCCAGCCCTTTTTTTTTGTATTTTATTTAGAGACAGGGTCTCACTGAGTTGCTAAGTGCCTCGCCATTGCTGAGGCTGGCTTTGAACTCGCGATCCTCCTGCCTCAGCCTCCCAAAGTGCTGGGATTACAGGCGTGCGCCACCGTGCCCGGCCTGTATAGTTTTTTATTTGCATTATTTTTATTGACATGTTATTATTCTTCATTGCTTTACCCACATATTTTCAATCTACAGTTGGTTAAATCTGCTGATTTAGAACCTACAAATATGAAGGGATGACTGTATATTGTTGAATTAATTTTAAATACTCAGATAATGCATGACCACATTTTTCTTTTACAAATGAAATTCCTTCAATAATACTAAGAAACCCTCAACTGCTTCCTCCTTCCTAAGCTTCAGACTCGAAGTAACAATTGTTTGTGGTCTCTCCTTGAAGAAATTTCCTATGCATGTGCACCCACCTGTAGCATATATGAAGCATTTCCATGTGTGTGTCATAAATAGCATAATTTCTCCATATTGTTTTGCAGCTTGATTTTTCTCACCAGACACCTGTCTTGTTGAATGAAGCATATGTCAGCATATGGCCCTCTGCCATTCTTTTACTGGCTGTTGTGTTTCCCAGTATAAACAGACAAGCTTGTGTAGTCTCTCTCCTATTGGTGGATATTTGGGTTCTGGGTACAATTCTGCAATTTCTTTCTGCTATAGAGTGAAGGTTTGTGTCCCCTCCATATGTTGAAATGGAATTTCCAATGGGATGGTGTTAGGAGGTGGGCCTTTGGGAGGTGATTAGGGCATGAAGGTGGAGCCCTCATGAATAGGATTAGTGCCCTCATAAAAGGAACACCAGAGAGCACCCATGCCCCTTTTGCCATATAAGGATATAGTAAGAATTCTGCTGTGTGAGCCAGGAAGAGAACCCTCAGAAGACACCAGGTCTGCTGGTAGCTTGAACTTGGACTTTGCTGTTACCAGAACTGTCAGAAATAAATTTCTGTAGTTTAAAAGCTACCCAGTTTATGTTATTTTGTTTTAACAGACTGAATGAACTTAGACATCTTCCTTAAGTTAGAAGATTTCTCCTCCATTATTGTGGGTTGTCTCAAAACCCCATTGACCTTTCACTCTCCATAAAGCATGGCTATCTCTTCTAATGCCTAGCCTCAACTCTTATATCTGTGCCAAGGATTCCACTCCTTCTTCAGTATGACCTTCACCTGGCCACCTCTACTGGATGGCCCTATAAAGGGGCCTTTTTATTTCACAGGAACAGGGATTGTGTCCAGTATCCATTTGCTGAATCAATGACCTTGTTGATCATATTTATTTCTTTCTAGAAGAAACGTCTGAGGGCAGCTGTAGGTGAGCATGACCCTGTTTCTCTGTTACTACAGTCTACAAGCAGCCAACACAAGGGCTGGCTGTGATCCAACACAACTTCAGCTAAGCGAAGGGAAATGCCAGTGCATCAATAGGTGCTCAATAAATGCTAGCTTCCTTTCTTTCCAGATTTGTCTTTAACTGGAAAGAATTAATGAATGAGTAAACACTGAGTCACTCTCCCCCATGGCACAGAGCTGATCCTTACTGACTGCTGAGCAACAGGAACCAAGCATTTACCTACAGGGATAAAGGTTGTTATTATTGACAGAGAAGCATCCAAATGGGATATAATAGGAAGTTCCCAACCCTGCCTGAAAAGTTTTATGCCAAAAATGTTGAGGCCTAAATCCAATGAATTGCTTTAGAACCAACTTCCAGTTATGAGGAGGAGGAGGAGATGGAGAATCTGGTTAAAGGGCACCTCAAGGCAGCCCAGACAAATTTATTTATAAGACTACTGACTTGGCTCATGAAGCAAATCCAAGGCAAGAAGGGAAGAAGTGGGGTGTGTTTTTTGGGATGGTCACTCTAGATTAAAAGAGAATTAAAAAGCATAATGCCTAAATATCATGTGTGGCCTTTATTTGAATTCTATCTGAGCAGAATACACCAAAAGATTTTATTTTTTAGATAACGGTAACATATATAAATTGGGCTTAGTTGACACTAGAGATTTCCTGGTCATTTAGTGTCATAATGGTATTACAATGCTGTGGAAGAATGTCCTTAGGGAGTATGTAGGGGTAAAACAGGATTTGCTTTTTGGAGAGTGCTATGATGGAAGACTGAAAATTTTGTTATTTTGTGTAAGACATCTGCTTATCAGTGACCGTTTATAGCATAATAATATTTTACAAGCATTTTTATAATTTCTAAAAACAAAAGAGTAAAAATATTTGCAAAAATTTCCAAAAGTTAAGGATAAAAATCAAGGCCAGTAATGCTGTAGTGAAACAAATATATTCACTTATTGATAGCCAAAGTATATAAGCACATGGGAAAATGATTTGGCAATAAGCATCCCAAACCATAAAAATATTCATATTTTCTAGCTTAAGAATCTGACTGCTGGGAATTTACTCGGATGCAATAATTTGAAAGAAGGGGAAAACCTCTCATTGCAAGGGCGTGGCTCTGTGAGTTACGTGTTTTGGCTTGATGGTGCTAGAAAGCAAAGTTCTGAGGACTATGTTGCAACTTGGAAGCTTGAGCTAGAAGCCGGGATGTGCACTGTGATTACAGCCATGTGAAGGCATGTGTGCCTGGGGCCCCTGCCAGCAGAGTCTGGAGATGTGAGGGTAGGTCTTCCAGGAAGCAGGTTTGGGGCAGGGAGGGGGAGTAGGTGTAAGGGTGTGTATTCATGCTTTTTGCAAAATTTCAAGCTGGTACCACACTGCTATGGCCACATGTGCAAACTGGGTGGAAGTAAAGTGAAAACTTAGAAACCCAACCAGCCTCACACAGGAGCAAAATTGGACTTTTAGGGGCCTGAGGAGGCTTTGGTTACCTCATTTTTCTTTGCCAGTCTTGGGGCCCTATGCTTACAAATGGAATCAAAAGTATGAATGGCTGCATCATATGGTATGATGTATATTTTTTTTTTGGTGTAATACACATAACACACAGGCTTCTCCCAATAGGATGGGATTGTCAGACCCCTTCCTGAAATTTCGGGTGGGGAAGGATGTGGTCATGATGGAAGGGATGGAAGGAAGGGTTGTGGAAGATAGAAGGAACAGAACTGAGAAGATTTAGGAGGTTTATTGGTATTGGGTCCTTTGCATACATTATGTTGCTGCCTCATGTGTGGAATGAGGCACAGAATAAACTCTTCACTATTTCTTCTCCATAGTCTATGGTGAATATATCATTATTCCCATTTTACAAATGAGGAAGATGCAGTTCCAATTTCATGAAGGTTTTCTTGGCTTTTTGGTGTAAAATTGATACTAACCTGGATCAGGTCTTGGAGGCATGCATGAATCTTGGGAACAGGTAATAAAGGAAAACAGGGACACAAAGAAACAGCCCTTCACGAGGTTCTCTTTGTTTTCCTTTTGTTCCTGGTGTCTCTAGACACTTACTGTACAGAAAACTGAAGCTGAACACTTACATGCTTGCACAGGTGACTGAACTTCCAGCCCCAGGATCTGATTCCAAAGCCCACCCTCAGAATGCTGGTTCCTCATATTCCGTTGAATTTCGTCCCTAAAGACTGATGGAGCTTTCTCTTCGCAAGCAGGTGCCTGGTGCACCCCACCAGATCTGTCAGAGAGAATGCTCAGAAAAGAGATAAAGATAGGATGTGCCTAGGGTTTCCACCAAGAAGTGAAGGAACTAGAAGTTGAATCCAGTTCATGGAATATAAAATGGATGTATCATATGGTATAATGCTTCTTTTTTCTTTTTTTGGCTGTGGTGAAATACACATAACAAAGTTTATCATTTAAAGCATACATTTCAGTGGCACTTAGTACATTCACAATGTTTGTTCAACCATCAACCACTATATAGTTCCTGAACTTTTTCATCATTTTAAATGAAAACCTCATATCTTTTAAGCAGTCCCTCCCCATCTTTCTCTCTCCACAACCCCAGGCAACTGCTAATCTGATTTCCTTCTCTATGCATTTGTCTGTTCTGAATATTTCATATAAATGGAATCATAAAATATGATGCTCTTTTTTTGTCTGACTTCTACTTAGAATAGTATTTTCCGGATTCACCCAAGTTGTAGTATGTGCTAGCACTTTATTCCCTTTTATGGTCAAATCATATTCTACTGTATTGATATACTACCTTTTGCTTATCTACATATTGAAAAATGTTTGTATTGTTTGGGCTATTATGATTAATGCTGCTATGAACATTTGTGTACAAGTTATTTGTTTGTCTATTTTCGATTCTTTTGGATATACATACCTAGGAGTAGAATTGCTGGGTCAGATGATAATTCTATGTTTAACTTATCAAGGAACTGCCAAACTATTTTGCACAGTGACCTCACCATTTTACATTCCCACCAGCAATGTGCAAAGGTTCCAATTTCTCTGTATCATTATCAACATTTGTTATTTTCCATGGCTGCTGCTGCTGCTATTGTTAGTATTGCCACCCTAGTGGGTGTGAAGTGGCATCTCCTTGTGGTTTTGATTTGCATTTCCCTAATGCTTAAGGATATCATTTCATGTGCTTGTTGGCCTTTTGTATATCTTCTTTGGAGAAATATACATTCCACTTCTTTGTTTTTTAGTTGAGTTGCCTTTGTTGTTGGCTTATAAGAGTTCTTTATTTAGTCCAAATACTAGATCCATCTCAGATATATGATTTGTAAATATTTTCTCCCACCCACTGAATTGTCTTTTCACTTTTTGATAACGTACTTTGATGCAACAAGGTTTTAATCTTGATTAAGTACAATTTATTTTTCCTCTTGTTGCAAATGTTTTTGGTGTTGTATCTAAGAATACATTGATAATGTCATGAAAATTTGTACCAATATTTTCTTCTAAGAGTTTTATAGTTTTGGTTGTTACAT
Source organism: Tamias sibiricus (assembly GCA_025594165.1). Classification (NCBI taxonomy): domain Eukaryota; kingdom Metazoa; phylum Chordata; class Mammalia; order Rodentia; family Sciuridae; genus Tamias; species Tamias sibiricus. The sequence continues at coordinate 38,439,695 of CM046662.1, read as the reverse complement.
TTAGGTTTGATTAATTTTGAGTTAACTTTTGTATATGATGTGAGGTAAAGCTCTGAATTCATTCTTTTGCACATGGCCATCCAGTTGTTCCAGCACCATTTGTTAAAAAGAGTGTTCTCCCAATCAGGGAGGTGAATAGAGAACCTATAGAATGGGAGCAAATCATTACCACAGCACAGCAAATAGAACACTAGCCTGAAGAATATATAAAGCTCTCAAAAACCTTAACACCAAAAAAACAAACAACCCAATCAATAAATTGGCCAAGGAACTGAACAGACACTTCTCAGAAGATGATAGACAATCAATGAATAAATATATGAAAAACTGTTCAAAATCTCTAGAAATTAGAGAAATGCAAATCAAAACTACTCTAAGATTTCATTTCACTCCAGTCAGAATAAATGTTGGAGAGGATGAGGGGGAAAAGGCACATTCATACACTGCTGATGGGACTGCAAATTGGTGCAGCCAATCTGGAAAGCAGTATGGAGATTCCTTGGAAAACTGGGAATGGAAGCAACTGGGAATGTGGAACCAACCCCAATGCCCATCAGTAGATGAATGGATAGGGAGAATTTGGTATATATACACAATGGAATACTACTCAGCATTAAAAGAGAATAAAATCATGGCATTCACAGGTAAATGGATGGAGTTGGAGAAAATAATGCTAAGTGAAGTTAGCCAATCCCCAAAAACCAAAGGTTGAATGATTCCTTTGCTATGAAGATACTGTTGGAGGGGGATAAAAGAAATGAAGGAACTTTAAATAGAACAAAGGGGAGGGAGGGCACAGGAGGAGGCAAGGGATAGGAATAATGGCAGAATGAGTTAGACATCAATACCCTAAGTACATGTATGAAAATACAAATGGTGTGAAAATACTTTATGTAAATCCAGTGACTTGAAAAATGTGCTCTTTATATGTAATATGAAATGAATTGTACTCTGCAAGCATGTATAACAAATAAGAATTTTAAAAAATGAAACAAACAAACAAACAAACAAAAGAGTGTTCTCCCATTGAATGATCTTGGCACCCTTGTTGAAAATCATTGACTACTGATGTATTGCTTTATTTTAGACCTTCAGTTCTATTCAATTGATCTAAATATCTATCTGCACCAGGACCGTATTTGTCGCCGCCTACAGCAATTGCCGCTTGCAGCAACAATACTGCGGCTGAAAACTCGGAGGCAGACTGGAAATGAAAAAGTTCTTTTATTCTTCTTTCTTCTAACTTCTCTCTCCGGCTCCAACAACCTCTCCAACTCCAACCACCCTCTAACTAACCTCACCCGGTTAAATACATTTTGCCTTATCAAGGACAAGTGCTAACAGCTGGAGCTTACAGGTGCGTCACACAGTGTTCATGGGCATAAAAAGATTCTTAGATAAATGCATGAATATCAGGTGAAAATACTTGAACACCTTTATAGCTCTCAGCTAGCCGCCATCTAGCTATCTCCTCAAATAGGGCTCTACACATATTTCCTTGCTCCCTTATCTTAT